>CM056997.1:17613238-18813238 GCA_029891345.1 Dryococelus australis | reverse complement strand
TTGCCCCTGGTATTACTCGGAGGGCCTCGATACATGTTTCTCATTCTTTTGTTGTTGCTAGATACTCTGCACTTTGAGATTTGAGTAGTAGTCTCTTTTTATTTACCTATCTAGAACTCGGGTACCAGATACTCCATATAATACAGCTCCTAAGAGTGAACCATTATAGAGGATGTTCATTGTCTTGAAGCCCAGGCCCCAAGATGCTGTAGACACTGCTCTGATCTCGGTGAAATGACTCGCTGCTTTATCCGTGAGGTTTTCAGTGTGGTCTTGAATAAGTAAGTACGCAGACGTGAAATGGCATGGTGGGGCCCTTCATGGAGGGCGTACCTGTTCGCTGATTGGCCCTGGTAACATGCCTTGTGTCTGATTGGTTACTGTGTGTTGCGACGGAACCCCTACTGGCTGGCTGCTGGCCGGCGGGCGAGTTTCCACGTGCTGATTGGGGAGTTTCATTCCAACATTTTGTTTCTTTTTGCGGCTGGAGCTCGTTGTATTAGCAACTGTTTCGCCTATGTATATGACATACTCCGTGGCCGAATGTAGGTAGACCCAGGTACATTAGTGTGTTGCGTCTTTTCTTGAGGTGCGTGAAGAATCCGCGCATATTATCTCAGCGACAGACAAAAATCAGAGTTATGTCTTTCAATAAAGCACATAACAATAAGGATACCGTACCTTTCAGATGAAAGTCTCTAAACCGCCTGAGTACCGGATCGCAGTTCATAAGCTGCATGTGTGAATCAATACACAAGGTTCCCGCGTTGCTTGCATAAGTAATGTTCCCGCGATAGTACATTCTTTCGTGCTAAATGAATCTACATTTTACACGTCGTCTACCTAGCAATATATACTCTTCTTCACGATAGTGCCAGATCGTACATCGAACAGCAACACTGCATCTTTTGTAATCCTCTCACTCGAACATAATGGATAGAGATCTTACTACTTCGCGTTATTTGGTGACACCAAGCTGGATCGCACAGTTCTATACATGCTCGAGCAGAAGTTACTTTCTCATTGGGAGAGAATTCATACTTATGTTTGACACGTCCACACGGAAGAAAATGCTACCGGGGAATGTTTACTATTGGGTCTGAGTCCTACATGGCTGGTTGAATGTGCGGAGTTTCAATGGAATATGTCAAATTTACAAATATTACTTGTATACAGTCTACGTCGCGAAATGAGAGTGTCTTTTACTGTGGTGAATCTTTCTTTATGGTCCAAATTTTTCCTATCTGATTTCTGTTTGTTTCGACGGTTGAAGACATATCGCAAATGTGGAAGACGAGTTTAGGACGTGTTCGGAATTGACTGAGATTGGTTGGAATATTAAGACCTTTATTCGTAGAGAAAGGGGATTGTCAAGAATGTGTTACCCTGAGGTATGTACATAAATTGTTTAGGAGACTGTGTAGTAATGTAGGAATGAAAATGCCGGTCGACACTATTAACACAAATTGAGCATACATTACAGCTACAATATGTAGCTCAACAAGGAAGCTTCGTACTCGGCTATCGTGTTTCAGGACGTGGAAACAGGCTGGGCGCTAAACCCAGCGGTACACCTTTCTCGGCACGTAAGCGGGATTTCGTACCATACACGGCCACCAAGGAAGAGGTTAGGTTCAGAATGTTACAATGTTTCCCGACCGAGGCCCTCCACCACCGCTCAGATACAATTCCCAGTGGCGTAAACTGGAAGCGCCACTTTACTTCATTACACCATACCTGCTGGATCTTGCAGATTTTTTTAGGACTCTTGGCTTCCCCATACACTGTCTAGAATCGAGACATCCCGTTACTCATAACTTCAAACATATTTCTTTTTCCTTGAGGGAAGCTGGTACTCTAATCATTACAGTCCGTCGCTGGAATGTTTCTATCAAAGCTGGAGTTCTCATATCAACCCTCCAACAATGCCACACCACAGCAAGTGTCCTCTCCGTCACACAAATCACACTTTTGTTTCCATCCTCTTTTGTCTCATTTAGTGTGATCTTGTTCGCATTGTTACAAAGTTCCGGCTAATCCGGGCCTGGCCTTTCTACCAGTCTCCCAGATATCGACCCATACGTGAGTATTCCTATACAAGTAGTCGTTGTTAAAATAGAGACAACGTATATCTAAAACCTAATATATACGCGTCTGCGCTAAAACCATCGTTCACTTCAATGTAAGACGGACCGTGGCAGTATGTCCTTTATCTCCGACAGGACCACGGAAGAGAGGGTAATAGGAACCACTTCCGCCACCACCACGACTTACCCCGGCTCCCAGAGATGCTGAGCAGCAGCACCTTCTCCCGGGCTGCGCCCCACAAGGCTGGGGTCGTCAAAGGCTGTAATTTCGGGCTGCGACATCGGCCTCCGACGAGGCAAGGAAGATAGGCTAGGCAAGGGGTTGGTGATAAGGGATAATGAAAGGGGGGTCGAGGTGGGGGATGGGCGCATAGCGCCGCGGCGGGGATCAAATACCGCCCCTGGGTACTCGAGAGAGACCCCAAGGGCCGCCTGGAATCCACAAATCTTGGGCCCGGCACGCCTTCGAAACCAAGGTATGCTTTGTGCGCCTGCCATCGTCACATTAACCCATATGACTTAGGCGCCAGTGGAGGGTGGGCCAGAAGAAATGTGGAGGGAGTATTTTAAGGGGAGGTACTCATTGGTGTGATCACCGGTGCCATCCTACTTGAGTTGAACGGAGTTAAAAATTTTAATTTAAATTCGAGAAGCTAGCCACGGAATGTCTAAAGGTGACGGTATATCTTTACTATCACTCGATCCGCAATACTCTATTACATACTGATCCTAATGAATCACGCCATTCCGAATACAAAAGTATCCACGGCTGATGTTAATGTTGTATGATGACATTACATTAACATAACAACCCATTAATTACCGACAATTATCTTTAATTTTCTGAATGTGCCCAAAACTAACTCCCACTTCTAGGGATCCTAGTTGTAACCCAGGCTCCTAATCTGGGAATGAATATCAGGTGTGTTCGTATTTTGAAGAGTACTGGCATGCTTTCGTTACATCTTTTCATACCATCTTATATCTCTCTCACGCAAGATCGGCAAGCATCGAGTAGACAACTCGGATTTTTAATCAGCTTGCACTCATATAGGTTTTCGGTTGCCTTGAGAGGTAGCTACATTTTGAAGCCTGAGCAAAATAAAACGTTTATGATACTAACTTGATTAGTAACACAGCAATGAAGGTAAAATAATTGCGCCGACATTCACCGAGAAATTTGATAAAAGATCGGTGGGAAACAAGCCCCTTTGAACATGAAGTTGGGATTCAATTTACGGCCGAGATGCGGGTTGTGTGTGGTGGCTGCATCATACACGTTAAATGCTGGGTTTAAAACTGGTTATTTTATGCGTTTCGTTGAGTTAAGTGCATGTTCATAAGAGGGAGCCCTTCAACCATCTACTACCAACAATTTCGCACATTCCCCTGATCCATTCGTGTCGAAATGGGTGCAATTTCGAACACCCCTATTAGTTTCACAATTGTTACAACAGCGTTCCATAAAATAGCAGGGAGAACTCGCAAAACTATTATGAACAACTGAAGGACGAAACTTACAGTGTAGGTTATGTGAAGGGGACCTCGCTCACGCCCTTAGCTGGAGGAGACATAATAAGGTCCATCTGCGCCCTCACTGCAAATTCGGACAGTGAAAATGTGACGTCACAGTCCAGATGCATATTTCGAAGGCACGGAACCAGCTAAAGGCCCTTGGTTGGTGAATAATTCGAACACAGCTCCTGCCTTTCAGAAAGTGACTTAAATGCATCAGCTTGCAATTTTATGATGGTGCTTAGCTCGGGGAATAGGAAGGTACATGACTACTTATTATCTTAGGTCGTTCAGATTCTGCTATTAGTTTTCACCATATTGACCAAAAATGGCTGCGCTTTACACAATTGCCGGTACAGTTAAGGCGATTAATGCACGAAAGCACAAGAAAATTGTAATTATTTCATCCATAGAGTAAAAAAAAAAAGGGGGTAGAGTGTACATGTGGGCTGCGAAGAAATCACTCTCCTTGTTCCATCGTCGAACGGGGCCGCGGTTGTGTAGTGGTTAGACTCCTCTTTTGTACCATTCTCACCTCGTTTCACCCTCGTCAGCTTTCAATACTTCGGTGTTCAGAGCCACTCACATCTCTCCACTCCACTAAACTTCACTCCGGCGTTGAGCTACTTCTCTGCCAACAACACTAAAAAAAAAGTGGATAGGATTTTAGTGTCAACGCATCCAAGTGGTTTGAGATTCTGTACACTTCCCCTTAGTTTTAATTCTTACTTTATTACTTACTATTTATATATAATTAATACTTACTAAAATTAAAACTTAGTTTTAATTCGTTATATCTCGTGTCCATGATCAAGGACATATGAAGGATATTTATGGCCTGCCCTGTACATAAACAAAAAAATACGTGGCCAGTGGTTTGACAGGCTTCCTTACGAGAAATCTCATACGTTGCAGTTTCCGCACGTCTCATCTGTGAATGATCAATGCCGATATCAACTAATAAACACTGGTTGCGAGAATCACGCTCCACGCGAGTACATCACACGTCATAATAATTGACAATTGCAACACCTGATCTCGTAAATTAATTAGCGATTAACGATGAATGCGGCCAGAAACATAAACACGTTCATCACTGTTATCCACGTGACTTTGACGGTTGTATTGAAAATGGATGAGTTCCAATGTTGGTGACGTGCAGAAGACGGAAATAGACATAAGCACACCACAGCTTTGATCTACAGTCTCACCAGAGGGATAAAAAAAAAAACTCGCAATGGCCAGCGCCCAATTCATTCCACCACACTGACATAAAACGTTACGAGGCTCCAATCTTAAATCCGGTATGTTTATGGAGGTTTCACCAATACCCAACCACTGTCCCTCTTTACGTACGATTATCGTACTGGATCCACTTCTAAACACACACCGCGGTATGGTCAAGTATAGAGTCATTGTAGTGACGAACCAAAAGATTTCACACATTTCCAGCCGCTGCTGTAAGTTTATGGAGGTTTCACCAATACCCAACCACTGTCCCTCTTTACGTACGATTATCGTACTGGATCCACTTCTAAACACACACCGCGGTATGGTCAAGTATAGAGTCATTGTAGTGACGAACCAAAAGGTTTCGCACATTTCCAGCCGCTGCTGTATGTGAAGCACAACCATTTCATAAAATATAAAGTTGTCCACATTTTCGAAAGTTCCTTCGTTTGTTGTACATAGCAAGGAATGGTTGAACTGGAAACTTTAAACTGCCAGGCAAAGTTCCTATGATTCACCGTCACGCATCATTTTTAAGGCGTTGCTATCCGTCCTTGACCTATGTCATCATCTTGGAGGGACTGGTCCAGGCGTGGAATTTCTCAAATTCGGGAGACGCACTGTCCGTCCTGAAGATGCGACTACGCCACATGCGCTCGCAATATTACGATACTTTCTGCCACTGTTCAACTCGCTTTGAATTCATGCAAAAAAAAATTACCTGTAAATCATGGATGTTAAAACACTTTATAAATAGCACTCCAGCACGTCCTGTGATACCTGAAGCTACGCTGAAAAATGCGTCAAACGTCCCTGGTATTGGGACATTCAGGGCACAGTACGTTTGCCTCGGTCCTGTAGAGTATGCTGGAAGAGTTGAAAGCGAACAGTGAACATTTCGGCCCTTTATTTTCGAACAACTTTAATAACTGCAATTAATTATTAATTATTCAATCAACTTTCAAGTTAAATTAAACTTAAGATACTTTAAAACAGCGCACACACACTTGGCAAGAAAATCGGTACCTCGCGACGCGGAAGAAACACCATAGCCATCCTTGGCCAAAGAAGTGGGAAAATGATGAATCTGTACAATGAAAGGATTAATATTCCTTTTGTTTTTTTTTTCGAAGTGTGGTCTCATATATATATATATATATATATATATATATATATATATATATATATATATATATATATATATATACACTATTATAAATCGCTGACCTAAATAAATTAAGTTATATATAGGCTATATATACTTCTTTATAAACCCCGATATCCAAGCTGCAATGCAAATTTTCTAGGAAGGTGTACGTCTCAAGTTACAAAAACTATATTAATTTGCATCTTCAAAAGATTGTATTCAATAACCGTTAAATTTCACATTTTTAATTCCCCTCTTGGTTTCAAAAATATCACCCCCAGAAAAGAAAGAAAACAATTCTGCCATCTTGATTTTGCATTGCAGAGTGCATGTTCTGCGCTCCAGGAATCTGTTAAAGAAAACGTATGTGTATTCACAGGATGGTTACATCTCTGAACGAGAAACCGTTGCTGCTTTCGACGGCGGAAAAGGCGTTGAAGTTTATTTCAACGCACTCCGTTTATAACTATTTATTGAAGAAGGTGCAAGTTGATGCTTCCATACAAAAGCAACAAGAATATTAGTTATGTCACTTTTACACCACACGTTTCCCTGCGTTGTGCGAAAAATAACAGATTTAATCTTATACCATGAAGTGAATGACTGTTGACATTGATTGGCTTGTAAGAAACGACAAAATATACCAGAATGTATCCTGGGCTTTTTGTGCCAATATATTTTGCTTCTCTAAATTGTGAACAATATTTACAATCTACTTGCCGATTACTGTTTTTCTTAAGATACAACTACTGATTCAACAATTACAGTTGTCACGTAATTATTAATGGTCTTTGCATGTGAATATTAGAATAGCTTCTAACAAAATCTCCCGATTCGGGTGACGAAACTAACGATAATCTATGATAAATATTGTGTATATACGTTTATTGCAAAGACATGGCGTGAGGGGTTTGTAGTAGGTACAGTATTAAAACCCATTCGGCAGAAAAAATACGCGAAGTGGCTGTAATTTTATTTCACTATTTAGGCCGTGTCCCAAACTTGAATGCGTGCTTACTCTCGCTCGGGCGAGTTACGACGTGTGCCTTCTGTGAGCCTGCGCCATTATTTCTCTGACGGGAAAAGTAATAAATAGTGAAATATAAGGCATTACTCGAATACATATACAGTATTCTTTAAAATATCAACTTATATTGTTTTCACATACTTTTGAGTGGGAAAATCTTAACTGTTACGCGCAAAGCTGAGTAGTGAAAATATCTGCATATGTAGCCATAACTAAACGTGAACATAATAATATGATAATATTCTTCATGTTCCGTGTCATGCGGGAGCTTGTTCATTTTACACATTTCACAACCTTTTGATTATGTTAAGTCAATAAAATATTTCTATCACTGCTGTATAAACAAAGAATGTGTGTCTGGATATTCGAGGTTAGACTTGAAAACAACACGGCTGCCAGAGAATATGCGAGAGTGAGCAGTGAGTCAACATCATCGTCCACGCTCTCTAAATCTCTCTCTCTCTCTCTCTCTTCACAAGTTGGGAGAGCAGAAGGGACTCTCTGCGGCGTCAACAGTAGACGAGAGAGTACTATCTAAGCGAATTGGGACATCCCCCTAGTCCCGACCAAGCACGCTTCCTCAACAATAAATGGTGAAATAGACGCCAGGGGCGCTATTCTCATCCACTTACCCGCCTGTCGGGGGTGGATTAACGTTGTGGAAACAACAAGCGGGATGGCACTCACCATTACACAACGCGTGGTGATCACGGGCCTATCAGAATATCGTTGACTCAGCTACATCCTGTCAACGATGCTCCCGATACGCTGCAGTTACAACGAGAATCGACCCCCAGCCGTTCCTTCCAGGAGCAAATAAAAACAAGGAAAACTGACATATCTGATGCCGAAAAAAATAGTCACGCCAGGGAATTTGCCGAAAACCGATGATGATTTTTCTCTGGCGGACGTGACGATTTCCCAACAGCGTTAGCAATTACGTCCGCCGTAGTCACGCCTCGGCGACATCTCAGGACCATTGGAGCATAATTACGTCAGAGAATGCCGCACTTGTGTTTTAAGTCCGGTTTACGCATTTTCAATAGCTCGCAGAAAGTGGTCGAGTTGAGCTGGCCGGTAACCGATACCCAGTTACTTCCCTCGTGTGAACAGGTAGGGCGAGTGGCTCGTACCGAGTTACGATTGTAGCAGTTCAGTAACTTGAAGCACAAGTTACCACTAAGAGTTCTCTTTCACTTGCACACTGGCCTCCACCCACCAAATAATTCTTGATAACCACGAGCCACTACTCGTGTAAATACACCCGCTAGCAGTTGTCGGACTGTGTCCATCCCGAACATTAACACACGTGGCTTCAAATGACTGAATAGTTTGTACACTGATAACTATTTTGATCGTTGTCACGTCGTTGGAATGAAAAAAATCGAGTACGAAACTCGGATAAGTGCATCGAGATAACTTAGGTTTTGAGTAACTGTTTCATTCCGAACTATAGGAATAGAGAAACACGAAATGCAGCATCTGAAAATATCGCACGGGAGACCAAAATGGTTCAGAAGAAAATAATGAACTTGTGCTCTTCAGACAATATGTTCACACGATTACGCCCACAATAATATATCTCAGTTCAACTTCCCGCACGTGAAAACTAACAATGCGAGTTGCTAGAAAATTCAGTAGCTGACTAGACAATGGAGGTAAATTACTGGACAACTAGCAGCTGTTAGCTAAACACGTGTAAGCGAGATTCCAGCCGAGTTCCAGTGGCGAACTGGAATTTTCGAATGGTAAAGTGAGCACCTTGAAAAGCCCTCTCATTTGGAATAGTCCAGTAGTCGGTAGAAGTATTTTATTTTAGCCTTAGACTTTAACTTCCGAGTGGAGTGGAATATACACACCGTGTTTATTACTTACACGGCAATATTTATTTTATAAGGCGGTTTAAGGATAACCTGTGGCTGAAAGGAAAAGTAACTAGGGCCTCAAACGTGCTCACTTTACCATGAAAAAAAGTATCTTACCCACATGTCAGGCAAACAACAAAACACACTTGTAAACCAGGCTTCAGGAACAGTCGTCGTTTGGACGACGTATGTAGGTATCTTATCGGCGAATTGCGACATTGAGTCGTACAGTTGCACGAGGTGCCTTAAAACTCTTGTGTGACCGAGATACATTTAGGATCTCTTCCACTTGGTTTTTCTACTTTTTCGCAAATTTAAATTTATTAATTGAATTCTAATTCCTTTCCACATGATCTATGCCACTCAGGTTTAAATATTTCATTCTCAATGCTTGATTCTAGTCAGGAACAACGCTTCTATTATTTTAGGACCTACAGCCTTCTAAGGTAATCGTTCAGTCAAGAATATAAAAGTGGCTTTAGAAGTGATTCTCGTACTTCACGTTCTGTCTATCTCGTGTGCCTTATCGGAGTATATTCAGTGGCTATAATTCATTATAATTATGACATGAAGCCAATTTTATTAGAAACGAAATGGGTTTCACTGAAGGACTTGAAGGCAAAAACTATAATTTGTAAAAGAGGAAGCTGTTTGTACAACGTGGCATTTCCAAAGTACAACTTTACGCTAACTTCTTTCGATAATATCGTATTATGGTGTCACTTGCCCTGATCGTTAACTTCTCTCTAGACAAATTAAAGTGGAAACTAACAAACGTAATTTCTACTTACGTAAAATCCTCCCGGGGAAAAAAAAACCAAGAAAATAGGATTTCACTACCAAACAGTTACGAAAGATTTGTAAATCGCAGGGTAACTAACCACCTCGCTACTCATTCAATTTTAGAGAACCAAAAAAAAAAAAAAAAAGAAGAAGAAGAGGGGAAAATGAGAGGGGAATATATATTTGACAGGTCGAGGAAAAATGTTGGCGCTATTTGCCCGTGTAACTGCTCCCAGACGTGACATGATAAAAAAAAAATAAAAAAAAAGGGTGGTCGGGCTGGAGGCGCCACACAATGGCGCTATTAGGAAAATTGACCTATTATACGAGGAGGCAGGCACATTGTAATCGCCTTGCGGGAAAGCCGTACTATCAGTGGCAGCTTCTGCCGAGGAAAGTTTTCCTTTCTAGGATATTGACTCGCGCGCCTTCATTTCCGACAGGTAACTCAAATTATTGAGAGATGGATACGCGACTGCTCGCTCAACCACAAGGCCGCAGATGGCGAGCGCCAAGAAAATCCAGTTTACGTTTTCAGTATGTTACTATAGAATTATCCTTCGCCTCCAGTCATTAGTTGAAATGAGGTTTGTTTTTCGCCACCACGACTGCAGCGTTAGAAAAATTACTAACAAACCTATCGTTTCCATTAAAAGACTTCAACATGTAAAATTGTTTGAAGGTTTTTTTTTTCTTCCGAAAATGCACTTACATGTTTCAAAAGATATCCGTCCAGACAAACATGTCACTGGTTATATTTTTAACAGTGAAATAATAATGTAACCACAATGATTATTTGGGAAGTGGAAATTTCTTTGCATTTACGTACATATCACTTAATATATAGCATATAGGTCACCTACTAACCATTAAACGAAATTATACTGTAGTTTATTCGAAGTTTCTTCGCACTTTTTGAATAAATCATACCGTGTATGACTTGTTTTTTAATTACGTTATGTATTACAAGCGTTTTGTACTTGTGTTAGCATAAAATTGCCTTATTTTGATCGAATTGGAATTTGATAGTTGTTTTACATACACTATAGACCAAAAAGTAATTGGGCACCTGTGATCCCGTTGGAATTTCGTACGGCCACCTCTTGCGGCTATAACAGCAGCCACCCTGTCTGGCATGCTCTCTGTGATTGTTTGCAGGACATCCACGGGGATTCGTCGCCATTCCTCTTGCAACCATTCGACGAGTTGGGCAATGGATTTTGGCCGCGCCTGACGAGCCCTCACCCGGCGATCCAATTCGTTCCAAAGATGTTCTATAGGCTTGAGATCAGGGCTCTGGGCGGGCCAGTCCAATAAGCGAACATTTTTGTTGGCGTACCACTGCATAGAAGCCCTTGAAACATGGCACCTGGCATTGTCATCCTGGAAGTAACACGGGTCCGTTCCGTAAAAATGCCACATTGTTGGGAGCATTTAACTATCCAGAATGTTACAATAGGCCCCTGTGTTCATGCTACCATGGACAAACACTAGCGGTCCTACGCCGAAGGCCGTGGAACAGCCCCACACCATCACTCCACCACCACTGAAGTACCTAGTTGGCACTATACACTCTGCCAGAAGCCGTTCGCCGTATAGACGCCACACCCATACACGTCCATCGGACCGGAATAATGTATACCTCGACCTATCACTCCACAGAACCGATTTCCACTGCTCCAGTGTCCAGTTGCGACGGTCCAAACACCACCTGAGTCGATGATCTTTATTGCTTGTCGTGATATGGAGCTTATGTGCAGCTGCTCTTCCGAAATATCCAAGTTGGTGAGCCTCTGTGCGCTATGTTCCAATGGAAACCGATACTCCTGTTTCTGCATGAAACTCCTGTCGAATGGTAGCCATGGGCTGTGCCGTATTTTTGACAATTTCACGTTTCAGGTTTCTGCGTTTTCCGTCGGTCAAGATTGGAGGTCGCCCAGAACGTGCAGCATTGGCACAATTCCCATCGACTATCCACTTTCTCAGGACGAATGCGACCGTTTATTTGGGCCTGTTTATTTTCCGTGCAATCGCCCGGCTAGACAACCCACTGAGATGGCAGCCCACAATCACGCCCTTATCGAAGTCCGATAGCTCTGTACCTCGTGCCATCTCCTTGTCAGGTGGTTCTACACCGGCCTGCAGCGTATGGCGGCCACACGAGTCAATTTACGTACTGAATTACCTACCTTCAAGGGTGCACAATTTTTTTTTGGTCGATAATGTATAAATAATAATATTTCACTTATAATTATAATAACATTTCCCTTATAGCTAATATGAATAAAACTGTGAGAAATAGGTGTGTTGGTAATGCCTAGTAAGAAATAGTTCTCATGCAAAATATTGTTACTCTAGTGCGCAAGAACGTGGCGCATTGTCCCTTTGGTGTTATTTTATAGACTCTGGTAAGCTTTGTTTGAGTGAGGCGGAGTGATACCCTGGAAGTAGAACTTAAGCCGGGCTCCAGAAAAGTTGTAAGTAATCGTGAATGGATTATGGCCAACACTAGTCACGGTAATGGCACGACGATTCACAAATTAAAGCGAACGACTTGTCGGCAAAACGTCGCGTCACCTGCAGAGTCACGAGGTTTGCCGGGCGAAAAAATAAAAACTCGGGTAACTCGGGAAAGGTAGGGGAAAAATGGCTTTCGATACCAACGCAATCCAATTGCGCTTGGCAGCTTTTCAGCTGGGACGATACACTGCGGTGTGCGTCTTCCCGGCCGGTTGTTCGGGTGCAGTGTTTCTGGTGCAGATGTTGGTAACAGCTGTCTTTCCAGGCACACACGGCAACTTCGAGGAAAAGAAAAATGTACACGTGCCACTATCGACATGCGAGAACAACAGACATCACTGTACAGACGACCTTTACGCCGGAGAAAAAAAACTCGCGTCATTTGTAGGAGACCCAGCTTAGGCATAGAGGTTGCCATGTGATTATGAACAAGAAGCTTGCTTTGTAAATTAGGAATGTTATTATGGCTGACTACGTTTACCATAGGATGTCGGTGAGCAGAATAATAATTTCATTACTATAGGCCATTCATGGCAAAGTGAGCACTTTTGAAAGCCATTTCATTTGGAATAATAGTCAACAAATATATCTTATTTAGCCTTAGACGTTAACTTCAGAGCGCGGTGGAACATACTCACTTTGTTTGTTGCCTACATAACAATAATTATTTTTAAATATTGTTGAAGGTTAAAATATGACTAAAAGGAAAAAGTAACTAGGGCTTCAAAAGTGCTCACTTTAACGTGAACAGCCTATATAAATACTGTAACTTACCCTTAGTGAGCTCGTTAGTGATTATATTAATGTAAAGACTTTAGTTTGTAATATGTTTATAAGACTATCAGTAAAAAAAAACGCGGGGGAATATACAGTATAGCAGGGTGTCATTATTTAGTATATCAGGGTGTCATTATTTGCACCGCTGAATTTTTGGTAAGGCATATTCAAATTCATTATATTTTCCAAAATAATTTAATGATACTTAAAAAGTATTCTTTATTATGTTTATAGTCAACGTGTAAGCGAGTAACTATTCCAATAGCTGGCGGAAAGGAAAGGCGAGTATTACTCTTGCATTTTCCTGGAACGGGAATGGAAAACCATTACGTACAAAACATCGCCGAGTCGGCACTGAAATGAGAACCTTCCGAATGCACGTAATGCGTGGTTGCAAACGCTTGGTTCCGACTGCAGGAAGTTGGAATAAGGGAGAACTATGACGACCTGACAGCCTCCGAGGTTGATATTCATAGCGACACCCGATTCTCGCATAAAGAGTTCATGCCAGTTGTATATCAAGACACCTTATCTCAATATCGTCTTTCGTGCTCGGCCAGTTGTAATAACTGCCCCACGCGTCTCAAGTGTCTGCCGACAAATCACAGACGTCTAGTACAGCAGTAAGTTTATTCTGACTGTCCCTAACAACCCCTGCAGTTCCTTCTAAAAAAAAAAAAAAAACACGCGGCCAATCATCGGGTGCAAACTGCAAGAATGCACGTAGATACGCAGGAGGAGGAGGAGGTGTTAGCGTGTGTGGTACTGTTATCGCGAATATCAGATGCCCCTACTCGTAGGAACCCAAGGCGACGCCATGCAATGAGAAAAGTTCGCTTTAGCCAACAAAATATTCGTTTGTAAGTAGTAGAAAAATGGCGAGTTGGACACATCGGGATCCGGAATCAGAGCTTGGAGCTGTTTATGCTCTGTCATTCCAGCCCCGTGGCGGTCATGTTGTCGGCTGTATTGGATGTAAGTAGTAGAGAAATTGCGAGTTGGACACATCGGGATCCGGAATCGGAGCTGTTTATGCTCTGTCATTCCAGCCCCGTGGCGGTCATGTTGTCGGCTGTATTGGATGAATGTGAAATTGACCTTGACTCCAGTGGAGTTGTAAACCCCAAAAATTCCCAAAAATAATCCCAAAAAATTATAAAAATATAAAAAATTTTATTTCAAAAGTCATTATTAAAATAGCAAGAATTATAAATAAAATATTATTAAAATTGTGTTATTATAAAATTAAAAAATATATATTACAATTCCAAAGGTCCCCCCAGCACCATGCCCTGCAGACGACTTACCCCATAAACTCCCCTAACCACCACTCTCTCCTTCCCATATAGTTGATTGCCCCATCAATTACTCACTTCGCTCGACCCATTTGTAATGTTCAATCCACCCTGACACATGATACTCATTGGCTAATTTCCCCACCTCCTCCATCACTACCTATGTTTCTCATTGGCTAATTTCCCCACCTCCTCCATCACTACCTATGTTTCTCATTGGCTAATTTCCCCACCTCCTCCATCACTACCCATGTTTCTCATTGGCTAATTTACCAACCACTTCCATCCCCACCCATATTTCTGAATGGTTGATTGCTCATGTGTTTTCGGAAACCTTAGTTCGACCAATTATATGCATTCGCTCCACCAATTACTTTCGATCTCCACCAATATATTTAATCTCATTACTCATATTCGTTCGATCCATCAATTACTCCATCCCCTCCAATGATTTTCCCATTGGCTAACAATGTCCCGTGAAAATCTCTCTCATTGGCAAATTTCTCATGCGTTTTCGTCCCGAGTTCCGACCAATCAGTGACCTACTTCAGTCACACGTGTATGCCCCCTAAACTCTTTATAATACTCAGCTCGAACACCTTTGGTAAATCAGTTATAAAAGCTTTTCGGCCATTTTTAACATTTCGAAGGGTACGCTCGCTTAGTGTTTTGGACAAACAGGACGAGTTGCCATACTGTCATCGGGTGTCTCCACGCCATGCCATCATTGTTCCACACCTCCTACACCCATTTCACTTAACTTCAGGGATCAGGAAAAGGTGGGAAAAAAACTTTAAAAAAAAAAAAAACAAAAAAAAAAGCATCAAACATCATAACACTAATATGAAAGAAACTTGTGTTATTTCAAAAATACAATGCTTCTCTCCAGGATGGGAATAAAACACGTGCCACCCAATTGATTGAGAAAAAACTACCAATCGCTTTTGACTCGATTTTTACTATAATGGTATTCGCACAACCTTTCATGAGTAGGCACATACAAAATTCAACAAAATATAATAGTAATAGCTCTTTCAATAATTTCACTACAAAACATACATGCCAAATTTTACAATCCTTATAATTTCACAAAATGTTTAAAATCTTAAAATATCTACCTCTCCATATAATTCGCAGTTTGCACCGGAAATAATCTCCCTATCTTTTTAATAATATATAAATTTTATATAAAACTCATAACACTCTGATTTTTGCAAACTACCGGAATTATTTTTACTACCTTTTGTTCTTTTATTTTTTCAACTGAGATGCACTAGGAGTTTGTTGTATTTCTTCTTGTACACTCAAGGTCTCAAATGACCCTTCTAAAAACCACACCTAAACCAACATTCCAAAACAACTTTACCTTTACAAGTTTCCAAACTTCCATTAAAAATAAGTTTTACAAGATTTTCATTTCCTTTATAATATTATACTGCAAACCTCCCTTAAAACCAATGTTTACAATCTTTACATTCCCCTTACAATATATCATAAAATATTTCCCCAGCCAAAATTTTACAATCTCTGGCTCGAATTATCACAGACACGCCCCTTTTCCACTAGGGTCAATATTACACTGTACACAACTCACGACAAGCGAGTGAACGGTCTCAAGGCAACCCCCTTTTAAGCGAATTTACACTCTTGAGTAGAGAATCGTTCAACCATCCACAATTACATCCTTCTCATGCTCAAGCATCATTCCATCTTTCACGGACCAGTGCCTAGGAATACTTTCCCTACCTATCTCCACCTTGCGGTGGCGATATTACACTGGTCTACAACTCTCACTCAACACAAGCAATTGTGGTGGCCTAAGGATATTCCCCCACGAGACACACTAGTGTCACCACAATATCACACAAACTCCCTTGCACACTAAAAACTCAGTGAGGTCGGGCCCAAGGATATGCTCTCCTCGTAGACACACAAGTGTGACAGTATCGTCTCCCTCACACTCACATCCAACATTGTCATCACAGCACACACGCCACCAATCCCATTCCAAGAGTCTTTATTTACTTTGTTCACAATTTCTTAAGCACTCCATAAAAGTTCCGAGAACTTTCCGGTCCACCACACCACTCTCAAGACGACCCCCAAACTCAGAGTCTTAGTCTTCCTCCAGCCGACGTTTAACTCTTACACATTCGATCAGCCCCAGCTCACATAAGAATCAACACTTGCTGAACAAGGTAATAACGAGTCCCGGCATCGAGAAAATCCCCCTGGAAAACTAGTCTGTACCATCAATCCGCTAGGACTCCAACTCACCATAAATCCCTCGGTTCCACTACTCAACTCATCTCGCTGATACAAAACACGCACCCAAACCCACTGATAATCCCTACTACCAATGCAATGCCCGATAACACTGCTCATTTCCTAAGTCCATATCTCAAGCAGCCATATCCCCCCCCCCCTTTTTATTGCGCAGAAACAAGTCCAAATTTCTCCCATTCTTAGGCTAAGTCCATCTTCTACACTCGCGAAATTTCCGAAGTTCCACATCGCGTGCAGAAAAACTACGTCCCAAATACGCCTGTTCTCGGGCTAAGTCCAATATTCTCTACATCTGACCATCACAAATTTCTGAGTCCACAGACTGCATACTTAACTGACATCATGATGACTCTCTAAGTTCTCTTCTAACCAGGGGTGGCCCCACACACCCCTTGGTTCCCGCTCGCTGGCGGCCATATACACTCGAGGCGCTCTCTTTTCCAACACAAAATATAGTGAGAAGATTACCTTACAACAATAACGCCCTCTTGTATGAATACACAAACAACTGGCGCTGGAAAAATGGTTGCAACTGAGTCAATGTTCCATACTACTCAACAGATGGCAGCACCACACCGTACACAACGGCTGTTTAGCTGCAAAAGGCGCGTGTTTTAAAAAATACTTGGGGATGTCGGGTCTCGGGATATGTCTGGAATAGGGTCAGGTACCTTAGAGGCGGAATTTAGAATAGTTTATCAACAGTAAATAATAATTAATCAAGAAGGCGAAAATATAAGTTCCCAGGATATCTCGGTGGTAATTGTCAATGTGTTGTTAGTTTTGAGGAATACAATTATTTCTTTAAACCATTTAAATTATGATGCAAATTCCTACTGTAAGGAAAAATACAGATGCCTTAGTAATGTTATTACCATCTGCAAAATTAGGTTTATATACTTTAGTGATTAATACTAAAATACAATCTCGATAAGTCAAGGTAAAAAAAGTATTATTGATTCTATATTCCTCAACAGACATATTTGCATCTACCCTTTGATGTCATTTCCTGGCGAAATACAAAATTGCTTGACTTCAAATGCAAAGCTGAGCTGTTGGGACGATAAAAAAAAAAAAAAAAGGTTATTCACAGAATCGAAATTCATTGTAATTCAATCGCAAAGCCTGTGGAGCAGAATTGTACGGATCACAATAAAGGAAGTGGAAGGAGGCTATACAAAATAAAACATATAGGACGATTAAAATGGGATGTAAAAGCCACCAGTTCACACTGCGCCCTGAGTGAATTAAACTGTAAACTCTAAATGCGTGAATAGTTTACGTACGATGCCACCAATTCGGCAATGAAAATAAAAAACCAGTTTTGCCTCCCGTTTAAAATTTCCATTTTTGACTACGGACGAGCAAGCCTTCATTCTGATGGGTAAAAGAGTTGAAGCCTATTTGTATGCGCTAAATTATTATTTTTTTAACATATTGTTTGGAAAGAAAAAACTTCAAAATACTAGTAACCGTTTCTTGTTGGAAAGTGGTTCGTATATTCAAAAAAAAAGTATTAGATTTAGTGTAATTTACCTTTGACTAATTAGCGTATATAAAAGGAACAAATGCTAAGCATATCCACTTCAGTATAGACGTGACTGGAAAATAATTTTGTATAAACTTGACATAAAATGCGGATTTTCGTTAGTAATGCTTGAACTTCTGACAAACATATTTTGTTGCTCTTACCATACACGTAAACTCATATTATTACTTGTCAAAATGAAAATGTGCAATTTTCAATAATAAATCACATTACTATCACGGCAGTTCTTCCTCTGAAGTGAACTAATTTCAATGACATAAAATTTCAAATTTACTTTTTTTGTAAGAAAGAAATAAAAAATTTCCCCTCTAAATTACTGCAATAGTACGACAGTCATTGCTTCCTTTTATACCTAAGCATCACAGGAGAGGTCTGTTATTGGACATGCGATATTTTTTGACAGCTTTTGTAAAGAGTGCGAATAGTGAAATTGTGTTTTGACTATTGGTACCATTTATTTAATTTCGCGCGCTGCATGGTGCTGTGGGTTGGTAGCCTCAGTGCTATCGCCATCTTGATATCTAGTGCTATTGTCCAAAACAGTCTTGCATCCACAATGGCGGTTAAAGGTTCTATTTGTGTCTTATATCATCGTAACCGTATCTGAAGTCGGTGCGTAAGTATGCCATTTACGGATGCAAAAAAAAAACACTACATATTTTAGAATTTATTTTCAAAGATATTACGTAAACCAACTATACACAATATTTTTGAATACTTTCGTAATCAAAAGATTCGTCATTGCAAAAATTTGCGGTGAATTAATTTTTATGAAATAAAACTGTCTTTCTAATTATACATTTTTAATTCTAATAAAATGTGTCAAATGTTACAAACCAAAAATTTGCAAAGAAATATTTTGTCGAAATCACCTTAATTTGTTTTTATTAAAGTAACGCTGTACCACGTGTTGTGAAGCATAATAATTACGTAGATTTTTTCGTCTTTGCCCTTCGTGTGGAAAATCGTGTGACGTTTGAAACTAAACAACAAGGAACGGTGTGCAACAAAAAGACTCTTTTATAAATAATTAAAACATCTACGGCACTGATTTCATACTTTTACGTAGGCCTATTATACTTCTTTCATTCGAACGTTTACCGCAAAAGTAACTCAGACTTGCAATAAAAGTAACTCAGGGGTGTGCTCTTTGTTAACGCACTCTATACTTGAAAATGTGAAAATTGAGACGAATCACTGAAAATCAGCGAAAATTGATGCGCTTAAAATATAAGTTACTTTTAATCCAATATCGCTGATCGGACGACAGAAATTGTCGGGCTTACGTCAGATCTATCTTGTATTTCATTAGCTTTTTAGTTTCAAGCGTCTTGTCGGGACTGTCGTGTCGTGCCTGTCGGGGCTATGTAACTCGGGCATAAGATGTTTCAATCTCACTTGTTTGAAAGTTCACTTCATGGCGCTGTAAAATGGCGAATACCTGCGAACATAATAAATTTTTAAATTTTGCGAAGCGGTTAAAATTCACAATACACCTATATTGCTGAAAGAAATAATTCTACGTGGCAATCTGATTGCTCTTCGTTTGTCACTGCACGTGCTTTTCCCGAAAGGTTTTTATTTCAAAAGAATTTTGTTCGGCATTTTATATTTCTAAACTGCAATTTGTTGTGGCACGATGTAACGAGTAGAGTAATCGCCTTGCAAACGCACGATATACGAAATATTTTGGGCTGTGCTACAATCACACACACACCTCCGCAATTATATAAGGATATTCCAGAATGAATTTATTTATTTTTATGTCAACAAAATCGCTTTTGACGTGATTTATCGTGTACAAAATGCCAACGTATTCAACTAAAGTACTCTCTAATACGAAAAAATTCAGATTTATCAACAGTCATTAATTCAAGAACCACAATGACAGTACATAAACTCTGAATGGTATCTAGGATAACCTTAAGTCAGGCCCAAATTTGTGAAGGAAGCCTATGAAAGCAAGTGATTTTTACAAAAAGTAACAAAGTACTAATTTTTAAATATATAACTTATTGAAAGTTAAGTTCTGTTATTCAGATACTAGGAAGCCCGTGAACTTTTTTTGTATTGTCACGGGGCTAGAACAATTATCATGTTAAAAATTTTGGTTATCATACAAAGACTGGAAAAAAAAAAAAAAAAAAAAAAAAAAACCATAGATGTATGTAGATAATAATGAAAAGATGTGAAATCAACTCAACATTGAAACGACTGCGGTCCCATTTAATATTTCTCTATCCACTTAGCCAATGTGGCCCCACTTGGAATCTCTTTATCCACTGAGCTACTAAGGCCCAATTTGATATATATCTAACCACTTGGCCACTGTGGCCCCACTTGACATAGTTATATCCACTAATACACTGCGGTCCCGCTTAACATAGCTATATACACTAAGCCACTAAGGCCACACTGGGAATCGCTCTATCCACTGAGCCACTGTGGCCCCACCTAATTAACTCAACACTGAAGCGAGGCATTTAAAGTAAACAAAAATGATATTTCATTACCTTAATATCTTTATGCAATATTCTGTATGCATTAATACAAAACTTTTCACAGGGAAAAAATAATAAAAAAAATTAGTTTTAATGTTAGAAGTTAATGATTGAATAATCTGATCTTGCGGAAAGTCGAACTTCACCCGTATTTGACCCTGAGAATTCGCCCTGCAAAATTTGAAGAACTTCTGTTGAATTTCAAGGGACTTAAGATGTATTAAAGACGGACAGACACACAGCCAGGCAGACAGAGATCATTAACTTATTATATATGAGGATGCTACTATTCTATCTACATTTCGTAATCAACCGTTTTTGTTGCTTTCGCTTTATTTACAATTTCTTAGTTTTCAGTTAAGTGTAAATTATGCTCGAAAATACAAAAGGTATTACTTTTACAGGTTTTACTTTCAATATTTAATGTCTACATAAATATTTTAAACAAAAGCTTTTTAAAAAAAACGACGTATTTTACTAGTACGAGGTGGGACATCCTGTTTAGTAGCTAAAAATTTATACATTTTTTAATTTTAATAATTTAAAAAATAAATTTTTAATACAATGCGTTTGTCGAACTGTGGATAGGGCAAGATAACATAACTAATATTTTAAAGATTAAGAAAATATTACGTTTCAAAATGCGGCGAAATAAATGTGAAAATACAGTTCTGGTGCGCGCAGAGTAGTAACAGGTTTTACAAGAGAAAGGAGAAGGACGAGGATAAGCACACACACACAGCCGAAAGGCGGCTTTGTGCCAGGTGATGAGTTGAGGCTATTCTTCAAGGCCGCAGCGTCTGCTGTCGAAGTCCCTATCTTTGCCCTAGTGTGGACTGAAGCCCTCGGATTAGCCGGACAAATGTTGACACACGGGAGGAAACCACGTTTGGGTTTCACTGTCCAAGCGGCAGCGCCATGCTCCGGGCTTCTCCCACCCCCCTCCGCACTATCCAACCCCTGGAGAACACGAGGAGGAAGCGCAGGATAAGAAATACCGCGGATAAAGAGGGGGCGAGAGGGATTAGCGATGACGCGGAATCATGGGTGGATGTCGAAGGGGGGGGGGGGGGTCCGCGGAAATGAATCCTGGAGCAGGGAAGCTGCTAGCGGCGACAAAGAAACCATCGCGCCCGCGTCTTGTCGCGTCAGGCGATACTTAAAGAGATCCTCGCTCTTCGAATACCGTCAATATTTCCCCTTCCGTCCGCGAACGATCTTTTTACCTGTCACGGTAAGCCGTTATATTGATATGCTTGCTTGTTGAAGGCGCAGAGATAGATATCACTGTGGGTTTGCCAGTTTTTTGAGACGTGAGACGTATTCAGAGTTTATTAATATACTTTCTTCTCCGATAAGGCATGACATATCATTCAGATGTTTGAATAATTATAATGCTAAGTATATTTATTTGTTCATGTGAAAAAATAGTAATTAAATATTATCTTCAGGGAATGGCTACAGTAATGATAGTAATACAAGAATTTAAAAAATAATAGTCTCTAAAAAATATTAAATATTTTTCTATGCCCTAACGAAGTCACACATTCAAAAAAATTAATCTTAAACATCAAATAAAAGTAACTGCTCTTTCGCTCTCTCTCTCTCTCTCTCTCTCTCTCTCTCTCTCTCTCTCTCTCTCTCTCTCTCTCTCCTCTACATATATATAACATACACACACACGCTGAGTGATTCACGAGTAGATACCCCCACTCGCAAGGTGTCTATTCCTTAGATCGTTTGGAACAAAATATGTCATATAAATGTGGGTCCTATTCCCAATATTGACAGAGTAATTCAAAACATTGGAAAAATTACGAATAAGATAATACCCCTTTCAGAAGTAAATACGTGGATGAATTATCAGACCATATTGTTTACAGTTGAGCATCACAATTGCATCAAACAAGCTTACAAAAGACGCTTGTAAACGTCATGTTTTGCTCTGCGTAGCTGCACACGCCTGTCTTTGAATTTTGTAGCAGCATGCACGAGCAAGTAGTTCTTCACGCGTTTGTGAAGTCCTCTGGTAACCTATATCCTTCATCCATCACCATATGCAATAATCTAGTGGTGATGGATATGGCGATCGAGGAGGCCAGGGTGGAAGCCTAATCGGAGCCACGAGCAGTGTCATCCAAGCCATAACCACAGCATAGAAAGAACGGAATCAGTTGTCCGAGGCACAAAGAAACAATGCAAAAATTGAAGCTATCGCCATTGGTAAAAAAAAAAAACGGCCAGGGCCTCTACCTAAGATCATACCCATTAGGAGGCGGAAGTGTGCAAAAGCAACACAGCAGGAATAGGCGATAATGAAATATCTACCGAAACGAGTGCTCGCGAATGTGGATTTGGAAATTTTTGCCTGCAAATTGAAAATACGTAATTTTCTCAGTGTTTGTGACAGATGATTTGCCCGCTAAACCCAAGACACAAGAATGTGCCATAATTAATTTGAACATGATAGCCGGGCCCAGTATGCACTGGGTAGCATAGGTAAAACAGGGTAAACACACAGACTATTAGGATAGTTTTGGAGTTTTGGGAATTTGCATCCTCCGTCCGAACTGCGTGAATATTTGAAATATATGAAACTGATTTACAACTACGACACGGAGCAGCTGCCTGACACGTGAAACCGTGGACATTTGTGTCTTTGATTCCTTGTTCGCTCATACAAGAAATTGTATAAAATTGCTATACACCGTGAGGAAACCATCAGTCATGTCAATAATTCTTACATTGATGGACGTAGCTCCGAGCTGCGTGCGACGCGTTGTCTGTCACTCGACCTGGATGGGGAATGGAGCATAGGCCTTGTTGAATTAAAACCTACAATGTGATACCGAACATCGATGTGAAAAAAAAGCAAGCTCGACCTCGTAAAAATTGGTAATGTTTCCCATGAGGTGTCGCTGCCCATAGGCTCATATGAAATAGACGACATTGCCATGTGTATTGAGGATTCGCTGTCCTAGGACACAGAATTCGAACTATGTAGAAATCCCAATACTCTGAACAGTGCTACCAGATGCAGCGAAGGTATCGACTTCATGCAACCGGACACTATGGGACTGATGCTGGGGTATAAGCCATTCTTCTACGACGCGGAAAACACACACACGTGACGTCACAGCCCGTAAACATCTAGCCGGTCAATGTGATTTGAATAAACTGCAATTTGCCGAGCGGCACGTACCTCAATGGTAGGCCGAGCAATACGCTACACGAATTTTCGCCTATTGCCCCTTCAGGTTCTAAATTGGTCGTAGCACCGCAAAGCATCATTTACTTTCAGGTTTCGCGATGAGAGCACACGTGGTGGTCGTGACCGTCATCGACCAGCATGGAGAGTTGGTGAACTTTCGCAACGAAGCAATCACCCTACGCGTGCATTTGAGGAGATGGGAATAAGATTTACGCCGACCAGAAGCAATAGAAGAATGTGTCGTGCGAAATCTGCTATCAGTACATCACAGGTCTCCAAGGAGTTAACACGTGGTAGCGAGATTATCCTCTGCGGTCTCGGCTTCGAGGTTGATCGTCATGGAAAATTATCTAAGCATCGAAGAGCCTGGCATTTGCAAATAAGGCATAACGTAGGTGGAACTTCATGCATACCAGCCTTTCCTGATCGAACCATACACACTACCATCGGAAATTCGGATAGTGGTCCAACACCAAGATATCTACTCTCTTCCATGCCAGTCATTCGATGTGAACCAGTCGCGAGATGTGGGCATAAACTCAACGATCGAAAATTACCTTTCGCTCGCACCGAATGAGCTGCCTGCAGTCAAGATTGCAGGCTGGGGAATCTGTGATGACTGCAGTTTACCCATTTATGCTGAAGGGAGTTTCGAAATATGCATTCTTCTCTCCGTGCTATTGGGATTTGCAGAACGAATTATCTTCGATTCAAAGGAGGAACTGGGGCTGCTCCTACCCAATACACATGTGGACACCATCGTGAGGACGGGAGAAAACCTGGAGGAAGTGGAACTGAAAATACATTCTATCGAATGGATGCTGCCTCATGGGCAGTTGAGCACTGCAGAATGCATAAAAATGTTGCAGATTGTGGAAAATTATAAAAATATCGATTTGGCTTTCAGGTCGTAGGGTCTCAAGACACTTCCGATTGCCAGCAAGCCAGAGAATCAACTGTATGGTGAAGTCCAGCTATGCTTCTGAGAAACCAACGTACATCATCATTGGGCTACAGACAGGCGATGAAGATGAATAAAAACTGTTTGCCGCTTATGCATATATTATTATGTGTACAATAAATTATACGTGAAAAAATATGCCGTGTTTTATTTATTTTATAAGAACCCCTCTGCTTCGTATTAAAATTTATCATAAAATTTTTTTTAAAATAAAAATACTCGCATTTAAAAATAAAATTAAACAAAAAATTAAATATAACAGTTTACGTACTTTGCATCAATGGTCAATTTCACCATTCGGTGCAGGCCTATAGCAGGCGGCATAATCAAGAAATTCATGCTACATATGTGTTGAAAATAAAATCCAATATAGAGAGCACCGACAGGGCAACCTATAATAAAAAAGACTAAACAAATATGGCTGCCATCTGGTGGGCGAATTAATAACACTAGCATCACATAGGTGATGAAAACATATGAAATCCTATATGGCAAACAAACGAATGTGAGAGACACTCTAAAACAATTGGCAATCGAAAAAAAACTAACATGGGGACTGCAGCTAGCAATATGGTGGACACTTACCAAGATAGCGGACAGCATCATCTACCAATATGGCGGTCTTAAGAAGTATACAGTCTACCAAGATGGTGGAATGCGTATGGGTAAGGGGTAACCTCTAGAAACGTAAGTTTTTTAAAATACATTTAAAAATAATTTTTAGTAATAAATTTCAGTGTAAATTTTTGGAAGTTTGTTTTTTAAATTTTCATAGTTTAAAATTTTTTCTTTCAATTTTTGGGGTCAAAGATCAAAAGTCATGGGTCCTGAGTTGTGCTCTTCTGGCTCGGAGTCACGAATCCTGATCACTTGCTCTGGGAAAATGGGAAATTTTTAGGGAAAAAGGGAAATTTTTTAGGGGAATTTTGTCGATTTTGAGGGAGGAAAAGGGATATTGAGGGGAGAAAATGGTGATTACAACATGGCGGTCGGCAAACCTCCGGCTCCGAATCCGGAATCCGTTGGGCCAGACTCCCCATTTGCCTTCTACTTGTGATACATGTAATTTAAAGTTGCAGATAATGGCATGCTGTTTAGACATTTGAACTATTCTATACGGGACAAACACATACCGCATTATGTTTATTGCGAGTCAAACAAGAATTATTTCAACCATCCTGAATTGTAGTGCTTGATTTGGTGTTTAATTTTATAGCAGTAAAACATATATATTTTCTTCATATGTCACTAGATGCTTTCAATTGTCTCGACGACATGAAAGTATCGTTTTATAAAACACTAACAACCCGCATTCTTAATATATGCTTGTGTTTAATTTTTAATATCTGAAGTGAAGCTTCGCTCTACTTTTTAGTGAAATGTCTAGTTTCCAGAGGAAATATTGTACTTTGTCGCGGGTGTGTGGTAACTCCACCCATGCATGACCCATCCAAGCTGCCCCCACGTGGTGTGGCGTGTAAGCTCGGCCTCAAAGAAACTGTCTGCCACAAGTCGCTCCCGGGTTAGAGCTTCATCTCCGGACCTCCGGGGGGAGGGGGGGGGGGGTTAGAGCACCGCGAAACACAACGTCCAGTCTCTGCTACTTGAGGTGATGACCACTACAAACGGCCCTGACAAGGGGAACAAATAACACGACTGGTTCTAACCTTTAGTGATATTACATTAGTGCTGCTACAATGTCTCACCGCAAATTATCATACTACTGATCTGCTGCATTAAGTTGCACTGAATACTAGCTGGTAGCTGCGAAATTTAATAATGACTTCCCATGTTAAGGAAATTTCACCTCATTGTGTAAATTTGAAAGCTTAGTCGTTTTCAATATAGATAGGCAGTATGTACTTTTTTTTTGTATAACATAAGTTTTAAAAATTCCTCGCAAACAGGCTATACGTGTTATGGAATCATCTCCGCTGTAAGGAATTTCTCCTAAAAAAATTTGTGGAAAAAAAATTACATTTTGCTTGAAACTCTTTTTGTTAAAATTAACGCACTGAGGCAAAATTTTCGTAACATGGGATTTTATACTTGCACAGCTGCCAGTCGGTGAGCAGAGTCCATAATGTGGAAATTCTTCGTTCTCGTTTAATAATTTAAGTTTTATGATCGTTATTTTAAAAATTTTACTACAGAATTTTCATTTTACAAATTGTTTAAAAGTATTTTGCGCTTAATTCTACTGCGTATTATTTGGCAGTTGTAAAAAAAGCAGGGACGTTACTATTTTAAAGTTTGTGTTATGTTGTTTGGAACAAAATTTAAAGTTGGAAGTTCGGATTTAATGGCTGTAGTGTGGAGTAAGGAAAATAGCCAAACTTCTATACAGGACGAGTATAAAAGAATACCCCCAACTTTGAAGATCTATAACATCAAAACCAAACAACCTACAAACTTGGTTGACAGATCAAATGAACCGTGTAACCGTGAAGATTGCTTACCACATCTTCATAAATGTTCAACGTGACCACCAGCTAACACGAGCGGCCCGAACGACACACACGCGATACTCGAAACTCGTTCCACAATCTTGCCAGTATGTCCGGTGTTACGCTTTGGATGTGCCCGTAGTTCTCGTTTTAACGTCGTCAATGTTAGCTCGCAATGGTGGATGAAACACTTGATCCTTTACGTACCCCCCATAGAAAGAAACTGCACGGGGTAAGATCCGGGCAGCAGCTGCTCCGCGACCAATCCAGCGTTGCGGCAACATCTCGTTCAGGTATCCGTGAACCTTACGAATACGCCCAAATGGGAACTCGTAAACACATGAACCCGGTCTTGTGGGCAGGCATGACAACACTCCACGGGCAGTTGGCATTACGTATCTTCTCGTTGCGCACGTAGTTGTTATTACAGAATTCTACCTCCCAACACCCCTCCCCCCTCCAAACAAAAATAATATAACTGTTGAGTTTTTCCGAAGGCTTTATTTTTTACTCTGCCCGTCGGCAAGCACAGGAATGGAACCAGGGCGCACGCCTCGCTTTACAACAGCGCTCCGCCGATGGCGAATAAAATAACATTTTTGAAGCTTTCAGCGCCTGCTGGGATACAACTTCAGCACCCCCTCGGCGATGGCTCAAAACCAACCCCCACTGGCACAACCCCCTCGGTGCCCAACACGAGTGCGGTTACGTCGAGGGTACGGGGCGGCGGTATTAGCCCAGCATGCCACCCTCCACCTGCACTCCTCCCTTCGCCACACAACCCTGGGTGCGCTGCACCCTAACTCAGTTTTATTTGACCGTTTTATATCCTTCCATCCCCCCCCCGTCCCCACCTGCAGTGTTCGCTGCTGACGATCCCCCGCCCTGGCTGTGTTAGGGGGTTGTCCGGGACTAGGGGTCGCCAAACGACGGAACCAGGTAGCGGCACGATATACTTCACTTCCTCGCGCTGCGCACGGGGGCGGTTCGTTTCCTGCGCCAGACGCGCGGATTGCATCAGGTGACGATACAGCTCCGGTTGCTCGGCGTAAAGTGCGTGCTAAACCTGCGCAATATGTTCTCACGCTCGTAAAGTGAGCTCCTGGGATATAAGGCCAACTCCGCGGGTTGTCACCGTAGGCGTTTATAGTCCACGAAGTTTTTGACTTCCAACCTGAGTGAAGTCGTTCATACTGGGGTGCAGGAACGTATGCAAGGGAGGGGTTGCAGCCCCTCCTAAAAAAGTCTAAATATAAATAAATATTAACAAATTTGGGATAATTAACTGAAAATTGTAGTAAACGATTGCAATATGTTACCCTTGAATGTACACTTGGAATTAAAAAATATTTTTAATCGGGAAGACAGTTTTTCTTATTGTGCAAAGTGCTGACGTCAGAAATCGAGGTGCATGCTCTTGCTAAGGTGTTAGATGCAAGTGTTCGTGTGGCAGGCCTACATGGGCCGTCCCACTATTTGCGCCTGTCTGTCAGTATTATGCCATTAAACCAATTACTGATAAATAAATAATGAAAATAGGTACAAAAAGAAATAATTTTTTTTTGCAATAACACGTGTGGTTTGTGAAAGACATAAAGAGGAAAAAAAGACGACAAATCTAAACCGAGTTTTCTACGCACTTTACAAATGTGATACATTTAATTCTTCTTAAACAAATGCAATTTTAACCCTTTCAAGCATTGTGGTCTATACACTGGACCTTGCACAAGAAGTATTTTGAATAAGGTTTATTGCAAACAGTAGACGACGGCATTCAAAAGGGTATTATATCACTTGGTGGAAGTCATTATTCTTGGTATAGACTGTATTACTTGGTCAAATAAACCGCTGCTGATAATAACATGGAACCAAAACATATTTTGCTTGGTCCAAAAGTATGATAAATCCGTATACAGACACTAGTAAAAATCCAGACAAAAAATTGTTCACCGCAAATTACATTTTCTACCTACCTGAAAGAACTAGAGAATATCAACTAGTCTTGTCACATGTGGCTTGTGCAAATTTTTGATAATCGAAGAAACAAATTTAGTGGCATGAACAAACAAGTTTTGTGGCATGAACGGACTAGCCACCTCAGAAAGGATGTTTTTTGCATATGCTAATTTTGGAAAAAAAAAATCCCAAATGTGTCACAAAGTAGAAAAGCACATGATTAACAAGGGAAAAAATATCATGAAATTGCTGGTTAATCCCACAGCACATTTCTGTAGAAAAAAGTTGTTTTTCCAAAAGCCTTTCTTAAAGAATGAACATTTCATAACCTTTTAATCTCTAATTATTCCAGGGCCCTAACAGTGATGACTTTTTAGGTATCTTCTTGTTCAGTTATGTCTCAATGGTAATACTTCTAGTATGACTAGCTTTTTCTACAAAAATTATTTTCGAGCAAATTTTAAGCAAAGTACATCACTGCACCTATATCAGCTCTAATGTTAACCAGGAAAACATGGACACTACTGATGATGTAAGAGAAACCAGAAACGTGCAGAGCTTCTAAGAAAAATGCTGGAAGATCGCGCTCTTGAAGTGATAACATAATTTTACAAATTTAATTATGAGTCTATTTCATTAATATGTTATAAATATTTGTGGAATTTAATAAGGACCTAAAATTGCGATATCTACTTAATTAGTTGATTAATTGAACATGCTGTTCTGTTCCAGTTTCACAGAAGGTGCAAATATTCCGCAGTAATTATAATCTCTACTATAATTGGAATACCTAGATCAGGAGGGATTTCGTAATATATGTACTATTTTACACAAATAATTATTTCAGTGATGCTTATTAGGATATTTATTTTCACGTACGTTGCTAAGCCTCAGTCTGCAGTTAATTATATCTACGAGTGCAATCGATTAAGGAAGAGACAGAAGCTGGAAGTTGTGTTTTCATATACTGTTTTGGACGAGTATCTACTTGGATAGAATTTGAAAGATGACGCGGGACAAGTACGTGCATTTGCTTTGGTTGTATCAATAAATGTGAAAGCGAGCGCTGTAAGTTCCGTGTTGCACACTTCAATTTTGCACGCCATGTGCTGGGTTTCTGAGCTTGGACCTATGGTGACCATTCATCGTCCCGAAACGCGACATGCAATTATTATTCTAACGTTGGATAGAGACAAGCTGTCCTGTTCAACAAAGAAACTACGAGGTAACCTATCTACTGTCTACTTGGTAAGTCACTAGAGACAGTTATAACCAAACACCTCCCCGTTGGGCAAGGGAGTGAAACACCCTCAGTCGGCGCAATAAACATCAAGTTAACTAGGTTTCTGAACCAGAACAACGAAGCTTAATCCCGTGCGATCCTGTCCTCTGTAATCCGCCATTTCCCAACTTCACAGCCTGTCTGGGACAGTGTCTGAGTCGCTTCGATGAGTCACCAATGGGAAGGGATTTCGCTTAACGTTTCCAGCATGCGGAGATGAGTTGGGAGATTTAGGCGATTCCTCACAACGAAGCCTCGAGAGCCGACGAGGGAGACATGGGGTGAAAATGGAACAGCGCCAGAACGCAGGGGCGGGGGAAACGAGAGATCCCCGAGAAAACCCAGCGACATCTCCCAGCACGATTCACACTTGCGAAAATTCGGGAGTGACCCGGCTGAGGATTGAACCAGATTCGCATTGGTGGGAGGCGAGCAGTCTAACCGTTCAGCCACCGTGGCTCCTCCAGCATTGCGGAGTTTCAACAACTGCCACCAGAGGAACCAGCCGATCATACTGTGAAATGTTGGCACTCGTGGGTTTTACAAACTTTTGAACGGTCTTTTCACTGAAATTGAGGCTTTCAACTGTGATGTATCACTCTCGAGTCCAGTGGCGCTTATTGTATTTTATGTAATCTAAATTAGTTATGTTTGTAAGCCGTTATAGGCAGGTTAACTTCATTTGCAGCGCCACATAGTACAATCAATAATTATTTGCTTAAGTGTTATAGTTCATACATTTCTATTCTATGAAACAAACCTCGACGTATGAGTTTCCAGGGAGTTGTTGATTGGGAATATTACAGCAGTGCCTTTTCATAAAATTGAAATTAACTTTTATTTTAATGTTATGGTTAATTTTTGACAGATAGAATGTGTAATGTGATTTATCATTTGCGGATACTGGCTTCAACCGACATTCCTACAACTCAGTTGGTAAGTCTATTTATTGTACGCATCATAAAGGGAGTTCTTTCGTGGTCAGAGCCATTTTTTTTTACCCCATTGGTCCTGAATGTTAGTGATCAAGAGTGATTCTATCCGAGGACTAATCATTATTTAATTTCTTATATGTGCGATCTTAAGAGCTACATATTGAATATACATACATACATACATACATACATAAAGTTGACTATTTTAAACGTGCAGACGGACCTATAAATTCTAGGAGCCGTACACAATCTTAACTATTTGAGCGCTGAGTAGTTGTACACCCCACGTAGTGGACGGACCCAGGTACCAGTAGAACTTCCGAGCAAGCATCTTGAGAAGCAGCGAGTCTGCAGAAGGCGCCAAGGGCGTTGAAGTTTTAACGGCGGCGGTCCGGCGCGGAAGGTCCCAAGGGGCAGGGGGGAGGAGGTTGACCCACACATGCCGCACGCCACGGCTAATTACCTACCCCGTGTTCCGCGGGGGCCCACGCCCAGCCCGGGGTAATGAAATGTCCTCCGTGACGCAGGACATCAGTAATAACCGGCGTCATCACGCACAGCTCCGAGGCCACGCGTGTCGCATCGACCCTAGGCGAGTCTGTCACGCGCGCGCACGGAGGTCTGTTGCAGGTCACGCCGCTGTTTCGCCACTGCTGTACACGCCGTAAGCTACAGATCAACTACGAGTGGAGAGCGGAGAGATTTGGGTGGCTCTTAACATCGAGATCATGAGGTAAGCATGGAGAAGGGCCAGAATGAAGTGGCCGGGTAAACGGGAGACCCCCGAGAAAACCCGCTGAGCAGCGGCATCGTCCGGCGTGATTCCGACCTACGAAAATCCGGGGGCGACCCCGCCGGATATCGAACCCGGTCTGCCTTGGTGGGAGGCGAGCAGTCTAACCACTAGAGGAAGAAGAGGTAAGAAAATGGGGAGAACAGAGAAGAAAAGTAGAAGAACAACAGAAGAGAGAAAAAGAGGAGGAGAAGCAGCAAGAAAGAGATGAAGAAAGACAAGATCTGAAACGGATGAAAGAAGAACGGAAGAAACTGGGGAGAAGAAAATCTAAATGAGAGAAAGATGTGATTTGTGATAACATGTTGGTTGATGTCTGTGTATGTGTCTGTGTAAAAAGAAAAGAGGGCGCCGGTAGGAGCGAAGCTCAATTCCCTCGTCCGCCGGGAAACGAAGGCCTGGGTGTCCAGAGGCGGATTCGTGGGAATCCCGGTCCCTGGTCTGTTCCGGCGGGGGCGGCCGATAGGATACCCGTCGTGGAGCTGTCTTGGTCAGGGACAATAGCTCACCACCTTCCTAGGAAGTGTGAATGGTGCTTTTCAATAGGAATAGAATGTGTAGCTTCAATTACGGGCGCCCAGACGAAAAGCCGTTCTCCCGCAACAAAAAAAAAAAAAAAGTGAATTTATATAACTTATGTTCCTACTGTTTGTTAAATTGTAGTAGTTGTGATAGAATTGAAGACCCTGGATGGCTGTACTGCTAAGTAGGGTTAATGAAATAAATTTTAAAAGATGTCTAACCACTACACCACTGGAACAACGCTGGAACAAAGGGAGTGCTACACTGCAGCTCACATGTGCACTCTACCTCTACGGTACACGCAGCAGGAACTTCAGTAACTGCCGCGAAACCGGGAGAACTAAACGTCTTGCGACCCACTCGCGAGTTAGCAACCAGGCACTCGTTGCTAAATCTGTCCCTACGCGATAAACCAGGCACTCGTTGCTAAATCTGTCCATACGCGATAAACCAGGCACTCGTTGCTAAATCTGTCCCTACGCGATAAACCAGGCACTCGTTGCTAAATCTGTCCCTACGCGATAAACCAGGCACTCGTTACTAAATCTGTCCCTGCACGATAAACCAGGCACTCGTTGCTAAATCTGTCCCTACACGATAAACCGGGAGAACTAAACGTCTTGCGACCCACTCGCGAGTTAGCAACCAGGCACTCGTTGCTAAATCTGTCCCTACACGATAAACCGGGAGAACTAAACGTCTTGCGACCCACTCGCGAGTTAGCAACCAGGCACTCGTTGCTAAATCTGTCCCTACACGATAAACCAGGCACTCGTTGCTAAATCTGTCCCTACGCGATAAACCAGGCACTCGTTGCTAAATCTGTCCCTACACGATAAACCAGGCACTCGTTGCTAAATCTGTCCCTACGCGATAAACCAGGCACTCGTTGCTAAATCTGTCCCTACGCGATAAACCAGGCACTCGTTGCTAAATCTGTCCCTACACGATAAACCAGGCACTCGTTACTAAATCTGTCCCTACACGATACCCAATTTCTGCTATAGGCTGCCCTTCTCAATTTTACTTTTCGGCCAATTTTTGTCTTTCCGCCACTTGTTGGTACGAAAATTGTCACGTATCTAATAAATACAGTGTATACATTTAACCACTTTCATAAGTTAACATCTGAGGCTACAATAAAATACATTTATTTGCTATTATTCCAGTCGCGAGTACCTTAAAAAGCGCTCAATTTACCGTGAACGGCTTATACCTTATGTTATACCCATGGGCACAACAGAAGGCATACTAGTCTTTAGCAGAAGAGAAGAAAGAATGCACCAGTTCTTACACGCACGTTACCTTAAGTGCTACCAGAAAATTGTAAATGACACAGAAGAGAACTTGCAAAGGGCAGACAAACACAATTGCAATCAAATATTATATATAATTACTTTGAGGTACAGCCAGAAAATACGAAGATTATTTTTTCTCCCCTGAAGACTGCATTTATTTAAGTTTCAGAGTAAGAGTAATAAACTATTTATGAATGGAAAATGATAGTAACGGCACTGCTTATGTATAATAAACAAGGTACTGTATTCACATTTATGTACAATGGACATTTACGCGACTAATTTAAAAATTATTAAATTATTTAAATGTTTGCTTACTATTCTTGTTAAAAATAATCTCGTGCTTTCTGTAATCAAAAAAAGCTTTTACGGCTAGAAGGCCAAAAGAAGGCAAAACTATCACAATAACAAGCATTTTGTGTCAGAAGTCTCATAAAATACCCAAGACTACTTGTCGCGTCATTGTTTCCGTACAATCCTTGCAGCAAATAATCTGACAAATGACAGTACAGTTAGGGTGTGAGAACTACAATAAAAGCTTCATTGTCCACTCAGCCTTGCAAAATAAAGCATTTAAAATTATAAATCCTATTTATGACGCAGAAATTCGGAAGAGCTACGAAAAGCAAGCTGTTATTCCAGAGATTACGATAATAGATGTTAATTCGTATGTGTTACAAATGCCAAGCATGTTTCTGTAGCAGGTTGGAAGTTGGTTAAGGCATTCTGAAATCAGCAATTATGTACTCTAATAATAATAATAGCTTTTTATTGAACGCAGCTGGTTGTAAATATTGATTGTGTTATCCTCACGGAAATTGGTAGCAAAGAACGAAGAGTATTTCAATGTATTGAAATTTTATGCATCGTATGAAGTAAAAAAAAAAAAAAAAATAGGGGCTGGTCGAATGGGCTTCTTTGTCACAACAGCCAATCAGAAGGAAGGCCTGCTCACAGAGCCTCGCGCAGTCAATTACGCTGTTGCATGCTTACCTCATCTGTACTAGTGCCCATAACTTAGTCACCCGTGGATGCAACAATGCGATCACACAACGTGTATTGAGCCGTGGCAAACCCGTGGTTGGAGTGAAGGCCAGTTCAAAATGAAGTTAGTAGTGATAACACTGCCTCGTCATTTCGTTCAGAGACACAAAGTTACGTTTTCCACGAGGAAAGTTGACACACCCCTAAAAATAATATAAAGCGAATCAGATTCAAGGGACGATTATTTTCTATATTATTGATTTCGTGCTTGTTCCTACCATATTCCGTCTGGACAGTGCACTGTGTACAGTGTTACGCTACCATTGCAACATACGGTGAAGTATTAATTTCGTCTGTAGATATCTGAATGCAAAACAAATTAACCATATGAAAAATACTACGGAATAAAAAAAAATACGGTTGCAAACTGGCATCCATTTACGTGAGAAGTGAGATCATCGATATATAGATACAAAAGTTTTAATTATTACAACTACCCATACGTACACTCAGATTCGAAAAACAGCATGTTTGGTAACACGAACATAACTTGCCATAGACGAGCCTTTCTTACTTCAGTATGAACCAAGCTACGATTTTGTTGAAAGGCATTCGGCTTAGGGTAACGTAAGATCAAACATAACGAACCCCAAGTAACTTTCTACGTGAATCAGCCTTAAGCCACACTTACTTGGGGCAGGCAAGTTTGCAGGGGACGGTACAATGGCTTCCCTTCACATTGCGAGAGCATTTGCTGCGACAATGGGCGGATCACGGTAGAGAACGCGCTGACATTTTCAATTAACAACAGGAAGATACGCGAAAAGGAAATAATGCTGGAATCGATACGAATGGAAAAAAAAAAAAAAAGATCGTGCGAGACCAACATCCCTCCCCCCCCCCCCTACCTCTTCGCCATCACCATAATTTTCCTCTACGAACAAACACCTTTACAAATTTAGTTAATTTACGTACGAGGGAAAGAAAACCAGCAGGTGCGAGATATAAGGGAACATTCTCTGTACCACTCAGATAACAAGGCGCTAGATATTCATTCACTGGGAAACTATATAGATATGCAGCCTATTATTTCATTCAGAACACTACGTTCTAATATGCATCCTATAACAAACGTGTGGTGTCATTAACAACTAGCACATCCTATAAAATCGGATCTCTTGGTCAAGATGAAAGGTTTCACGTGATAAACAGCTTTGCTTATTTTCGAGAGAAAATCTTGGCACTGTATTTACCATCACACATACTTCCATAACAGTAGTTTTTCCAATAATTATTATTTCATACCTTAAAAATGATATTTTATACAACACAGTCACATAGAATTCCAAATAAAGTAAATTAACTCCCGATAGATAAGTTAACAAGGAAATATTTATTCACTTAAAAGTTATCTTTCCAAAAAAAAATTGTCTCTCAAAAAATTGCAATTAATATTATTCACAGGACCACAATTTGCAGAGACTCGCAATGATCGTAGATAGTAGGATGTAATTTGTACATTCTACGTTCGTCATGCGCACATCCAAATTTTTCTTGCACTTTTCTGTTTGTGTAAACGTGAAACCCGAAAATAACTGCTTGTCAAAGTTCTATAAATTCTTTCAACTTAATTAGCATACACAACAATTAAATCATCGATGGCTTCTGTGTTCATCGGGGAGAATAGCTAAGACGTGACAAGGAGCTGATGTATGTCTAGAATAAGTTGCCTTGCTTAAAGAAGAGCTTAAGTGCAGTGTTGTTTAATTTTAGGGTCTTCGGAATAAGCTAGCCGGTGCGTTAGTGTTCTTATAAATATTACTAAGTGCAAAGTAATTTTCTCAAGAATAATTTTGCAAAAATACAGAAAAATCAAACCTATTTACGACACACGTCCCGTTTTAGAAAGAAATTTCCTAGAATTCGCGGTTCTCCTTAGAAAATGGTCCCTTCGGTTCACAAGTTAAATATTTGGGAAAAACTGTCGGGCCGTAGTCTTAGCTATAGAACACGATGAACACAAACCATTGTTATTGTTGACTGATGGCAATAACAATGTTTTATCAATTCTCAAATTACGTACACAATCACAATACGTCAAAAATAAAAGTAGAAATACCATAAGTAAATAGTAAAGTAGATTGGAACATTGTTATTAAATTGGCTCTTGAGGAAATCTTAATAAACCATAAATAATTCAAATCACACGCAAAGTGATTTTTAAGCTTTTCTTAAATGTTATTGATTGATTAATGCGTGTACAGGAAGTGACAACCATGCGTGAAGAGTTTCGTAGAACCTAGAGGACAAACAAAAGCTAGCATTGTCATGAACTCACGAGATCTCGCCGAACGGCGCGAAGGCTTCTCTAAGGGTTTGAGTCTCGATTTCCGGGCTCAGGTCCCCGACGAATATGTGGTAGTGCTCTGGAAAACAAAACAACACAGTCAGGACTCGATCGATACACGCAGATAAAGAGCGATGGAGTGCGTACATCAACATGCACGAAATCCACTCACTCTCTCTCTCAACATTTCCTTCAACACTCTCACACAAGATTTAAATAGTTAAAAGGCTATTGAAAGGAAAATATACATTTCTGTTACGTGGAACACTGTTACATGTGCATGCAATATAAAATACTAATAGTTTTGTTCGTTTATTAATAAAGACCACTCCTCGTCTAATAATGTACTTGATCTAATAAATGTGTTACATCGCATACTTTCACGTGCATCGCCTTATTTCAGCTGCTTGGAGCACCATTCAGAGATAGAACTGAAAGTTCAGTTTTGCGTCATACTTTGTGTACCGTATGTTACCTCAGACCCTTGAAGCAGCACTGTGTATGTTACGACGCTTTCATACAATGTCCAGCAGGCGATCGCTCCAGTTGCCTAATTGATAAATAGGGACAGGAAAATTTTGCGTTTTAAATAACATGCAGGCTAGACTCCACTGTGCTATGTATTTTCGAGTCTCAGCCCTGTGTTCATTGGCTGGTGTCGCAGTGTGTAATCAGTTTTACTTCAGATCAGGTGGTATAGGATACGGTGCTTGTTTCCCTGCAGGTCTGTTATTGGCTCAAAGTTCACCTGGGCGTGTCTAATAAACTGTGATCCAATTGCAAACATAACAGAAAGCTACATGCGCGTGAAGTCTAGCTTGCCCTAAGATGAATTCGCGAAATATTCCAGTCTCTACTGATAGGCGTTCGTTCACCTCATGTGAACATCAAATTCAAAGGCGTGCCTTCTTAACGAATACCGAGAAGATAAACAATATGTAAGCTTTTCTGCTTGCGAATCCTTTATTAACATAAGTTACGTTACGTTCTGTATATATATATATAGGCCTACACATACATATATGTACATATGTATACTTACGTACATATTTATGTGTACATTTATTTAAACACACTCAAAACTAATTTTGCGTTAAAAAAATACTAATAACAAAATATTAATTTTTAAACAATTTTTAAAATTAAAAATAATGAATGACATTATGATTAACTGATAAAGTTTTATGAATGGCCATTTGTGAAAAAGTAAGAGTGAAATATAATTGTAACAAAATTCAAACATAACGAGCAGATACAAGTTCTCAGAAATTGAATTTACATCCCCAATAAAACTAAAATTTTCGAATTAAGACACAGAAATATACATCTTTCTCCAATCACCGTCAACCAAGATCAAAATAATGATCATACTATATATATATATATATATATATATATATATATATATATATATATATATATATATATATATATAGGCTTTTAACCGTAAAATGAGCACTTCTTAAGGCCCTGCAAAATTTTCCCTTTCAATCAATTTCTACCTTTCACTACTTTTTAATGTAAACATTGCAATACGACTAATAAACACAGTGTATACATTTCATCACTCCCTACAGTTAGCGTCTGAGAATGCACAAAAAAATATTTATTAGGGGTTAATGCCTTTTAGGAGGGCCATAAAAAGTTTTCACTTTACCGGTAACAGCATATATATATATATATATATATATATAATATATATATATATATATATATATATATATAATGAAGTGGGGGGGGGGGGGGGAAATGTGCAATACACTCTGCCCGCGGCACGCCAACCAGACGGTGCAGTTTTAATCACACAGCGCGGCGCCGTGCTGCCAGAGTTGACTCTGGTTCAACACGTCGTAAAACTGAGCGTACCCGACTTCGAACGCCACCGCCGGCTGCCCGACGCACAAGTTCTTTTGTTTTTTTTTTTATCGGCCAACGGCACCTGATTGGCTCGGCCCGGAGTAAGCCCCGGAACACACATTAGGCCTCTCGCTCCGGAGCCACCTATTCTCCTCCCTTCGACTCACTCCGCCCCCTGGAACACGGCGGACTTAATGACGTTATTTGCGGCGGCGGGTAGTTATTATTCGTCCAGCGGTGTTTGTGTCTGCGCCGTGACGCGAATCCCATGACCGACTCGCTGGGGGCTTCCTCTACCCCCTCCCCCACCCCCGGAAATTTAACATCAGTTCCAATATTCGCTCACGCATGCGCGTCGAGTGTTTGTCATCAATAACCACTTCCTGTGTACCTATTAAACGTTATTGCCAATAAATATTGCGTAATTTAACACGTAACTATAACGTCGTATTCTTTTAACTCTTGTTGTTTGCGCTCAAAGGTCTCGGCCCACCCCCCCCCCCCCCCCGTGACGCCCGGCGTCTTGGAAGAAATGGAAATAAAATTATCAAAAAGGAAGAGATTGTCGTGCTACTTTGATAGATCAGCAAGTATGTTACGGCCCTTCGTTGGAAATCTAACTGCTCTGCACGCTCTACTCGGTTCATCTGTGTCACCGGGTTACAGAAGACCAAGGGACTGATTTGCTACGGGCCGATGGTTACAACAAAAAAAAATTACCCCCATAAACGTCGAAAGGACTGAGAACGGAAACCATTTTACTGACAAGAAGTTGGTCATGGAGGCGTAGCAGTCAGGATACTCTCTTGGTTTCATTCCTGGCGTGCTGAGATAAATGCCTGTTATTACCAATAGAATATTTGGTTGCACAGGGACAAAAATGTATTTAGTTGCCCCAACAAAATATTTTGTTGAGTAAACAAAAATATGAAAAGCAACAAAATTAATTTTTTTCATCTAACAAAATATACGTTTGAATAAACAAAACATCTGTGTTGGGCCTAAAGAATTTATAATGTCGATACAATATTTGGTTGAATCAACAGTACATATTTGTTATGGCCGCCCTGTTGATTGCCTATGTTCCAAAATATGGCTCGAGAGTTTGTTTGTAATTTTTGGTGCAATAATGATAGTAATATTGTTTAGTGTATTTATTGAGTCTTAATAATGTTACAAACATCCTATTAAAACAAGTGTGACAGAAAAAAAAAAAAAACTAAGCAGTCAAACTTTTTACGCACGTTGCCTAGGATTTTAATTGTATTTCTATATAAACATTCAAGTTTAGCCAGTAGTCTTTTTAGCTGAGTTTGTTAGGGCGTAGCTCTGATGCGCAAACGGTCTAGGCTCTAATCTTGATCGGGTTTTAATTTTCCGTTTATTAACCGAGCCAACATATTTTCAGTTGCGCCAGTCAAATCTTAGTTTTGGGCAACCTAATATAAACAAGATAATGCGGTTCCAATAAAAAAATATTTCATTGCTCCTTTACAAACAATAAACTTGTTTGTGCCAAAAAAAAAAAAGAAACCTATTTTGACTCAGCCAAACCTTTTCCTCAATACGGGGTCGCCTGATTTTCCTATGTGGGAAACATGACGGATGTTGCTATGGACCGGTAGGTTTTTACCATCCCTTACATTCCTCCGTTGTACCATTTTCTTTCCTTTCTCCCTTCCTGGCTTTCTATACCTCGCTTTATATCGCTCACCAAACCTCTCATATCAAGAGTGTTTGCCAGATGGTGCCATTTCCCGTTTTGTTGCAATGTTTCAAATTGGTATCCAGGTAACGATATTCCAATCTCGAGTTCGTGGTAGGAATGCCAGTTACGTATGGGTCGGTATGTCTTCCAATAGGGAATGTTCGGGCACCTTTGATGTTTTTCTGGGTTGGTAACCCTCTAAAGGTTCCTTCAGTGGTATAAGTTGAATCGAAATATTTAGTGACACACCATATTAGCCGGCTTGCCCACTTTTGTTATTTACATATATATAAACGTCGGTAAAATATACAGACTGTGCAACAGTATGCTGTGATTGTTGGACAATATCTTTAATGGTACAGTGAAATTCAATAAACTTCATTCATTTTAAAACTGCAACTTTAATACGTGCACTTTCTGCATGACGAAATTGTATACTCATTTAAGCAGCGCAAGAGGAGGAATGCCATATAAATACAAATATAACGGCTAGTAATATCTAATGTCTTCAACAGTCCCAAAAAATAGTGACTTTCGGAACGCATTGGTTTTGTACTGCTATAAACCGCACGTAGCAAACATAGATATAGTTTTAGGAAGATTAGAGGTTATATATTGATCCTACACCGAGGTGGCGAGGAATCTGCTTTTATTGTTTTCGTTATCCTGTTTGCATATAGGCGACTACTAACGACAGTCTTGTCCCTTACAGTTTCAGGTGTTGTAAACAATATATTTTATGATGCGTGGTGTACAAAACTCGACAAAACACTTGTTTCGTTGTCACAGCCAATGAATTGTAGGCTGTAGGTTCCGCTAGAGTTATATGAAACAATTATTACCTATACGTGCGTAATTGTTTACTCTGGATCTGAATTGGCTAATGACGTGCCTCTGTTTTCATTGTGAATAATAACTAGCAAGTCAAAAGTAACAAACTTTATTTATCACAACTTTAGTAAAAATAAAATTTCTCTCCTATGACACGCTATGCACTAAACTTTCCCAACATAGGTAACCATCCTGAATAACAGAAAATACGCGTAAACCAACATAACGATAATTATTACTACGCAAACCTGAAACATTTTCTCCCGTCGTGTACCAAATTATTATAAAATGAGACCACCAGAAATAACAGTAGACGTTCTTTAAAAATAAGAGTCTTTGAATTCATCTAACGCCCATCAAGCCTAACAAAGAGTATCTCCTGACTATTATACGCTGTTCGCGGTAAAATTAGCACTTTTGAAAGTCCTACTCAAGATCTACTTGTATAAACGCTGTGTATTTTTCCGCCTTACGTAAAATTACCATGCCATGGGCCTCGTCACTTTATTCACGCTTCGGCCAAGTGCAACTGTGAAATTATTACGAAAGTAAATACTTTACAAATCTGTTCATTTTTACAATTCGATGTATTAAAAGAAACAGAAAGCGAAAGAAATAATTTTAAGTTATCACAAATGACTAACACTTTTTATCCAACGTTAAGATATGGAACTACTTTCCATCCATCGTTACCAACTTTACCGGGTGAATGTCACTCAGTGCGCCCATTTAATTATATGCATGCAGGGGCAGTAAAATTTTCTAAGGTTCATTTCTTAAGTGCTCACTTTATCGTGAACAGCCTTTACTCAGAATGTAATGTTAACGCAGTGGATTTTTCTGCAACATCCACAGCCAGGCGGAGATCGGATCAAGCGTCGGGAATCTATATTTCGAGGTTCCATACAGAGGCGCTCCACGAACACATAGGGACCGCGGCATATGTAACTTGGAAGCGAACTCCTCTCATTTTTTTTAAATTCACTCGGAGCGAAAGAGAAAACAGCACGTTGAGGGGGTGGGGGGGGGGGGATCAGCTCCGCTCGGCACACCCGTCAGAGCCGCGCTAACTCGTGACAAATAGTAGGCGCCTGTGGATAGGAGGGTACGGTCCGACGGCGTACGTAGCTGCGCAGGTCAATATAGAATTTTCCTGGGATACGGCACCAGACCGCGGGGGGGGGGGAGGGGAGGGGGTGCCCAGTTGGCGCGCGCTTGATGAAGACAGATGAGACGGCCGATATGAAGAGCGGCCTGGGCGAGCATCGGGCATGAAAAATGTCCCCGGGGACGAAACGACACCGAGCTCCAACGCATCGACGCGGCTTGTCGTGGAGGTTGGGGGGGGGGGGGGGGCGGTCTGCAGAGTACCCGGTAGTTAGGTGGGGACACGTGTGGCAAGTCGTAACTGACACGAGAAATCCTAGGTTATGAAGCCCCGTGCGCACTTTCCCCCCTCGAGTCCCGTGAACACACATTGGACATCTTCCAAATTAGGCTGTTCTCGGTAAAGTGAGCACTTTTGAGATCCTAGTTACTTTTTCCTTTCAGCCATATTTAATACTTTAATCACTTTTTAAAATAATTATTGCCACGTAAGTAATAAACACAATGTGGTTATTCCACAACACTCTGAAGTTGAAGTCAATAGCTAAAATAAAATATAATTATTGATTCTTATTCTAAATGAGAGGGCTTTCAAAAGCGCTCACTTAACCGTGAACAACCTGTAGTAACACTACAACCACGAGAATAAGTACACGTTGTTTATGGTTGCTTGAGCACTTTTGAAATCTATTTTTGAATATGTCACTGGTCCTATATCTAAAGGTTATTCACGATAAAGTGAGCACTTTTGAAATCAACCTTAGCAAAAAGTCACTGCTCCTACATGTATATAACGGGCGCCCTAACTGACATGCGCCCAGTAAAGTTGGTAACTATATATGGGAATTAGTTCCGTGTCTTAAGTCGAATAAAGTGTTAGGTAACCATCGGTGATACACTTTAATTATTTATCTCGCTTCCTGGTTTTTTAATACGTCGAAGTATTGAAGAAGTATGAGAAGATTTGTTACATGTTTACTTTTTTAATAATTCCATAGTTTCACTTTCCCGACGCATGCATAGAGTAATGAGGGCCATTACAATGACAATATAACAAGGCGGAACAATACGCAACGTGCATATAAGTAAGACCTTAAGCAAGGCTTTCAAAAATTTCATTTTACCGTGAATAGCCTATACATACATTTTAACGGGTAAACTGACCGTTATGAGCCATGTTAAGTTAGTAAAGATAGAAGGAAATCAGTTACATGTCTTTAAAGTTTAATTTAAAAGTAATGGGGTGACATTTGCTAACACTGAAATAATTTATTTCGCTATCTGTATTTTTCAATACATGCAAGAGGAGAAATTAGCAAATTCCAAAATGTACAATAAATGTATAAATTTTACAGTTTTTTTTGTAACCAACGCACGAATAAAGTAATTAGGCCGGTGGCAATGTTCATTTTACATACGGTGAAAGGATGCAAACTATGCGTTCAAAAATGCTCAGTTTAGCGTGAACAGCCTTTGCGATCACTGATAAATCGAAATGTATCTACAATTGACACATTTGTGTAGAATTGCAGAGGTTTGCAAATCTACAAGGTTACATTTAGGTAATCTTAGGCATTTTAATATGCGGGGAATCAAATAATTCATAGCGCAGATTGAGAGAAATATCTGAAGAAAGGAATGATACAAAACATTCAACATGCCCCCTCACCCCTCCCACTTAAGCTTTAAAACGAAACTAAATGCAAAATATTCTGATATAACACGACTTTGACACAAAAATAATTCTAAGCAATTTTATACCGGTACATAGGACAATTCTAAGGGTTACAAACTTGTAATATTTTAGGATATTCAGTTAACATTTATTCGTGATAAAATTTTTGGAGTTTTTTAATACTTTAGTTCAAATGTTAAGATTATTAAGTATAAAAAATATTTCATTATTTTTGTAGTAACTAAATATGATTCACCATCTTGAGTATGTCTATTCTTCTTACACATGCTAACGTCATATTTTGTAGAGGTTTGATTCACCTAAGAGAAATTCGTTCTGCATTTACAAGAATCTTTTACGCCGAAATTTTAAATTCACTTAGAATACCTTCCAGTTAACAAAATAGGTATGAAAATATTAGCAGTTACATATTACATTAATTTTAATTTGAGCATTGATAATACTAGGACTTGAACACTTGCTGATGTACAGCAGAAATATTACACGAAACCATAACCCCTGAAATTATTTTTATAGAGAAATCCCTAGTATGTGTGCGTCATAATTTCGAGCTGTTTACACCCCTACGCTATTAAAGATGTTTTTTTGAATAACGTCGAAATTCAAACCACAGTATGAATGGATTAATATAAACAATAAATACTAGAAACAAAATGTTTTCGGAAAGGTCATCTAGTATATTTAAATTTTAATCGAAGTCAGCAAAACAGCTCCGGGAGTCCGCAACTTCACCTACCTTCGTGCACAGCAAGTGGCATAACACGAAGGCGAACGGAACTGATCATTCGGCTACCGCCTGTACACAGGACATCGTGAAAGCTTGCGAAGACCCTGCGTCACCGATACTGCAGTTTGTGTGTTTTTGGAAATAAAATGCAAACACTTCCGGCAACCTTCACTGCTCAATTGCCAATCTCCCATTTATGGTGTCCTACGCGAAAGCGTTCTCAACATGGTGCAGCAGTCTGTTCGCCTTCGTGTATGCAACTTGCTTAGTACCTAGGTACCTAAAGCTGCGGACTCCCTGCGGTTCCCCCCCCCCCCAACATAAATTAAAAAAAATATTAGATGACCTTTCCAAACATGTTTTACTAGAATTTATTGATTTTATAATCCCGTAGATGTTGTGGTTTCAATTACGAACATGTTATTAAAAAATATCACGTATATATCTACGTATATACATATATATGGCCCCTTACGATATATATATATATATATATATATATATATATATATATATATATATATATATATACAGCTCTTTAATAGAATCACAAATCAAATAAATCACTTTTAATTACATTAATGAATTAGTATATTGGGGTACAATAAAGTTAAACTTAAATGTACCTCTCGTGAGTACGAGAAACATGAATTCATAAAATACCATCGTATTTAAAAGAGCAACACATCTGCCATTCTAATTAAACATAATTTGACACTACTGGCAACATGCTAATCATGGATTTCGATCCAAAAAATGTTCCCGCAGTATGCAATATTGCTAGTTGCTGATCGCCAACATCACAGTCATGGAAGCAGGGCCTAGTCTAAGTTAGCGACGAATTGAAGAGTGGATACCGAGAAGAGAAATGCCATTTGGTGGTAATGGCTGATTGACGAGCAGGTGTCCACAATTGCGAAAAGAAAGGGAAAGTAGGCAGGAGAATGCACAGAGGTATTTTCGTTCTGGGATTAATATCTAAAATCGATTCCTGAATCTCACGGTTGGAGCTATTTGTAAGTAAGCGAAGATTCTTCTGGGGATGCCAGAAGAATGTGAGGACAATGAAAGCTCTTCTCACGTGTAGCGTCGAGATTTATTCGCGAACGCGAATGTCAGGAGAAGTTTTCGGTTGAATTATTTTTACTGAACCTAGTTTGCCTGTAACTGCAATACAATCACAACTCCAGGAAAACATTGGCAAAAAATTGAATGCAGCAGACAATTTTTCATTAAGTAATCGTTTAAGTTGCCTCCCCAGAAATATAAGTTGCTTTCACTTTAGCAGTTTTTCCCCCTCTCTCTCTCTCCCCCTCTCTCTCCCCCTCTCTCCCCCTCTCTCTCTCTCTCCCCCCCTCTCTCTCCCCCCCCTCTCTCCCCCCCCTCTCTCTCCCCCTATTTTATTTCGGAGAGCACATATTCGAGTGACATCTACGAAGCACCCATATTTATATTTTTTCCTGAACCTATACTCTGCACGTAAGTCATCAAAACAATGATAAAAACACACCTTCCAAGTTAACTTTTTTTTTTGCATTCACACACACTTAAGCTACTGTTAAGACGTGAATTTCTGAAAAATATGTTTTCGTTAAGTAGGAGACAAGGTAACTAACAAAAACTATATTTCGAACTTTCTACAATGACATCCTCAGATATATTAATTTTTAGATATGAAGTATGTAAATAAAGTAATGGGATTAATACATATTTACCGTAGTGATGACAGAATGGGTATGAGTAAAGTTGATTTGTACTTGTACAAAGTGTTTCTGCTAACTAACTAAAAAAAAGCCTATATTAAATCAATTTTCATCGTGTTCTCAACACATGGTTTCAGTTTAAAATAACTTCCACTGTAATCTAAACTGGAACAACCAGGTAGCTTGAAATACTTCAAGATGCCAGCCAAACAAAAAATTTTGCATAAGTTGTTTAATACAGAGACATAAATTCTGTTCGCACGATCTCTCATTCTAGGAAACTTTAGAACTTGCTTTGAAAGTAAAATTTTCCACTCACTTTGTCGTGGGCGAAGGGGGGGTGGGGAAGTGGGGAATAGCATTTTTAATTACTTTATTTTCTAACCCAACCGCCACTTTCTTTCGCGAAATTATATCAAGCGCGAACTTTTACCATTAAGTAATATAATTTGCATTCCCCTAGGGACCGCAGGTTCGACCACGTGAATGTTAATTCATCACGTGCGGGGGAAGTTCTCGAGAGCTTGTGACGGCGCGGGAGCGCGTCTGCAGGTTTTCAAAACGACTTCCAACCCCTTCCCGACATCCTCTTCACCCCCTCACCAACACTCTGTAGACGTAGGCGTCCTTCCGGTGGTCGAGGGCTGGAAATAGTGGAGCAAACTCTTTCCACGACAAATCGTCCGTCGATGAAAAATGATGCAGCATGAATATGTAAATGTCCCCCCGCTGCTCCGTACGTTCTTAAAATAACTGGGTCGGATATTGCAAACGCCAGGGTTTGCTTCTAGTGGCGTATTCCTGGTAGGTTATGGAAGTGAGTGATGTTGTTAAAATGTAATTTCAGGTTAGTTTAGTGTGCACGGATACCCCTGCATTCCGCCATTGCTTTATCGTTTCAAGGTGATACCAACAGGCGTCCGTCCTCCTCAAACGAAATGCAATAGCCGGGAAATCGGAGGGAAAAAAAAACCCCCCAAGAAAATCTGCCAGCTGGTCGCAACGTCGTGCCACGTTTCCCATAAGCAAAATCCGTGTGTGACGTTGCCGGATCGGCTAGGTGTAAGCTGGTGAGAGAGTCACGCTACCACCGCAGTCAAAGCAAAAACATTAATAAGCAACAATTCAAACGAAGCTAGTTTACATGTCCTGGGCTTCCGAGTCACTGTCGCATTTTACCACGATGTTTCAGAAGACATCCTGCGGCCCCTCCTGCTCAGGGTAAAGTATCAGCAGTAGCTGTTACCTACCGCAGTATCTCAGAAGGTATCAGTTACTGCTGTTACTGCTTTACTCTGGAGACGAAGACTGCATTTGTCTTTCGAAACGTCAGGGCAAAATACGACAGTGACGCAGCTACAGCCCAGAAGTCAATAATATGAAGACGACACCCTCGAGCTCTTACAAACTTGATTAAAGACCTGTAAGTTTATCTGAGGGGCCACAGAATTTACAGGTCCAAAAAAATATGTTCTTTTCGGTGGGCCTTTGAAATGATCGGGTGTATGATGGGGGAAGAAATGAAGGCTGGAGCTTGGAGCTGGGTTCTCCATCTCAAACGCATACTGTTGGTGTCACGTGGCAGAATTAAGGGCCTGCGTTACGGATGTTCTACCACGCACCCGTATTGCTCTACTGATTTACTCCACTCAACTCTACTAACGAGTGCCAAAAAACTATTCAAAGACGTTCACTTTAGTGACTAAGGCCTCCCACCACAATGCATAGAACAATTATATATACGCTCTGACTAACAAATAAGAACCACTTATATAATATTTGTGTTCGTATAAATAAATAAAAAATATTGCTACGATATGCCAGGGGTGTATCTGCATTCGTGAGGTATGCTAGTAACAAATTTAAAAAAATGAATTTAGGTCAATTTTATTATTTAGATTTCTTCAAATTACGTATAATTATCATTTATTCATGTCTGGACAAAGGAAATTTTACTAGTGCCACGGTGATTTAGGGAACAAGTATTTTTTGTCAGTAACGGCAAAAAGACTCCTGATCAAGAAATTTTCATGCGTTCAGTTATCATACCTGGATCGAATTCACCAGGTACACAGTCGAATTCGAACACCTGGGTATTTTTCACATGTCCTCTTCCTTTCGAACTAAACCCTAAAAACATAATTGCGAACTGCTGTCTTTTCTCGTGGATACGCACACTAACGTTCTTTGCGCTCCTGGATTGGGAGTGATCAGAGCCTACACACACCTGTTCATTGTTCCTGCTCGATGACTACTCAACACGTCAACACGGATGACTCGAGAATGCGATGGGGCTTAACGTAACCGACTTATACACCTCGAGGAACAGAGCTATCCAGAAGGTTTGCAAAGTTGTATAAGAAAATGAAGTGAGCTGCGGCAGTGAAGAAATGAGTATTTGTAGGATGGAGGCAGAATAACCTCTAGAAAATCCTTCGCACCACGTGTATACACCACCCCGTCAAGACATTCTCGACCTAAAGGTAGCTGGGATCTGAAGAAAGAGGCGCATTCACTCTAGAATAACGATTGTACTTTTACAATAAAAAAGTGTTTTGCGTAGATATGAAACATTGATATTAACAGTTAGTGAATGATTGTTTCATGTATTTTTGCCTACTTTCCGAAGGAAGGAAAGGCTTATGATATCACTTTCCTGTCTGTGTGTCTATGTGTGTCTATGTGTGTGTGTGTGTGTGTGTCCTTTCTATTTTCGAACCCGTGAACCGAATTTCACCAAACTGGGTACACTAAGAAGGAAACCTGAGTTTTAAGGTTTCAGAGCAAGCCGGGCATTCACTTTCAAAATGACGGCTATTAGATTTTTTTTGGGTTATATGCCATTTCTCGCCAACCATTCAACCGGTTTAACCCAAATTTTGTATCCTGATAGCGCAAGTCGTAAGCATTGAATTCAGAGGTGAATATTATTGTTGACCCGTCATTTTGGAAGATAGCACCACATAAAAAAAAAAAAAAAAGGATTCTATGTAATATATCAAAAACTACTCACAAATTTTCGCCAAATTTCGCACATATTTGAAAAATATTAAAAGCCAGGAAAAGTAAGTAATTGAACTTAATTAGGAACATATTTCAAAATGGAGGCAATATCAATATTTTAGGTATATTTGGTATAACTACCATACCATTCGACTAATTTCAACAAAATTTTGTACGCTGACAGTATCTATTACAAGTATCATGGAAGCCAAAAACAACCCCTTTTTCCCACAATTTTGAAAGATAGCGATAAAGTTTCCGTGTAATATCTCAGGAAATAATTGACAGGTTGCTTTTGGCCAACATGTGGTACTGCGACAGTTTCAAGTATGATACACTTATTTTTAAAATGGTTGCCATATAGCTATTTTAGCATAGTATGCTATATATTTGAAATCATGTCATAAATTCCAATAGGAAATTTTGTATGCTGAGAGTGCATATATGAAACATCAAATTTGTCTACACATAGCCCCTTTTGTCCTCCATTTTGTAATATTGTGCCAAACGATTAAATAAAATTGTCGTCATATCTCGGGAAACAATTGACCGATCGCTACCAAATATAGCAAACAAGTAGTATTATTAGCTGATTTGTTTCGGGTTGTCAGACACTTATTTTAAAAATGGCAGTCATGTAGTTATTTTTAGTTTCGTGTGTAATATCGCCGAAACCGTGTAATTAATTCCAATGAATCTTTATATGCTGGCTGTATATATTACAACGAACAAAAGCGTCCTTACAAAAATCTTTCTGTATGCCATTTTGTATAATAGTATCACATGACAAATTAAAATTATGTAGTATCTCCGAAAAAATTCTTTCCAATTTCTACACAATTTGGCAAATAAGTAGGGCTATGGCAGGCCATTTAAAATGATAAAATTTAAGAGGGTCAGACACAAATTTTCAAAATGGTGGAAAATAATACATTTTAGCTCAGAACGTTTTATCTACGAAAATACAAAACAAATTTCACCTTAAATTGTATACTGACATCAATTTTATCCATCAAATTTTGTCTATGCAAAGCCTTATTTCTCCAGCATTTTTTAAGGTAGCCGCACGTGAAATAATAAAATTTTAGGTCGTATCTCAGGAAAAAATCAATCGATTTATTTCAATTTTGGTGAAGAAGTTGTAGTGTGGTTGGCTATATTTATTTATGTGCTTTAAGTGAGTAAGTCTCTTATTTTCCGAATGACGCCTCTACGAACATTTTAGCTTAGTGTGCTATATATACGAAACGAAGTAACACATTCATATTTGACTTTGTATATTGTCTATATGACAGTTATCGAATGTGATAATACATAATTTATGAAGATTGTCACATGCTATATCTTGGAGACCAATCAACTGATTTCCACCAAATTCTTCATACAAGTAACGTTATTGGCAGGTCATGCAAGCTTATGTGTTATTAGTGGCCCAGACACTTATTTTCAAAATTATGGCCGTGTAAATAATACAGGTATGTGAACCCTATCATTCAAATCATTAGACTGATTAGACTTACATCTGAAGTTTATACTCTGAATCCTACCTCTTTGATGCAGTTGACTGCAAGCTAGTTCAATTTTAAGAGTTTTTCTGGATTCGAATCCCGGGTAAGTCACTCGTGTATTTTAATTGCCTTTGTACTGTTTCACATGTTTCTGGTTTAATCTCTAATGCTATTGCTGTCAATGAGACAACGCTACCTGCCATCAAAAGTTTTAAGAATTTCACTAAAACTTATTTATAACCATGTAGAGGAACATGAGCTCATAAGTTATCGGTAACTTATTCTTAAAATTGTTGTAATTTATTATGATCATTGAGTGGTTTTGAGCGTTTATGTTAATCATAATTGCAATACATATATTTTCGTACGGAACTATACTTTACATCACCCATAGTTTTTGCACAAACATCTAAATGCGCCATTTTGCTTGAGTTCATGGATGCGGGCAAGTGTAATACAAATCTTTCTCGAGGTCTATAACAAACACGGCTCTTGTACATATATAAACGAATAATTTTACAAGATAAATTATTGTACTGTTACAAACATTCGTAAAATTACGAAGAGTTTTTCAGTAAAAATTACATAACTTTTTACAGTCGATTTCTGAGGTAAGGGAATATAAATACTTCACAAATTTTTTATTTATCTTGTCAGCTTTTTTCGACTTCTTCGAGTTATATATCATTCCGTGAAAAATAAAATCCGCCATTATAGGTAACTTCTTAATTGTGCTCACGTGTTAATAACATAAAGTTGTTACAAAAATGATATAAACAATTGCATTAGTTATTATTCCAGTAGATTTACAAATGACGTCACTTCGATTGTTGCCAGTTTAAAAATTATTTACAGAACTGCGCAACACGACTTATGCATATTGAAAGCCAGCAAAGGCAAAGACGCATTAGTCATAGACACAGATGATTATGAAGAAATTATCAAAAGATCACCAGTCTACTAGCCGGTGCAGCGTATCAAGTCACCGATCGCAATCCCAGGAGACAAATTCAAATGAAGACTAAGCAACTCATTAGTGAGTATTTACGTCCATCCAGAAGAAATCAATAAACAGTTTACTGTCGAAGATTCCAGAACCCCATCGAATTCTATGAGCTACCAGTGCGAGCGCTTCACAGTAAAGCGGATATGTCAATCTGATATATTGCCAGTGCTTCTTCACCAACACATCAGTTGGTTAGATATGTCAAAAAAAATTCTGACTCCGATTGTGCCAACTGCCAAGTCGCGCATCAATAATTCAGCCCACTTCTTAGTGTGGCGATACGATTATCGCCACGGTAATTTTTGCTACATTGGTGTACTTGTGCAGAGGTCCGTAGTGTTGTTCAGTAATTTTACTACCTAATGTTTAGTATATTTTAGCGGCTGGCCTCATATCTTGGGAATGTGTATTTTGTACATTTAGTTTATTTTGCGTATTTATTACGATTTGCAAAATATTCTAGTGTTGATTAATATTTAATAGCTTTAATTAATATTTTGATCGCTGTATAAATGTTGTGAAGAGATACCGCTGCGTGGGGCTAATTGCGAGTATGTGACTTCACCTGATCTGCGCTTGGCTTGTTGCGCAGTTCAGGCATAATTTCGCCTGGCCTGCGCAACTGCCAAGTCGCACACGAAGAATTCAGCCCACTTTCTTAGAAATACTACAACTTCGCTCAGACAAAGAAGATATCCTGGTCAGTTACACGTGGTCAGTCTTGCATTTCACCAGAGTTCCTGTTCCATAGACTCTCCTAATTCTTAAAGTTTAAGTCGGAGGATGCCAAACAATTCAGCAAATGCTTAGTTCGATAGAACAAGGCATCAAATCCACATTATTATCACGCGAGAATAATTCAGTGTCTACAGCAAACCAACCCACATTATCTGATATCCCAGTACAAGTTCCCACCAGCTCAGTAAAAATCATCCCCTTTATCAGCCAGGCAAGAAATATTAGCGAGAATATCCCAACTTCATGAGGAGCTGAGTCATTTTACCATATCTCCGCAAGCCAACAGAGAAAGAATAATTATGTACAGCAAATAATTAACAAAACCCCAACAATAGATAAGCAAGAGAAATTTGTAAACATACTGGTTCCTTTATTCGTTCAAGTAAACTATCACTGCAAAAAAAAATTAGTTGTTTGATCTTACACAGACAGTATGTGGCAGCAGAGTTTCCACCAACACCAGTATAATTTTACATCAACCATGGCCATGTGTTTTTACTTTCGTGTCACATAAAAAAAAAAAAACGTTTAAACAAGTAAAATAATAAAATCGCTGTGCTTGTATAGATGAACAATGATGCCATGCTACACTAACTACTCGAAAGAAGTGTAACTTTTCAGTTTTTTTTTTTTTTTTTAATTGTACACACAAATCACGCGATATACAAACACATTACATATTGCTGCCTTGAACCATCAACTCTGGTGCATTTCACCACCTGGACATTTTCTGACCTTGAGACGATACGAACCCGTGACCGCAATACTACCGGCCACTCACTCACGATTGTTGGGTACAGTTGCCTGGAATAATAAGTTGTGGACGGTAATATGGTATACGAGCCAAGCGACAGATGCAAGACTTGGTTGTGTTTGATATAATCTAGTAATGTTTTCAAATAGTGTTCGTCGTTTGCAAAACACGTTTATTATTCCCCGCCAAGCTTATTTACACTGGATTATACAAGCGATAAAAAGTAAGTCCTAGTAACCACGGGATGACTGACTGAGCTGTCCAAACTAATTACTTCACACGGTCATTAAATAAAACAAAACTTTATGGGCTGGCTACTCAAGCATAGGGTGTTTGAGTTTATATACGTAAATTCATTACTTATTTGGCCATAATAATGTTATTTCCACACAAGTTGTTAAGATGAGTTTAAATTTATTTAGTCAATGTAAAAGTGCACTATGGTACGCGTATTATTACAATGATAGAGTGTTTATACAATTACAGTGAAATAGTAAAATTAAAATTGAAGATGTTTATTACTTTGTGTTTATATATTTTTACACATACTTTTAAACGTATAAACTAACACCAACTTTTTAGTTGATAAATCTGTACATTCGTGTATTATCAGCGGATATTTCTGGGCGTTTTTGTATTCGTAAAAACATTTGTGCACAGTTCTACTTTCTGCCGTTGTATTCCAAAATTACACATACAAAAAATGTAAAACTACCAAAGCTTTGTATGTGTAAATTTGCGTATATTTTTTACAGTGTACGTACAACCGCATACGCAGAGTATTGCGAAAACGCGAAATCGAAACCTTACAAAGACCTTTACAGGAACTAGAAGACATTTCACCTTTTGCCAAAGAAAAATGTCCAGTCGAACATTTGGCAAGTGTCTACAAAGTTTCGTGTTCCAGTGATTTAGTATACGCACGAATGACTGACACAAGGGTAGCTGCAAGGAACAAGGAGCATATTCATGATTACAAACACGAAATTTACAAATTGGCAATAGTGGAGAAATAATCTACTATCAAATATGGAGTCGAGTTAAATCAGCTAGAAACCACTGCCACATCAGTAACATTATAGTGATGAAAGAAGACGAAAGACATATAAATCATGAAAGAGACGATCGATGCTTGCAAGCCAAGAAAAACCTCGGAAACACTTTTCCGCAAATCTGGAAAATGACCTGCCAAACCATATACCAATACATCTGGTACTCGTGTTTTATTCGCATTAGACAACGTTTTTCTAAGGCGGTTTTACAATTAAGTAGTGTTCCATAGTGTCAATCAGCAGTGGAAAACCAGTATTAAAGTACCATATTACTGAATTTGCAGTCGCCACATAAGCTTCACATGAAGGGTATCCGTGTTAGAAACCCTACATATCCTGTTCCAAACTCTTGCACGTGAAAACACGGCACATAGTACCGACACCCGGTGGGTTTTTTCCAAGATGTTCTCGTTTCCTTCCTTTATGCATTCCGCTATCACACGACTGGTTTCGCTTCTTAACCTGTCCATTATATGGTTGTTAACACACTACATTGCGGAATAAATTTGTTAAAACCACAAAACATTCTGTCAGAATTGAATTAATAAAATATAATGTAACTACACCAAAAATTTATCTCGCATTGCTTGAGTAGTTATTCTTTGGTAGTTTACATGGCAACAAAACCGCTCCCTACTGTTCGTGAATAGAAAAAGCTGCGACTATTTTAACAGTTAATTTCTAAAGGACTGCTTATATGTTCATAATTAACTTCTTTTTAGCATGCGTTTCTAGCCATTGGACATGAAAGACTTAATGGTAGAGAAAAAATTTATAAATATTTGACATTGTTGTTGCAGTGGATAGCTTCAGTAAATTTGGTTTTCTTTTCTCGTTACGATATAGGAAATCAATAGAAGCAATTAAGTTGCTTAGTCAACGTCTCTTCTCGATTTTCGGCTCACCTGTCCAACTGATGACTGACAATGCCGCTTATTTTGTTTCTACCGAGACGGAAAATCTTGCTTTTGCATGGGGTATAACGGTATTTCAAACTAAATCGTATTATTCACATGCCAATATAGTAGAACGTTACAGCCGTCATTTAAAGGCAGCCCTAAGGGCTTTTCAAGCCGGTACCTATAAAGACTGTGACACGTTATATAAGACTTATCACTGGCATTTGGCTGATCATGGTCAAGTGAGCACTTTTTACGCCCTTCTAAATTTTTCCTTTCATCCAATTTCAATTTTCCTACTGCTTTTTAATACAAGCATTGCAATATGACCCACAAACACAGTGTATACATTTCACTACCCTCGAAATTTAATGCCTGAGGCTGCAATAAGATATATTTATTAGTGGTTAATGACTGTTGGGAAGGCCTTAAAAATTGCTCTCTTTGTCGTGAAAAGCCTATAAAAATGTGGCGAGTAGCGCTACCAAAAAGGTGCCTTTCAAATTGTTTTCGGGAGGGTGCTCTTTTGAAGACATTGCATGTGAATACCGCTAGTAAATAACGAACATACTAATGGACATTGCATCTACATTGAAGAATTCAATACGGGTTATTGCATCCATATTTTTTGAAGAAAATAAAAAGGTGAAGTGAATTTACGAGACTGCGAATTTTTCAACGGGGACGCGAATGGCTACCTCGTCGAAGAAGAGATGTGGTGATAACGGGAAGAAGAAACGAGCCCAGCAGGAGGCGTCGACTTGCATCCAGCGGGGGATTATCTTCCTGCGCGCGCAGGAAACTGTCGTAGAGGCTCGATGAACAGCAGGAGGGAGAGGAAGGGGACAGGGACACTACGGAAACCGAATGAATGGAAACGGGAAGGAAGAGGAACATATTTAACGGCCGAAGAGAAGTGCAGAAGTGGCCTAGTATGTGTGTGTTCGTCGGCCACTGCAGGGGAGACATATAGTCCACCCCCGTGATGGGAGGAAAATGGCGGGAGGAGTGTCTTTCTCTTGTTTTCCTCGGTGATTCTTTTTCTGTTATTTATTCCCCTCTTCTTCCCTAGCCCCTAGTTATTCTCTTGAGGTCTGCCCTCATCTCGCCCTTCGCCCGAGACTCGATCCCGGAACAAACGCCAGGGCTGGAGAGAACGTCACGAAGGAACTGATCCAGCACAAACTCCCGTCTCCAGACGATACCTCCTGTGATTGAGCGAGTATATGTGTGGGCACTACTCACCGCAGGTTCAGTCTTGGTTCGGTGATCAGGGACAACCCAACCGCGGCATGTAGTTGCAGTTCAGTCACGCCTACCCGGGGACCGCCGCGGCTTAGTCGCAAAGCCCGTTGCTCATCAGACTCGCGTGGCTGGATAGCCCGGTTCGGAGATAGGATACCTCGTGATTTGGTTTTGATCGCCGTTACCGCAAATAGAGTACACAAGCCAGCTGCGCAGGAACCAACTACAGTGTCCCAGCTATGAAATTCATTTTAACCTCTCGAACGGACAATCACGCGTGGCTTCGACTAATACGTGTCAGCACATTTCCTATGACCAAGTTTTAATACAACTGAAATATATTCAATTTCCGCTATTAAAAAAAAATCGGGTGTATAAACAAACGCCCACGTTACTGTTTAAGCACGTGATTTCCTTTGTCCTGGAGCCGAATCGTAAGGCAGTGTTGGCAACGTGAGAAGACGAGAATCACTCAACAATATTGTTAGTGTAACTTAAACCTTGCTCAGTGCCAGGCCCTGATTTCCCCGGCGAGTATCTGCTGATTTTCATAAATTTCCAGTGTGACAGTTGATCGCATGTTTAATGAATTATTATAGTAGGCCACGCACATACACTGCAAAATTGTTTGGATCTATTACTGGCAAGCCAGACTTGTAAAACACTCTTACAGAAGGTCTAGAAAAGCTCCAAGCCGAAAATCAACTCGTCACTGATACTAGGACGAATTTATACGTAACCCAGGAAAATTACAATTACTAGTAGCTAATAATCAATGACAGTTATGCCTACTCGAACACAGAGAGCAGAGAAATTCGACCTGCTACGCACCGAATTGCCTTCCGCCCCCCCCCCCCCCAGTTCCTATCCACAGGGCGTATTTTAGTAGCTAAACTTTACCTATAGAGAGGGCTGAAGATTGTCCGTTTTAGCGGAAGTCCGGTTTATAACAAATAAGTTTTGAAAGGTTGTATTTACATCACTGAAACAACCGTAGATTTAAAACTTTTTTTAACATGGCAAAGGTATGTACAGCAATACAAAAGCAAGATTATGAAGTTTTACAAATTAAAAATGCCATATAATAGTAAAAAACTTCACTGCACTCGTAACTGATAAAGTTGATCGAAATAGAACTGTGCCTGACGTGGGCGTCATAATTCCTGGAATTACGGACAGTGTCGCTCGGCTGGCGGGAAGCATGAGTTTACGGCGCGAAGACCTTGATACAACTACGCATCCGTTATAAGCGACGTCCTTTTTAATAGTGTCCGTTATAATAGCGGTTTACTGCAACATTACAAGGGAACACCGAAGTCTACATTACACTGTATATGGTTTTTATCATTGCTCCATTCTGATGTGCGCATCTCATAATGTGAAGGCCCGGTTAAAATAAAAAGGTACAAAGTAAAGGAAATTTATTCTGACCTTGAAAAAGACATTCTAAGCAGTTAGGCTACAATCAAAATAGTTTTCAAAAGTAAATCTATCAATGGGTGTCCCTCGCTAGCAATATCGCGCTGAAGGCGAGTTCGGAAGGATGCCATCACTCCTACGTGCAGGTAGATTGGACAGCGGACGCCCGTTCGAGGCATTCTCCGAACTAAAAAGTATACAGCGAACCATACGTCCCCCAAGTCAGCGTCCATTCAAACCAGTTCCCTCCTCCCTCTGCCAGTCATCTAGTAGGGTAGGGCCGAATACACAAACTCTGAAATGTGTTGCGTAGATCAAACTTCTAACGGCAGGGTCAACGGTTGCAGAGGTATTCTGTCGCATCTCAGGCAAAGAGGCAAGTGATAGGCTCGTCTGCCGGGACGTGACAGCACTTGATTTGCATGTTCGTGCTGCTGCCAGGAAGCCAGTGATCACACGAAACAATGTCCTAGTGCAGCGAACAACGCCTCCATTGGACTTCGGAGTAGTTGAAAGTCTTCTGACGTGTGGTAGTAGAGGGGAAAATGGGGCGAGAGTGCGCGCCCAAGTTGCGCATTAGCCAGTCTATGTCCCGCGACGTTGGACTGCTTTTCTGCCAACATGACTGTCAAAACCGTCATGAATATGATTTCAGGTTAGAACACAAATGTAAACAAGTACTTTGAGACTTTTTTACTTCCTGTACTCAATTTTTACTGAAACCAGATGAAATTCAAGTCGGTGAAATATTTTAATCCTATCAAAATGCTCGTCTTCTGAAAAGTAATATATAAAAAACCACGTCCAACATTGTTGACAGAGTGACTGTGACAGTTTGAATTGGTGTGGGGTAGGTCAGTGTTGGGCACGTGTGCAGTAGACGATAATCAGTCTACCTGATGGGCGCGATGATCCTCGTTACACGATCTTGCACTCGTATGGACGTGTGTAAACCTGGCTGATGCCTGGCGAAGGCGAACCGCATTTACTGTCTGTCTCATATAAGATGGAAAGATTTTGACAGTTCAACTAATGTTTACTTTTAGTTTATGTATCATTAAGCCATCAGCTTGTGTGTCAGTTGGATGCTATACGAAAACAAGGAAATGGGTTTCCGGAAAAATACTGGCGTGTTTAGGACATAGACGGGCAATTATTGGCCCAATAGAAATTACTAGTAATCAAAATCGCTGTACATGGAATATATGTTGCTTTAAAAATTATGCAGATCTCTCGGAAAAATAAAACTATTGGTACCTGTTCGTAAATTTGTTATTTTACATATGAAACATATTCATTTGAGCGTTATAGCTGGTTAGATCCGAGAAAGAACTCACAAATGGCGCGCACTACATGGTTAAGTGTGTGAGCCGACAGATAGCAGCAGGTTGGCCGCCTCTAGATCCTGCTTTTTAAAACTTGACTTTTCTCCTATTACTGTCTCGAAACGACATGAATTTGAAATACATTTCGTCAAATTATTTGAAAAAATAATTCCATATTATCATGCAATATTTCTGTAGGCTTTTGGAAACAATATCAAGCACATAGGGAAATCATGGATGGACAGTGGGAATACTACATGAGCAGATCTAAGGTTTGAAGTCGCGTTTCATCCGGCTCTGAATCGTCTTATTAAGCATTTCATTTTGAACACACATACATCACTACTTTATCACGAAGATTAGTTCGTAACACTTACAACCGCTGTTTTGTGACCGATTAAAATCAAATATATTAATTAATCATGGAACTCTTTGTTATCGCGTATTTTACACTTGTCTGATGTGCGTCGCCAGTGCACTCAGAATAGCCAACTTAATACTATACTTTTGTTCGTTCGTGCATCAGCTGATACACGATTTCGTAAACGTCACTTTGTTTGTTTCGTATACGTCAAGTTGCCACTCACTGACTGTCAAAATCTTGCCATCTTATATGAGATAGACAGTACCTGAGCATGTTGTGTCATATTTGGCGGCGGCACTCTGATGCTCTGAAGTCGTTTCTCGTTGCTCGAGACCACTCGAATGGCGTAGTGGTCGACCTTTGGATTCGCATTCCGGGAGAATCTGGGTTCGAATCAGGTCCGTCGATCCTGACTGCGGTTTTCTATGTTTTCCTGATATCACTTCAGGCGAACGCTAGGTGTTTCCTTAGAAGACATACGCCATCCTTTCCCGCCCCTGTTTCCCTGAGCGACTTGTCCCATCTCTGTTAACCTCTCTGTCGAGGAGACGTTAAGCCCTGCCCACCTACCTCGTGGTTTCATCTCGGGTCATTAGTTACAATCGATGGACGGCATAACCCTGTCATGTACCAAGATATATCGGGTAGGAACATGCTTTCCACACTTTGGAAACAGATTTCAATAAGCCCTTCCCTGTATCAGCACCATACCTTCTACATCCACAAAGCATTGTCAACTGTGTTGTAGTTTGATGACAATGAGGCACGCCTTAAATGGACATCTCAAAGCCCCGAGTTGGACGAATATTATTTGGATGAGCTGGGGCATCGTTTGCAACTCAGATCCAGTTGACTATCAGACAAAAGTTAACTATTCACCATTCCACAGTCATAATAGAAAAACAAATCCGCCATATGTGTTGCAGAACGTAGAGGAGAGTCTACCCCGAATGTTTAAGGCTGCAGTAACATAACATGGAGGGCCGGAATCCCATTATTTAAACGGTTAGCACCTTTGGAACTGACAACATTCGGAGTCCCGCAAATTTAGTCCCATAAAGAAATTGCGGTGCGGTTCTGTTATGAGCAAACTCGGTAAATCAGAGTGAATATTCAGTATCAGCTGCTGCATCGCCCTGTTGTAATGAACCTGTGAACATTAACGCAGATTTTATAGAAAAATTTACGGGAAGAGATCTTGGTTTGAGAACAGTGACCTTCCCAATTTCAAGCCTTGGAATTAAATTCAAGAATACCGACTATCAACAGCATAGAAATAATAACAGCCAGTAATTGTTAATATAATTAAATAAAAAATTTATTTATTTTTTAAATAACTTGCATCTACGGTTTGTAGGTTCAGTATTATCATTGTTTACGTTCAGCCGTGATATCCGATACGCAAACGTCACTTTTTGGTACGCACGTAGTTCCTTAGGTGGCTACAAACATATGCAGTGTAAATTCCCGCATAGAACTTTAGTGTCTATATTGATACTAATGTAGAAACTACCATACGGATGAATTCCGCAACTGAAAGAAAATCTCTAACATTAAAATACGCGTCAAGGAATGATAGATCACTGGCTCTCCAGCCAGTGGCAGCTAGGTAGTCCTACGATCGACTTGGAGGGTGCTTATCTTCGGGGAAAACGCCAAGCACATTGACAAAAACGTGTCATTCTTGGACACATTTATGGTGCTAACCTCTTTCCTCAGTTCGACTTGAAACATATTCTTGCATAATTTAATAATATTATTTTATTTTAATAGCCCTCTTGAAAAGCAACCTGGAGCATTCGTCACGAGACGAGAATAAAAAGCCAGCCCCGCTCCCTTGCGATGGAAACCCTCGGTCAAAATTTGTTCGCCAGTTGTGTGGCACTCCCCACAGGGAGGACGCACGTGTGTCAAGTCTGCCGAAGGATAAGCGACTGTAGTATCCACGTCGTCGTAAGGCGAGCGTCTCGCCATCTCCCCAGCAACCGTCTCCTTAAACTACCCACGGCGTACACTGTCAAAGTTATGGCGACCGGATGAGGTAGTTCAGAAACATCGCCACTCAAAGTACAACCTATAATCTTTTACGTGTCTCCGCCACACCCCTGGGCCTAGCCCGCTCTTCTGACGACTTATCCTACCTCCTGGCGAGCCAACCCTCCCTCCCGCGAGGCGCGCATGCAGATATGAACCAAATGGAAGGCTGGTGGAAGGTGGGTCGGTTAGTCGCTGGGCGGGCATAGAGCCTGGGGGGGGGGAGCGAGGGAGGGGGTTGGCGCGGGGGCGGTTAGCCTCTTAGCCGCAGGCTCCTGATGGCTTTCAACTGACTGCTCGCGCGTGATCAGAAATTCGAGCGACAGCGTCCGCACACTACTGTCAACAACGTTTCACCGCGGCCGGCACGACCTAGTTGCTGTCAGCAAAAACTGTAACTTAGTTCGGGACGTCTGCATAAATGTTGTTCACGATAAAGTGAGCACTTTTGAAATGAACCTTAGATAAAAGTCACTGCCACAGCATGCATATATTTTAATGGGCGCAGTGAGTGACATTAGCCCAGTAAAGTTGGTAACGATGAATGAAAAGTAGTTTATATATTTTAACGTCGAATAAAATGTGTTAGGTAACCATTTGTGAAATTTCAAAATTATTTCCTTCGTTCTCCGTTTAATTTAATGCACCGAAGTGTAAAAATGAGCAGATTTGTAAAGTATTTACTTTCTTAATAATTACACAGTTTCATTAGACCGACGGATGAATAAAGTTATGAGGCCCATAGCAATGTTAATTTTACATAAGGGGGAGGAATACACAACGTGTATACAAGTAGATCTTTAGCAGGGCTTTCAGAAGTGCTCATTTTACCGTGAACAGTATATATATATATATATATATAGTGTGTGTGTGTGTGTGTGTGTGGTTTGAGAGGTGTAAAGGCTATTCACGGTAAAATGAGCACCTCTGAAAGCCCTGCTAAAGATATATATATATATATATATATATATATATATATATATATATATAATATAGTATTTTTGAAATCAACATTCGAAAAATTTCACTTTCCATAACCTCATATAAGCTACACATATTGATATGTACATAAGGCTGCTACTTGTGAACAGCAAATTCGGACATTTTAAGTATTGTATAAGGCTTTTTAAAAGTAGGTTTTAATTTTCGCTGTTTCACACGACAGGTTAAATAAAGGTTCTGCGAACTCCTGATTACAGTAGCTATCGAATCACTTGTATGCAGTGCTCAAAGTTCTGAGCGAGAACTAGATGAAATTCTTCGTTTATGTAATCACGACTGCCATGGTTTTCTCTGTCTAAACGTGGTACACTGATCAGGTTAAAATACACACTTCGTTTTCAGACCAGCAAAAGTTCCGTTATTAGCTATTCATATAATTAGTTCGTTTAGCAAAACAAGCCTGCCGTCAAAAGGCCACAGTCAAGGAGTTTGGCATTACCCTTTAGACGTCAAGAAAATAAAACTGCTAGGGAGTCGTGTTAACAACTACTACAGTGCCTTATATCGTGGAGAGAATCCGGATTAGAAAGCGCATGCAATATGGACGGAATCAAATTTACAAGCTACAAAATTGAACGGACTTTTTTTTTATCAATATAAATGTCAAGACCACATTGCTCAGTCTCATGGTCAATAAATGGCCTGCATATTGTAAATACGTGCCTTTAGAAAATCTAACTTTTAGCAAGTTTTATTGTGATTATAATACATTCAGGTAATGCAAAATATTTTTTTTTTTTTTATAAAAACTCGGGGTTATCTTTAACTAAACGTAATCGCTTTATTTCGAAAGTTTTTTTACTGGAATTTCGTAAGTCAATTTTATGGACGTCCACAGAAGGAAAAAAAAATCAGTTTATCTCGTTTTTAGTCAAAGTCATGTGTACCATATTGAAAATTTCCGAACAGAAGAGCAAAATTTACTTTATAAAACATAAATGTTCTCAATATTTCTGCAAGTGCTTGTGTATACAGTGGCACTGGTAGCTTCTAGGTACCTCGCTGAAAAACCACACACACACATGGGAAAGATATCTACATGACAAATACGATCTGCAGTTACGGTTCTCGCACGATTAACTGCAACAATATTTCTCTTACAGGGCAAGGAAACCGAGTCGGTATTAAATCCTGATGGTGCTTTTAGATAAAAATGCTCAAACGACACGGTCCAGCAGCATAGTGCGTAGTAGATGTGACCTGATAATCCTTATATCTAGCCTGATCCGTTCGTTTCAAAGCTCGCATTTCCAGTAACTCGTGCGCTACGCGATAGCTCTTGGTTTTTTTTTCCCCCTTTCGTTTTTGTTGGGGTGCATTGGCTCTCAAGAGGTCGATGTTACGAGTCGTAAAAATATCTTCACTCACTTAACCACTTGTTGGGGTGCGGGAAAGCAACTTAACTTCTACGATCACAAAAATACTTTACGGAACGGTTGCCACGCAATTTTCTATTGTTCTCTGAATAATATCTTACTTTGCGGTTTCATTAGTGATTCAGCTCCATCAAAAACTGAGCACTTGGAAAACCTAATCCAGAGCATAATTTTAGCTGCAATACTAAAAAAAATTACTGTGTCCTGAGAGACATAATAAAAAAAACTTGCACTGCTCGTTTAGCGTATTTCAGTTCACTCTAAAATCGAAATATTTAATACAGCTTCAAATTGGAGAATTAAACTGGATATCTCGTTAAACTGCCCTATTGGAATAAGTTAGCTCTCCTCTGATTATTTTAGTTACAGCAGACACTGATATCACAGTGATTTACACTGATTCATAGTGAATTATTTTAGCCTACCACTAAAATCTCACATTTCACTGGTTTGCCAGTCAGATAGCAGCCCATTAACAAAAGTTTCAGAACAAAAAATCTCTGGTTAACGTGTAAAAAAAGTTAGTCGCAAGAAAATCAAGAGCTTTAAACATGTGGTCGTATAGGCCTGTATGTAATGAACATGGGTACATGCATGGAGAAACAAGTTGTGATAAAGTTAGATTTTTTGAAAACTATGTCGCCACACTACTCGAGAAGCCCCGTTAAAAATGACTATGTTGTAGCCAAGTAAGAGAGTTGTGTGTGATATGGAAGAATAAATCCTTAACGCCTGCGAATACAGTAGACATAGATAAAACTGTTTCCATCGTAAAGTGCGTAGACTTCTGCATTCATCCAGTCTAACATGTCAATCTTTTTAGGCCAGTATCAAAGTTCAATAAGTAGACACCTAAACAACTCGCAATATTTTTTCGGAACAAGCTAGAATTATAAAACTATATTATAAAAGTTTACATTACTCAGTTCAGGTGAAGTTTGACAACTCGTGGATAATCATCAATCAAGTAAAAAAACATGCGACCAACCAAATGTGATAAAGGCTGGTCACGATAAAGTGAGCACTTTTGAAATCAACCTCAGCAAGAAGTTACTGCCCCTACCAGCATATATTTTAAAGGGGCGCTCTGAGTGACATGCAGCCATTAAAGTTGGTAACGATGGATGGGAAGTAGTTCCAAATATTAACGTCGAATAAAAAGTGTTAGGTAACCATTCGTGATAACATAAATAATTTTTTCGCTTTCTGTTTTTTTTTTTATGCATCGAAGTGTAAAAGTGAGCAGATTTGTAAAACATTAATTTTTCTAATAATTCCAGAGTTTCACTTGACCGACGCAAGAATAAAGTGATGAGGTTCATGACAATGATAATTTTACTTAAAGCGGAAGAATACACAACGCGTATGTAAGTAGATCATAAACAGGGCTTTTAAAAGCGCTCATTTTAACGTGAACAGCCTACAGCAAGCAACTAAAGTCCATTCTTGGCTACTACCTACTTTTCGGGATCCTTGCTTAAGTTCTGTTTCTAAGCTATTCTTCCGCTTCATGTAAACGAAATTAAAATAAGTCTAAAAATTATACCAAAGGGACAACCACTGTATTTATGCGCACTCAGGTTAGTAATATTTGTATGAGATCTATGTATTATTGGGCAATACTAACCCGCCTATTTTGTACGTTTTAAACGTATTAAAATAAAGTGAAAAATAATAATTTATAGATGAAATATAAGCATAAGTTAAATTGAACCAAAATAACATACTTTTATATAAACATATGTATAAAATGATTGTATTTACGCGACGTATTTAGGTGACAGCTGAACACGTCATAGATGGTGTGATATTATATTTCACAGGTTTGACTCATGAAGTGTGTAAGATACCAGGAATGGGCTATAATAGATCATTTGTCTGTACAACAGTCTACGAGTCAATAAAATCCATCCTGAAGGTTATTGGAATCGTTAATTTGTCAGGTCTCTAGCTGATAATCTTTACTTCCTTGTTACTTTCGTGATTGAGCCACTCTGTTACAGGCACAGCCAGTAGGACTGTGAACCAGCAGTGCACACGCAGGCCTACAAAGAGACCGCGCAAATCATGTATGATTCCATTCTTGGTTACTCCCAACGTTTCCGAAGCTTCGTGCAAACAAAGTTACACTATGTGTATAAAATAACACCAAAGGGACAACGTTCTGCATTTGTGGACACTCAATTTAATAATACTTTGCATAAAAACTATTTTATTACTTGGCATTTCCAGCACACTTATTTCTCTTTGGCTTTACTCGTGATAGTTATAAATGTAACATTATCATTCATAAATAAATTGTAAGTAAAAGTTAAATTTATCCAGAAATGAGACAAGTGTATGTTAACAGGGATAAAATTGCTTGTGATACACGACATTTAGGGTACAACCTAACGTGTCGTACATGAGGTCATAATTCAAAGATTTGATTCAGTGTGAAGATACAACTGCAATTTCGTACACAATATAAAGTACTCATAGTGAAAGCAACAAATCACTGAACAAATGACAGCGCGTGGATTATATACAGCACTGACTAGTTTGACCTAGCATTCAAATGAAGTCGCGAAATTTCGGGTTCAGTAACTATAAGGCTTTAAACTTGGCAAAGGAACGATCGAAAATCTTTTGACATATCAAACCATTTTCTGCAGAAGTAATGTTTTTTTTTTCAATAAACGTGTTTTTTTCTTCTCATAGGTAGAATGTTTCGTAAAACTTTAAGCTATCAGACTAGCGGGGTAAAATAAGGTCGTTATACATTATATACTAAAAAGTAATTGGACACCCGTGAAGATAGGTAATTCAGTACGTCAGTTGACTTGCGTTTCACGGCCTTCGGCGTAGGACCGCTGGTGTTTGCCCGTGGTAGCATGAACACAGAGGCCTATTGTAACATTCTGGATAATGAAATGCTCCCAACATTGTGGGAGCATTTCATTGGCCACGTGTGCTCTAACAGGCATTACAGCACACCTGGAAGAAAATCCTGTTGAGGTGGTTCATGTGAGAACAGTTCGTAAGGTCCTTAACAGCACCGGGTACAATTCCGTAACAGTTAGACGAAAGCTGTGTGCAAGTAAAGTAGATACGGAAAAGCGTTTAGAATTAGCCAATGAGTATATAACGGAATGGACCCGTGTTACCTCCAGGATGACAATGCTAGGCGCGATGTTTCAAGGGCTGAGTCAACTCCCTGGAATCAACTGTCAGAAGGGCGTCACTTTTTGACCGCAATGCTCAAGGTTCGAACCCAGAGTAAGCCAAAAATGTGTGAACCTTCACCTTTTGTTAGACGCAATAAGATTCTTTGCACAATAATACAAACAGATTTATTGATTTCAACCAGAAGTTGGTTCATTTGATCTAGAATTTGTGTCTGAGACAAGCGTTCCTGTACGAGATTCTGTGAAATTACCGATTGTGTTTCTGTTTTAACGTAAACTCTAGCAATGCTTCTGGGCATTGATCGCAAAATTACATGATAAAGTATACTGTAGTAACGGTTGTTCACGATGAAATGAGCACTTGAAATAAACCTTATAAAAAAGTCACTGCACCCTCCTACATAAATATTTTAACGGGCACAGTGAGTAATATACGTCCAGCAAAGTTGGTAACGATGGATAAGTAGTTCCGTATCTTAAGTAGAATAAAAAGTCTTAGATAGTCATTTGTGATCACTTGAATTATTTTTTTCGCTTTCTGTTTTTACTAATGCCTCGAAGTGTAAAAAGTGAGCAGATTGGTAAAGTATTAATTTGTCTAATATTTTCACCGTTTCACTTGACCGACGCTTGAGTAAAGTAATGAAGCTCATGGCAATGTTAATTTTACATAAGGTAGAAGATTACACAACGTGCATAAAAGTAGCTTTTGAGCAGAACTTTAAAAAGTGCTCATTTTACCGTGAGCAGCCTGTAGCAGTTTATCTTGCAACAAATCTGAAACATTTATCTTCGCAAATATAAGCAGGCAGCGTAGTTTTTATTGATAGTAAAATTGAGATCACTTTAAAATATAAATCGAAATAAATTATGTAAAGAATGTATTAATTTAGATCTTCTCCGAACTTGAATCATTAAATCAAATGCTGCTTGTAAACACTCCCGATTTACGCCAAAACCGAGCGAGTTGGCGCAGTGGGGAACCACTGGACTCGCCTTCGGAAGGGCATGGGTTCGATTCCCGGCCCGACCATCCTGATTTCGGTTTCCCATGGTTTCCCTATACTAACCCCGACGAATCCTGAGACTATTCCTTAATACTGGCCACGACTTGTTACTTCCCCATTCAGGCTTGTCTGAGCCCGTCTTGCTTCGTGACCTCGCTGTCGAGACGTTAAGCCCTACCAACCCTTACGCTAAAAGGCAACTTGTAGCTAGTACGACGCCATCTTGATCCCGCCATATTGGTAGACAATATGCAATTTTCCATGCCCTATCATTCCATGTTGTTTTTAATGCTTTATCATTCCACGTATTTTTTCATGCTCTATCATTTTACGGTTTTCTCCGAGTGCTCCCGTTTTTCCTCTCTTTCTTTCTCTCTTCCTCCCTTTCTTTCTCTTTTCCTCCCTTTCTTTCTCTCTTCCTTCTCCTCTTTCTCTTGTTCTTTCCTTTCAATCTTTCTCTCTCCAGCCTATCTTTCTCTCTTGTTTTTTCGTTTGTTTATACATTTCTGGAGGACGCCATCTTGATTTTGTCGTTTGTCATTTGTTTACGATCACCATTTTGTTTATATTGGCTGTTGCTGAAAGACGCCATCTTGTTTTTTCTTAAACTGTAAAACTTAAAAAGAAATTGCTTTAATGAAAACGTTATTTAAAAGAATCGCACATTCATTGCTACTCTGGATTCGGGCCCAGATTCTCGATCCACGAACTTTACCTACTTCATATCGATTTTCGTGGAAAAAAAAAGATGTTTGCTAAAACAGCCAGCCTTTTAATAATGTAGAAATTTATTTCTTAGTGAAAGCGAAATTCTAACGACGAGAATTTTAGACAGTAAATATACCCCATGAAACAGTCCTCCATTTCCTTAAGTTTACTCCATTGCCAACTGCGCAACTTCGTTGCTATTTACAATAACAAGTTTATTTCAAGCGAGCGAAATTCAAGGTAAGTGAGTTTGCGAACTTGTTTGGCCGCTTATCCCCCTCGACGGGCTAATAAATTTGGGGGACGCAGTTATTTGATTAGTTTGTAACGTTTTGTTGCATCTGCCAGCCGGGCCTCAGCGTCTGAAAGGACCGCCGCGGGGAAGATCTTACGTACTTGAAATGGGTCCCCCGCGGATGTTAGGGGCGCAGACTGGGAGCTAGGAGCGCTAACCATTCGGCTAACGAGACCGAAGGGGGTTGGTAGGGTGTGGTGGGGGAAGGGAGTGGCGTATTCTCAGACAAGGGAATCGCGCCCAGCGAAAGCGCCTGACCTAGTTACGGCTGCGAACAGACGCACTTAAGGTGCCCGCCTGGTTGAAGGTATTTCGCCTGTCTCGAGTCCCAGGAGCGCGGCGACGTTAAGGGTGGCCCGGTCACGTGCATCAGCTACCTCGTCACCTCTATGAGCCAAGTACTGAACAGGTGTGCAGTATTTCGGTCGGCAACATTCTTCTACGAGACTTCGGCGACGATCATATCATTATATATGCTGTTCACGGTAAAGTGAGCACTAATGAGACACTAGTTACTCTTTCCTTTTGGCCATTTTTAATCCCTTAACGACCTTTTTAAACACACATTTGCCGTGTAAGTTATAAACACGGTGTGTATATTCCACCGCAATCGTACGTTAACGTCAAAGGCTAAATAAAAATAGATTTATTGACTATTATTCCAAATCGGAGGGCTTTAAAAAAAAACTCGCTTTACCGTGAACAGCCTATACCAGGTGGTTTTCTTAAAAACACCGACAAACTTAGGCAAGTCATTCCTCGCGAATCTACGACGAAAATCATGATACACTTTTCCCACTAATTAAGCTGTGCACCCCTACATGATCATAATTTTAAAAGATTTAATTGTAACTGGCGTAAGACGTTACGTTTTGAGAGTACGCATGGATTACTCGAAAACTGTACACCTGGGTGTTCCGAGATGACAATTTTTCTTCTGTTAATTTACACATGCTGATTCTAAAGCTGACTTAAATAATCGTGTACATCGTAGAGTTACAAAGCTTTATCCGAAATAAAGATGGCAACCACAGTTTCCCCCAAGATGATATTGCCAACAGCGTTTTAAGAGGTTTAACATCTCCGTTCTATAAAACACCACTCCCTGATTTGTTTCTTAACAGCAAGTAGTTTATATGATATTTTTAACGAATGGCGTTTTAGTTTTCGATATTGGGGGGACGAATATCACCCTTAATAAATTACTTAGAGTGAAGTGATAGATACGTACACCCGATATAATGTAATAATACAAATGAAGGTTGCGCGTATCTCTCTATACAACTTTTTGACATCCTGTACAGTAATGTTCACACACAAAAAACGATAGCATAAATGTTTGTTTCAGCCATGTTTACAGTGAAAAGAACACGCTTGAGAGAAAACTGCGACAACTGACAGTTGAGTTAATACGTTTAACGTCCCTCAGACACAAAGGAATTTATAAATAATATATTTATTTGTTAAAGCTTCGCATGCTCTTCGGCAGCCTGGGCAGACGGCCGAGTTACAGGCTGTTCACGGTGAACTGAGCACTTCTGCAATCCCTGCTTGAGACATTCTTATATGCTCATTGTGTATTCTTCCGCAATATGTAAAATTAACATTGCCACGAGCCTGATGGTCACTGTACTCATGGGTCGGTCAAATGAAACTGTGAATATGCAATAAAAGGAAATCTTTTACAAATTTGCTGATTATTACGCTTATATGCATTGGAAAAACCGATAGCAAAATAAATAATTTCAGAGTCAAAAAATGTTTACCTAACACTTTTAATTCAACATAAAGACACGGAAATACTTTCTCGCCGTTGTTGCCAACTTGTGTGCATGACTGCCAGTGCCTACGTGCGGGTAAAGGCTGTTCACGATAAAGTGAGCACTTAAGAAATTAACCTTAGAAAAAAGTCACTGCCCCTGCTTGCATATATTTTAGCGGGCGCACTGAGAGACATTCGCTCAGTAAAGTTGGTAACGATGGTTGGAAAGTAGTTCCATAATTAACGTCGTATAAGAAGTGTTAGGTAACTATTTGTGATAAATTAAAATTAATTCTTTTGCTTTTTGTTTTTTTTTACTGCATCGAAGTTTAAAAATAAGAATATTTATAAAGTATTTAATATCTTAATAATTCCCCAGTTTCACTTGACCGACGCATGAAAAAAGCGATTAGGCCGACGGCAATATTAACTTGACATAAGGCGGAGGAATACACAACATGCATACAAGTAGATCATAAGCAGGGCTTTCCAAAGTTGATATTTGACAGTGAATGGCCTATAATCGATCACTCCGATGCACCGCCTCCAGCTCTTCCTAGGGCGTCGCTAAGCGTCATCGTTTCTCGTGACGACGCCGTCCAAGGCCCCAGGGCAGACGCTCCTTCTCCGGGAGCAGACATGGATATTCAAGCGAATGCTAACAAGGCGGTCGGGATTTGGAAGTCCATCTCCGGACATCCTGACACGGCGACTAAAGCGCCATGAATTTTTATGAGAACTGCCGTTCCGACCATGTCCCCCCCTCCCTCCTCGCACACTCCCTCCCCCCTTTTCCCCTACCTTCACCACCCGCCTTTGTCCAATCCCCTCATCACTTACTTCACTCTCCCTTACCCCTCACCCCCTCCCACTGTGCCATCCCCTCGTATGCGCACGAAGTCCGTAACGTGTCTTTCAAATTAGGGAGCGCGCAGGCGTATACGGCGGCTATGGTTGTATTTCCACCCCCCCCCCCCTCCCTCGCCACCCCTTGACGGAAGGGTGAAGGGTGCCGAGAGTAGCCTTGCGTCGAGGGCGTAGTGCATATCCGCCGTTCCAACCCCAACCAGCGCTCGTCTTCTCTGCGCGGATGTGGTTGCATTATACAGGCTCGACGTCCCGTCCGTCCGAGGTCTCAAGAGTGACATAACTCGAGTAGTGGTTGGGTTTTGAATCCCGTCTTCGGAGAGACATTTGGCGCCATCCTTCCCGCTTTATTGACATCGACACAATGGAATTATAAAACATATATCTTTTTAATAAATACTGTAAGATTTATACGTATTATATTGATGCATGAATGTCTAATATGACAATATTAACCCCCCCAAAATATGGATGATACTTACCATGGTCATTTTAAATGCTGGTGACCATACAACCCATTTATTCCTCTTTCATTCTTGTAGTGAATCTGTTCTTTCTATTTCTTAACTTGTAATGGCTGATGATGAAGGGAAATAATTTCCCCTCTCCCTCTGTGTTTTTAACGATCGTCTTGCCTCAGACATTTAGGCGCATATTATAAAAAAAGAGATAATATTAGAACTGATTTGATAGGGAATCGAATAACTGATACCCAATTTAAATGGCAAAGCCTTAAACACCCTCGAACACGACAGGTATTACAAAGAAGGAAAATATTTCGTGTCTTTAAAAAACTTGCAATTCACATCTATCCTTCGACAGGCAGGTATATTTGTTGTCCACAATCTTCTTTGTGGTTTTGGAAACGAGGGGCGACATGCACAAGTAACAGAAGTACTAGAAATGGTACTTATTGGGAGTTCAAATTTCCTTCATTTTCACGAACATTTAAAGAGCTTCCTATCTCCTACTGCGTTCGCTTAGCCCTCTACCCGATCCGTGTCGATAAATTCTGTCGTTTGAAAGTCAGTCTCTCTGCTCCGGTCATATGATGAACCCTTCTTGAGTGTACTACTTCAGCGCTTTTTTCAACAAAATTACTTCAAACATAACAAGAGACTTAGTGTACGTTACGTCTGCGTTTGGCAACCTTCAATGTAAACAAGGAATCGTGCACATGCCTATATATAATGATAATATTATTACCTCAACAAAGTCTCCATAAACTGTCTTCTTATACAAAGAAGAGAAATTAACAGGCTATAATTTGGCGATTGAATACTGGTAACGAATAACGGACTTCCAAATATGAAAACCATATGATAAATAGAACCAATAAAAACAACACATTTGATAGTCAATTTCATGAGCTTTTACAACTATACAGCAGTAGTGTGCCATATGTTAGGTAACTGAATAGCCCAAGCTCTGATTTGTTAAATATTTCCACGCTTTTCTAGTCATTCACACAATTAATAAAAACTATTAGTACTAATTTTTACATCAATATTTTGTAAAGCAAATTTTAATAACCTGTAATTTTTCTTCTTTATTTGAATGATTCTTGCAATAACAATAATAATAAGTGGCCGACTGAACTGTTTTTGCTGAAGTACGCTATCATTGCTGGACTTCGTTGTAGGTCGCTAATATCTCTTTATATTACGTAAACCCATATACTAAATAAATAAGAAAGTATGTGGTAGTTAGCTGTTATTAGCAGACATGCAAATAGCATAAAGAAAATTTCTCGGAAAGATTTACCTCGGAACCACAAAAGAAACGAGACAAACAGGGTATCAGAAAGAGTAATTAAAAAACCGATGGTTGTACTCTGATGTTTAAATATTGTTTACTGGTTTTGTGTGCGTTGAATTTATGCAAGATTCTGCAAAATATAACGAAGCCATGTAAAGGTTCTCATGCGAAATAACAAGTCATTTGGTTGATTTTTATTTTTATATTCTTAGGGCTTTTCTGATGAATACTTTTCCTGTATTAATTCATTACTTCCTTGAGATCTTTAAATAGTACTATTATTAAACATTTATTTTATGTTCGATTGTGTTAATAAATTTTTGTGTGGTTTACTGCGCAAAATCTAGGCTTGGCATGTTTATCTAACACGATTCATGAACGGTATAAAATTCCAGCAGGGTGGAATTACATTTGATTATTTATAAAAAAAATAAAGTAACTATTTACTCCAATTTAAAAGCATGCCTGGATAACGCATTGATTTTTAAGAGCCTAGCTAGGTGTTATCTGTGCCACTCTTGCAGGCTATCGGCACGGGCGTGGAGTGAATACATTTTTGGTGGCAGAGATGTGGACGAAGCCCCGGTTGGATTAGGGGGGGGGGAGGACGAGGGTCCGTGGAAATTGGTCCAGAAAGAGCTGGTTACTTCCAGCGGCGAGTATGTTCTGACGTCCCTGACATGCTGACTCTAGCGAGTCGTGTCTGGCGTCTACCTCCTGGCGACTGCCCCCTCCCCTTCCTCTCACACACACACATCCCCTCAACACTTCCAACAATCTCCTCATCGTGCTCACCCCCTCGCCCTCCCAACACAACGCTCTGTATTAGCACAAGAAAGGCAATACCGCCTGCCGCCGCTGTGAAGAATGGTAATTCAGGCTGCAAATAAAGGCTCGGAGGAAGAAAGAAGGGGGGGGGGGGGATTTCACTACACACTTTTTTATTTACCCCCTGAGTCCATATCCAAGTACATGTCGGCGCGGACATGCAAATGACAACCCCACTGAGCGCATTGCCTGGGAATGTTTTGTTTTTTCATGAGGAGCTGGCATTCAGTAGCTCTCGTATTCTACCTACCCTGCTTTCGTCAACTGGCCAAGATTCTTATAGTGAATATTGTTTAATTTGTTAGTGAAGTGTTTGCTGGAATTTTTTTTTTTTTCCAGTTTAAGTTTGAGACTTGCAGATGACTATAAAGATATGATTACAATTTTTTTTATTTGCTTCTTAAAGACTACTCTCTGATATATCGAGAGTCTTGTCCGAGGAAGGTCAATAAACTTAACTATATTACATTTGAAGCAGTAAACATGCTCCGGAATTTCAACTCCTATGAATATCGTTGTCTTGAAGGTACATTTATGACCTCGAACTCACTAATTGATTCCTCTGAAATGTTTGTACAGTTATATACACTATACTTGGACATGTCAACTTTGCTTGCAAATACAGAGTATAAATTGGAGTCGATGAATATTGACTACAAATTACCGGTGGGTTTTGGTGGAAACCGTTATAAGCATATAAACAAAAATGCCTGCCACTTAAATATGCCGAAATAAAATCGGTTTTAGCCTCAAAACATTTAAGGATCTTCCATTGATAAGACTGCATGACAGGTAAACAATTAGCTGACGCTGATTACATCTGGGAGTTTCACAAATCATACAGAAATGGCAGTACATTCAATAAACCCAACTCATGGCAAGCTCATTTACCTACGTATGTTTTAAATATATAGGCATTTGTTTTATCCAACTGCAGAATACAGAACTAGGATTGGCAATATAAATCGGAATATTTTGTGGCCACTTGCTTTTATTTTCAATAAGACATGGAAACGTGAAGACAATGTAACTATATTTCCTAAAATTATTTTTAACACTAAGCTAGCAAAATAATTATTTCGATCAAAGTAACAAATATTGGCATCAATGCCAACTTCACAAAATAAAACTTTTAAAATATACGATATCTCTAATTAGCACAAAGAAAAGCTCCTAGATGAACCCGCAATAAATCAATAAAAAAAATATTAAGAAAGCTAACTAATGTTAACTCAGAGGCCAGATACACTGGGAGGTTTTAATAATCCTATAAAAATATTTATCTGGTTATAAAACACAATTATAAAAATATGCGAACTTATCTGTAAATACATGCTCGTTGACAGAGACATCTGCCAAAAGCGCGTCTTATTTAACTAAGTATAGAAAATTACAGCAGAGGTACAGCGCACAGCATTCGTGCTCACTCTGTGTAATAATATTTTGCATAACAACTATTTCTTATTAGGCAATGCCAAAACAATTATATTCTCTTTGTTTTATTCATATGAACTATAAGTGTAGCATTATAATTTATAAATGAAATATACGTAGAAGTTCAATTTAATAAAATATAAGGTAAATTTAGTTAACTGAAGTATAAAATGCTTATGATACATGGCATGTTTATAAGACAAGCAAACACGTCATAAATGGAGTGTTCAATGTTTTCATTAAAAAAAAAAAAAAAGAAGGGGTTTGGCTGTATTTGGGACACGGCCGTTTGATTTGTGTGAATACGTCTACGTTGACGCGCTCGGACGCCTTGATGTTTATTTTACGTTCCCGGCACCGCTTCACTTGATCATATGGGGTTTTATGGGTATCACTGGATTGCTTTTGAGATGCTCTTTCCAACCGTATACGATTTATGTATTTCGACTTGGCTTTATGACGAGTATAGGCCGAAATTGTGTTAGGTGTTCTTAATTTTTTTTATTATACACATACGATTTCACCATAACCACGCCACACAAATGTTTTATACACGCAATCGATTGATATTGACGAAGAGCTGCCGACTGAATTTCAAACGAGCGTCGTAGCTTCTCCTAGTCAAAAGTTATACTGAGCGGAAGTTATGAGACGCTGCGAAACGAACTGAAAATTGTGGTGCCCCCCCCCCCCTTTTTTTTTCACCCCTGCACCCAGCTGCACTTGATGCTACGCAGTCCTCACTCTATGTAACATATTCTTTGATCCTTTGGCAATCGAGTAGTGTAATTTAATTTTTAATGTAGACGATAGATTCGGAGCTCCAATGCTAAACTGTATCCCTCGATTTTATCATCGGGTTATCTGGATTGCCTCCCACTATGGTCGCAAATCTAAAGACGTATTCATGTCAAAAGCGTGAAGAACACGTGAATAAATTGACTATAGTACTCGCACCGCTTTAGGAGATCGACAGTCCGTTGCAGTTATAAGCAACGAGCCAACATAAGACAGTGTCAGGTCTGGCTCGCCTTCAACCCCCAGTTTTCCTCCAGCAGATTCAGAAAGTGTTTCCGAAAAAGGTAGTCCAATTTCCCCTGACGCTGCACTAATCGCTCGCCGAGACACCGGAAAACATTGTTACACTACCGAACAAACGTGAGGTGGCAATTACCGCGACATACAAGATAAAGAAGTTTTCGAGACAAACTTATAAAACCACGTTTAAAACTTGGGCTGCCATTTTCAACGATGTCTTGGAGCCGCGGTGGTTTAGTGGTCAGACTACTCGCCTACAACCTAGGCAAACCGGGTTCGATTCCCGGCGGTGTCGCTCTCGGATTTTCGCACGTGAGGATCCTGCTGGACGATGCCGTGGGTCGGCGGGTTTTCTCGGGGATCTCCCGTTTCCCACGCCCTTTTATTCCAGCGCTGCTCCATACTCACCTCACTTCGCCCTTATTGGCCCTCAAGACCTCGACGTTAATAGCCCCGCAAATATCTTCACTCACTCGAACGGTGCCTTGCTTTTGTACGTATGTTTAACAATTCATAGTAGTCTGAGTTGATAGTCACAAACCAATGATTTGTTTGCTGATAGCCCGTATCGGAAAACAACATTATGGAAAATCATTTCTAATGGAAATTTTTAAATAACATAAATGTCCTTCCGATGCAATTAGCCAGAGAAATGAAGCCCTAAATATGATAAACGGATGTAAATGACAACTAAATCGCAACAGCCAATTTAGCCAAATTTGAAATAGCACAATAAATTCATCAAGCGATCTCCAACAACACCAAAACAGAGCCGATATTTCTTTAGTAGAACAACACATGATTATCTGTCTTTTATTGTAACGATGTAGGTTAGAGGTTTAGGAAAACATGTTTCGTGACTTTCAGACACTTAATTTACAATAGTAAAACGTGCGCAGTCAGTTTACTACAGTACTTTACACAATCATACCTACGGTCTTTTATAAAACTTGGGTAAATTTTCTCTACTGGCCTTTAATGCCATGAATAGTTTTTCATTGTTTAAGGTTATTTCGAACTTTGATTTTTAAATAGTTGTAATTCATAAAACATCAATCAAAAAAATGTAGGTTTTTCGTAACCTTGCAGAGCTGTGATTAATGACCTTGAGTACCGTGTTACAATACATTCACGATACCATCCGCGAGATAATTATATATGTCAATTATAAGGAAGCGTAACAAACCTAAATGTCCAATTTCTCGTTTTGTTACGTTTGTTTCTATGTTATTGATTAAGCTTGTGCTAACTTGAAAAAGTTTTAACTAAGGTGTGTAAGCGGCAGGTCCGTCATTTTCTAATAAATGCTGTCATGAATATTTCGGATTGCCTCAGCAACGTTAGTGGATGGACAACCACTATTGCTTTTTTCCCCCTAATTTATGATAGGGAGCCCCTGATTCGTTACAAAGGACTCTCGTTCATGTGTGTACAGCACACTGCCGTAAAATACTTTAACTTACGGGGAATTTTTACAGCCTAGAAATCTCTATATTCAGGTCTGCCTTCGTTCATTGTTAACATGTTTTGTAATTGCACTTTTTTTTTCTTTCTTTTTTTAAAACTAGTTAAGATATTTTTTAATGTTACAAGTGTTATACGACCTTATTTAAACAAGTGGGCTCTGTATACTTAATGATCACTAAAAACATGGAGATATATAAAATTAATTTAGTATGTTTTATGTAACTTGATACAAACATACACCACTTATCTTCATTGGTAAACTGGATCCCTAGGAATTGTTTTTAAAACTTTCAAAATATTTACTGAATAAATAGGTAACTAAAGATATTCAACTTTATTAGTGAAAGTTGTGAGCATGAATCAAAATTAAGAAAAGAAAAATATTAAACCAATGGCGGCACAGTGGCGTGCTGATAGGACACGTGGTAGGTGAAACTAGGCGGGTGACACTAGATCCACTATTTTCTCGGGTTACAGTCGTGTTGCCAAAGCCAAAAATACAATGGAAATTTATTCACCTTTTAAAAAATATAAAATTAGTAACAACGAAGAAAATACCTTTGCTCAGTTTCTAACTACGAAATATTTATAGAAAAATTATCAGTTTTAATGTATAGCAAATTACACGACGACCATTTTGTAACTTCACTCTATAGTTACGCAGTTGCTGCTCTGTTCCAAGTAATGCTCTGTGACTCGCCAGGTGCTGCATTTACCGAGACGAGATCGTTGATTTTCAATTTGCGGTTTTTGAAGGGCGTTTAAAATTGAAAGGTGTATGAAAAAAAAAATGAGGATCGCCAGTGTTCAATGTCTAATTTTAGAAAGATTTATACCAATTTACAACTGGATGAAAAGTAGGGAAAAAATTAGGTTTGGCTGTGTTGGCGATACGGTCGTTTGTTCTGCGTGAATACGTTTACGTTGACGATCTCGGACGCCTTGACGTTTTTTTTTACGTTCCTGATGACACCGCTTCACTCGATCATATGGGGCTTTATGGGTATCATTTCATTGCTTTTGAGATGCTCTTTCCAACCGTATACGATTTCCGTATTTCGACTTGGTTTTTTGACGAGTACGGGCCGACACTGTGCCAAATTTTCTTAATTTTTTACATTAAATGGATACAATTTCACCATAACCACAGCAAACAAATGTTATACACGCAATCGATTGACCTTGACGAGAGCTGTCGATTGGAACCTAAACGAGCGTTGTAGTTTCTCCTAGTCAAAAGTTATACTACGCGGAAGTTATGAGACGCGGCGAAACGAACTCAAAATTGTGACCCCCCCCCCCCCAACTCACCCACCCACTCATGCACCATGCTTCGTAGTCGTCACTCAACGTAACGTATTCTTTGAGCCTTTGGCAATCGAGCGGTGTGTTTGAATTTTGAATGTAGCCGATAGATTCGGAACTACAGTACCCAACTTGATCCCCCGATTTTGTTATCATCGGATTTTTTGGATTGCCTCCCACTATGATTGCAAATTTAAAGACGTATTCATGTCAAAAAAAAATGAGGATCTACAGTATTCAATGCTTGATTTTAGAAAGATTTATACTAATTTCCAACTGGATGAATGGTAGAGGAAAAAACGTAAGACAAATGGTGTCGCATAAAAAATGTTTTCCTTGACTAAGATGGGATCCCCAAAGTGTCTCATCAAGGTAGCCAAAATCTGAATTGATATAGTTGCATCGTGTTGAAGCGCTTTGACGAGTGTGGTTATGTCGGCAATATAACAGCGACCAGTTTACTTTATGAAGTTCAAAACGCGGCAGTGTCGCCTGTCTGCCTGCTGCGGGGGTTGAAAACGGCCGGGGGATATTCCGCGGAAGGCTCGGCGCACGTTAAGCCCCGAGGTAATGTGCTCGCATCTCCCCCCCCCCCCCCCCAAACTGCACGCGCCACTGCCGGTCGCTTGCGCACGCAGTGAAGCTGCCGGCTGCGGTTAACGAGGCGGAAACGAGCTGTGAGCAAAGCGCTGCGGAATGCATCGACTAATTGGTTTCTCGAGCCGGGTAATCGCACGGCTGCTGATAGATGGACGTGAAATAGGCTTGCCGTAGCTCCGGGTTCGTGGCGAAACTCCCGTGCACGAGCTGGACCATGTGGCAAGAGACTACAGGCTGTCCACGGCCAAGTGAGCACTTTTTGGAAGCCCTGCTTAAGGGGGCCGCCTACCTGACGCGACGTGGCGCAGAAGCGAGCGAACGCCAAGGGCGACACTGCCACGCGCATCAAGTGCCGCATCGCCACTATGCACGAAACACTGAACTAGCGCGCAAGCTTCTCGTCGAACCGCTTTATCTATGGGACTTTAAGCTGTGACTTTATTATGTTACTGATTAAAAGTCTGTTGCAAATTTCAATGCAGGATTGTGTCTGAGTGTCACGTAGATCCGGTCAGCACATTTTGACATGCAGCAGTCCGAAAAGGCTGTTTTTAGCTATGTCGGAGGGCTTGGAAATAGTTGTTCTAACATGCGTAGTGTCATGAAAGCGACATTCCGCAATCGTCTGAAGTTTGTTTTCTTTTCGTAATCAGCACAATGGACGGACGTGGAATAGTTTAGTCAAAAAGCCGGATTTCCCAAAACACTGAAACACATTTCAAGAGCCTAGTAGGCGCCCCCTTAAGATCTACGTTTATGCCCGTTTCGGTATTCTTCCATCCTATGTAAGATTAGCATTGACATGGGCCTCATCACTTTATTCATGCGTCGGCCAGGTGAAACTGTGGAATTATTAAAAAAGTAAATACGTTACATATCTGGTCGTTTTTACACTTCGATGCATTAGAAAAAAAAAACAGAAAGGGAAAGAAATAATTTTAGTTATCACAAATGGTTACGTAAAACTTCTTATTCGACGTTAAGATATGGAACTACTTTCCATCCATCATTACCAACTTTACTGGGCGCATGTCACTCAGTGCACCCGTTATAATATACGCAGGCAGAGGCAGTGACCTTAGCTAAAGTTTATTTCAATAGTGCTCACTTTACCGTGAACGGCCTCTACAGCCCGTTGACGGTTACTTCCACCTTTCCTGCAGCCCTGCTGAAAATATGCTTCCAGGCTACAGAGGTGGACACAAGTATTCACATATAGGGATATGAATCTTTGAACGTTGAAATAATGCATAGAAAACCTGAATTATGTATTATTTCATGATTCTATAGACGGGTCAACATGTATTTAAAACAAATACACTGTAAAAGCACGAAAAGAACGTGTGTGTATAAGTCAGTAATGTATTTCTTTTTAAATATATACTTTACATCATGACAAGTATTCAAATGCGCTCTACAATAGAGCAGTAAACAATGGAAATGTTGACCTGTGTACCCTCGGAACACCTCATTCGTGTCTGTTACCATTCAGTATACAAGCAACTTCAACTGCGTGTGGGCACAGTAAAAATGGCGCGCAAAGTAAAAGGGATAACTCTAGAGGAGATAAAAAAATATCTTGAACATGACTTCTAGGGATAGAAGAAAAGTTGTGAAAATGGTAAAGCGAAATACCACATTAACCGTAACAGACATTACAGCACACATGGAAGAAAATCCTGTTGAGGTGGTTCATGTGAGAACAGTTCGTAAGGTCCTTAACAGCACCGGGTACAATTCCGTAACAGTTAGACGAAAGCTGTGTGCAAGTAAAGTAAAAACGGAAAAGCGTTTAGAATTAGCCAATGAGTATATAACGAAGAGCAATGACTTCTGCCATCGTGTTTTATGATTAGATGAAAGAAAGTTCATTGTATCCCGAAGCGATGGCCGATTTAAAGTGTGGAGACAAAAGAATACTGAATGGGACCCCCATAATATGGAAGCTACGGTCAAACAATGGGGGCTGCAACAAAGTGGCGTGGGAATGTATGGCGTCAAGTGGTGCGGGTGGGAGTGCTTTCATTGATAGCAAAATGAGCAATTATGTTCATAAGAATATACTACAAGAACATCTGAAGGGAAGCGCTGAAAAATTACATCTTCGAAATTATTAGGTGTTATTTCAAACAGGACAGCTATCCTAAGTATACCTCAGACTTTGCTGGGTTATGGGTCATACACAACACACCCGACATGGACCCCACCGAGAACATGTGGCAAAAAAAAATGGAAGATGGCATTGGGAAATACCACATGACAAGCAAAACAATTCTAAAGCATGTTAGTCTGCAAGAATGGCATAAACTTGATTCCGATCTAATTAGGAAGCACGTATTTCAATGCCGAAGTGGTTGGCAACAGTTATTCACAGGAAAGGCATGATAACCATGTACTACGGTGCCGAAGTGGTTGGCAACAGTTATTCACAGGAAAGGCATGATAACCATGTACTACGGTGCCGAAGTGGTTGGCAACAGTTATTCACAGGAAAGGCATGATAACCATGCACTACGGTGATGGTTTCTGTTTATTTGAATACTTATATATGCAGCTGTTGGAAATGCACTGTTTCAGTTTTCATTACGAAAATGTATGTACCAGTGTTTCATTTACGTGAATATATTTACAATTAGACACGAATCAAAGGTTTGGTACACATATAGAAGTAATGGATAAGTTTTTGTAATTACACGTCTATCTTTATTGCCATTATGGTGGCATTTGAATGCTTATGTCCACCTCTGTATTTCTCCGCCTCTTGCAAACAAAGCTTAACAACGGCTAGAAAATTAAACCAAATGGACAATGCACCGGCTTCATACGCACTCACTTATAATATTATTTTGCATTAGAACTAGGTCTTATTAGGTATTACCAACCCACCTATTTTCTCCCTTTCTTTTTATTGAAATGAATTATAAATGAAATATTACAATTTATATACATATATATATAGAATATAAGTAAAAGTTCTTTTTAAATAAAAATAAGACCCTGTTATGTTAACACAAGTATAAAACGTTTGTAATGTTCGACAAGTCTAGGAAATGACTAAACACATCGTACATTGTGCTATTTTTCAAAAGGTTGATTCGAAACGTGTGAATAAACCGCGAATAGACTCTATCGGACCATCAACGTGGCTTCAACACAGAATACTTAACAACATAGAAGCGAAATGGGCGCTTACGCCGCGATCTACAGCTGCCCTCACCCAACCATCAAAGTGATGTCCTGGCCAGCGGGACGTTGGAATTTACAGAGTAGGTACAAAGTACACGGCGACAGAATGGTGTGCTGGTTCCTTTGAGTGGTCGCACGAGTCTCTAGTTACAGTAAAGTTCAAATAAGTAAATACCGCAGCGTCGAGGGAGGGAAGCCACGGGACACTGCTGGCGCTGTACAGACCAAACTGATAACATGACTCTATACTACAGCGCTGTTAAGTACAGTCGACGCGGCTTACGTTTTTTTTTCCGACTGGTGATGTGGACACGCGGAGCAGCTCTCGCCGAACCGCTGTCGCTACTGAACTGAACAGCCCCACCCCTTCAGCGGCAATGGACTCTCCTGACTCGCCCGACGCGTTTTGGACTTCTGCGTATTATTTTCTCGTTTTGGAATTCACAATAAGGGCCTTATGTCTAAGTGGTTACTACATGATGCGGAAGGTTGCCTGCCGGCTTGCGAGAACGTTACTAGGTATTGAATGGCGAATGAAGTTCCGACATTGGTTGGCCAGTGACGCCATTTTGCTGGCGCGTGCAGCAGCAGCTGTGTATCCTCAAGTACTCTGTGTTGGACCGGCGTTCGACAATATGAGACGGGTAATTTTCTTGCCTGCCGACAGCCCAGTCGGTAGGGTGGAGTGGAGTGTGGAGAGATTTGGACGGCTCTTAACATGGAGGTTTTGAGAGCCGATGAGAGTGAAGCGAAATGAGTATGGAGCAGCGCCGGTATGTACGGGTTCGAGAAAAACCAATCGACCAGCGATATCTTCCTGCACGATACACATATCCGGAAATCCGGGAGTGACCCCGACGGGAATCAAACCCGATTCACCTAGGAGGCGAGTAGAGCGAGAACTACACTACCGTGCCTCTCCGCCCCAAGCTAGTAGCGGATCAAAAGAACCGCCAAGGCTCAATACTTATCTATCCTGTCGCTTTAGTGCTGAGCAGTAGAACATTAACCTCGCTACGTAGTGGCGCCACAGCGTATGCACGTACTAACCATCGGTCATGGGTCCGAGTTTTACGACGGGCAAGAATGTAATGCACTCACTTTAATTGCCTTTATCTAATACAATGTCAGCTTTGGCAACTTCCGGCTGCATCAACCCTGATATTTATCCGAAAAGCAAGGCGATCAAATAAAGCAAATTTTGAAATGTTCCGCAACGCTACGTAACATTCGGCTATGATCATTTCTGCTCGTGTGTCTAGAAAGTTAAGTTTATGTAACGGTTATTGCTTCATTTCGTTTTGCAAGGCTTTACTGTGAACTCCGGCAGTGATTTAATTGAAATTTGTTTCTCCCGCAGGTCTCGTAATTCTACTGACCCGTCAGCCACTTATCTCCGAGACATTGTGTACTGGAAAGACTTCGTTGTAAGTGGTGATAATATGTCGTCTCAGACTGCTGTGAAACTAATCAAAGGACAGCTTTGTATACTGCACTAACCTTGCCACGCCCTAGAGCCTAGGACGCGGCAAAGTTGATATGAAAACACGACCACCTCGGTGAAAACCACCCTCGTTAAGGCAAAGTGAATAAAAAAACATGGAATAACACTAAAGTAGAAAAATCCTACATACGGTGAGCTGAAATGCAATACATATAAATTCTGATACTGTGTTTTGATTTTATTAAATGTTTTTCTTTTCAGACATATTTTTCATATACAAGGTAAAATTTTTTTTGCCACCAATATCTTTCAAAAATGTGAATTTTACAATTTACAATTATAAGATTTAAAATTCTGGCTTTAAAGTCTTAAGAGTTGCCATTTCTCTCTTTTATATTGAATGTTACAATGCATTTCCAGGCATTCTACAATTTTACCTAAAGCCATAGAAAATGCAAGAATATTATGTGGCGTATCATAGCTTATACTGAAGGCTTCAAATTATTTTCCGGCCATATTCTAGTTACCAAAAGCTATTGAATTGCATATATATATACATATATATATATAATTTAACATGTTTTCTCTAAAACAAAGAGAATTGTTTCATATAATTCTCTATTTAAAACATGCTTTTGTGGCTTATCCACAGTTGGAAAATTTCCATTTACTGTCCCAAATTTAATCCATTTTATCGGAAAAAGTCCAGAAAAGACACCTACAAATTTTAACTGGGGAGCTTGCAAAATTTCAATATTCTGTCCTGAACCCTAGCATTCATTTTTAGGAATTATTTTCCAGAATTCAGGGAAAATTCTAAACCACTTTCCTGGTTTATCTCGTGTACAAAACTTTTGAGCATTTGCCCCAGATTGTCCATAATTTTGCTATGTGTTGATTCATATTTAATTAAAAAATCGGCATCTCATAAAAAAAATCTTTTACAAACATTTAACATTTACATTCAGATTTGCCGAGGATAAAACAAAGCATTTGATTGAGATTTAACGAGGTTGTTTTAGGGACTCATAGCCCCCTACGTTCTGCCTATTAGGACATCAAAATATGTCTTGCTATAAGGGCCGGCATGACAACTAGTGGCATACTATATTGGCATTCCGAAGGCTGCTATCTGACCTCGAGACAACTTCGCTCCCAGTAAATATAAAGGCATTTGTTTAATCCTCCCTAGAGGTTATTAACTAATGATCAGCCAATGGCTGAATTTATTACCAAAAAAGGAAACTTTCAAGGGACGATGGGGGAACAAACAGCCAATCGCCAACGAATGTCATAATTACAAAAAACGTAGCGCCATCAGCTACCAATTTAGTAAACAAATGAACATCGTATTGGTACCCCTGCACCACCTCCAAGGTGATGTCACAGGGGTGAGAGGTCATGCGCAGTGGCGGCAGATCGCTGCGCCATACAGACAGCAGAAAATAGGGCGCTATACGTCAAAAAGTTCAGTAACGAAGCGGCGAAGCCATGTCCAATGTCCTAGTGAACTTCCGTGGTGGTAACCAAAGTTTGTTGTAACAAACTTCTACGCAGCTCTTCAAGTTTTCACAATCCTGGTTGGTAAAAAGGTAGTAATCGTTGATAAGTTCAGGCAGAAGATATTTTAGACCAACAATGGGAAAAGTTCTTTCACTTCACATAGTCGTGTTGCGTCGTACTTGAGTAGTTGGATTCAGTCGTCAAACATGGTTGATGAGTAAGGAGACAACAAAACTCCGTGCAGGCGATCTCAAGCTTAACTTACATTCGAAAAAAAAAAAAAAAACATGTTAATGGCGAGCCAGGGTTTTTAACCCGCAACCTCATTGTCGTAAAGCAGTTTAACTACCTTGTTTACAGAAGCTGCCTTGTTTAAATAAAATTTTGCATTAAAACCGTTCTCGCGATAACATTCAGGGCAAGAATTTGGAACATAAGAACACGAAAAAATAATTACACTGTACGGTCATCGAAATAATACTTGAAGTCTGAAAGGAAATATAGGAAATTCACGATAAAGTGAGCACTTCTTAAGGTTCTGCTAAATTTTTACTTCCAGCCTATTTCTATCTTTCCGACACTTTTTGAAATAAACATTCCCCTGTGACGAATAAACACGGTGTGTACATTTTACCACAATGAAAAGTAAACGTCTAAGTTTGCAATAAAATGCATTTATTAGTGGTTAATGTCTGTTTAGAGGGCCTTAAAAAGTGCTCACTTTACCGTGTACAGCCTATAATAAACTCTATCTTGTAGTAAATAGCGTGTGAACCACGACATAAACTGTAATTAACCTACAGTTCAGTTCTGACATAACATGTTCTTAAAAATGTATAAAATTGGAGGATACAGTTCTTCATATATCGCAACAATTTGCCGATTGACACGGACGTGACCAAAAAAAACAGCTGCAGAAACATGTTTCGTGAAGAAACAAATTGGCGAGAAAGAGTTTAGATATAACCACTGATAGCACCAGGTAGGAGTGGGACCTGAGTCAGGTTTGAAAATAAAATTGAAAGACGCATAAACTGGTACGTGAACTCATAACGACGAACGGTTACACAAAGGCAAAGTCCTCTTTAGAGTGATAATTAGGGAGGAAAGGTTATAGGTATTACAGAGGTGATGGCGGTGTAGCTTAGTTAGAAGCTAAAGTCTACGGCATTCTGTTGGAATGTGCTATAAGAATCGCACTTCTGTACTTCAACCCACTACACGAGTACGCAAGTAATTCGTCACACTAAGTCACTTCTATCTTAAATTATTGGCATTTATTACCAAAAAACTCAAACAGTATTTTTTTTTTTTGTTTTAATTACACATTTCACAGGCTGCTTGTTTATGTAATTAACTTGCAAAGGATTGGCTTCAAAATTATTTTCTCCTATGTGAGTAGATAATCACGTCCGAGCTAAAGCTTTAGGGTCAGTTAATATATTGAAATATGAGATATTTAAATGACTTTCGCTTTGTGTTCAAGGTTTTGAGACTAAACAAATATGTGATGGAAAAATTGATAACGAATGCGAAATTTGAATGTTAACATATAACATGTCTGCTGTCAGGAGTTACTAGCAACTATGATCAATTAAACACAGTTTATTTTTCATGTTTGATTTATGAGAAACCATATGAATAACTCAAAAAAATAAATTGCTTTATCGTGTATGTAGCAAAATATCTATCGAATTTTTATTACTGTGCAAGCTGATAAGGATTTAAAAATTCCAGATTGGGCAAGGACGCATGCATGTTTTCACTTTCTAGTGATGTAACATCGAGGCAATTCCGTAGTAAGTTTAAAGTGCGTAATAGTTACCTATCACAATAGTTGTACAAAAATACAGTATGAATAAAAATCAAAATTTTCTTAATCAGATTTAGTTTTGCCAACATAATTATTAATATCTGTAAAATGGGTAAAAGGTGCATAATATTTTGTGCAAGTATTATCCATATAAAACTAACGACAAGGGCAGATATTTAAGTAGTATCTGTAAGCTTATATGAACCCTGACGGAAAACTTATCGTTTTAAGAAATCTTGCACATAATACTAGAAACATTGATCTTACTAAACGATCCTTCAGGCAAATATCAAAACCAGTAGGGGGGAAAAAAACTTTTATTTCATATAAAACTAAATTTCTCGTGGTGTGACGCAAGGCAAGACTAGAAGTTAAAGCACAAAGATTCAGCACAACAATAATACACAGTATATAAAGTTTCCATGATCATATGTTGTTAACTTTGATGCCGGGTCATTTTGTCCCTTAATTCCGTACTTAAAAACGGAAATTAAAATTCTTTCTTGGCATTTTAAAGACCTGCGCTAATACGAGATAACAACGCGTTTATTATTGGTACTCGTACTAAATTTCAGTACAAGGCCATCTACCAACAGCATATCTGCTAAAAAAAAACAAAACCTCAACCTTCGTTTCATGTTATTTATTCACCTACGCTCTTGACTCATTACGCTGCCTGTGCAAGAACAGCGAGTTTCGCGTACCAGAATCAGCAAACTTGGAGTAGCAGGTTGGATATCTATAAGATTTCCAGCAGCAAAACCAATGGTACGAGAAACTTTGCAGGCGTGCCTGTATCTCGGTTTCACTCGTGGCTTTCTTCGACCGCAAATCAGTACGTTAAATTACCAGACAAGTAGCGTTAAAGCGCCTTGTAAGACCGTTGACATTCGGGCGAAAATAGGAGGACTGGCAGAGCTATTTTTGTTTCTGTCGCTCTTGCGCCTTCAGCTCTGATTTCGGTGAGGCAATTACATTTTATATATATTTTTTACAGGTGCGGCGCGGGTCGCAGTTGGGCAGCAGGGAGAGAAGGGATTTTCGCCCCGAACAGCATCGTGCGCTGTCGGATTACAAGTGTTTTATCATTCGCAGCACGCCGGCTAGCCAGTGAGAGTGTGCACGGTAATCTGCTGCGGGATTGGTTGACGCGAGGGGGTTGAGAGGGGTTTTACAGGGTTTTACAGGGGTGTTATAGGGGTATAGTGGGGGGGGGGGGGGACAAATCCTCGATAGCGTGTGGGCGGGGTCGCAGGCCAGAGGTTGCGAAGCCACCGCGAGAAAACCTGTCGCACGGGATCTCCGGCGCACAATGCCCTGGAGAAACCAAGTGGTCCTCTCACACCTTGCAACAACCATCTTTCTCCTTTCCCTTCTTTAGCGCCGTATCTGAATCCTGAGGTGTCGGCATCCCGCCATCAGGTGTTTTATTTTTATATCTTTACAACTCACTGTTGAGATTTAACGCTGAAATTCACACCTGGTTATTACATACGCCTACAGAATCGTTTAACATAATTACTGAAACACAGTGGACTGATTTCAGGCTGCAGGTCTTCACGTGAGACTGAAAAATATTAAATAATTACTTAATATTTATTGTAGTTACAGTTACAGAGAAAACACGACATGGACTAACTATTGCGAATTTGGTGGTATATGTTATATGCACTACGCCCTGGCCGCCTTCCTTTTGAAACATCTTTCTGAAAATTAATGTACGGTGAAATAAAACTAAATCCATGCCGGAAAAGATAGGTCCACTACCCTCTTAAGAGCAGGGGCGGACAACACATAAGCAAGGTAGAACTGCCGTTACACTTACAAGGTAGTGCGTAATAGCAGCGTAATGTAACAGTGCTTTGCTGTATGTTAATGTACTTCATCTCCGTACACACACAACTAAATTCCAGTGTAGTGGCGAGGGGTTAGCTTTGCTCATTACGCTACTTTAAGACTCATTGTCCGCAACTGCTTAAGTGGAAAAGTCGGGGTCATATTTGATTTATGTATTTTTTCACTTAATTATAAAATTAACGCCGGAAAATATAACTTGGTTAACGTATACGACGTTGTTAAGTTGTCTTTCAGAGAAGATTATAGTTCGACTTTTAGTACCGCTGTCGCTTCTGCGTGTTATTTTCAGAAATCAATAATTAATTCCCATTTATCCCACACGATAGTAAAATAAACTTACTCCATTGTTATTGCAGTCATTCAATCATCTGCCTCGTCAAATGAGAAACCTTAAAACTGAATGCTCATAAACTGGAAACACCAAGAAGATGTCTACTTTAACTCTTCAAAGATGATTGACCCTCGCAATTTGTTACTTAGCTTTGCTGGCCAACAATGGCATGGGGCATTATTTGTATGTATTTTGAGTTTAATACCGACTTATTGCTCTTACTATTAATGCTTCTATACTTCCCCACCAAAAAAAACCCGTAAAATAACATATACCCTATGAAGTGAATGAATGTGTGACAGTTTAAGAAATTTCAGTAAAATATAAAATACTCTCTACCATGATAAAATTCTCGATATACCTTCTTAAATTTTCGCATAGAAGTTGAGATAAATAACTGACAAATCGCAAAGTGCGAGTGTTTGAGTCCTATTAAAAGTGCAAGGGAGATGTTTTAACACGTTAACTGCTGTCTACATGCTTTAGGGAACAAGTATGAATTTTACTGCTCGATGAAATATTTTGCCAACTCTTGTGTGCAGTAAGATCTTTTATTGTGGAGACATTCCTTCCACCATAAATTTGTACATTTGACAATAAACTAAGCGAAACGAACATGAAGGAGCGGATGTCTTTCAAAGACCCGTGTAACAGTACAATTCAGCAGGATCGTGTGTTGCTTTAATGCCCTAGAAGGATTTCTGTTGGCGATTGTTTACAGGCATGTTTTAGCTGGGCTAAATATGTGTCTCGTGATCTTTGTGAGGCCATCTCAGAGGCGTGGTAACATGTCACATGTCATCGACTTGTAACAGCAGAGGAGACAGAATCTGTTACAGCCATTGCCTTTTCAACTGCCCTACCGAGCTGTTAAAATGTATAGTAATTTCTTCATTATAGGCAGTTACGCGGAAAAGTATTTACTTTTCGATAACTCTGAAAAAAAAAATCAGTAATTAATACAACGCTGTGTTTTTGTTTGGTTTTGATGCAGAAGGGTTTTAAAATAACCTATGATTTTTTCATCTCTTTCTTAAATAAGTTTTATTTTACCTATCCACAAAATAACGTACTAATGCTTTTGATTTGACATGATTTTCCTATTTTTAAAATCAACATAATTTGGAAGTAAGCATTTTTTTCCCCTGTATGTCTATTCATCTAAATATACAGCAAATCTTACTCTATGTTTGAACTCAGAATATCGTGTTTATTAGTTAGTTATCTACTTTTTAGACGAGACGCGTTTTTATGCCCTCAATTACATGTCCCATTTCACAGCAGCATTCTTTACTTCAAACATCTTAAGAAAAATGCTGGTAAAGTTTTCGCTACCCTGCTTTCCAAGAAAGCACTGTCCTTGCAGTTCCTTAACTACTTTGCTGACGAGTATACTTCTCGGAAGAGAAATAAAGGAAATTTGGCTTTGCATGAAACATAAGGTGATAAAAATAATCGTCGTTATAGGCTATTCATGGTAAAGTGAGCACTTTCTAAGGCCCTCCCAACATACATTAACCACCAATAAATATATTTTATTGCAGCCTTAGGTCTTGATCGTTGAGAGTGGTGAAATATATGCACTGTGTTTATTGGTCACATTGCAATATTTATATTAAAAAGCAGCAGGGAGATAGAAATTCGGCGAAAGTAAAAATTTAGAAGGGCCTTAAAAATTGCTCACTTTACCGTGAACAACCTATAGTTATACAGCAGCGCTTACAAACAAGGAGCTATAAACTGTTTAAGACACGAAGCAGTTTGGAAATTACCACCGGCTATGCTCGCATCCTTCACAGAGGGTCGGTGCCAACCTACGCTCCCACCGCTGAGGAAGCACAGGCTACTGTAAGGGTCCGTCTACAACTGAGCTACACACTCGCCAGGTTCTGTTTCCGTCGGCGCGTCGCTCCCAGATTTTCGCAAGTGGGAATCGTGCCAGACGATGCCGCTGGTCGACGGGTTTTCTCGGAGATCTCCCATTCCTCCAGTCTCTGAATTCCGACGCTGCTCCGTACTCACCTCGCTCAACCTCATCGGCTCTCAATACCTTGATATCAAAGAGCAAAAACCAAAATCTCTACGCTCCACTCCAAATTGATTGATTCACGTTACCCTCTGACGTCACGGCGCTGTTCGAAGATCCCTTGTGTTAAAACAATGTGTTGGAAATACAAACGTCGAAACAGGCATTAATGAACTATAAGCATAGTTCATAATTTAATTAAACATTTAGGCTTCTTAAACTAATGAATAATGTAGTCGCGTATTAACCGAAATGTACAAATTAACATTATTCAAAAAATTAACTCCCATCTTACTCAGTTTCGAAAAACTCAGTGTATAAATATTCTAGTCTATGAATAGCGTTACAATTATGTGTATCGCATGAAAATGATTCGATACATATTAAGCATTTGGTACGGAAATAAATACAACAAAAGAATAGTCGTCAGTTTTTTTGTCTTTAAAGGGCTCTGGCGGCAGTTTGTGTAAGGTCTGCGGCCATCGCAACTGTTGACTCTGATTTTGAATGCGTTCATGTGACGTCGTTTAAGTTGGGGTCGGAACACGGACGCTTTCAAGGATATACCCTATTGTAGATGGTTCCAAACAGTAGCCAATACGCTCCATTCTACAGAATCCGGAGACCAGCACTAACTTACTCTATAGTTTTAAAAAAAGGTTCCGTCCGAATAATATGTGGCTAGAAATTGTCAATCGAAAAATGGTTGAAATAACAAAATTATGGGAATGGAAATGTTGGCTGTTTCACAATGGTTGGTTTATCTTGCACCCCATTTATCTCCAATCTCTAAAATTATTGGATAAATATAAATACAATAGCTACTTGTTCTTGAAAAATACTTTTTAATTCGTTTGTTTCTTCATTACAGCTTTTAGATTACCTTTCCCAGGTGAAATGTCAAACTGTCTGACCTGCAATTGGCTTAGTGACGATACTACATTCATGGCTATTTCCAACTTTCCTTATGCCCTGCCAAAGCTCTACTTCGAAGATATTACTCCGCCTCGTGTAAAGAAATCTTAACCGAGTCTATAGACAGCGACAGCGTACCGTAATCGTGCTCACCTAATGTGATAATGTTTCACATTCTTACTAAGCATTACCAACTCAACTATCTTCTACCTGTCTTTATTCATGTCAGTTATCGAAGTGTTATAATTTATAAATACGATATAAGTAACATCTAATTCAACCAAAATTACGGTACTGTTATATTAACAGAAGTATAAAACGCTTGTGAGGTGTGATATGCTTGGCAAACAGCCACGTACATCATACGTAGGGTAATTCTTCAACGGTGTGATTCGAAAGTGCGAAGAAACCGAGAACAGGCCCTGGTCAACAACTTTCGCACAGTGGCTATTGACCGGCATTGCAGCAAAAACAATTTAGTTATTATTGTTGTTATTTGGTGCTCAGCGGAACTCGCAGCCGTTCGGCGCCACCAGACACGAGACGAAATCTCATCACGCCCATAACTGACCAATTTGAATCTCTTGTTCCATCGTCCCACGGCGCCCTCCAATTGCCGCCCCGATGGACGCACGAGCGACTCCTGACGTCATTATGGGTCTCCAGGCGACCATTACTCCGGCCGGGGGAAGAGGGTACACCCCTTCACAAAACGTGATAAAACACCCGCCTCCACATTTCTAGTCGACTTTATAGCCCTCGAATGCCGCTTTGGGCCATTCTTCCAGGTACATATACATATATAATTTTAAGCGTCGCTAACAACACATTTTATAGGGGCCGCGGAGGTGTGGTGGGTAGACTACTCGCCCATCACCAAGGGTTCTATTCCCGGCGGGGTTGCTCCCGGATTTTCGCAAGTAGGAATCGTGCCGGGCGATGCCGCTGGTCGGCGGGTTTTTTCGGGGATCTCCCGTTTCCCCCCACCCTTTCATTCCGCCGCTGCTCCATACTCCCCTCGCATCACCCTCATCGGTTCTCAAGAGTTGATGTTAAGAGCCACCCAAATATCTTCATTCTCCCACTCAAATGTTATGTTCGGGACTATATAAGCATCAGCAAAATGCTGTCTCGTAGATCAGGATCCATAAAAATGTCCTGTGTGTTACTGGCAGCATTTGTTTATGAGACCGCTGAATATAGGTGACTATGTGCCTGCAACTTGAACTTTTATGTTAAAGAGCGTTTGAAATACACGTTTACTAATGAAACTATTTAACTTGCGTCGTCTGTTCTGATGTGTGCATAGAAAATACTCTTGAGACAAGGCACGATATCTACTTTCAAAACACCGTGCACATTACGAAACCTATTTCCGAGTTAAATTGTCATTGTAATTGTAAAGAGCTTTTTAACGTCCCCGGGTTTTATGCTCGGAAGCTTAGCAGGGGAGACGGCTTACAGACTAGCTTATAACCTAACTTAAATTAACACTCAAACCTGAGCCGGGATTCAAACTCATAGCCTCCCGCATACCAGATCAGCGGGACACCAACCGACTGCGCTACGAGGAGGTCAGCATTTCCGAGTTAGAAAAATTCCATCACGCACTGCCTTACCGCAAAATGTTCTGGTCGCAAATACTGAAGACTAGAATGGGGGCATGTACTTAACTTTGCAACTGACTTTAAGTTGATAGGTTCACCGCTTAAAGACCCGTAGTTGAAGCGGTAAAACTTAGGTAACACTGCATGCCGTATCAGAACCTTGTATGTAGATGCGCCGGGGCGTTGGCCACGTGGATCGGTGTCACCCTTATCGCTCGCTGGCTTCTCTGCCTGAAACTGCCACGTGTTAGGGAGTCTACTTGTTGGGCGCTAGTTGTTTCCTACTGTGTGCAGCGATTAAAGGCTGTTCATGGTAAAGTGAGCACTTTTTAAGGCCATTCCAATAGGCATCAACCAGTAATAAATACATTTTATGGCAGCTTTAGACGTTCACTTTTGCGAATAGTGGAATGTATACACTATGTTTATTGGTCGCATGGCAATTTTTTTTTAAAGTGGCGGAAAGATAGAAATTGGCTAAAAGGATAAATGTAGCAGGGCCTTAGGAAGTGTTCACTTCACCGTGAACAGACTTTACCATCAAACCCCTTTCTTGTGCAGTGTCCAATGCACAGACAACCAAAACTCACTCGATTAAAGTGGGTAGAAGTCAACTTGGTGCTATCAGTTTTTGAGTCACGGAGAAAATTAAACAATTGTTAGTCAATATTTTCTACGACAAAACATAGTGCATAAATCTTAAAATTGCCTAACTTTAATGTCAGTAAAGTGCCTTTCTTTGTTTACCATATGGAATGCATAGTTATTAATTATTCATTACTCTTTGAGAATAACTGCAGAAGCGATAATAGTACACGTAGGCAAACAGACTAAATGATTATCTATGCCTTAACAGAGCCACGCTTTGAAAAAAATTATCTCAACCAGAAGAAAAAAAAAAAAAAAAAAGAGATCCAAGATGGTGTTCTGTTCACTAACCTAGAACTGCTCCCAACGTTCCAGGCACAGAAGCATTTACATGACTATAAAAGCGAGACTTGCATACACACTCAAGTCCTGCTCGTCTTTACACAACTGGCGTGGAAATTTACAGTCGTGGAAGCGTTGCATTTTAAGGTTAATTCGATTAATTTTATCTCATGTCGGTAAATAACCTTGTGGCTTTCGCATCACTTGAAAAGTTTAAATTCATGCTCCCAATTTTTTTTGTTCTCGAAATTATTCTTTATACGACCGTTTGAATCACATCCGCATGCAGTAAAACAATCTTCCTGGATACGCGCGTTAAGACAAAAGTAATTAGCAGAAAATGCAACAAACATTTTAGATACATGTGGTTTCTCTAAACTTGCCCGCACTTTTCGACTACGAAAGTAACCAGTCCCCTTTTTCCCCCGGGAGTCGTCTATTAACCGTAGTATTGGAGCTATGCATTTTGAAGATGCAGTTTGTTACAAATTTAAGCGAGTATGCTAGCACTCTTGATATTAACGAGTATGCTAGCACTCTTGATATTAACGAGTATGCTAGCACTCTTGATATTAACGAGTATGCTAGCACTCTTGATATTAACGAGTATGCTAGCACTCTTGATATTAACGAGTATGCTAGCACTCTTGATATTAACGAGTATGCTAGCACTCTTGATATTAACGAGTATGCTAGCACTCTTGATATTAACGCATTACTTTCTTCGTTACTAAGTACGATAGGCACGGTTTGCAGCTGCAGTCAGTTTGTTTTATTTGAGATTTTTTTTTTTTTTTTTGATCTTATACTATTTATCTTCCAAGTTTTTTTTTGTGGAAAACGCTCACTGGAGTTTTCATAAAGGAGAAATTGTGGACTAATCGAAATATAATGTGTGGACGTCAGGTTTAAAAGTCACGAAATAAACGTGCAGAGTTCGGCGGGCCTGCGCACACGTACAAACTATTTTAGGGAGTCAAAGTGGAAGTGTGGAGTTAAATTGCAATGTGTAGAAAAACTGCTCACTTCTCGCGCTTCATGTTACTTTGTTTTCGAACCGTAGCAACTCGTTTTTTTTCTGTATTTTACTAATGAAGTTCAGGAAACGAGAGGAGTAATGGTTATATTTTGAAAACGTTTTGTAATACTCCTATTAAAACTAATACATTTTTGAAAAAAAAAAAAAGATTAATTTAATTGGAATTTCATAAATTGCACATTATATGGCCCATAAAAATTATTAGTAAGGAAGAAGAAACAGAAAGATTGAAATAGTTTTCATGACATGACATCTGCGAAACGATGGGCTTAGTTTGTCAAGCTTATGCCGTTTTAAGTGTTTCGAGAATCTAAAGTAGCGTAACTTACATTTCTCCGCTAGGCGTAAATTTTCACGGCACCATATTAATAATTGATTACTTCACTGGAAAATAGGTGGCGAAAAGGTCAAACAAAACTCGGCCATAGAAGTAAGAAGGTCAAAGCCTACTAATTGGGATAGCGTATGAAATACTTTGTGCTCTTATATAACTATTTATTTATTTATTTATTTTTGAGGACGTTCTCGCATTGCCTTGTGTAATGCCAATGCTATCCGTGATAAAGGAAATTGCTCATGCTTTTTCGACTATTCCCGATTTGATATTATTTTAAGACATTTTCTTCAGCTTTCGTACCTTATCCGTTGTAATTGATTTATCATTCTTAAAAACACACAGTAAATTGTAGCTACATAACTATCCATACAACAGTTTGTAAGTATGGTTAGTACAAGAAAAAAACCAAATTCTCTCCATTATTAGCTGTTATCAGTTGTCTTCTGTAAGTATTATATACTGTAGAATGAAGGCAGCATAACTTTACAGGTGAAATATTTGAAAATATTTGATAATGCTACCATAATTAGGCGTTATATTAAAATTATTCGTTAAAACGTAAAAGAGCGAAAGGACAAATTTGCATAAATTATTCCATAAATATGTAACAACGATCTAATAAACGAATTATTTGGCCTAATTTGAAAAGTTAAAGGCACGTAAGTTACGGAATTTCCTCCAAACAACTCGAGAATTTAGCTGCAGTAGCAGGTTTACAAATTAAGCGTGTCAGTGTACCGGACATATTTATTAGTTTGCGAAATCGGCTGCTTTTACACCAGGCAGTAAGTTGTCTTTGGGATGAGTATTAACTGACAAGCAACCATCAAAACCTACTATCATTTTGTCCCTCAAAAATATATCAAAACTTCTGGAAGTCATTCCAAACAAAAAAGAATGATAATTTTATTTATGTACAAGTTGAAAAATTTTTCGAATTCTGTTTAGTCTAAACTGTATGTCGCACAATTTTTTAATTGATCAATGTCTACTATCATTTTACAAAATTATGTTTTGTTTTCAGGATTCGATGTGCTATCAAGTAATTACTACATTTTTTTTGCTTTCAGATTCTTACGTTAAATGTACACCATATAAAACATTTTCATAATACAATCTATTCGTAATTACACAGTTTTTATTTTGAATACTTTGTTGCTACACCAATGGTAAATACAATGGAACATCTATGTCCTGGTACGAACATTTTTCTTTAATAAGTTTTACTGTTCCAAAATCACAACGTTTCACCTCCTTGAGGCACGAAATAATTTAATTTTCTTTCAACCAAGTTTTATAACTAATTAAGGAATATTGTCCGTAATGTTGCCACAGTTGTAACTAAAGTATAAGTTAATAGTCACTAGTTTGTGGATTATTCAAACATTTGTGTAAAACTAAACATCTAAGAATGTGAAATTTTTTTTATGTCAAATGAATTGTTTCAGATAGTGTTTTACTTTCATAAAAGTGATACAAATGTACATCTGTTTCGAGCGCAGCCTGTGTCTAATTTACCACAGGAATATTTCGCCTTCAAGAACAACAAACTCTTTTATAGTGCTTGCCAAGGCAAAAAAAAACACACACAACGGAACATTCCAAAAGTTGCGCCTAATACCTAATGCCTCGCATCCACGACCCTGACCGTATTTATCTTCAGTTCGACACAAGGCTGGAAAAAAAAAAAAGTATCGCTCGGGAATCGCGGAACATTAAGAGTGTAAAGGGGTGGTTTATTTTAGGGAACAGCGATATACGAGGGCATCGCAGAGGAATCTACGAGGGGGGAGGGGAAATAAACGAGAAGGCAAATAAGGTTAGGTTCGTGATTCGCAAAGGTTTATCGGCGGAACAGAAATAAAATAAACAGCAGGGAGTCGAGTTAAATATTTCAAGAGCAGAAGGGGGGGGGGGGGGGTTCGAGAGAAGGCCTGGACGCAGAAAGGTGGCGTAGGGATGAGACTGAAGAGAGATCCAGGGAAAGTAGGGGGGTGTGTGGGAGGTTGTTTCGTCGTGGAAAGTAGCTTATTGACACTGGCGGTATTGACAGAAGCTATACATCCTTGGCGCGATGCGGTCTCGGAGATCCTCCCCAGGGGGTAAAAAGTGGTCTGGCCTGTAGGGACGGAAAAGGGTCGTTCTGGAGGGGGGTAGTACGGTGTTTACATGTGGGTCCGGAGAGGATTGTGGCTACGCGGCGCTTCGTCCACCGCCACCGCCGAACCACATCAACTCCCCCCCCCCCCCCCCAACACTCTAAACTCGACGTCGGGGTCCCCGCCTCATGAACCGGACACAACTACATTAGTACCACCCCCCTCCCCCCCTGAAATGCCGCAACCAACCCCGACGCCCAGCGGTAACGAGTCAACCATCAGGAGAGGCTGATTTGCCGCCCGCCGCGTTGGGACGTGGTTCTCAGGTCACAAGTCGAGCTCCGGGCCCGAGGCCGCGCTGCACGGACATTCATTACGGCGGCGGGATATTTAAATCCTGGTCGGGGCCAAGTAACTTCTACAGCCCGCCCCATTTTTTTTTATTTGCCCCCCGCAGCAACTGCCGCACTCGCCGTTTCCAAGCAATCCCCCATGAACAGAAAATTAAAATGTTCTTCCTGCCGGTACGGCGTGTCACCGACATCCTAAAAGGCGTTTTTGCATCATTGTATCTCACAGATCAGGCAGCTTCCTTGTAACTTAAATGCCACTAGTAGCTTAGAGAATAATAATTCATTTTAAATTTTCTTGCAATTTATACAATTTTTAAAATAATGAATTCGAAGATAAATTTTGTTAACGATTATATATCATCTTCTTGGAATTTGTTGCACCAGAATGACGTTTTACGTCAAACATAAGGAGGCTACTGAAAATATCCGAGACAAAATGTCTATAACATGGGATCTCCTATTAAAATTCCTCAGCTGGCAGTCAGTAGGCAGTGTCCTCAACTTAACACTGCAGCAGGCGTATGAATGCGATACATGAGTGAATATTATGCTTCTGTTTTACTTTGGTCCCATGTTCACACTTCGATCAAGAACAAAGTAGAATATATTTTATTATACACACTGCTATAATAATATTAAATAAACTGTCTTTCTGTTAATATAATTATAAGAACAAAAATACTTAATAAATAGCATTTTATATTTACGTAGATTTCCGTTAGTCCACTAAATTTCCATATAACTGCCATGGAGTTTCTTTACTAAAATAATATGTGGGTAGTTGCACAAACAATTTTAAACATTTGTAATAACTTTTATAATGTGATTTTCTGGGTTTTTTGTCAGTGTGTGTGTGTATGTATGTGCACTTTTGAAAGCCCCCTCATTTCTAATAATAGTCAATAAATGTAGGCCTATTTTATTTTACCCGTAAACGTAAACGTTTGGGTCCAGTGGAAGATACACACTATTTATTACTTGCACAGCAATATATATTTAAAAAAAAAGGTGGTTAAAGGATAGAAAATGGCTTAAGGTAAAAAGTAACTAGGGCCTCAAAAGTGCCCACTTTACCGTGAACAGCCTACTGTATAGTGAGGATTACCCGTGATCCAGTGTTCAGTTGGTGGTGTGAAGCAGGATTGTGGTTCCATTTCTAAGCCGGCCCTGCTCGGACGCGACGCCGAGGCGCATTATTCGCAGTTCTTAGTCGCCGCTGGCTGCGACACAATGGGGTCACACGTGGCTGTGCAAACAGAGATACGTCGCCGACGGAGAGATTAAACGGCTTGACGTCCCGCGCCCTCACACAATCGCCGCGGTAGCGGCCGTGTGCCCGATGCAACACTACGCAAGCGGCACTTGGAAAGAATTACTTTCCTGCACACTCCTGTGGACTTTTCGCAACCCATTTACGCACGCAGACGAACAGGGTGTTTAAATAAAAACCGACAACGTGCATTATCAGAGCTAGCGATTTTTCGCGAAAAAATGTGAGTACCTACAAGGTAGACGTCAATACTATAAGCACCCATTAGCACTTTGTCTGTTGCCATTGGTTGCGGTCTCCTTGAGAAGGCGTGTTTATATATGACCGGGCCGCTCAGAATTCGGTAACATCGTCACGGCTCATACGTGTCAGAAAGTAATTCAGCCACTCAAGTTAGGTGAACTACCCTACAGTGTTTTGAAATATAACTTGTCTTGAAAAAATTTAGCGAAATTTCACTACCCCTATGCATTATGCGATAGAGAACAACGGGTTTAACATTTGACGAGTGGAAACTCGTGCCCAGAAGTGTCCGCAGCTATGGGGCGTCAACAGTATTACAGCGCCTTGGGCATAGGATATACTGTCAAATACAAATTCAATTAATAAGACACCCCTACCAATCCAAAAACTGCACACCACAGGTTACGAAAGAGGTTCGAATTGTCGCCCTCCGAATGGATTTCAAAAGGGTGCGTGATCGCCCCAGAGATCAGCGTACGCTGTCAAATGCGCCCGGTAGCGTGCCAAGTATTTCGGCCGCGGCGTAGATTCGGGCGATATATTCCTCTGATGTTACTGGAGCCTCATGAGACATACTATTTTTAGTTACCTCGAACAATCAAGTCGAGGGGCGCCCAATTTCGTCGTCCCGTATCGGTTCAAGCCACACAATTCCCGACGTGGAAACGTATCTTCTCGAACAGGCATATGTTCAATTCGATGTCCTGTATCGCGTACTGCGAATTGTGGGTGGTATTTTTTTTAAACATCCCGCATACCCACCACGGACGCGAGACTTACATGTCGATATAGGCTGTTTACGGTAAAATAAGAACTTTGGGGAAGTTCTGCTTAATATCATACTTGTAAGTACGTTGTGTATTTTTCGCCATATGTAAAATTAACACTGTCATGGGCCTCATCACTTTATTCACACGTTGGTCAAATAAAATGATGGATTTATTATAAAAGTATATAACTTACTAATCTGCCGATTCATATACTCTGCTGCAATTAAAAAAATACACAAAGCGAAATAAGTCATTTAACTTATCACAAATGTTTACCCAACACTTTTAATTGTACGTCAAGCCATGGAAATATTTTTCCTCCATCGTTAACAACTTTACTGGACGCGTGGCACTCAGCGCGACCGTTAAAATATATGCAAGTAGGAGCGGTGACTTTTTTCTAAGGTTGATTTCAATAGTGCTCACTTTACTGCGAACAGCCTTTAAAAGCGAATATCATCAATCTTTGCAATAACTTTCTCCCCCCTTTCCCCATGTTAGCACGGCGTGCTTTACATATGGGGTTGATTGTAGAAGCATATTGGTCCTTTCATGAATATTTTAGCATAAGTGCCATTTGTTCCATTTTTTTTTGCCTGGGCTTCTTTTTAAGTCCCTGTTCACGAAAATGATTCCGTCTGTGATGTGGAGCAATCAATGTTTTTTCTGCTGTCAGCAGACATATCTTGCAACTCTGAATACTCTCATCCCCTATCTTCACTTTCCCAAAGATCCTACTTTCGTCCCACCTCAGCCGCAATCCCCCCCCCCCCCCAACAAATTCCCTTGCCCGATTTCCTCCCTCCCCAGCCCATTTCACTTTCCTTTATGAAAGTGACACCCTCGTAAAGCTGTCCAATTCTTACAGCAGGGGATGCAGGAGGGAAGAGGAGGGACAAAGATTTTTTCCTCCGCACATAGGTGCTGCGGTTAAGGGTCTGAGGGATGAGGTGATGCGACATAAATTAGCAGAGATGCGTAGAGGAAGAGGTACGGTCCTTCAGGGGTGGAAGACAGAGAGAGATGGAGGTGGGATGTTATGAGGAAGGGGGTGAAAAATAAGCACAGTTATGTCAGTGCCTTCCGTGCAACAAGGAGTGAAGTTCAGAGTTCGGTTTGTCCAACTTTTTCATTTAAAAAAAAAAAATTTTATTTGTCCAATTTAAGTCGCTCTTATTTTGAGCAGATTTGTCTAAAACAAAAGGAATTTTATTTTATTATAAATTTCACTCCAGCATAGAGTTTTATTCTGCTCAAGGAGAAATAAAAACCAGTGTAATGCAAGTGCAATGTAATAATACAGGAAGGTGCCATAGAAATAAAGAATTTTGTTAATTTCTTTATGGTACGAACATGTTTTAGAGAAATTAAAGATGGTGTAGTGTAAAAGAGGTGAAACCTATACGGGACGGGTAGAAAAAGAAAACAGATTAAGATAAAATATAATGTTTCTTAGGTTGATGTAGCAGTAAAATTTTATAAATTAGAATATAATCTACAGAGAAATTTAAACTGTACACACATTTAATCGTGCCAACTGCCAAGCACTATTAACAAGTCTGCTAAAAATATATATTTATAAATATAGTGAATTACTTCCAAGAAAGTAAATTCAAGTAAGCTGTTGCAACTCAGTGGTCTATAATTTTAAAACTGCAGGTAATGCAAGTTAATGCAATGATGCCTAACATACGGGGGAACATACATACATGGGTATTCTGGGTCTATAATTAATTTTTCAAATTGTAAAATATTTTATGTAAAACGTAAACTCATTAAACACGCGTAAAATATTCCAAACCCTGGTTGTTATCATTATTATCTTGTCTAATTAAGTGCCTGCACAAACTAGTCCCTTTAAAAACTGGGGGTTCGAAATAGTTCGTGCTAACTTAGCGGTTTCTCGCCCATGAAAAATAACGGAGTGCCTTGGCTCGTTAAGCAGCTCTAATACTTGCATTCGTCTTAAAAGAAAGTAATCATTGGTAAACCTTCACTCGGTAACGATGGTTTGCCACTCACTCATAATCAGGCATATAATACTGTGTGTTCATTAACTCTATTGCCTATCACGCTTTCAGTGGTGTTATTCTTGTTTCTTATGTATTTTTTATCACATACCTAAAAAGGTCGCTAGTATTTTGTTTTTGTTTTGTTTTATTGTGTCTGTAAGATATTTTTTCAATACATAGCTGTACAAAGATATTGGACAAGTAAAATTACAGTACACAAAGTTTATACCCTGGACACAGCAAACACACACATATATGTCAGACTACACGTACACAAATCACATCATAATTTGACCAATCTTCCTCCAACATGCTGTGGGGCGTCGTCGTTTTGCAGAAACAGAAGAAACAGGAAACGAGAAAAACTGGAACAAGAAATGCATACAAATACATTTTATGCAATAATTTCTTAATTTTTGTAGTTTAGATATTCATCTACACTATAAAATGTTAGTTTAGAAAAAATCTTTCAGCTGATTTTTATAATAGTTTTAGGTTAGAGAAACTAATTTCTTGAAGGTGCTGTGGTAACTTATTGAAAAGTTGGCTACCAAGGTAGGATGGCCCTTTCTGAACAAGTTTTAAGTTAAGTGTTTTTTTATTCTATTGCCATGCTTATGAAAGGACTCATTTTTCTGAAATAAATTGTCGTTTTTGGACATGAATATAAGTACTGAAAACATCTACTCACATGCAAATGTTAAAATCTCAGATCTTTTGAAAAGAGGTCTACATGAGTCTGACTTTCTTTTGCCATTGATTATTCTTACAGCTTTCTTTTGCATGTGAAACACTTTTACACTGTCAGTGGAATTACCCCAAAAAGTTATACCATAACACATGATGGAATGAAAATATGCCATTTTTGCTGTATTTTTGTTCGATATGATGAAATTTGTACCTGTTTCTGCGTAGAAGGACTTCTAAGTTTGCCTACACAAGAATCCGGTTTGTTTCAGACGAGTAATATGACGAAACCTATATATATACACCTCTTGAAAAGTTTGGAAAATTTGGTATATGGCAGTTTTTTTTGGGGGGGAGGGGATAGGTGTTACGTAGTTCTTTTGTGATCAACAAGAGTGTGCACTAATGCACTGACCATGCTTGGAACAAGCTGAAAACAGCAGTTGATAATTGTCCACAACCTCCAGAAACACTTACAGATCTCATAAGAGCTGCCCAGATGGAATGGGATCTTCACCTGGAAGATGACCTTAACACATTGACTACAAGCATGCCACGGCATGTCAGGGACCTGCACAATGCACATGAAGGCTATGACCAGTACTAAGCTGCAGTGGGAGAAAAGAAACCCTCTCTAGTCAAAGACACCATTAAGTTATAGGCTGTTCACGGTAAAGAGAGCGCTTTTTTAAGGCCCTGCTGAATTTTTCCTTTTGGCAGATTTCTATGTTCCTGTCACTTTTTAATACAAACATTGCCTTTTGACAAACAAACACAGTGTATACTTTTCTTCACTCCCAAAAGTTAATGTCTGAAGCTGTAATAAATTATATTTATAAGTCGTTAATGCCGGTTAGAAGGGCCTTAAAAAGTGCTCACTTAACCGTGAACAGCCAATACTTTCTTTTGTGTTTATTTGTCTGTGATATTGGGAAAAAAAATTTCGTTTGCTAGAAACACTGAATTTCACATTTTGTATCGGTACCATACGTAACATTTTAATTGCTATGCTTTCTGTTATGAATATTTCATATTTTGTTTGCATTCTGTATGTATATTCCTAACTTATTGCGTGATGTTTGTATAACATATTGTATGTAAAATATGTATCACATAAAGAATCAATTAATGTTTTTATATGGTATGTTATTTATCAGTATCTTGACGTTAAAAGCTTAATTTAGAGACTGCAGCGTACTCGCCTGGGAATGATAAATGAGAGAAACGGGAGCGGAGTTACAACGAACCCCCCCCCCCCCTCCCTGTAACTGCTCTTCGTCGAAGGCATGAGTATTACAATGAGAGCTACACACTCGTCATATATTCATTTTTTGCTGCATCTCGATTAGTCGACGCCTTAAGAGACAGACGTGCCTCACGCGTTTTGCGGTTTAGTTCGACTTCACTTCCGTGTTTCACCAGTCGCCGCTCTACGTATTTAATGACGGATGTACGGTGAGCTTACTGATAACACTGCGCTACGAATTACGTGGATACGGAGGCTCCGTACTTAAACCGTGAGCAATGAGACATGCATCGTTAGAGGACAGCGCCTCGGCTCTCTCACAAAAAGACCCGTTCACAATCGCACGCAAAAAAAAAAAAGACCGTTCGCAAAGTCTGTCTGTCACTTTGCGCCGTGGACACAAGAACAGTAATATTCTCCACAAATGTGAATTTTAACATTTAGTTGATGGCGAAATGAAATCTCTCGTGAAATTTTATAAGCGCTATCATATAATTTGTGTGGCTAATCATCGGCAAGACTGAAGAACATTGTTCCTGTGATCAGAGATGCTCCAGCTGCCAGATCAATTCCAAAACCGGGTAACAACAAACGTGAGTTGATATGCAAATAATGAAAACTGTAGCCAGGCACTCTGCACATACATTCCTTCTCCGTGCCCCACTAGCACGGAAGAATCAAAATTAAAATTCTTTTTTCTCAAACGAGCATCAAACTAGCTTGCTACAAGAGCTGTCTATCCTTTTTTTGTACATCATTCAGGAGCATCGCCTTCACCTTTATAATTGTAAATCTTTCGAACATTATGCTTTAATCTTGGCATTATTTCTACAAAAGTTAAAGGAGGTCTTGTGTGCCAAATAATTTTAACGCAAAAATGTGAATATAAGAACCTCTTCCTCTACGCATCTCTGTTTCATGTTGGATGAACATTTTTCGTATTTTTGTTATGTCATTTAAATTTTTGGATTTTATGTTTGTGCAGCGGATGGCCACATTTCAAACTCCGAGTTCCGAGTTCTGAGAATTCTTATTGGGGTGTCGCATCTAGAGGTTACTTCCATTATACGTTTATTTGATGTGCAATAAACTTTCCTAAGACGCTGATTATAGAAACAGAAATGAACCTGGTTCGAAACTATCTTAGATGTATTTTGTGTGACGTAGTGTTAAACGTTTCATTATGTTCTATATAGGTGTTTACCAGTATTTATTTTCGTATATCCAAACAATCATTAGTTTACAAAAGTTTTGAGGAAATCTAACATCATAATTTACGTATTTCATTATAAATGCATCTATATAAATTTCCCAAACTATTAAAATACACACACATCGGTAGTCCGCATAAGTACGGATACTGTATATTATTAAATTTGGTCACCTTAAATATTTCATTGCCTTTTTATTTGTGAGCTGCTGTTCCGTTGTTTTATCAAGTTTGATATTTTACAAAAAAAAAAAAAAAATGCTGAAAACAGAAATGAAGCTAGTTCTGAACTAACTTTGATGTTGGTATGTTGTGTGACGAGTGTTATTCGCCACAATTTCTATATTCGTCTTGACTGCGTAAATTTTCACATATCGTTTACGTATTGTCTCCTGTCATCTGAAGTGTTAAGTTTTTCATTTGCAGCAAGTATGAGAGTGTATTTGGTAGAGGAAAAATGGAGTTCTGCTTCAGTCAGCTGTCTTTTGGAAGGAAATCGCAGAAGATGGATCGCCTGGCAGATTTGCCTTGCGGGTTACTTCATTCTAGAACTCAAGTGACTTATAAATATATATTTTCAATGTGTAGTGCTAAACTGAATAATTCTGAAGGTATAATATTGATTGGCTTGAAGTGTGATCATTGCTGTAGAGGAATCTATATTAGCCCTCGTTACCTGTTACATGCATCTTTAGGTGTGTGGTTAGTTGCGTGGGGAAGAAATATTTCTATAATATATGACTTTTGACACACATGTGCAGATGTTTTACATAGTGAATTAACACTGGCACTAATGCCAACGGCTTGGGAAGGAATTTTTGTTGCTTGACTGTCGTACGTACGGGAAAATAATAGTTGTACATCACAAACACCGTGGAGATGATGTGAAATTAAAAATGTGGTAGGGAGAGCATCCAAACGACTTACTATTTGGCCACAAGGATACGCTCAGAGATGACCTCGAGTTCTTGATGAAACGTCAAATAAAACAATATTTTTGATAATATTTAAAAAAGTTAAACGTATTAACTACACCATTACAGCTGCCATACAGTACTGCCCAAAGTTTAAGAGTTTCGCACATTACACACAAAGAAATTTGTCACATTAAAAATTAATCGTCAAAATTTTAAAATTTCTTAAGCATGACGAAACGTCTGTATTACAGTCTTAAATCCACTCAATTTGTCATCCCTTTGCAGAGGATATCGCGTTTCAATCAAGGAATGATATATTGTGTCTGTCAATCATAAAGCTGTCAAAAGGTATACATTGAGTGTAGTATTTGAAAGAGGATGACAACGAACATCTCTGAAATCGAATGAATTACTTATGTCTTGGCGTGGTTCCAGTCTCAGCACGAATAATATATGTCTGCGAGGGAATCAAACGTATTGAAAGGTATACTATCAAGCACACTAGTTATTTATTCGTGAAAAATGTTTATTTAACTTCGTAAAATTATAGGATCCTTAAAAGATAGTCTAATTTGAAATCACTCCTGAGTACTGACAAAATGGACGGTTAGGAATTTCGGGTAGCCAGGCTCTTGTTCAAAATGCGAAGATAATTAATACTCAGGGGGGAAAAATAATTGTGGAAATTCACCAGTAAGTGGCTGCTTATTAAACGGAATAAATTACGTACCACTTCTTTCTGACCGCGTGCTCATATACAGACGAAACGAGAGCGAGAGAGAAGGTAGACGAACTTTGGATCTCTCTAGCGCCGACCCGTTTCTGTATGGAAAACCAATAAATCTAGTGAACCAACCTACAGATTTCCAATAGCACGCCAGCGGGAGTGGGAGGGGGCGAGGGGGTGGGATGGCGACGTCAAGGGGGTTGGAGGGGTGAGGTTGGGTACTTAGGGGGGGGGATTGAAGAGAGGGGAGAGGACGAAATCGAGGGGATGTTGGGGGAGGCTGCTGCTGGCATGTTTCCATGTAGGATGCAACGTGGCGGCACTCGAACCATACCCACCCACGATTCAAACCCTCTCCCTCATACATTCATCCCAAACATACCCCTGGAAGCTTCCATGGCAACACCCTCGTCTGTCCTCCCCCTCCCCCTCCCCCTTCCCCTCTCCCTCGCCCCCTGGCAATCACTTCCACCCTCAGCGGTGCACACCCAGCCTGACTTGGCGGGTTTGCTTGCGTTTTAGAAATTCAAACAGAAGAGGGCGCCGACAAAAAAAAAAAAAAAAAAAAAGGAAACGTTGCCGCCGATCGCGGTTGGTTTGGCGGGAACTTTCTTCTACTACGTATCGCTTCGGGAAGAGGTGGGTGTTACTGTGTCTCTAGGTCAAGGAATACGGCAGCCGGATCACTCGCCCAAGCGCGCTAACAACAGATCTTTCCGCAGAGAAGCACCTCGAGGGATTAGCGTTCAGTATTGTATCTCCAGTAGTGGAGGGTTGGACTTTATCTACGCTTCGGATATGCATAAGTACAATGAAAAAAACCATTTGATATAGGCTGTTCACGATAAAGTGAGCACTTTTGAAATAAACTTTAGAAAAATGACACTGCTCCTACCTGCGTGTATTTCAACGGGCTAACTGGGTGACGTGTGTCCAGTAAAGTTGGTAACCATGGATGGAAAATATTTCCATATTTAAAGTCGAATCAAAAGTGTTAGGTAACCATTCGTGGTAACTTCAATTGTTTCTTTCACTTTCTGTTTTTTAATGCTTCGGAAGTGTAAAAATAACCAGATTGGTAAAATATTTACTATCCTAATAATTTCACACTTTCACTTGACCGACGCATGAATAAAGTGATGAGGTCCACGGCAATGTTAATTCTACATAAGGAAGAAGAATACACAATGAACATACAAGTACATCTCAAGCAGAGCTTTCAAAAGTGTTCATTTTACCGTGAACAGCCTACATCCATATTTATGCGTTTTGATTTCAGTTATTATTAATTCTTTCCTGACTTCCCAGCCAACTTTGCCATGGAATTTATCAACATAAATTAATGTGGCGAGGGGTACTCTGTGCGTGTGCGTGCGTGTGTATATATATATATATATATATATATATATATATATATAATATATATATGTGTGTGTGGGGATTTTTTGGCCTTAAAATTCTTCGTTACCTGGCTACTTACGAGCTGCTGTTCAGTTGTTTTACCAAGTTTTATATATTATCAATTGTGTCCTCTGCTAGCAAGAGATGAGGAAGGATTATAATTATTGATAGTATTATTTTTATAAATTTTTATTTCACACTACCGAGAATAAATTAGTCAGTTATAAGATTATAAATTGCGGCTCACGGATTAGGAAAAACCATTACTCATTATTTGTATATATTATTAAAGTAACTAAATGATCAACATCGAAGTACGATTTCAAGATCAATAGGAGTTTAATTTAGTATCTTGTGAGAACTAAGTCCTATTTTTGTTTTCTTTTATCTTCTCTTTAGCACTTTTAGGCATAGGAAAACACAACCCGAGGCCTGTTAAACCAGCAATGATAACTTTTTACTAAACTTATTAAGTTATTTAGAAAATGCTTCGAAGATCGAATTGATTGCCTTTCTAGTTGGATATGACATTTGAATATGGCCATATGTATGTCATTTCTTTTCTGTCTTTTGAGAAGAACAACAATACAGTCGCGTGACTCGAGATCGTGACATGCTTTACTCTTCTCCTTACGAAACACAAGTCTACTCGAGGCTTTCTTGTAAACATTCAACATGTTGCTATGATAAAATAATAGTGCCGTGGCCACATGATTTTATTATTGATTGAAAGTCTCGTTCAAAATTCTCACCTACGTTCAATCCATTGATCCGTTCCTACGTATAAGAATGTCATTCTTTAAGTAAGTTAAAGGGCTTCGAATAACTCTACAGTTTAAAATATGACTTCATGCACCATCCCCGAATCCTGTGAACTAAACGTTATAAACTTTCGACTAGTGGAAATGTTATAATGTACCTCTTTTGAGATGCGTATCCAAAACGTGTTGTGAAATAGCTTACGTACTAAATGAAGGTTTCCAGAAACAATTGCAAACCCTACTTCTGTCGTTAGGTTCAATTTTACACCAATTTGTTAAGCACATGAAGCAGGTATTTGGAAAAGAGCATTAAAAAAATTAGAGAAAAGTAATACACTAAGTGAAAAATTAAATAACATTTATTAACCAAAGTTCAGTAAGAGCATTTCTGTACATGGATTACTATACTTAAATACGAAGGTTATTGCGCGATAAGAGACACTAGTCTAAAGGATCTTCCTAAGCAATGTACAGTTTCGTTTGAAATATACGTTATTGATACAACAGAACATGTCTACATTCACTTTGTCATGCGGAATTTAAGACTGAGATAGTCAGGTTTGACCATTGCATTTACACCTTGACTGAAACTGCCTGGAAAATAGTTTTCTTGTCATTCATTAAAGACTATATCTCGATCCGAAAACTTGTTACTAATATCGTTTTATTTTGAGTAATTTACACGTATCACATATGACTTTATAACCTAATTAATACGCGTTAAGTGAATTAGCATCAATATACGGTACGCGTTTCCGTAGTAAAATTCTGAAGTTGAGGATATCGTGCTGTCTGTCATTCACCGCTACCGAGCTGTTAAACAAACTTTCAGTGCAGGTTTCACGAAACTCGAACTACGGACTTGTGTTTTGACTCAAAATGAAACCACTTTCATATAGTTTACCCTCTCCCAGTCAGATGAAATCGAGGTTACCGGGGTCAGTCAACACGAACGGAAATTCGGTCATCACATGTTGCGTCCCAATGCATGTTAAACCCAGCCGAGTGGGAACCGCGTTTGTTAAGCGGTTAGACTGCTCGCCTCCCACAAAGTCGAACCAGTTTCAACCCCCGGCCGGGCGTTTCCGGATTTTCGCAAGTGGGAATCGTGCCGGACGATGCCACTGGTCAGCGGGTTTTCTCTGGGATCTCCCGTTTCCCCCGCCCTTACATTCCGGCGTTGCTTCATCCTCACCTCTGTTCACCCTCATCGGCTCTCAAGACCTCACTCGCTGTTAAAGAGCCGCCTAAATCACTCAACTCAACTAGCCGAGTGTTCGGCACTTGGTGCAGAGCAGCTGATCAGCGTTCTCGCGTCATTACTTTTAAAGAACTATCCTCGACGGTCTGGGACACGCTGTACGGCACCGAGTAGCTTATAATAGACTTGCCGGCGGTTATAATAGGATCCCCGCTTGCGCAGGCGAGGACGGCGAAGGCGTCTCACACCCCCTGGCACCGCCGGACCTAGCCCCACCATCCCCCAGGGTGTTAGTGAGGAGGGGGTGGCTCTCGTTTCAAACACGGGAGGGGAGGAGGGGTGGCTCCGCGCAGCCAGGCGTCAACTGACTGCGGCGCATCCAGGCGTCCTTTGGCCGGTGGTTCGCCAGCTGTGATTAATGCCCGTTCTTCATCAACAACCCTTCCGCCGGCCTTTTTGCGACCACCCCCCGTGCCTTCACCCCTGGCCGGACACGCTCGCCAGACCCCTGGGTTGCGGGGCCGACACAGGCCGCCAGGTGTCGCCCTGCCGCGGCCCCACATCGCCGACCCTTGGCTGCGTTCCACAGCCATTAAAAACGCCGCGAGCAGATGCCCGCGTGCTTCTACTGCCTGCCTCTGCGCGGAGTCTGGGCCACAGCTCCCCCCCCCCCCAAAAACTTACCCTCTTAATTAGCTCGCTCTTCTCCGCCAATGGAGTTCGTCGATACTATCGAGTCCGCGCTAGGGAAATAAGTTCCACTGCTGTTTCCTTCGCCGTGATATATAACCCACACACTAACATAGCCTTCAACAGATAATTCACTGGAATCAACTGTGCGGGATTTCTCTCCCTTTTCCTATCGCTCAGGATACACCAAAACTTACCAAAATCACCCCCGCAAACCCCGCCCATGGAATCCGTTGCAGGAGAGAATGGAAACAATAAAACTAAAAACGAATATCGACATTTCCAAAACAGCAGTTAATCAAATTGCATATAATTGTGGCTATAATATTTATATCATTCCTCAATATGTTCCACTCATTTAAACTACAATCACAAAACCGTACTTACTGCCACAACATTTTCTGATTCCGAAAATACCAAATATGTTTTCCTTACATATAAATTCATGCACAAAATGTTTTAAAAAATACAGTCATATTTCCGAATAATGTTTAAATATTCATTTTAAAAATGAGACATAATATGCGGGTTTTTAGTGAGAGGTTATTAATATGGCATTATGTCCCCCACTCGAAAGTTAAGTTCCCCTTGGACACAAACCACTGCCCAACAGAGAATCGTACCAGTCCAGATACGAGGTTACTCACCCCCCCCCCCCCCAAGCACCTATAGATGCCGGTATTGCTCATTTGTCCACGGTCTCACACATCGCATTGATCTTCATAAAGCAGAACCTCCGAGTCCCATCATCTAGATAGCCTAGCTTAACCATGCCATGCACCAGTGTCCCAGGCCCATCTTAAAATCTATGTTAAACTATATCTGCTTCAATACATAATTTTCCTTAGTCGTGCTCTGAAAGTAACTACAGTTTCCTTTCTTCCCTAAGGCGTTCAAGTCCCTCAGACTATCTGACTTCGGAAGCCTGATCTTTACTGAAAGGCTCTCAACTTACAAACGACTAAATGTCAGTTGCCATCGGAAAAGTTAAAAATTCCTCTCTTATACTCAATGCCTAGGGCAGAACAGAATAGAACAAAATTGAATTACACCAGTACCCGGCTATTGGCCGTTACTGATCTTAGTTATGTATATTTAATTAAATAAAAATAAAATTAACTTTACTAATGGATTTACAATTTCTATGAAAATTATTTATTGTTTCTTTTGGGCCTGGAGATTCCTAAGAGGTCGCACACTTGGATATTATGAGTGTAGGAAGGCGGCCGTTAGTCTGGACCCCGAATTTTTAGATCTAATATGATTTCTACTCAGTTATACCTGCAACATTTATCTCATTGAAAGAAAGATGAGATATTCCTAGCACTCCGTATGGCTTTCTGGGATTTATCTGCATCCAAGACGGATCACCAGTCCACCGATGTCTCGGGCAGGTAGCACTCCCTCGTGAAACATATCTTTCGGTGCAGCAGCTAATCGGCGTTATCATGGGTCGCATGCGCACGAAACATAATCTCGCCGAAGTTGGTTGTCACCCGTCTTGATCTCCCCGCGGTAGAAATACTCCCCTGCTTCCCCCCCAACCGAGCCACATACATAGAGCTGCATGTATCGTGTAATAAGGGCGAACCAGGCTAATATAACACTCTAGAGCAAAGCCCACACGCCAAGCAAATCAGAGTTGCAGCTTCAGAATCATTCTGTTTAGCGCAACACATTAAAAAAAAAACCGGAGTTACAAGTATCTTGGGATCTTCAATGCTGTAACCAGCTATTCCTGCATAAATGCTGTACATGTGTAAGCACAACTAGGTGATGCATCTTGTGTGATTTGCTCCCAAAAGACAGCTGGCTGAAGCAGAAATCCCTTTATCCTCTCGCAAATGTCCTGTCACACTTGCTGCAAATGAAACAAAACATTCAAGATGAAAGGAGACAACACGCCAACGACATGTGAAAGTTGATGGAGTCAAATTTGTGACTCCGCCATACACCACATATCCAAGTTCGTACATAACTATGTTCATCTCTGTTTCCAGCACCAGTGTCTTAGTTTGTTGTACATCAGATAAACTTACAGTTGAAGTGACCTCTAGATGCGACACCCAACCCAAATAAGAATTCTCGGTTCTCAGAGTTTGACATGTGGCCATCCGCAGCACAACTATGAAATTTCCAAATATAAATTCACAACAAAATAGGTTTTTTTTTTTTTTTTAAATCCAACATGAATACATAAAAAGACATTTAAAATAAGTTTCGAATATATTTCAGGTACACAACTGTCATTAGAATTTAAAAACAATGCATACCTAAACATTGTCAGAATGCTTAGCAAATAACACTTAAATGTACATTACTCTTCTGAATGAATCACAGTTGCTTTGACACTTCCTGGACAACTCATTAGCCGGTATAGGCTGTTCACGATAAAGTGAGCACTTTTAAAGGCCTTCCCAAGAACCATTAACCAGTAATAAATATTTTTATTGCAACCTCGGACATTAAATTTCGAGAGTGGTGAAAGTATACACCGTATTTATTAGTCATGTAACAAAGCTGGTACAAAAAAAATTGTTAAAATATAAAAACTGACTTAAAAGAAAATTTTGAAATAGCCTTAAAAAGTGCTCACTTTACCGTGAACGGCCTATTGGAAACAGAAATAAATAATGGAGCCATATCACGTGCAACAGAGATGAGCAGAAAAAATCCCCCAACCACGAGAGCAGCTAATGAATAAACAATTGTGGTCCGAGTGTGTAAAGGAATGAGAAGTCAGGCTGCTACCAAATGAATTCGCTAAATCAACCTATCTTTAGTCTTTGACAACGCGACGACTTTAGATCTGGGAAAATATTTTTCCCCTTATTTCATCTTGCCTGAAGATGTTAGCCAGGCATCTTTAGCACCACACGCGCTCCAAGGAACCTCCAAACAATATCAATTTACTGCGCACGGAATGTTAGAATTGCTCTATTACGAATCATCGTCACGTGGAACAGTCGTAATGAATTCCACCTTGTCATCACGTCGTTGATTTAAGTTAACATCACTGCACACCACAAAAAGTAAAATTAAATACGTTTAGTCAGGTGGGGCTCCGACAGTAAACGGAGATGCTCCTGCCTAGACCATCGTGCGGGACCGAAGTTCGGCAACCACCTCGTAGATCTTCCAATTAATTTCGCGGAATTGACTTATTGATCGCTCTTCGCCCAACGGGCGAGAACAAAGCCCGCTGACAGGCGGTTATTAAAACCTTCTCTCTCGCAATCACTTACTTGTAGCGCTGTCGACTGCAACAGCCACACTGTTAAAAATTTCCGTACATTTACGGAATGTTTTACAAAACTGTATGGTGTATATATGGAAAGGCAATCCGTAATGACGAAAAACGGAGTTAAGTCCGTAAATACAAAACACGGAAAGTCTCCGTATTCCCTTTGGCTTCGAGTTAAGGGGACGAACAATGCCGATTCTACACGAAGCTTTCTTCGCCACTGTAACAAGAAAATTATCGTTTCTGCGGCAGTTAAGGTTATCCACGCGTTTATGACCTATTATTTCAAACATTAAAAAATAGCACCAGGAGTCTGTAACATTTGGCAACGCTAAAAATAAACTAAATTTAAAAGAAACTGAATTTTTGCTTTTGTCTTTCAACTATAACTAGTCGAGGGATCGCGAGAGGTTCCGTGAAACTTACGGAAAGTCCGTTTCTGAAAATCATCATGTCCGTAATTTTACGGAGAGTTACGGAGACTTCTGGATAAATTTTTACCAGCACTTTTCCGTAAAATGAAAGAAATCTTTTTTTACAGTGCACCCGGTGCGGTGGTTCGAGTGAGTGAGTGGGCTTGAGAGCCGATGAGGGTGAAGCGATACGAGTATGAAGCAGCGCCGGAATGAAAGAGCGGAGGGAAACAGGAGATCCCAGACAAAAACCCGCCGACCAGCGGCACCTTCCGGCACAATTCCCACGTGAGTAAATCCGGGAGCGATCCCGCCATGAATCGAACACGGTCCGCCCATGTGGGAGGTGCCCCTACCATTTGTTGGTGATGACTCCTGTTGATATGAGATCCTGCGACGACTGTCTATTACCTCTTCAGCGACGTCATCTTGTGGATGTTTTGTCTCCCAGCTGCCTGCTTATCTCGCGCTAACGCCATCTCTCCAGGCAGGTGCATATCAACACTCTCAATCAGTCAAACTAGGAAGGTCGATATCGCTGGCTGCACACAACCATTCTCTGTGACCCAACATTGAACTGCTTTTCTGCCTACACGTCTAGCGAAAATGGCGTGGAATGGATTTGATGTTAGAACACTGTTCAGTAAACAAGTTCTTTTGAGATGATTTTATACTTCCTTTAACCAATTTGTAATGTTTTTTTTTTTATTTCATTCACACTGGTAAAAGTATTTTATTAATATAATAGTGCTTGTCATTTATAAATTAACATGTAAACACGTTCATCACTGTTGACCATGTGACTTTGACAGTTGTGTAGGATTAAGGTGGGTCAATGTTGGGTACATGCGCATAAAACGAATAAGCGGTCTACCTCATCTTTAGTCTATGGATTCAACAGACACTTCAGTGAATTTAACTGACGAATCGGTGAAAAAAATGCCAGATTTCGTTCAGTCAGTGTTTGTGACATTTTCCACTGATTCATTAGTCTTTTTTTTTTTTTTTTTTTTTCACTGTTTACTTAGTGGTTTATTTTTTTCTGGTGGATTAGTTAAACAGCGTGTAAAAATGGCCGTTAAATAACTTGTATCAAGTTAAATAACATCGAATAAACTAATAAAACCAATACAAAATATTTCTAAAATGTGTTTCGTCTTACAAAACGTCATTTTATGAGGTAATATGAACATTCAGCCTTTCGTTCCGTTTTTGCGTCTTTCATTTCGTTTTAATTTAATCATCACAGAACTCTGTTTGAAGGTTAAACTGCATATAATGTGATGAAGAGAGTGCACTCATACATAATATTCGTTTTAACGACCCTAACGGTACCAAACTAACCAAAAACGAAAAGTAAGAGCATACAATTTAAATCTTCACTTTTTCGTGGCGAAACTAGAAGATATATATTTTCCTCTCTTTAACTTAGAGTGGTAGAGCAGATGGTAAGGTAGCGGACTAAAGACTAAAGGTTTTTGAGTGCAATCCTGGCCCCACCTGGACATTGTTTCACTTTTTTAATCACGCTGAATTGCACAATGTAAATAGTAAGCTCTCGTAAAGTAGTTTATTTCACGTAATTATTCGGTTACATTCAATAAAAACAATATTTAATTCGCCACTGTAGTCGGCCGTCACTTATTCAATCAATAAAATAATTTCACGTCACTAATTAAATCAGTGAAATTTTTTTCCACTGAAACAATCAGTGATTTTCCACTGCTTCTAAGTGGAGCCATTTTAATTGATTCGAGTGGTGGAATTTCACTGCGAATCAGTCATTTCCCACTAATTCGAATTTGGAGTGTATGTGATCACTCCTCAGCGATACCTACACACGAAACTGTCTGTCTTTTTCCTACAGCAATATTTGTTATGTTAACGTCCCATAGATAGCGGGTTCGTTAGGCATGGGACCATTCGCTAGGAAAACGACGAGTGCGGGAAAGAATCGGCCTCAACATGTAGTAAGAAAACATCAAAGCATTCACACCTGAAGTGATCTTAGAAATATTCATAACAATCCCATACGTGGATAGCCGGACCGGGAATCTAGCAGACTGTTCCCAAATGCAAGTCGAGGCCCACCATGCCACTTAATTTTATATCAGCAATACTGACATGTTTAACTTTTGACATTGGCATTTATTGTTTCTAAATATTTAGACCGGTAATGTGTTCACTTTACTAAGTCCTGTTTTTTTCCCCCCTCGCCTTTGTCTTTCTGCTTTCACTAGTTACGGAAAGGGAATGGACGAGATTCGGGACACAATATTTATCTGCTAGGGGTTTCGGTAACAGAAAATTATTGTAGTCAAACATGGGACATCAAAGTTATGTATTTCTTTACGTTCACTTCTTTCTATTTCAGTGGTTATGATCTTATTTAACTTTATCGCCTCGAGTGATCGCTATGGGGTACGCTGTTTGAGTCGGTCATCATGAAAGTGTGGCCAACCGACATTTACATTTCAGTATCCTTTGAACTAACTCCTTTATGTGCTATGTTTTTTAAATGGAACTCTATTCGCATTACCTATTTCCCACGGCCTAAAATTTCGCATACACGAAACGTCCGTTGGATTCCTCATCGCACCAAACTTTGATGGGGTGCGTTTTTTTTTTTAAACCACTACTAGTTGAAGTCTTGTTTCTAACCAATCATTGGACATAGGCGTGGATAAACTAACACCACGGAGTTACAAAGTTACTCTCGAACCATCGGCCAATCTCACCAGTTTGTACATGGCAGTTGAAACGTACGTCTTCGACTGCCTCTGTTACGAGATTACGGGTAGATGGTACGACTGGCTAGGAAATTTTGATTGTTCAAATAGTTAAGCAATCTGTGCCCAGGTATCCGTGGTGGTGGTGGAAGTTGCATCTCCCGAACACAGGGGAACTGTAGGCCAGGAGACAGATGGCCACCATCGAGAATATTCCTGAGGGGTGTTAGCCGAGGACCTTGGTCCCAGTCCAAGGGGGACCGCGCTCCTGGAAGCCCCAAAATGGACTAATCTGAGAATCCGAAAACCCCGGGATGGCCGCAGGCTAAGACGGGTCAAGTGTTCGGTAAATTTACTAGGTAAGTAACCTGTATACATGTTTAGTAAGGTTAATATCGTAATTTACTAGGTAAGTAACCTGTATACATGTTTAGTAAGGTTAATATCGTAATTTTTTCTATATGAATTTGAAAAAAAAAAAAAATCTTTCATTTTGATAACTTATATTCCACGGAAACGTGGAGATAGAATCTTGATAGACGCAGAAACGCAGCAGCGAACAGCACAAATTATTTCAGGCCGACTACCACTAAGCAAAGTTTTAGCTCTGCAGTGCAGTTGGAAACTTTTACCGCAGTTAAACGCTCTCAGGTGATCGTCCACTGAGTAACTAGTACACCTTTATACCAAAATTGAATCGGAATAAAAAATATTTCGAATGACTCTCTAGAAGATGATCGCTCGTAACATTTGGTCGTGTTACGAGGTTGAGGTAATGGTTGCCGGTACATTATAAAGGTCCCAACTCGGAACGTCTCAAATTTTGCTACAAAATTGGTTTTGTTCAAATGTTTTCGATTTCCTTCGAACAATAGGAAATATTCACAAAACCAATTTTCCGGAATATTGGAAATTTTCTATGATGTCAAAGTAGTTTTTTGACACAGCCTAGTTAGTGTAAAGTACATACTGAAAGGTTGGTACAACTCATTCACACCAGTTCACACGTCAGTATACATGTATAGCAATGAGTTTTTTTTTTGGCCAGAACTGTACATTGCGTGGTTCATAAACCATGTACTGCTGTAGGTTTTGAATGGTTCATATATACCAGAGCCAAACACGAAGCCTAGAATTAAGTGTTCGTTACAACGAAGCAAGTGATGTGGTGGCTAAGTACAGAACACACCAAAATATTTGCCATTTACAACATTAGTCACCTTAAATTAAACTAAGCCTGTAAGGGTTGGTTGAATATCGTATATGCCACTGTAAATTTTCAGTGATTCAAATTCCTGGAATTTTTGTCGCAGATGAGTACTGATATGGAATAAAATATATACTTAAAATAATAAAATATGGAGACACGCGAAAGTTGAAGTTTCCTGGCAAGAATATAGTATTTGGTCTTGTGTTTACTCGTATAGGTGTCATTCTTTAATTAACGGCTTCAGTTGAAAGATTGATGTGCGTGTAATGGCCCCTCTTCCTTATATCGGTAATTGGCGCAAATCAATCAGGGGTTTGTAAAATGATGTCATTTTTGAAAATTGCTGCATATTTAAAAAGCATGTATTTATATACTGGTTTCAATAATAATTCGTTGCTGCCTTGACTATTTGGGCACTTGGTTCCTTTTAATTTTCCTATCAGCCTTTGTTAGTTCTCTCTGAATGATATAGTGAAGGGTATAGTCGTAAAAAAACTAAGTCAAAGGGAGAGAGGAGCGCTCTAACGCCTGATTACGTACGATGGCCATTTGTCAGTACGGCAGTGGCCACTCCGGACATAATAGTGAGACCTGTAACCAAGCAGACACGCCGTGACCAAGCGCCGTATCATCAGTGTCTGCCCGCCTGCGCATTTTCCACGGCCAGCATTCCCCCCCCCCCCCCTTCTCTCGTTTCTAGCTTGATAACCAGTTCCCTTCGGCGACATAAAATTTTCTTTGTCTTCGTTCGGCGGGACTGCAAATCAGCGCTAACGAATCCAATTAAAAACCCACAGAGGGAGTCGAACTTGCAAGAGTGGTTGAAAAGGGGCGGGGAGAGGGTTGAAAGAGCCTGTTTGAGGAGATCACTGGAAAAGAGATCGCTCCCCTCCAGCTAGAAAGGCTGGCTCTGAATCGCTCGCAAATCCCCGGTGGACGCATCGGACAAGCGGTGTCAATCATGAAGTTGCTTGTACACTAACTCCCAAAAAAAAAGACCTCGTTTTTCGTATGAAAACGTCCCTCTGTTTTCAATTCATCAAATAACTCTATTTATTCCTTCCTCCCACACACCCTTGCTAACCCCATCATGACCCTTTCCGACGCTATGACTAGTGGCGTCCATTTATCCCAAGGACCTCTATCAACAGACGAAGCAAATTGGCGCTGGTCCGAACCTCACAGCAAACAGGGATCGAGTGCTCGCCATCAAACACGGATAAACAAAAAGTTTTTTTCCACCTTCTGCCACCCTTGCGGTTGGGGGTGAGGTTGGTTTCGATTGGGTGTTGCCAAACAAATTGCTTGTCCCGCGTGCGGTGTGGTTGGGCTGGGAAAAAGGTGTTCCGGGGGGGGGGGGGGGATCCAAGCCACCAACCGGTTCAGAGACAGGACGTAGGCGTTTGCTTCATTTCAAATTGGTAATTTGTAATGAATACATCCCTTTGCTGTTATTTATTCCCCTAAATCCCAGCCTGCAGGGATAAGCTATCAGTCTTAAAACTTTACAACGTACAGGATTCGGCGTACTGTAAGTTCGCCATTTAGCTTAGGACGTTTGTTTTATAACTTGACATATTTATAGTGGAATGAGTATGTCCACTATTTTTAGCTTCTAAAATCGATGTAAGAAGAAATGGTTTTACATTACATTGCATGCCATTACGTTTGATGATGCCACAGAAATTCTGAGAAATTAATGTCACTTCGTTTTCGCTAGCAAAATGCGGGAGAGTGAATAAGTTTGTAATTATTATTCACTACTTCAATAACAGTACATATTATCTTATATTTAAAATCAATAATTTAGTCTTAGGCAAGATATTTAGTTAGGTAGTTTACTATGAGGATTTTTCTGTTACTAACCAAATAATAATATAATTAATTTTTACGACTTCCTTGAAAAGGCTGTATTAAATTAATAACTTAGAAAAATTTGTTTTACAAATGAGAAATAAAAAGTCAGATATTAAATAGCCTGTAAGCAAATTGTTTTAAATAAAGTGATTCTCATTTTGGAAACCCTGAACCTCTTTGCTGGTTAACGAATTATTGCAACTTTTTTAAACAAAAAATTTTACATAAGAGTTTAATAAGTTGTGGAAGATTTTTTTTTTTGTGACGACAGAATGGAAACGAGAAAACTACTTTACATTTACTTCCTTATTTAATGGTCGAAGGATATAAACAGTATTTGTAGTTTTCTCATTATCCATCACTGAAGATACCTATAAAGCGAATATTCCAACGTAACTACTCGCATATACTTTATTTAACTAGCAAACATTCTTTCACAAAATAAAAATTTTCCATTTCTGCCCTGTTAAACTTTTGGAAAATCAATTGTGTACATTTACTGGCGTATCGGGCACTGGCAGCAAAAATAGATTCCCTGTTTAAAATAAACTTACCAAATATAAAAATTGAAAACACTGAACATTGATTTACTCAGGATTTAAAGTCTAGACAGCAAATGTAGATGGCCACAAATAATCACACATATAAAGAGATTCGTGCAATAACTTCAAAATAAGGGTTGTGTTAACATTACTCAAACCTTGAATTTAATAATATCATATATATCTTCTTGCTTCAATACCGACCCCGTTAAACTTCCATGCAAATGTTTTTACAGGGGGTAAATACCATCCCCCTGGTGTACACAATGCCGCGCATCTTGTAGGTTATTTAACAGAAAAAAGTCACACGTCACACCGTTATGTAGCACGCACGTTCGGCGGAATGGGAAGTTTGGTCCGGAGAACGTGCGAGCCAGGGAAATTGTACGTACGTATTGCAGTGCGTGTCGCGCAGCACGGAGAGTTCGTGGACAGGCACTGTGCCACTGGAACAGGCCATCGCCCTCATTTCGCAAAAGAACGTCGGCAGGACGGGTAGAACAACGTTGTAGACGTACCTGGTGATAGTTGTCGTTCTCAACACCAACGCCGAAGAGATTTGTAACCCACATCACCCAAGAGGGTAACACCTGGATTTGTGCCTGTGTGTCGTTGAAGAATATGCTCTGGAAGACGTAGTTCAAGTCGACGTTGGACAGACAAGCAATCATCTTGCGACGAGACAAAGTCTGCACGCATTACTGGACACTCAACATATAATATATAAGCCTCAAAAATGTTCTGCACCACCTGTAATTTGGTTGCTTATGGAGGATGTTCACCAGGACAGAGGTGCAATACAAAAAGGCATCGAAGTGACAGGCATATATTCTGTACAGACAGTATGTTTTTTTGTCCCATACTTTCTCTTGAGCCGTGAACAACCAAGTAACTTACCGATACTTGTAGCGCAAAACTTTTTTTGCGGTGTGTATATCACTGAGCTTGTTGTAATGGATTATGCTGCTACCATCACGGACGATTTAGCAGAGAAAAGTAAATTTCAGTTCACTTTATTGCGCCATGTGTTCAGAAAGAAGAAAGGCAATGGAAAAGGGGGGTCGTTACCAGTCCAATGTGTGGACATATACAACCCTACGTCACACCTATGTCTCCTCGGTGCTACTCCCAAATTACGGGTGTTCTCCAACTTAGCGACTGGCCAAAAAAAAAAAAATTATGCGGGAGTTCAAACTTTTTAACGAGTTTCATAAAATTGCTGGTAACCGAAATAGCACTCAGATTCCCAGTGTCCTGAGGGGCGATCGATTCCCATTCGCACACAGGCGTGGAGGAGGGCACGGAGAGAAATTGAGGCACGAAGTAGAAGCGAGAAATATTTTTGGAAAGGAGCCCACGCTTGATTCTCTCGCACCCGTCCCCCTTTTTCTTTCCCTTCTGCCGGGCCTTCCTTTTCCACAAGTTCCCCTCCTCCCTCATCCCAATGATGGCACGCACAGGCCAGTGCCCATAGTTCTCCATTTCAGGGCATGTTATGACGGGGACAGCTATCAAAGTGATTTCTGTTCTCTTCTGGCGACAATTCCATCCCCCCTACACCCTCCGACCCTCTATAACTAGCCACCAATGTCGACCGGACCCAACAGCCATAGTTCCGCTACCCTCATATATGGAGGGCTTCGCCCTAGGACTGCTGAATATTTCAGCCATATAGCCGGCCAAAGCCAGCCAACGGAGAACGAAAAGAGAAAGAAGGATGACACAAAAAGGGGGAAAGGGAGGGAGAGAAAAAACAGATTTCACTCGGACCGGCAACGCAGTCCAGTTGGCTACGCCTCGCGTTTGTGAAAGGGGGGTGGGGAGAAAGAAAAAAAAGAAGAGAAAAGAGGAGCATTTTCTCAGACCAGTCGCAAATTAAAATTCACTCTGTCGCCGCCCACAGTGTCCCAATTACTGTCCTGTACATCGATCAACCTCATTTTCGCGAACCCGTGGATGTGCCGTGAAATAAATTTTGGTCCCCTCCCCCCCTTCCGGGGCAATTATTTTACTAAAAGAATCATAAAATAGTATAAAAAGAAGATGACCAACTAAAATTAAAGAAATTGTTTTTCCATTTCGTTCAAAAAAATAGAAAATTAAATTCTGCATCAATACTTTATTTCATAACACCAGCAAGGCGACTGCATATTGTAACAAAACAATGTTGTTATTTCTATTATTATTTTTCAAATTAATGCCGTACGTCTACAAGCATAACACATTTAGTTTCCTTTTTTTATGAAAGTAAATAATTATGCTATATTTATCAGTTGAAGAGTACTGCAACAGCGTTATTATAACGATGATGCAATGTTGAACGTTGAAAAGCGAAGGTGTTTGAGGAATGTAGCTTTAAATATTATTTTTAATAGTTTTCCTAAGTAATATTTTCTTTTTAAATCAAAGTATTGTGTGAGGTGGCACAACGGTAACATACTGTAATCACATTTCGAAAGAAATGGGCTTAATTTATCGATCCAGCTATTTTGTTTTCAGTTTCCCAGTTCGATCAGCGGGACTCTTTCATCATACAGGACATGGCCGATTGCTTCCAATATTATAATTTTTTTCTAGAAAATGGGTCCTTTATGTGTAATTCTACTCTTGACCATACGTTGAGCCAAAATAAATGTTGCGAAATAGAGGATATGTCCTTCTTCTCCAAATATTCTTGATTAAAAAAAAAAAAATTGGTTATCTTAGATGGAGCCAGTTCTTCAGAACATGTGGGTTTTGTATTCCAATGCAACTTAACGGCTCTTCCTGGTCTTGACTAAAAGATATAGCGTTGCTATAGCAGCAAAATAAACACAAAAAATTGTAACGCATGTGTATTGACTCCCATCAGCTCGAGACAGAATATTGTCCTGTAAGAAATATGGCAGGATGTCGCCCACTAGTCAATGCCCAAGAAACTAGATTACCAGACATCTGCATAAGAAAAGTCATTCGACGCCGGGAATTGCCCATCAGACATATGGTCCATTCCCGGAACACCAGGCAGCCAATCAGCAAGCTTGCATAAAAGTTATCGCATTGCTATTCCACTTTCCTTGGTTTATTAGTTGGTAATCGTACGGTGACACAACACCACTACAGTTCTGACGAGTGGTTTTGAACAAACAGCAAGTAGTATCTGCATTACAGTATGGAACTTCTCTATGAATTCTACACATTTCATAGAGGTAAGTTATATACAGAATTGACCAAAAATGCAGGAGAAGGTTGAAAGAGTATTTGTATGCGAAATAATCCGGGAGATTTAAGTAATAAACACGTTTATGATTCTATTTAACCCTAACTTGCTATAGGGTCTGTTACAAACTATTTTCCAGCCTGTTATTTTTATATAAGGATCCTCGTTAGTCATGTGTTAAAATTTCAGAAGAATCTGTTCTTAGACACAGATATCATAGTCGTTGGCTCTGATTGGAAGGAAAAATTACGAAACAAACTTCGCTAGGCAATTAATGTGAGAAAGAATCTCCTTCCGCCAAGTAAGAACACGCAGAAGTTTTAAAATACGCGTCAAAGTACGAAAGTAAACGTTATTAACTCTTCGCGTGTCTTGGAATGCATTAATTTTTTTTTTGTAGTGTGCAACTGGTCTAACTCAGACATTTTCGGAGCGAAGAAGCTCGAAGCCCTTGCATTGTACTGCGGGCTGGTGTAATTGCAAGATGCAGCTGCGGGCTGCAGCAATGAATATGATATTAGCATATCTACTCACGTTTGTTGTTACCCGGTTTTGGAATTAATCTGGCAGCTGGAGCATCTCTGATCACAGGAACAATGTTCTGTAGTCTTGCCGATGATTAGCCACACAAATTATACAGACATCAAGCATTAACAGCGGCTCTTGTGCGGGGGAATTACCAAGCGGTAGGATTCACAGCTCTCGTATCTCAACACACAAGTACAAGAGAGAGACGGAGGAGGGGTACCACGGCTGATCCCGTTGGCTGCGTGCGGTAGTGAGTGAGTGAAGAGATTTGGACGTTTACCTGCGTCTTGAGAGCCGATGAGGGTGAATAAGATGAGTATGGAGCAGCGCCGGAATGAAGGGGGGGGGGGGGACGGGAGATCCCCGAGAAAACCCGCTGACCAACGGCATAGTCCGTGACCCGGGCCGAGGATTGAACCCGGATCACCTCGGTGGGAGGCGAGCAGGCTAACCGCTCAGCCACCGTGGTCTCGCGTGCAGTAGTGGTTAACACACCTGTTATCGAGTAAAACGTGTGAGGCCTAGTCCACAACAGCTCGTCCGCGGACCACGGTCCACAGACACCGAACTGCTGATTGGTGCATGCGACCTCCCGACGTCCCAGCTCGTGGTCCCGAAGTTCCGAGGCCCCACGCTCCGGGATCATTCACCGAATGCAGCTTTCGTTGGCGTACGACGGTCGTGTCCCAAATTGTTCATTTTGTTGGCATATAAGCGCGCGCAAAAGGTAAAGCAAATAATTACGTTTAAACATCGACGTGTGAATACCGAAGGAACAAAAACTTTACATGTACAAAGACATAATTGACAATGACGTACGAGTCAGTCTTAAAGCCTAGTCGCAAGCAACTGCGAAAAAACAACTTTCTTAAATGAAATCCGAAAAGTTACTGACCCGGACAAAAAGACAACAACCAAATAAAGTTCAACTAAAGCAAGTACTCAATCACACAACTCAAATTAAAAATCATAATTAAATATGTTACAAATAATGGAATACATTAATAATAGCATACGATTTATTGGTGCGTCGAATTGAGTGCGCTCCGGTGCTAGTGTCTGCAAACCCAGCTTCTGACGTCATGGTAGATACATACGTTAGGTCAGTGGACCGATGGACTGTGAGCAAACTGTGAACTCGTCTTAAGATTCAGGTACTTGTCCAAACATTGATCGGCGCAGTATTAGGGTCGTGTGCCGCACATAAATAAGGGCGTTAATAACAAACTCCGATTCAGAAAATAGGGATGTTATAGGGGTAACTGATAAAAGATAAACTGGGGGAAACCACATGTAGTATGTGAAAAAAAAGTCAATTCCTAAAATTTCAGTCTTTCATGAATTTTAATACGTTAAGATGAATTAAAGGCCGCGTGAGCTAAACATTTTTGTGTTGCAGTTCTGATTACGTCACATTTCTGCGCTGAAACTACGTTGCTATGGTTACCCTTCGCTCCCAATCACAGGAGACCACCCTAGCACCCAAACTCTGTGTCAACAAAACTTTACGTATCGAACATTTGACGAAAAGAGAGAATTCGTGTTGCTTCAACAATTGTTCTCGGTGTAGCTCAAAATTCGCGTTGCTTCAACAATCATTCTCAATGTAGCTCAAAATTTGAGCACCAGTTTCGCAAACAAATGTTTGTGCTCACAACGATGATGACGATGATGATGATGATTCGTCGCCTTCATCTTTCCCGTGTGATGTAAAATCCATTTTGTTACCATATGTGAACGAAAATTACACCTAGGGAAACAAAATATATTTTATGTTTATGGTTTTGATAGATATTTTCGAATTACTTTGTTGTCAGTCACGTTGACCCGTAGTGTGAAGTCGAAAATGGTAATAAGCCCTACATACATTGTCTTCAGCTTGGATGGTAAATATATAGAATGTAGCTACTCTTTACAATACCTTCTTGTTAGGTATTTAAGTGAGGAGAGTAAGATATCGTTATCGCATTACGATTTAGGTTTTCGGTAGGATAAGTTCCCGAGTTATAAATACTGTTCAAACAATTTAGCATCTTACTAAACTATATTCACTGCAGTTAGATGACTGATGGATTAATCAAGGAAAGCATGAGATATTCAAAGAGTCAGAGAGTTGATGTTTACTGAAGTTAAATACTTTTTTTTTTTATATTTCTCATTAGCAGTTTAACTACGTACTTTTAATTAGGTGGGTATTTTACTGGCCAAACTTTATAAGCTATGATGAAGTTCTGATAAAAATAAAAATATTAAGGTGTTAAATACAAATATTAATCAGGATTTTGGCACGATGTTTCCACTGAGGGATAAAAATGCTCAAATATATGTGTTGGGAATATAATTTTTTAAATTATATTCCCAACATCCATTAGTTAGGAAGGTCACGAACTCATAATCGAGGTGGTACATATTTGTGGAGACGTCGAAATTAAAAAAAGAATTATATTTTGTTATAGAAGATGTGATGTTGCTATATGATTATGCAATCGAAATTAATGAATTGTAAATTAAAATTTATGTGGTTCAGAGATAAGACAAACTAGTTCGACATTCTCCTTCCTCTACCCATTAAAAAGAATATTAATGTAAAAAAAAAGTAGATAAAACATAAAATACGACCAAGCGTTTTTGATCTTGAGTTCCCTAGTGCTTATTATGAAGGTCATGGTCGTGATCTCAGCAGACTACATATTTAGTGGTGGCTTAAACCAAGTAATTCATTCCAAAAGAAAGTCCAGGTAGTTCCACAGCGTGTGTACTAAATTTAAATCAGGCCATTGAATACATAATTTTCAAAATAAAATATTATTATTGCTAAAAATACTGAATATTCGCATCTGGCAGAAGCTGTAGGATGCCGTGTAAAGTTGAAAATCATGAACGTAAATTCTCGTTAGATGTGTATGAACGACTAACACGTTTATGGAGATATATCCTTAGCTGTCATTAAAATCGAGTTTTATAGTGATTAATGAGTATATAAATATCCTCGTAAGACGGAAAGGTATTGTATAGTATTATATTTGTAAGTAGTTTTGGTGCCTATCATTGTGTTTGTTGAGGTATTATTTGGCGTAGATTGTGCAAATGACCCTCATTCGTAAAAGTTTGTATTTATTATTAATTAATTCTATCATTATAACCGCGTTGGAATTAAACTATTCCAATAGCAGAGAACCAATTCCCATGATATACACAGATCCCTTTGAACTGATTGGCTACTAAATCCTATCATTGTTGACAAAACTGGTTAAAACTTATTTGTTTTATTCTGACTACGCAGTGCCTTTTCATGATGCCGTTCCATTCAAATATCCTATTTGTTGCAAACAAATGCCGTTTACCTAAAAAAAATTTTTAAACTGCATACTAACGTCTAGATGCGTCGCAGAAGTCAGTTGAAAACTATACATTATTCGGCACCTTACCAATTCTCTGCATCTGCAGCTGTTTCTGTACTGGAAAGTATGGTAACAAGGCTACTTCAGCCAATCCAGAGACAAGTCGCTTTTCGAGTGATAAAAAAAGAGGGCTGCAAGTTACATTCTAGTAAGTTGCCTTAAGAGAGTATTTTTAATTTGTGCATAACTAACAGGGGAATGTATCTTTTTGCCATCCCTTTATTTTCTATACTGAAATAAGACCACTTTATTTAGAAGCGTTACACTTTTTCCCAGGGAATTCTCCCAGGAAAATATATTTTTACGAGGGCGAATTTGTAAAACAATTGCAAGGTTATCACTCACAGGCACAATAGGCGCGCACGTTATTCTACGACGCCAATGGCAGCTGGTATGTTTTCACGCCTCATTTTGCAGTCCATAGTTTGGCAATAATTCCCAGATTTCTTTCCGCGCCACGAGTCCGGAACATATATGGCACTCATTCACTCCGTTGAAATCTCTTCCCTCGGCCCCACTTCCGAGGACACGAAGACAAATAACGCAGAACTCGATCCCAGGGAAGCGGTCTCGAGAAACTTATCAGGGGAAATTGCCGATCGCGTGTCCAGTAAATTTAACACTGAGAGCTGCCCCAAACTTGCGCAAATACGAGCCGCTCCCGGGATCCCGTTTGAAAAACTGTAATCGAAGGATGTAAAGCAGTTTCGTGTGCAGTGAATACTTTATCCAGGGTGACCCAGCTTCTTGTTTTTAAGCTCGAGCAACAGACATCCTTAAGTTTTACAACCATTTTCCAAGTTTTGGAATGACGATTTGTTTTTTATTATGGTTTTTTTTTTTGGTATGCGTGAATACTAATTACATAAAGGTAGTATCAAACGTGAATGTTACCCGTTCAATAAATGCAGCCGTAACTGTTATAAATGAATCGCACGGAGACAGCCTAAATCACCAAAATGTGCACAGAGAATGATAATTTTAATTTTTCCTGTTTGGAAGGCATTGGGTAGCTTAACATTACGTTATAAAGAATAGAGGAACTAAATTATACAAAATAAATTTTCATTAAGTTAATAGGACATGTGTATTTAACATCTAAGACGAAATTCTCAGTATGTATGTGATGGCTGATAAACGTAACCAGCAAAAAATTAAAAGTCTCATTTCCCCACTCAAACGATTACACGAGCTTGCGTGATTTCAAGTAGAGAACATGTATACCTTAAGTTAGTACTGTATGTTTGCAATACTTTTCTGAGTCACCTGAGAACGTCAAGGGGTCAATATAATCCTGAATGATAGACCATTTGCCGTGCTGGCTGTCGAGCAAATGAGGAGGCTCGCCACGTGACCCAACAACATAACACAGAAAATATTCTCTGTGAAAAGAAATTTAACTAACGATGAGAAATAAAACTGTAAATATATTTTAAGTTAACGACTACGTATGGTGGGTGAAATGCGTGGCAGTTTATAAATCACTTTATATAACACACGTAGAACTTCAGCACATTTTTTTCTTATTGTGCATACTAAATTCACGAACCTACATATTCTTTGATGTTTCATGTTGAAATATGTCACCTGAAATTTCAACTTATAACCTCGGTAACATCTGAATCAACCTGTTCCCACAAAAAAAAAAAAAAGTACTACAGAAGATTACATAACATTTTTATATAGTAATCTCATTTTTAAAAGTGCGATATTATTTCTGTGTTGTAGTGTGACGTATAACATATCAGTAACTTATTCGTTTGCGAAATATTGGAAAAATAGTGAATATATACGATTTTATTTCACTCAACATATATATATATTTCTCATTCTTTGTTTTAATTTAAGCTTTCAGCAAAAATGATAAAATGTTGGACGGCTGAGTATATTATCAATAGATATAAGCACATCACACTATAAAAACTGCAAGTCGAATTATTGCTGAGAAAAGTTACATCAATAAATTTGAATACTTTTCTTAAATTATCATCATTGAAAGATTGGTGACGCATATCTATATATTATTAAAATACAATTAAAATTTAAAGTACAAACTTTTAATTACAGCACTAGTGAAATACTTGTAATCAAACCAAAGGATATGAAGTAACAATAATGGGAATTGATTTTAGTGAAAGTAAGTTGGGGAATATGAAACGTTCAAAATCAAATGCAATTATATTATAAGAGAAGTCTGGTTCAATTTAGCAAAATAAAAGGTCCAAAAAATAATATAAAATTTTCGTTATGAATTTCAATTTAATATTCGGATTAAAACATAATTTTATTAGTGGCCCATTATGAACTGTAATAATCATATTAAATGTATAAACTAATTCGTAAAATATACTACTTTCAAAGTAATGTTTATATTAACTAACTTATTTAATTTTGTTGCCTGTAAATAATAAAAAAAAAGATAGCTATATCCCTTCGTAGGGAGTGGTATATGATTTGATTACTGAACAAATCAATTATGAATTTCAGCCCTTTTATAAACAGGATTTCAGTTATTATTATTTTTATATTAGTTTTGATACAGAGCATTGTTTGGCAAGGAACTATTTAAAGTTTTACTTACATCACTTTATAATTTCGATGATACAAACAAAACTTTAAAAAATAATTTTCATAATGAAGTTTGCCTGTTCACTTAATTCACGGGTCGTCATTCGTTCGTAAGAGTTCGTAAACCGGACATATGTCCTGTACACTCGTTGTTTGCACATATTTCAGAAAATAAAGTACCGGAGAATACAAATCTTTACCAGGAAACATATAAAAACATAACTGTACGTACTTAGGTAGTTGTTTTATATTATTAAGTTTAGTCCAAGAGAAAAAGAATCTTGGAAGTGGTTAAAATCCGCAATTTTAAAGATTTTCCGCTCCGTTTCCTCGATATGTAGGAGAAAAATAAAACCGCGCAGTCGTAGCTAGTCAAGCATGGAATTATCGCCCACATTGCTGTGCCTCGAAAACAAAAAAATAATAATAATAATAATCGGTGGTATGTGGCCTACTTTTAAGATGAGTGTGAAGTGAAACATCTTTTGTGAAATCCTTGTTTGCGTATTCGCGTATCTCGGTAAATATATCTTCTGTAAACACGACCTTTTTGCTATTAAAAAAAAAACTACGACTCTATGTTTTTGCTTTTAACATATTAAATATATTCACGGAGGAAAAATTCGTGAAAATGGTCAAATATAGCATTTTTTGAGCTGACCTACGCAGTTTCCTTAAGCGGCAAGAGAAAAGTACAAACATACGGACGTAGCTTAATCTGTGGGCTTTCATTGCTTGTAATAAAATCCCACTGTTACAGATCTGATTTGCACAGTACAGGACCACGACGGAAACACTGCACGACTTGCGCGTACGAGCGATAAGGCACTAGGCGTGCGTGTTCATGTCGCCCGTATCGCTCCATCGCTTCTTGACCTTGTATACACTTCTGTTAAGGGAAATATATAGAAATCATTGCGCTTTTACCAGTTTTTTGAGCCTTCAATTTAGTAAACGTTCATTATTCAAATTTCTTCTTCGGCAAGGTGTAGAAGATATATCACTCAGATGATTCAAAAACTACAATATTACTTGCGCGTATTTGCTTACCATGTCGTATAAACGACAATAAATTATTGATTCCTTTCTGAGAATGACAACAGAAGCGATAGTATTAAAATATGTCAAAAGACCCTAAACAATTTTTAAAAATATTCTGCGGCCTAACAAAGCCACATCTTCGAGAATTAACCTCGAACATCAGAATAAGCAAAAAAAAAAGTAAATATATAATTCGAGAATGGCGTCCGACGCTTCTCCTTAAGAAAAAGTGCGAAATGTTTCAAGAAAAACTTTCGTAATAAGTGCAGTGTGATGGCTCCAATACATTTATTTTTCCGACTAGGGTGTTCGGCAGAAAACCATCATTTTTCGTACACATCCTGCCCGACGGGAGAGAGCGAGAGCAACTGCAGAACCAACAGAAGGAACGATGCGTCAGTGTCGGGCAGCTAATGTCTGTAATCACTTCCAGCAGGAAGAACTCCCCCTCGCCCCTCACCCTATTAAGAACACCGGGGCCACGGCGGCTGAGCGTTTAGCACGCTCGCCTCCCACCCAGGCCAACCGGGTTCAATCCCCGGCCGGGTCACCGGATTTTCGCAATTGGGAATCGTGCCGGACGATGCGGTTGTTTTTCGGGTTTTCTCGGGGGTCGCCCGGTCCCCCCCCCCCGCCTCTTCATTTCGGCGCCGCTCCATATCCACTTCAATCGCCCTCACCGGCTCTGAAGACCTCGCTGTTAAGAGCCGCCCATATCTCTTCACTCACTTCACTCGTTAAGAATACTGATACCCTGAGCCGGATCTAGGAACTCGCAAATAAAGAGCGCGTAGGCTACAGACTGAACACAGGTTGGAGCGATATTTTCGTCTGCTGTTCATATCTCCAGCACTGACTCACCTCCCGTCACAATCACGTGGTCAACAGTGATTAGTCCAGTTCGTTAAAGGTTCTGGGGTCACGGCACCTTCACAGGGTTGCCACTTTTTTTTTACTCTGGAAAATTTCCTGACATTTCCCTAATTTCTAGATAAAAAGAAATTTTTTTTCCCTGGCCTTTTTCTAACTTTTTTTCTGTAAGGATTGGCATCTTTGCATTATAACACACTTTTACACCAAATATTTCTCTACCCTTACAAAAAAGCTCAGAGCATACATTGCGAAGAAAAATGCCTAAGTATTTAGTCCACAACTGCGAAAAATATCATGCGTATCACAGATTTCCCTGACATTTAGCTAACTTGTTTGAAATTCCCTGACTTTTTACTGATTTTCCTGACAGTTTTCAAATTAACCTGACATTTCCCTGTTTTCCAGACCTGTGGCAACCCTGCTTCAGTTGAGAGATATGGGCGGCTCCGAACAACTAGATCTTGACAGCCGACGATGGAGAAATAGGGTGAGAATGGAGCAGCGCCGGAATGCAAGTGCGGGGGAAACGTGAGATCCCTGAAAAAAAAAAAAAACCCCCGTCGACCAGCGGCATCGTCCGATCCGCCGCTAGATCAGAGAGAGAGAGAGAGAGAGAGAGAGAGAGAGAGAGAGACAAAATTTCAAAATACGTACTTTAAAAATCAGTGTTGTAGTGTCAAATCCTATCAACATTTGTCTTGATAGTGACATCGGCAGAAAAGCTTTCCAGCGTTGGGACACGTGTAATGAATACTGTGCAGTTGAAATTCTCACGATACGTCACATTCCTCGTATGGACAGAGCCCGAGCCATACCATCGCAGGAACGTTCATTGTGAGGACATGTAGGGATCCACGGGGTAGTACGTAACGAGTTGTTCGTGCCGGGAAAAACTGCATCTTCGACAACAGCCGACTAGCACAGTCCTGTAATTTTGTAATCCCCCCCGAACATTAGAATTTTCATGTATGCAATCACTTGTAATTTTCATGTAAGAAAAATTGGGAAGGAACTGATCTATTCGAATTTTACTCAGTCTAAGTTCGCATAATCGCTTAGTAGCATACATACAAAATTTAAATTTAGTTGTATCAATCACTCAGGTGTTAGCGCCGTTTCCAGTGATAATTTTACCACGGATGTCATTAAAATGACCGAGAGCCAAAATTTATTTTTAACATCGTACTTTCAAGAATAAATTCAAAAATTAATTTTAACGATAGTGAAGTGACACAAATGATAGTTTAAAATAGTTATAATTGCAAACTGAATACAACAGTTCGTTCTTCGGATAATGATCAATCCTATTCATTGCTCAGACCATAGACTCATTACAGTCACACAACATTTTACAAATGTATTAATTAATAACCACGTCAATACTAAAGACCGTGATAAATTAATAATTCCTAAAAAAACGTTCTACTATTTAATAAGCTTAAGACAAGGAACCTTAAATAGGTAAATTTGGGTATATGATTCCCCACATATCTGTAACACATACAAAACGTAAAACACTATAGGAGGACTGTAAAAAAATTCTATATAGTGGATTTTTGCGCTCTGTTAAAACCTTCGGTTCTCTAGACAACTGTTAATGTAAGATTTTCATCACACGTTATTACATAATATTTTCATTCGGCATTTTTCGGAAATTAGTATTTCTTTTGTAGAATATCTGTCCAGTGATGTTTATGGTCTAATTGATTCCCTCCGCATTTCCATATATTTTCTGTGTCTTTTATGTGTGACAATTAAGACGTATCAGATTTGGTGGGTTGAAAAGTCTATATATTTGGAAATTCGTTATGACAAAATAATTCCGAGGGGCTGAATAAAACATAAGCAAAAAATTAAAATTAAATTTTCATTTTTAATTTTTACGTGAAGTCATTACCCATAAAAAGAGAGAACACGACAGCAATAGTCCATGTTTTCGAATTTTTCCGGGCATGTTGACGGAAGGTTTTCCCTATTACCATTCTTCTTAAATGTTTAACTACTTATTATTGACATTGCGACGTACTAAAGCTGGTGCGTTCGCGTATTACCGTTATAGTACGCTCATGGCAACTTCCAACTGTCTTGAAGCCCTACTTTCTGGCTATTCCTCGGCCTCTTGCAAACAAATTTTACGAAGTCTATAAAACGATGCACACTCAGTCCAATGATATTTGTATAAGAACTATTGCTTAAAGGCTGTTCACGATAAAGTGAGCACTTTTGAAATCAACCTTAGAAAAAAGTCACTGCCCCTACCTGCATACATTCTAACGGGCGCCCTGAGTGACATGTGTCCAGTAAAGTTGGTAACGATGAACTGGAAAGTAATTCCATTTATTAAAGTCAAACAAAAAGTGTTACTTTACCATTTGTGAAAACTTAAATTATTTCTCTTGCTTAGGAGTGTAATGCATAGGAGTGTAAAAAAGAGCAAGATTTGTATAATTAATACTTATCTAATAATTTCACAGTTTCGCTTGAACGACGCATGAATACAGTGACGAGGCCCACGGCAATGTTTATTTTACATAAGGCGGAAGATCACACAACGTGTATACAAGTAGATCTTAAGCAGCGCTTTCAAAAGTGCTCATTTTACCGTGAACAGTCTACACTAAGAATTAATACCACACGTATTTTCTTTCTGTTCATTTACAATCATTAGTATGGAAATAAAGTATTGTAGCCTACAGATAAAATATAAGTAAAAGTCGCAAGATAATTTGGTGTTAACAGTTAACAGAAGTATAAAATACTTGTGATACAAGACATGTTTGGGAGGGAAACAATAATGTCATATTTGGGTTGAATTTTTAAAGACTTGTTTAGAAAATTGGATGTACTGAGGATAAGCTGTATAATTGGATATACTAAGGATAAGCTGTATAATTGATTCAGTGTCAATGCTGTAACGTTCACTAATGGCGAATACACGACCATCACAACTGTGTAGGCAGGAATTCAACGGAATGCAGATCAGGGCCGTAGGCTTAATTTTCAGCGTTTTTTTTTACTCTGACTTTCAACTCCCGGAGATGTACAGCACATACACGGATGCGATCATGAGAGACAGAATCACGTAAGGAGCAAAATGCAATAGAAAGTTCCGTCTGTAAATAATCTAACATTGTTCGTGACGTTTTCTAATACTGTCCCGGCAGAACTCTACACGGTCAGGACTGAGGTATGTAATAAGCAGGGATAGGAAAAATTCGCGAGTTCAGTGACCCGTAGGCTAGACTCCATAGTCATGTGTATACTCGAGCATCAGATGTTTGCTCATTGGCTGTTACCCAATAGAAAAACGAGCGTTACTTCATACCTAACAGTATGGCACTCGCTACTCGTTTCCTTGCAAGTCTGCTATTGGCGCAGAGTCATCCAGGGCGTGTCTAATAAAATGCGATCGAATTGCAAAGTCAACTTCAGTGTACACGCGTGTTTGACGTCTATCTTGTCCTGAAATGAACTCTCGAAATGTTCCTATCACTAGTAATAAGCAGAGAGAATAGCAACACATCTTTGTTTTATTTTAAATGATACTTTTTATTTCAATTACCGGGATATATTTGTTTATTGCAATGCACGGTGATTTTGTTTATTAGTATTAACGCTCTCTTACAAACGGCAGCTAGGCCAACCTTCTTGTATTATTTTATTCCGGAGCAAACTAATACATAGGCTTCCATCTCTTTGTGTTTATGTGGTAAATTGTATGCCTATAAGGATGAATATGTACTAGACTGAACAACTCTACTAAGCTATTGTTTAACCTAGTTACTAGACAGTGAAAATTCTTTAACGCGTTTCACTTATAACACAAACGTAATCCCACGAAAATTATTCACAGCAAATAGACGAAATACACATTTTTCTAAAAACGCTTTTAAAATAGTACAACACTGTGCTTCACATTATAGGAAAAATTCATCTGCATGCATTGAAAATCTGTAGGAAACAATAGGATAATCTTAAGTTTAACTTAAGTTGAACTAATTCTTAAGTATCTTCACGTGTGATATTTTTGCTATTGCAGATAAATGTCACTCTATTATGATACAAAATTCTTCCATCATATGTGTTTGTATTTAGCCCAAATAAACATAAATCTTTGTTTTAAACTTTCAATATCATGCGTAAATGGGAAACTTATTTAGTAACTCAATTAATTTTTAATTTTTTTTTTAAATAGATATTTAGTTTAACGTTATTTCCTACTTAGTGCAAACTTAAATACTAAGAAATATTTCATCGTTTATTAAATTAATGGTAGGGGAAACGCAATTATTAATTGATTCGCAAGTGTAATTTTTATTTTTACATTGCAGTTTTTCGCGGGAGAGAAAACTGCTCCCTCAGTTCTCGAAGAACCAAACTACGCGAATATTCCTATTACACTTCAGCAAGCACATTAAAGCGAAAACATTTTATTACTCTTTGTGAATCTTTAAGAAAACTTCTTTTCAATAAATTAGAAATTTGACGAGGTTCCATTATCTAGAGTGACTACGAAAAAGGGAGAAAAAGGAAGAAGTAAACGATGTTTGGCTGAAGAACAAAAATCCAGTAAAAAGTGGGCGCGAGCACATCATGGCTACCAAAACGTGAATTTATGCTGTATATTATTTCCCCAGTCTTGCTACATTTCTGCTGTCCTTGTTTTGTGTTGTTCATTTTCGGACTGGATAAATATATTTTTGATCCATTTATTAAATTTATGAATTTGTTCTGTTTTGTGTTTGTGATTTTTTGGCTGTATATTTGGCTGATATCGTCTTGTTACACTTGAACTGTCTTTGTTGTTTTATGTTGTTGGTTGTCCGACAGGATCAACATAATATTGATTCATTTCAATAATTTATGATTTTTTTTTTGCTGCTGTGTGTTTAGTGCGTAGATTTTGAGGCTGTTGTCTGGTTATATTTGCGTTATCTTTGCACATTTTTTGTTGTGTCGTTCGTTGTCGGACTGGATCATAATAATTTTTTTTATAACTTTTATATGCATGTTTTTGCCTGCGATTGTTTTTTCTGCATCCGCCGTGCTGTGACTTACTGTTGTTGTGTTTCACTTATAGCTTTGGCTGTTTTCATCGTGGCATAGTTGCAATGTCCTCGTTTCCGTGTTGCTCATTGTCTAAATGGATTCTTGTATCTCATTCCATATACGTTTTTATTTAATTTATCACATTTTACTGGAACTTCGTTCCTAATTCAGGTATTGCTATCTTCTTTGTTCCTTTTTAATAGTTACTCTAGGCAGTGTAAATCCGATCAAGTTTAGATTTCAATTCAACCACACTAGTGTCATTTTTATGTTATCCTATATGTTGTCCTGGGTTAGTAGACCTAAACTTGAGCCGTAAAGTATACGTGTTGTTGTAAATATAAAAGTTTACTTTACTTCTTAACACTTTCTCCTGTTATAAAACGTGAGTGTTATTCTATTAGGTGTCGTTTCGATTGAGGATGGGGAGCCATGTTGGTTTGCCGAAGCTAAACATAAAGATCAGGTCTTCTAGAGCCAGTATTACACGAGACATAACATATTACTTGATCTACTACAAATTTCTACCAGACCCGGCATGGATGATTCCGAAAAATAGACATGCAAGTGCACGCACAGATGGACAGATAGCTTAGAGAGTACATGCGCGTCACTCGTTTGAGCTAGTAAATATTAATATGCATTAAAACATTATTGCTGTAAACTGGGAAACTGGAAGACATTCATCTGTTGTCGTGCTAACTCAGCCTTTCCCAATGGTGATATGAATACTACAGCCCACCTCTTCAGAGTAGTAGCTATTAGTGTGTTATATTAAAAATTTCACTCCCGCACCCAAAACAACACAACATTTATATGCACAAAACTGAAATTTATGACTGGATAGTTACATACAGCGATATGGAATACTTTTATTTGAATGTTCCTTAATGTAGATCTTAGCAAATTATTTCAATAAATATGTATTTACAGTGTCGGCAGTCTTCACATTTACACGCAATCATTAAACGTTTTTTTCATAATCTCGTAATCAATTATGAAGATATTATTTTTGGCCTCCTCATATATGCAATTATAAGAAGCATCTTTTAAAGACATGAAGCTGTAACGTTATTGGTTTAAGTTCAAAATCAAACACGAAACGTGAGATAGAAAAGTAGTACCTCTGCAGTTACCTATCCCAGTAAGTAGAAAGCCATGCCACGTGATTTATGCCATATTAGTTGCCGCAGCATTCTGGATGCCAGATCTCGTAAAAGCTAGTACAGAAATTTGTGCGGTGCGTTATATAATAAGTACACAAATTTCTGCTCCTGTCTCCTCGTACGGGAATACGATTGAACCGAACGAGGCTATAGCGAAAGCTATGATAAATCAGTATCGTAAAGCAAAAATGTAGGTAGTTGGGCTTAACCTATCGTCGACAGCGAGGTCATTAGAGACGGTGCAAGTTATACAGGGAAGAGAGATTTTGGAAGGAATTGGCCATGGCCTTTCTTTGCGACCCAACCCAGCATTCTCCTGAAGTGATTTCGATGGCGGGGCCGGGAATCGAGTCCGGGTCCTCCCGAATGCGAGTCCAGTGTGTTACCACTGCGCCACCTCGCTCGGTATACACAGAAAAAAAAAAAAAATTAAGCAAAGGAGGAAAATGTAGTGACGCGCGCACTACAAAATTTTTTGTGCGTTATACAAAGAATTTCTTGGAAACTAATTACTAAATAGTTTCTCTGCAGCACTAGAAGTAAATTAGACTAAATTTACAACTGTGAGATATATGAAACATGCTAATTAATGACACATCACCATGTTTTTAATGTAGGAGCAACTACCGGGGTTACTCGTTAAACTTAACAGTAACTGTGTATTTCTGCTTTACTAAATATTATTAACTTTTTTTATAATTCATTTATTATCTTGGCGGATAGTAAAAAAAAAAAAAATCATAAATACCAAAATGTTTTGCTCTGCGTTGGATGTGAAGTGTCGGAGATTTTCACTCGTCGACGTATGTATTCCGGCGACTAACCCGGGCGGTTGCTCATCGAAGTGATTGTTGCAAAGTTTCGAACGCGATTTTCTCGGAACCCGCAATGCACACACGAGCCACTCTCCCCGTCCCGTGACGGTGTGCTAGGGCGGACAGATTCATAATGCACGGAAATGACTCACTGGGCGTGGCCCTGCTTCCTGCGCCATCGCGAGTCTGCAGTATTTATCCGCACGCTTATCACGCCTTCCTTAGTCTACACAACCAAATGCATCACTCTCGCTCATCTACGAGGCACCTCATCGCGCGACTGGGAATACGTAAGTAATTTTAAGCGGCTTTTACACGCAAAAAAAAAAATCAGCAATATTCCTTAGCTTTACCGATTATAAAGCAATTGGAAACAACTGTTCAAACGCGAGTTTTTCTAGGCGCAGACTTCGGACCCTGTGTAAGTTATGGATACGCACTGTAATTCGTTTCAGGAAGTAAGTTATATAAATATGGTAAATAGCGTGGCCAACTCACGATACTATGACTATACCTGGGGGTTTGTAAATTAAAGGGTATCTTAAACGTCATCAACAATCACTCTGATAGAATTCAAATCAAATCCAAACAGAGAGGCTCGTAATAAAATAATAATTAATCATGTCCGTAAGGCCTGCCGAATGCCTTTAAATTATATTCGTGAGACGGCCTATTTGTCAATTTATTTACGAACTAACTTTACGTAACTGGTCGCGTTGGATGTTCAACACTTCCTCTTTAATAGGAAACTAAACACGCGTTATTTTTGCACTTTTAATAGTATTTAATAGGTTGTTATTTTCCTACAAGTGGGTCCACAGAAGCAACCGTTTCCTTGGCAAAGACTGCGATGATATCGAAATTCATGCCTCTGTGAAATACTAGAAATGCTCGTAGAATTTGGCGACATATCTGGGAATGAAATAGCACTGAACAACGTGTCACTAGTCACGACCAAATTGAAACAGGCCACGTAACCAAATGTGGGCCTATCTTCAGTAGTACTCGCCATCTGCGTAGAAGAATTCAGAAGAGGAAATCAATTTCAAAGAAATAAATTCTTCTTAATATTTTACATTATCCTTGAATGTGATTATAAGTTTTTGTCGAATTTGATAGACAATGCATGTAATTAAAACAGGGTACGTACAGGAATACACAAGAATGTTAATGAAACCAAGACCTCCCTAGATGTGTCGTCCTGTCGCATAACTATGTCGTACACAAAACCTACCACCCATAACTGTGCAATATATCAGAATATCACATAAACCTAAAAACGTGGATACAAAAAATCTGTTTGACAGCTGAGTTTCGGATTTTCCATGAATCATTGGCCGCAGCTCGAAATTAGATTAGTCAATTTTCTTACCATGCTGTTGGCGATTTCTATTGTTACGTGAATATCACGTAATGAATAAAAAGAGTTCTTCTTATAACATTCTTGGATTTGTGACTGTAAAAACCTATTTCTTCATTCCACAAAGGCCGAGTTACTATTATAGATATTAATTTAAAAATCGAGACTGATCTCGATTCTTCTCCTCAGCTGATGTGTAATTATTTTAATGGAGAAAGGCAATTCTTATGTTTACGTGAAGTCTGTGTTGATTAAAACGTAGCCCTCGAGGAAAAATAAATCAAAAGTTTCGTGGATGATTTATTTTTCCAACTGTGTGCTTCAAGTGATACACTGGCTAATTGTAGCCTCAAAGAGCCTATTTTTAAATTTGAATTTCCTAGGAGTAATTTACCGGTTTAATTCCTTCAAGAACCACGCATTTTCTTTCTGCCATACAGAATACTACCATTCCATTCGGGTTTAACTGACCTATTTGTTATGTGCAGGTTTTAAAATATGCCCTTCGACGACTCAATGTTAGGGAAGATGGAAAATGGCGAAAATGTTTTGAGCCAACATATTTTTGATAACGCTTTAGCTGATATCTTCTTATCATTGGAAAACCAAGGTTTCGACTCGGCTAAGCTCTCTGTAGGCCAATCACAAACGTTCTGCGTTACAATATCCGAATCATCATTGGCCTAGTTAAATGAGATAGTGTCTTCATACAAGCATGACGGCCAATACGAAAACAAAACTGTGGGACATGTGAACATTACGGTGAATCATAGCAAACAGTAATCTTTTCTAGCGATAGACCATCATCTCTAATCATGGTATAGGGGGTTTTATCAGCTCAAGCACAAAGTTTTGAAGCTTGTAGAATTATTTTCAGTATTTACTTCTTTGTTATAAAACAAGATGAAGATATTAATTTCATGTCACGCATCATTGTAGTGGAAAACCAACGTAACGTGAGGGAGAAAAACATGTTATCGGCCCGTATAACATTTTATTTTTATTTCAGAACGGCAAGGCCTGTTTTCCTGGGTAGGCATCCACATTTACGTGCATTATTTTTTTTTTTTTTTTGCTCCTCCGGATGAAAGGATACCATCTTCGTGACCTCGCTTGATCAACGGCATTTCGTGAGTGGAGATCGCCGCACCTCGGGCCTGGTCGGTGGAGAACTGTGGCTGATACGGGGGAAGAACGCGGAGGTTAGAAGGGGTGGGAGGGGGCGCGGACTAGTGCGTAGGGGCCAATCCAGAACGTTGGCTTTCTGGCCACGTCCCGCCGAAATGTGTCATTCTATCAACCGGCTGAGAAGTCGCCCCGGGGTTAAACTGCTGCTTTACTTTCTTCTTGGATCGTCTCCGCGCCCTCCCTCCCTTCCTCCCTCCCACGACCGACAAACCAACCCCCGTCACTGGCTCTCACGCAACCCTTGCACCATTACACCTCCCCCCCCCCCCCCAAACCGGTGACTCCCACCACGCTTCATCCAACTGCGATGGCAAGGGGGAGGAGAATTTTCAAACCTCAAAACTACCTCCCGTTACCTTTGTGTGGGCGGCAGGACGTCCGGGGAAAAAAATATCCCTGCGACGCAACGACCTTCCGCGAAAAGGACACAATGAAAAAAAAAAAAAAAATCTTCCCACCTTTTTTTTTATCCGGAAGCGAAAGCGATTTGAAAGGATGCGGCCCCGTGGAAGTACGGAAATATCGCGAGCACATCTGGATGGATGGTTCCTCGGTTGTCTGTGAACCGTGCTGCACGAGACGAACCATCTGTAACTATTTATGTTGCCACGTGATATAATCCGGTCGTCTTGAAGTGTAATACAATTCTCAGGGGCTATGCCGGGAAGGGCTGCGCCTAAATTTATTTGTCAATGGACCCTGCTGATTTGAAACTAGCAGTGTTCGCGCGTTGAATAGGTAGGTATACGCTGTCCACGGTAAAGTGAGCACTTTTTAAGGCCCTGCTAAATTTTTCCTTTCAATTAATTTATACCTTTCTGCTACTTTTTAAATGTAAACATTGCAATATTACTAATAAACACAGTGTATAGATTTCATCAATCTCAAAATCTAACGTCTGAGACTGCAATAAAATATATTTATTTGGGGTTTATGTCTTTTGGGAGGGCCTTAAAAAGTTCTCACTTTGCCGTGAACAGCCTATATAAGGAGACATTCCAGGTTCCGCACAACAAAACTGACAGTCATTAAGTTATTTATGAAAATTAATGATTCTACCACTCTAAACTGAATAAAAACTGTACTTATGTATGCAAATAACTGTTGAATATGTACACAAATTAAGTACTCAGGGTTTAATGAAGGTTGTTTAAATGATGAGTTATTTTTATACAATCTCTGGCTGGATATAACATACTACAGTCTTTGCTTTCAAAAGTATAAATATGTTTTTTTTTTTTTTAATCATTATTTGCTTCGGAGTAAGAATCATTGCCGATATTTTTTTTTTTTTAACTGCCCTACATAATGTAATCGCATAATGATTTTCATGGGAAGTATGCGCGTCTGCAACGACACGAATCGTTGTTGTTTGAAAATGCACAAACTTGTACATGAGAATAGTTTCCGTCCGATGGCTAGCACGCCTTACTCTTTTGGTGCCACGGCCTTGTTTCTACCCCGGTGCAGGCAGACATGATCCAGGATTTATCGTCACTGCGGAAGGCAACATGAATGGGCATCGCTGTTTCTCCCATGCTGAGTCTAAGTTCGACACACGTTCTCTGCACAATGGCTGTTCATTATAAGTGAGTGGATTCGTTTTCGCAGAACAAGAGAATATCGAGAATTGCATCAAAATTCAATTTACACTGAGAAAAGGGTTTCGTTGAATCAAACAAGATTTGTTTGGTGCAAACAAATCATTTGTTTGTATAGGGGCAGTAAAATTTTTTGTTGCTGAAACCAAATTATTTTGTTGTTTTTATTTGCTTGCTCCAAACTTTAAGATTTCGTTGGTGCAACAAAGAATTTGTTTGGCTACTCGCACATTAAACAGTTTGGGCTGATATAAAACTAATTTCAAGTTTGACATAGTTTCGAACCTAGGTCACCTGCATCCGAGCGCTAAGTCTTAGTAATCTCAGCTAATGTGACAACTGATGACGCCGGAAAGTTTTCAGATGGATATACTCAAAAATTGGGCAACGTGTGCAAACAAATATTTCAAGTTTTACAGCTTTATCTGTCAGTTTCTTGTTGCATTGTTTTATTAATGTTTTTTATTCAACAAAATATTTAGTTGACAGTATTTTTTTTGGCCCAAAACAGAGGTTTTGTTTATTTAAACATATATTATGTTAGGTGATCAAAAGTAATTTTGTTGGGGCAACTAAATACATATTTGGCCCTATACAAACAAATATTTTGTTCGATTTTCTCTTAGTGTACATTGTAAATAAGAACACGGAGACTAGATGGCGCGGTTGATTTTTTTTTATGTAAGCGAACTCTAATCGCTCATTGGCCGGGCGAAGCTGTAGGAAAGGGCCTTGAGTCTGGTTAGCTAGTGCGCGTTATGGGAAAACGCCTTACTAGGCCGGGCTGCCTTCTGGCAAGTTGGTTTCCAGCAGCTGACTGGCGAACGTTGTTCCTCCACTTTGCTAGTTGACGAAGCAATTTTGCTGGCGCATGTGGCTGGAGTTGGCGATAAACGCCGCCTTGTCACCATATATCCTTGAGTACTGTATGGTCATACCTCAGGTATCGATAAACCGCGACGGTTCGACCTAGTCTAGGAAAGTACACCAAAGGGACAACGCACCGCATTCGTGCGCCTTCAGTGTAATATTATTTACCATCAGAACAATTTCTTACTAGACATTACAAATACACCTATTTTATCTCTGCTCTTTCATAAAATTAACTAAAAATTAAATTTTGTAATTTATAAATGAAAGATAAGTAAAAGTTAAATTTAACCTAAATATGAACCTTTCGTGTTAAGAGAAGTAAGAAATGCTTGCGATGTATGGCATTTAGTAAACCACCAAACACGTCATACAATGGAACACGAAGATATATCTTAGCGGCTTCGTTAACAATCAGTGAGCTGCTTCTTTCATAGTCTGCGAACTCATCACGGATTTTTTAAATGTAAAAACGTTTGCTCGTTGTTTGCCTTGAATTACCATAATACAATAAACGTTTGGAGGAAGAGAGTAAACAGATTTTATTATTACAATGTAAAAAATATAAAGTAAACTGAACAACCAGTAACAACGAAACAAAGTAGAGCAGCGGTGGATGTGTTCACCAAGTGATTTAAAATGTCGATATAATTGGGAACATGCTGCGTTTCCTGTCACACTGTTGATATTGAAGTTACCAGTTAAAATTTTGAAATATTATTCTGAGAAATAATGATTTTAAATGAAATTTTCGCGTACGTTCCTTTATAAAACTATTAGTTACTGGAAATATGCAATTAGCTTTTTTTAATTTGGTTAGAAATGGTCAATTTTATCGTGTACATAATAATGATGAAAATACAATTATTTCTGACTCATTTGATCCCACATTACTGATCACTAGTGAGTTTATTTTTCACTTTCTCATAAATATCTCTTATCCCGAACCTCGCAGGTTTAAAGTCTGTAATGTAATAAATTATATGGATTTTATCAAAAGATAATATCGGAAATCCTGTAGAAGTAGATCGACCAAAGTCTTCGATCACAGATCCCATCGTTGCTGGTATTGTGTAAAGCTCACGTCAGGAGAGAGCCTATGTTTCTCTTCGTTCTATGCGAAGAAAATGAATATGTTTATTAGCTGTAGTGATGGCCCGTTGACCTTCTGCAACTTGACTCGGGAAACCCGCGAATGCAATAGTTCGACAAGTGCCTACTTCCGGATCGACAAACTTCCATCTTCAGCTTCGTGCGACATCCTCTCCGTTCCAGAGGATCGACGTTCCTACCCCGCTGTACGAGCCGTGTTATATCTCGTGTTGTTTGGACCAGTCGCCAAACAGATGAGGCTCGAGATCTCTGGACAAGGGAAGCTCCGCTCTGACATCCCCAGCGCCCCGGCACGCGATCGGTGTAGCCGATCAGTCTCCACCCCCCCCCCCCCAATGCCACCCCAACACGCACCCTAACCGACTCGCGCGATTTTTGGTTACGCCCGCGCGGAGGGGTGCGGGGATATATATATATATATATATATAATATATATATATATATATATATATATATATATATATATCTCGGAGCATCTACGAGCAATCGCTCGGGAAGCGGGATAACCTCCCGACGGTGATCCCAAACTGCCGACTCAGGAGGTGGAGGGCGCAGCGATGTGAAACTCCTTGAGAAATGATCGCCGGTGTCCCCACCTACCCCCCCCCCCCCCCGACGAAGACACGCCGTGGGAGGCCCCATGATTCCGACGAGTTATTGCGCGTCCATTTGGAGAGCGTGCCTCACCCCAAAACTACCCCCTTTCCCTTCCTCCTCGCGCGATCACCCTGGATCCCTCTATCCCCACAAAGTCCTGCCACCATTCCGTAGGGGATGAGGAGGGGTGTTTGAGGGGCGGGACAAAAACTTTATGGGTGGCGCTCTCGTGAGTTCGTGGAGAGTACGAGGGGGTAGGTAACGCGGAGGGGGTCGGTCAGGCTCTGGGGCTCATTGTTCAAGGCCCCCCCCCCCCCCCAGATCGCGCTACGGAGGCAAAGAAGAACCGTTCCTTCGATGGATGACACCGTCGAGGTCTCCCGACCATTCGTAAGAAACACATTCATCGATCCCTCCTTCCCCCGTGGCCCTGGCCCACATCCTGACTAGTCCTTCCCAGCATCCTCCCACTCGCGACCGCCTGTATCCGTCGCATCGATCGCGCGGCCCCATCAGTTTTCGCGCGTAAACACCGACTTCTTTTAGAAGCACGTGTCTGGCGGCTACGCCTTCCCTTCTCAACACACCCTAATAGCTTGCCTTGACCCTCCATCCCTGCTGGCGGGCCAGTTCACTTTTTCCCCTCAAGCTTCTTTCGTATAACCAATTTTTTTTTTTTTTTTGTTTATCGGTCCTGTCCAGCAGTGGCGTACGCAATGGAGGGCGATCGTTGCAATCACCTCCACCGAGAATCCGAATTTTCGGATACTTATAACAGTAACATATAGACCTAGCCGGATTTGGTCATGAATGAGAAATATCTGTAGAGATATTATTTTAATTTTTATAATTAAAATGTGCCAGATAAATAAAATTTCGACGTTAGTCGAATGCATTAATGACAAACTTTTCCTCTCAGTGTTAGTGAATCACACACGAATTAGTGATGGAATGAGCTAAAGTTAAACCTTGGAAGTTAAAAATTTCCCGGGGCCTGCGCAGACCCTTGATGCCCAGTGTATATTTTAAACAAGTTTCCCGCAGGATCGGTCAGACCACTACATCTTGTCACCTGTAGTGACTGCTTAAAATTAAGTTAGGACAAACTTTTTTCCAAAGGACACATCTCAAAGGCTGATTTTGTACACTTAAAGTAGAACTTTTGGATGGAAAATGCAAATCAAATCACGTTGTTGGGGTATAAATAAATGTGGAGAATTTTATTTATTGTACTCTTAGCTTCATTTACACCAAGGGACATGTGGCTCTGTGTGTAGATAGAACATAGGAACGAAGCTTACACTGTGTGTATTGAATAACTAGGTAACACATAAAAATTACTAATAAGAAGTTAATTTGTGCGCTGACTATTTCATCCTCACGCTTGACTAAATAGGAAAGCTGTCTTTATCAGAACCCGTAATGTAGGGGATCAAATTAACGTCCGCGTCATATATACACCAACTTATTTCTAAAGTGATTTATGCACGTCTGCCGTATATGTAAATTTAAATATGCATCTTGGATTTTTGTTAGATACGAGTGAAGGTGAATCAGGACACCAATCATTAAGTTTAATAAATAAGAAATACGTCAGGACCTGATAAACGAAGGGTCAAGTATAAACTTACTTCTACGTAACGGATGTACGTTCCATAGTATGATCACTTAAACTGCCTAAAATATGTTTACACTAATATGGCGATGACTGAGTATACTATTCATGCGGTTAGTATGTGCGATGTGCACTCGGAGGATCGTTTGTTCAGATCGATTCCGACAAAATGCAATAGGGCTATTGTGTTGCATTTTCCTCCCCACTTCAGGCCAATGCTCAGCCTGTTACTATGATTTCATTAATTTTAATTACGCTCAATTTTACATTCAGATCAAACTTGCGGGGGAAAAAAAAAAACATAAACGTTACTGTTGAAAAAGTTGTGCCTAGTGGAAACATCTGAACTGGAAGCACACACACACGCACTTATACAAAAAAAAAAAAAGATAGTTATTTTTCGGGACGTGGTTATAATGATGTGGTGTGTAAAGCTGTTTTCAGGTGATGCAGAACGGATTTCGATCGATATCTCGAATGCAAACTCTCGTGCGTAAATCAAGGAGATACCATTCCTAATGAGTTAACGCTCAGTTTGCACAGAAAACTTTGAGGCAAAATTTGTTGCTGATGGTGCCTGTGAATTTTAATATCCACCATATCCGCATAGAAGCGCCACTGCGTATATTTTAATATCCACCATATCCGCATAGAAGCGCCTCTGCGTATATTTTAATATCCACCATATCCGCATAGAAGCGCCTCTGCGTATATTTTATTTATGTTGTAGGTATTAAGTTACCTGAAGAAACTTTCTTCGTCTCTCTAAACTCTTTCTGAACTCGTATATATTTCTTTAAAAACAACTATGTGAAGCATAAACAATCGAAATACGTTTTATGCGTACTCTCTTTCACAGTAATTAATTGCACGATTTAAGGTGGATCACAACCATCCGTCACATCTGTCAATCGCCCAACCGTCAGGCATTCATCCACTCTAAGAAATCATTCAAAAATTTACCACACTAGTGTATACGTATAGTGAGAAAGCGGGAGTGGTATGTTTGTTTGCCTTACATAAATGGCAGCGTTCCTACAATTGCTTAGGAAAAAGTCAAATCCATATGGAAGTTCCTAACTTTGTACAGTAGTGAAACTAAATATTCCCATATTTGTAGTCTGAAACGTGGCATTATTTATATACAATATAAAGGTGATGAACACTTTAGAGTTTACAAAGTTTACCAGAAATTTGTTTACAGTGTCCTTCTGTGTTTTCATCCGTCGGTTCAAAGCGATTCCCAACAACCCGTCGTCCATAATTCCTTCCGTACGGCAAAACTTTTATTGACACAAAACAACTTAACATTGCGATCTTTCTTTAGTTGGAGATATATTTTGGTTGGAAATACATTTTTAAGAGAGAGATATTTCTCACGTGGTAACAATTTATACCGAATATTTCTAAACTTGAAATTCCTGAATTTGCCACCAAAGATAAACAAACACAGATACACAGGTTTGCAGTCAAAGTGCGTATCCACGTCTGAGGAAAGTCGTCAGAAGGCGGTCGCCCATCCTTCCGTCCGTCCATCGAAAGTTACAGTTTGGTAAATATCTGATGGATGGACGGATAGAAAATGTCACCCTGCGATTGGTTGGATCTCCCGTGACCGCCGGCCGGATGGGCGACAGACGGATGCGACGGATGGTCCTTTGCTCCTATCCCCATGGCTTATATACATCACTGTTTAAAAAAAGAAATCCCTTCATTTAACTGAAAAGTTCTGGTAAAAATGTACTCAGAAGTGTCCGTAAACTCTCTGTAAAATTACGGACACATTGATTTTTTGAAACGGACATTCCGTAAATCTCACGGAACGTCTCCGTTAATTTCCAAGTTAGTTATCTGTACTTTCCGTTTAAAATAAAAAGAGATAATGAAAATGTCTTTAATTTTCGTTATGTGGGTGTTCTACCGTGTATAAAAAATTATATTAACAAGTTAAAATATTTTGTACTTAAGCGAGGTTTGAACCCGAATCAAAATATTACTTGTCCACAACTGTAACCATCCAATTACAAATATCACGTGAGAATTGTGGTATAACTAGTATATTTGTAATCAAAAGACAAAAGCAAAAATTCAGTTTCTATTAAATTTAGTGTATTTTTTGGGTTGCCTAATGTTACAGACGCCTGGTGTTATTTTTAATGTTTGAAAGAATAGGCCATAGCCGCGTAGATCACCTTAACTGCCGCAGAAAGATAATTTTCTCGTTACAGCGGTGAAGAAAGTTTCGTGTAGACTCGGTATTGTTCGTCCCCGTAACTCGAAGCCAAAGGGAATACGGAGACTTTCCGTATTTTGTATTTACGGACTTAACTCGTTTTTCGTCATTAAGGATTGCCTTTCCGTATACACACTGTACATTTCCGTAAAACATTCCGTAAATATGCGGAAATTTTTAACAGTGGTACATCACAGGAAAAGTGTATTAGTGTCAATATAATCGCTTGTTTCATACAACTTGCATTAAAAGTAGAAAATGCTATATCCCTTGATATCGTATAAGATCTGCTGGTATAAGAAATATTTAGTGTAATTTCGTCATCTGGCAACAGATCTGTATGTATTTTACACCATGTAAAAATCCGCTTATTCATGAGAAGAAAAATATATATGTGCAATTTCAGAAATCGAAAATATAACCAGCGCGGAAATTTGAGTCTGCATTAGGAAAACTGTTCTTATAATGTATCGTTAAATTTAGACAGATCTTAAGCCACAGAAATTAATATCAGTGTTTTAAAACATCCAAGTGACCGGATTTGGTGAAATTACGATGCCGGTGTTACAGCGAAGGAAAACGAGGATGCTTGGAAAAAAAAAAAAAAAAAGACGTTCGCCAAGATTGAACGCTTCTCTTATCTTTCCACTTTTATGATCGGGTAGAAGAGAAGCTGTCTGATAAGTAACATACTGCAGACAGTGATAGATCACCTAGTAATTATTGGTAACTTTACAAGATCTAGTCTTAAAACTCTTGTAAACTTCCGAGCCACCGTTATATAAAAGACTTGCAGATCTTTTTTTTTTACATGCCTCTTTAAGAAAACAATGTTTCTCTCGAACATACAGGACATTTCCATATACATCCGTTTAATTAAATTTTAAAATGTGAAAACTTGCAATTACATTCGAAGCTTAGATGTTGTACTGCGCTTACAAGCGATGAGAAAAGTTAATGTACGAATAAATAACGCACAAAAATTGAAATAATAATATCACGTTAGACCCTGTGATGACGTTGGAAAATAACAGCCCATAAATAAAATCATTCTCATTATATTTGTCCTTATTTTTATGTGTTGGCTTATACATATGCGTATTTATTTTCTTGAATCACCGAAAAACGGCGGGGACTTCATAAAATAAGCCAAAATTTGTAAAGTTATTCTATTATATTCAAAAGAGAACAGTGTTATAAATCAACAAGTTTCTTTCCGCTACATCTACAAAAATTATTTTTTATGAAGTTCTCAAAAGTTCAGATTGTAGACAGGCTTTCACGTCACGTTGACAGAAATATAATTCAAGATTTCAAGATGGCACTATAATCATACTCAGAATTAGTGATAATTAGAAATACACATGTGCCTTACCTGGGACTCGAACCCAGAAAACATACGATAAGCTATCGTGCCACTAATTGAATTATGGAGGTAGGATTCGGAATATCAGCTTCGGATGCAATCAGTCTGATGATTTGATAGACAGGGTTTGCTACACTGAGAGAAAATCGAACAAAATATTTATTTGTATAGGGCCAAATATATATTTAGTTGCCCTAGCAAAATACATTGTTGAGCAAGCAAAATTTGAAAAGCAACAAAACTGCTTTTGGTCACCTAACAAAATATACGTTTAAATAAACAAAATCTCTGTGTTGGGCCAAAAAAAAAATAGGCTGTTAACTAAATATTTTGATGAAATCAACTATATATTTGTTTGGCCACTCATGTGACTCCCGTCGTTCGAAAATACAGCTCGAGAGATTATTTGTATTTTTTGTGGCGAGTAGAATAGTAACCGTGTTTGTTAATGAATTTATTGATGCTTAACAAACGTATATACACATTAATAAAACAATGTAAACAATAAACTGACAAGTAAATCTATAAAACTGGTAATATTGGTTTTTTCACACGTTACCCTATATCTGATTAAATGCTTTCCGGCATCATCAGTTGTCACATTAGCTGAGATTACTAAGGCGTAGCGCTCGGACGCAGGTTATCTAGGTTGAAACTCGGTCGGATTTGTAAATTTTTGTTAATATCGGTCCAAACTGTTTAATGTACGTGTAGCTAAACAAAGCTTTAGTTGCACCAACAGAATCTTACTGTTTGGGGCAACCAAATGAGAACAGCAAAACAATTTGGTTTCAGCAACAAAATATTTCATTGCCCCTATACAAACAAATAATTTGGTTGCACCAAACAAATCTTGTTTCATTCAACAAGACCTTTTTTTCAGTGTAGCCTGGAATATTTTCGGATGAGTGAAGAGATTTGGGTGGCTTTTATCAGCGAGGTCTGAGAGCTGACGAGGGTGATGGAGGTGAGTATGGAGCAGCACTGGAATGAAAGGGCGGGTGGAACGGGAGATCCCCGACAAAACCCGCCAACAAGCGGCATCGTCCGGCACGATTCCCAAATGCGAAAATCCGGGAGTGGCACAGCCGGGTTTTGAATCCAGTTCGCCTTGGCGAGAGGCGGATCAGCTAACAGGTTACAATATTTCCGGGGACGTCATTTTAAAAATAAGTGCCTGAACCACTTAAAACACGCAACTTTACACTGCCTACCGTAACGCTACTTCTGTGAGAAATTTGGTGCGAATCGATTGATTGGTTCCCGAGATGGCATAAAAACGTTACTTTCTCATTTGGCGATATAGGCTGTTCACGGTAAAGGGAGCACTCTTTAAGGCCCTTCTAAATTTTTCTTTTCATCCAATTTCCATCTTCCTGCTGCTTTTTAATATAATCAATGCAATGTGGCCAATAAACACATATAGCATATATTTCACCACCCTGAAATTTAATGCCTGAGGCTGCAATGATATATATTTATTAGTGGATAGTGCCTGTTGGAAGGGCCTTAAAAAGTGCTCACTTTATCGTGAACAGCCTATATCGTACAAAGCGGCCTAAAAAGATGTTCTTTAAATTATACTTCAAATAGATACGGTCGACATAGACCTGCACAGTTTGAGTGAATGTTGTTGAAATGTTTAATATAAATGACGAACCTATCTAAAGTTTTTATATGGCTGCAATTTTGAAAGTCAGAGTCTGACTTACTTAAATCATGTAAGTTTACATGGACTACTGTAGCAATATTGGTGGGCGAAATTCGGTGGAAATAAGTTGAATGGTTCCGGATATAAATTTTACATGACTGTTATTTCGAAAGTGAAATTCTAACCCCTTAAGTTATTTAGATTTACTTGGACTACAAAAGTATACTTCCCTGTGCGAATTTGGTGGGGATGAAATAATTGTTTCCTGATTTGATTTTGCGGCGCTATCTTCTAAACTAACGGATAAAATATATAATTTATACGTTAATTTGATGCTCGCATCAGCTACTGACTTTCTATAATGTAAAATTAAAATTTGTTACATAATTTTGTAGGTATATCATACTAAGCTAAAATCTTCATGTAGCCGGAATTTTAATCATAAGTGACACACCCACCTAAACACAAAAAAATATAATAATTGTTTTGGCCTACTGTAGTACTAGTTGCTTGAAAAAGTCGTTACAGAAATAGTTAATTTTTCTAGACGTATGACATAAAAACGTTTTTTTATTCATTTGTGTCTATATTACAAAATCGTGCACAAAAGAGACTTTTCAGACACGTTTGAAGGCTATAATCGATGCTGCCAGCCAACATTCAAAGTTAAATTGAAATAGTTTACTTGGTTTCGAAGATATAGCATATTAATGTCTGTATGTCAGCCATTTTGAAAGTAAGTATCTGAATAAAATATATATATATTTACATGGTATACCATAGTATTTCTTGTTTGCAAAATGTGGTAGGAACAGGTAATTCGTTTCCCGAGATATTACATAAAATATCTGTTTATTTTTCATGTGGCGGTATCTTACAAAATGGCAGACAAAAGTGGTTATGTTTTGGCATATATGATGTTTGTAATTGAAACTTTCAGCATATAATGTTTGGTCGGAGTGGGTCAAATTGTATGGTATATCTAGGAAATAAACATTAAATATTTGTATGACAACCATTTTGTCAATAACACTATAATAGTGTATATTTAAATTCCTTATTTTGACATTGTTTACCATAGTATTACTGGCATGCCAAATTTAGCGAGAATCGGTTGAGTAGTTTTCGATACTCAGCGCAATAGGTTTATTATTGGATACTTCCAAAATGGGAGATAGAAAACTATGCCCATATCTATATTCAATGCATATATGATGCTGTGTCGATATACAAAATCTGGTTCAAATCGGATAAATGGTTCCCGAAATATTACATATTGCCATAAACTTCAAAGTAGCCGTCATTTTGAAAACAATCACCCGGTATATTAGAAATTTTTAAAGTCGGATGTTCTTATTAAGTGCTATTACGCGCTCGCTGCTCCGCATCCCACGCGAGTGGGGGAAGGTGAAGGACAGCAGTTATATGATAGCGGTGGCAGCAAGTCAATGGATTGTTTCGAATGACATGCGGGCGATAGGCCGCTTGCCATGTACCTGTTACAGAAAGTGACCCGACACGATAATCCTTTATGAGACACGCGCTGCTAACAAAGTTTGTATTGAGTTTCTGCGTCTGTCTGAGGAATATTCTAGTTGTTTACTGCCTTAGATTCTGCCTGCATGACTCGGGGTGCGTCGAACTTTCCAGATCAATGTCAGCAGAGTAAAATTGTACGACAGGCCTCCGGGTTGGGAGTTGTCGAATGGAGGAGTGGCTGAGTTTCAAGCGAGGTGACCAGCGGAAGGGAAATCAGGGACTGCGAGTACCAAGCTGCGAAGAGTGCGGCTGGCAGACTGGACTATTGGACCATATGCTTGAGTGAAGGACATTACGAATTATGGCAACAGATAGACTGAACCCGTCTTAATGATGAGTACGAGTTAATTGACTGTAACCAAACAGAGACACTAGGGACGATGTTAATTAGAGTTGAAATATACATCAAATATTACGCTCACTGTTAAATAAAGAGAGCTATAGTGAAGACGGATAAAATTAATGCCGTAAGTAATACATTTGTGAATAAATTAGAAATCAAATTAGGTTCTTTTATTTTGATTCATATCTCCGCGCTCAGGCGTCTCGTGTACCGAGCTCAGTGAAAATCGGTTTGCGAGTTCGAAAGTTTTTAGGGGTACACACGCGCGCGCGCACACACACACACACACACACACAGGCACACGTACAAAAATGTGATCGAAACAGCAAACATTCCTTTGTATATATATAAAAGTTTGTGCAATAAATTTGGTATGTAAAATTATATTGTCAAATTACAAAATAGGCCTATATATTTCGGATCCTTGGTGTAAACGAATCCAGGCACTCAAAGATGCCTTAAAAAAAGGGAGGTGTGAGTAAAACATACCCTATCGGAAGGGTCGAGCCCACGACAAGATACTGGCGTAGCTCTGAAGCGTCGCCTTTTGCGTTCATGGTAAAGTGAGCACTTTTCAGGCCGTAGTTACTTTTTCATTTCAGCCATTTTTTTTATCATCTAAGCTTCTTTTTAAATACGTATTGGCACACAGGAAATAAACACAGTGTGTATATTCCACCGCAATCGGAAGATAACGTCCAAGGCTAAAATAAAATATATTTATTGACTATTATTTCAAATGAGAAGGTGCTTATTTTACCGTGGATAGCTTATAAACGGGTGTGAGAGTTGTCATGCACAGAACACAAAGGGAAACAAATGACAAAGATAGGGCCTAATATTGCGTTATTTAGTTTTACATACATCATCTACGCAAAACACTTCCAGTATTTTTGTGTAGTTCTTGTAGATAATACTTCAGCTTCGTAAATGTGTCAAACGCCAACTAGATTGTAACAACACTGCGACATATGCAAGAACACAGGAGCGAAAAACCAGCATATAGTGCGAAATCAAGGCGGCACGTGCTAAACAAATGGCCTCGGTTGCTATAAATCTGACGAAACGTCGTTGAAGACTAACTTACTAGATGTTTTGCATCCTGCAATAGTCAGTGGTCCACTTCTGCAGTATCGAGGAACAAGTAAATTAACCAGTATACGTTTACATGGAAGGAGCCAGCAAGTAATTCCGCTTCTATAATACTCAACTATGAATAAAGTAATCAAATACATAAGAAATAAAATTATATTTTTTATGTTTCTATTTCTAGGTAACCGATTAATGAACATAAATAGTGTTTATTTTCATATAGCAACTAACAAGCACGACATAATATAAATAACGCTTATCAAACATAACAACCGTAACATTCACGTACTCGAAATAGAGTATATGACACTGTTCTTATACGTGCGCAGCAGATCTGTCGCAAAGAATCAGTTATTGCCGTATTTCTTTGATTTTTACTTTAATGTAACATTTCTGTACATCAGTGTTTGCTTCCTTGTCCTTTTCGGAAGGGAAGGGTGCATTAAACGCAGATAAATTGGTTAAAAAAAAAGGAATCGAAATCTTTATCTTACAGCTGTAAGTCTGTGAAAAGTTCGTTCAAATTATTTATAACAGCTCTCGGAACTTCCTCCAAACAACACATTTCACTCATAACTGTGCATTTCTTTGTTTCACAAGACACTTTTTACCGTAATGAAAAAGCGTCTAGAGTGCGAAATCTGTAACAATCTAATAGTCGCAAGTTAATAATTTGAGGGAAAATTGAATTCACCAGGGTGTGAACACAACATTTATAACATATCGCGGACGTGAAAATTTTGTTGGACATTTTCAAATCAACCCAATATGCACGGTGAGATAAATTTTATGTAATTGAAATTGGCAGTATTTTTTCTCCCCCCGTGAGTTTGCGCCAAACAGAATAATGAATCATCACCAGGGCGATATGCCAATGCGAAACCCATTTAGAGCTGTGACGCGTTCAAAGTGTTATTTTTCTCGTTTACCTCCCATCGCCCTCCCCCTCCACCCAAACATGCCGACCCTAGCGACCGTTTTCAGACTCCAGCGATGGTCAACGAGTTTAATTAGTTAAAGTGTCATTCAAATCATGATTGGCTTAACCAACGTTTTATTGGGGATGAAATTCGTGGCCTGGCTTGATAGCAAACGCACTGGATCACTGAATACGCGAAGTAAACTACGTATGAACCGCTGATACGTAAACGGCTAACTGCCGGTTTGCACACACATCCGTGACAATACTCGCATAAGCCCCCAGAACAGCTAACGGAGGAAGCCAGCCAAATTCTACTCACTCGAGCTACAGCGGAACAAGTCGGATTCTTTCAAGTATAACATTTATTAATTTTTCTGATTACTAACTAAACAGAATTAGATAAACTTTAACAATGGAGGTCTCTATAACAACGATGGTGGCGAAGTGAGCTGGAGATGGATCAGCGACGAACGCCAATGATTGGTAAAATGGGAGTTTCCAAAAAAAATAATAATAATAACACCGAATACAGGCAATGTTCGCTTCGTTTCCCATATACGAAAATTCTTGCTCGACCTCGCCGGGAATCGACCTCGGTTCACCATGATGGGATACGGGTAGTATTACTATAGTCCATTCACTGTTACTTCCAATTTTTCTGAAGCCCTGCTGAAGTTCTACTTACACGCCATTCCTCCGCCGCATACAAAGCTCAGCTAAGTGTAGAGAACTACGCCAAAGGGACAGCACACCGCAATCGTGCGCATTCGCGTAGAACTATTTCTTACTAGGCATTGCCAACACAACTACTTACTCCCTGTTTTTATTAATGTTTATTATAAATAAATTATGATTATTATTGATAGGCAAAATATAAGTAAATGTTTGATTTAACGAAAAGTATGATACACAGGGGTATAAAACGTTAGCGATAAATTAAATATTTAAGAACCAACCAAACACGACATACTTAGGGTGATTTTTTAAAGGTTTGATTCAATAAGTGTGAAGAAACTGCAAATATACTACACTTACCCACACTGTCAGCGTGACCCCACTTACAAGAGCACTTACCAAAGTGCACAGAATCACTCTTACAAGAGCACTTACCAACGTGCACAGAATCACTCTTACGTTTTTCATGCTAACTAACGTTACGACACAAAACACCAGAGTTCGTAGGTGAGGTAGGTTAATGTGTAATTAGAGAAAATTTATTTGAGAGGGATGGGATTAAAAGTGCGTTATGCTTTTCCTAGGATCTATAATTGCTGTTGTCTTTAGTCCGATGATGGCGAGATGTAAGGAATGGCGGAGACGTGGGACGGTGAGGTATCGTCTATGTCACAGCATAGATATGTATACAGAAACCAAATGGCGCAGCAGTTTATTTAATTTGTTCACACCCATTTTCTGATTGTCTGCCCAAGGCAGGCGAACACCGCCCCAACACTTTGCTAACCAGTGCAGCCATTTTGCTGGCATGTGCACACTGGAGTTCTCGTTATAAGATGCCGTTCCACGTCCGTATTATTCAGCACTCTGCGTTTGTGTTCACAGTTGCGATTTTACGCATTCGACGTGGAGAGATTTGGGCGGCTCTTAACATTGAGATCTTGAGAGCCGACGATGGGAGAAACGAGGTGAGTATGGAGCAGCGCCGGAATGCAAGGGCGGGGGAAACTGGAGATCCCCGAGAGAACTCGCCGACCAGCGGCATCGTCCGGCACGATTCCCACGTGCGAAAATCCGAGAGTAACCCGGTCGATGGATTGAACTCGGTTCGCCTTGGTGGGAGGCGAGCAGTCTAACCACTCAGACACCGTCGAAACTAAAACATCTCGGAGATTTCCTCAGAAATAGCGAATCAAAGGTGAATGTGGCTTGTAAGGGAATGAACAATGAGGAAACGACTGCCGTTTTTCAAAAGTACAGAGACATCAAGAGTCTTACAAAATCAAAACCATTTGAAGCCCATTTTCTCTGTTTCTCCATAAAAATTGTATGAACAATTCTTCACTGAAGCAGCTTTATATGTCCGGAGGAGAACTCGTAATAATACCTTAAATATACGTACAAGAGATTTCATAAAAACACACCTCTGTGGTAAAATACGTGTTAGACAACGATCTACATGCAGTAAAATACGGATCTGATCCCGCATTTCAGCATGTTTCGTCACAACAGTCTTGCTTACAATTTACCTGCATTTTGTGGGTGTAAAATTGAGAGGAATAAGATAAAAATAATTTCCAATTTTCGTACTGTTTTCTTTAAACCACTCAGCCAATCGAAATCATCCAGCGGATTTCGTCATTTTGTAGAGAGGGCGTGATTGATGTCTCATAGGTAAGGAGGTGGCTCTGGAATGTTTATCCAGAACGAGAAAAAAAATAATTTGTGTACGATGAACACCATATTGACCACCGATACCTCACTACGGAAAACTTTCAGGATTGGGGCTTTGAATTCGTCAGACAAGGTCGGAATGTCAAACTTGGCCTTTATGAGCCCTTGTGTCACAGTTTTACTGTCATTTCTCTAAAAAATCTTAATGGAATATCTCGGTTGCGGGAAATGTTTAGCAAGATGTATCACAAATTTCCAAGAAGGGAACCGAATTGACACAAACGTAGAAATTTTCCATCCGTTACACAAAATTGAAGAAATTAATTTCTTGACCGTGTTGTCACAGGAGGCCAACGGTGGGTCAACAATGTTGTGCTTGGCAATAAAAAAAAAAGGCCAGACAGTACACAGTAAAACATTTTGGGACGTTCCACAAACCAGGGTTTCCACTCACAAGATAAATACAGGAAATATTAACCAATATTCTTCTAGCAGGAGACCCACGCCACTCAAACGAGAATTTCAAAACCATTCGAAAATATAATCCCTACGTCACAGAAACAGAAAAATACGACACTAATCGGTCAACAAATACACAGCCAAAATAACATGCCACATACACAGATATGCTACATCTGTAACACAAATGAAACTTCAACAAACAAATTGACTTTGTCTTACTCTACTATTATTATTATTATTATTATTATTATTATTATTTGAAGGAGAAAAAGTAAAAGATTTGTGGGTGAACGTACTAGAACACGACATATCTATAAAAAGTACTAGATCTATTACAAAAGTACTAGTTGTGGACACCCTGCCAGAAAAACGCACCCTTAAAAATTTCGTGGCAAATTTTTTTTTTTTAACTCTAAGTAAATTATTGTATATGTACCACATTGCGATATATGAAACATCCTGAATTAATTATAGGTCTATATTTCCATGTTTTTGATGAAAGTGAAGTCTGCAACGGTTACGCTAAAAAATAGAGCATGTATATTTTCACAAAAATTGTTTTGAACTTGGTTCTTTTTAACTTGTTTTCCATTTTTTGTATATGTAAAAAATTTTTTTACTCTGTCGTGTGGTGTCATGATGGCAATGAAATACACGCTAATCAGAAAAAAAAATTGATTCAACGATAGACCCATGGCGTCGATGCTCCGGAACTGAAAATGCTTTTTGTATTTTTCGTTTCACGGGCCAAAATGCTAATGTGCGGAAACAATACTGAGGGATGCAATATATGAGGCAGCGCTTTCCCGAAAGCCAGTGGCAACGACTGTTCACCGAGGTTTTCACGCGTTTCTCTACCATAACGCGCGTACTATCATATCTCACGAGGCAGAAAACCTGTTTCGAAATTTTATGTTACAGTTTGGAATTGGCTCCAAGCAATTTCCACTTTTTTTTTTTAATTCAAACGGTGATTATTTTTATTTTTGTGGCGTTTCGTGATTATTTACAAGGATAAATTAAAGAGTTGATGGCAAAATACAGTAACCGAAATATATGTTATCGTTATTATATTTTAACTTCCCGTTTTGAGGTCAATTCTAAGACGGTGTACACATTATATAAAAATAAAGTTATATTTAAAACGACGCACACCCACAAACACACGGTTGATCCTGTATTCAAAACGCGAATGTAGTGATCTGAAGGCATGTGTGTCTTTGGCCACACAGTTCACGAGATACGCTAAATATTCATTACTAAGATAGCGACTCATTGTCACACGTAATTTTCAAGAATGTTTTATCGTTGATCACTCCTCAAATCCTAGGGGTCATACAATATATATGTTACGTTCTTTACTTTAGTATGTACGATGGAGTATTCTTTAAGAATGGAAAACAGAAATACGTTCTTAGGAGTCATCGCGCTAACGAAAACGTTGTCTTTTTCTTCGGAATTTTTTTGGCTTATTTCTTCATGCCTCATGTTCAAAGAGTTTCTGAAAATACTTCGTTCAGATATCAGTTTAATTTTTTTTTTAATCAGCAATGGCAAGACTGACAAATTTATCCAAATTAAATCTTGTGGAATAAATATATTTATTTCAGTATGTTTGAGGGCTAGTTATTGAAATGATATGCTGCATATGCTAATGTAGATACATACTTTATGCAAACGCTAGGGCATTATCGACTATATGTGGTGGCTGGCCAACGAGAGGAGTTGCTAATTCGAGCTTCAATTCACTCTCAACTGATTATTGTCTAATTACGTGCGTGTAATTAACATGATAGCTAACAACGGTACACTGGCCAGAGATAGTGAAATAATTAAAGTGGTGCTCCTGGATAATATTTATGACGCCAATTAACGGTACACCGAAAGTCCGTATCACTAATCTGAATCCGGAGTGAAGTTTCCCCCTAGGATCGATCAATACCGCCCCTCTCTGAACCACCCTATGTAAATATGCCATTTGAGAGGAAGACGAAATTCATGGTTTCAAAACTAAGTTTCACAGTGTAGGTTGCATGTATGAATTTTTATTCTTCATGTTACGGCACTTGAGATTCTTTGCTGTCAGTATGGGTAAAGAATTATCGAAACCATGTTATGTCAACGGCTAAAAAATATTAACAGCGTACACATCAATGCCTAAAAATAGTTCAATGAAATGTTTTTTGTGGTGTAGGTTTAGTATTTCTAAAATATACGGCTCAGATAGTCAAACAAATAACAAAAAAATTTAACGGCATTAAACCCAATTTTAATATCAAAATGACGTAATCCCAGGATGATTTCGATTGGATGAACTTTGAACTTTGCTATATCTTTCTCATTTATGTAAATATAGTATTGCTATAGACAAGAGTTCATCATTTCAAAAATTTCCCACGTAAAACACTGCAACGGATAGGGTGTAAGTGTGTATAGTTGATTCACGATCATTTCGGCATTTTTTGAAGCCCTGCTAAATTTCTACTTTTGGTTACTGATAACGTATCCTTCTGCTACACGTAAATATAAACACTGCCATGTGACTTCTATTTTTATAACTGTCAAATGCGTTGGTTGCTCTTTACAGCTGCTCAAAGAATGATGTCATATTGCAGAAACCATTTCCTAGGAACGTTCACAATTTAGGCCTATGACAATATTTAGGTCAGCGTTTTAACTATTTGTTACATACAATATAGCACGTTACACATAATACGCATTAATATTTTGCCACGACGGTGTTTGTTACAACTGTGGCGGAAACAACAGCAATCTTTAACCTGTTGAAATTAATATGTGTTTGGAATAAAAATTAAAACGAAGGGATAACCAGTCCAACGAAACGACACAATAAACTTGTAGCACGCGACTCGTGTCGCGTATTTATTGTACATCGACAAACTTACAATATAGTGGCGAACATGCAAACTCATAGACCTACCGTAACACTTCTTCCGCTAATGTTTACATGCGTTGGTACTTAATGGTTTGTAGGTTTATTTTATTATTTATTAAAATTTATCTGGTTGGGCGTAGTATTTTGTTGGGATTGTTGCAGATATATAAATCACAGAAATGTAAGCTCGTTACACAACTATTTTTCAAACACCTAGCGCTAAGGGACAACGTTGTGATATACAGACGGGACTGTAAAAAATTAACTTCGTCATAACATCAGTTCATGGTTAAAACGTATAAATTTTGCACATATATGAAATCTACACACACCTGGCCTGCATAATGATTACAACGCAGCCACCACGCCCTTTCATACGCTACGATCACATCACATTTCACTCTGCTGTGGAAACACATATTTATCACAACATTGTTACTTGCTTAGGATGTTTAAAAAACACGAGTGCGAACTTGACGCTTCGTTAAGAAACACGCCGTATTATTGACATGTCGCCAAATCACTGTCAGTCGAAAGGCCATATAAAAACTGGGTATAATCGCCCGCCATATTGGGACAAGCACGTGGAAGGTGATCAATTTTTAGATTCTCCTTTCCACACCACTTTTGCCAACCTGCTGGACTTGTAAGCGTCGCGCCATCGCATCTAAATAACATATAATAGGTATTTAAACAATAACATCTCTTTGCAGTTCTAAACTCCAAACTAAAAAATAATTATTTTGCTCTAATAAATACGAAATATGCTACAATTTTAAACATGTATAATTTCTGATATCCAACGATGGGAAATTTCCTGAGAGAGAGAGAGAGAGAGAGAGAGAGAGAGAGAGAGAGATAGCGAAAGCGATAAGCTACGCCCAGCCGACAGTTTCGTCAGCCGAAAAAACAAACACCACATCACTACGACCTATACACGTTATTTTGCGCTGATATTTTTAACTGTAACAATGAAATATATTTCTATCGGGGGCTACCTAAATACTGAAATATTTCAATAGCAATATTTAATTTACAAAGAGCATACCAAAAAACTATGTTGAAACAATATTTGAACTGAGAACTATTTAATTATTAGCCATTGCCCATACACCGCTATTCTCGCAGTTTTTAATTCGTATATAATACAAAATAAATATTACAAGTTATGGAAGATATTAAGAAAAGTTTCATTTATTCAAAAATACAGTACTTTTAGAGTTAATGACAGTGTTATGTATTTGTGGAATACAAGTGATTGAAAACACTTGGGTGACATGTACGCCTAGGGTGATTTTTCAAAGGTTCGATTCCAAAAGACTGAAGAAAGCGTGAATGGACTATAGTTATTATTAATATTACTATTTATTATTATGCTAATGCATACTCCACAGTATATAAAATCAGAAACCCTAAATTCTGTGGCCATTAATTTAACGTTATAGTAGCAGCACAGCTCCAAGTGCAAGAAGAATTTTTAATTCGCTGCCAACTCAGGAACCTGCATGTCGGTATGTACTGTAGTGAAGTTATCGACAGTGACTTCTTCACATGTTTATTTGAAGTAGTGCTTACTTCACAGTGAAAAGCCCATACCAGGCTGTTCGTCAGAGCGCACCGATCCTCGGAGCGGGACAAGAGACCCAAAGTAGAGGTGACGTTGGTAAACTTAGATGGGAAGGGGGTAAGGCGGGAGGGGTAAATGGCGGAGGGGAAAGTAACACGCTGAGTTCGAACATCCTCGGCCTTCCGGCCGACTTAATTAGCGGCCTCCCTGCAGACACCCCTCACCCCAACCCCCACGTCGTTGCCCCCGACCACGCGCGATGGCGGAACGTTTAGGGCGCATATTCGCGTGAGCCCCCGGCGAGTCGCTCGGGGGGATGTCACTACGAGGCGCATCCCTTGGGGGAGGGGCGGCCTGCACGCGAAAAAGAGTCATTAACCCCACGGGTAAAGAGAAGGTGGAGGACCAGCACGGGGTAGGACAACGGAGCAGTTGACAAAGAGTGTTCCAAAAAGTTAGTTTCCTATCTGGTATAAATTGCAAAATACCAATCTGTCGCAACTGTTATTAAATTCGAATTTTTCGCTGTTAGAGACGTCGCAGTTTTTCCATCCTCCATTGTTAGGTTTATCCTATGTATAAGACGCTAGGAAGACACCGGAAAAACATTTCACGCGGAAGTTATGCATTTATAACAATAATCAAATTTAATAGCACTTAAGGGGAAAGAATATTTTATCGGATTGTAAACGAATTTGTTAGAAATTCGTGGGGCAAGTCGAATAGGCAAAGATCACACAACTGACTTACAATGTACGTATGCGGTTGACAACTTGGAATTCCCAACCTAAAGAAATGTTAAGCTTTGCACACATTACGTGTATTTTTTTTTTTCCAGATGCAAAAAATTATTATTTTCCCCTTATTTCCGTTCTCTTCGAGAACACACTAACCTCCTAGAAACCTATTTTAAACGATGTCTATGCCGCCGGCCTAACAGTGAGTTTCTCTGATAAAGTCTTATGTTTTCCTTTGAGGAAACAGTTAATTTAAGTTCGTAAAAAAAAAAAAAAGTAGAAAATATATATGTTAACACTCAGAAACATTGCAGTTTGTACACTTAATCTGGCGAAAAACTCGACCCTTAGACTAGACAAGTAAAAACGTGGCAGTGTTATACTTACCCTGAATTTGCAAAACCTATTCAAATAACTCTTGTTAGGTGTTTATTTAACACTTTGTGCTCTAAAACGATAACGCAACGTATTTAACGTCACTTAATACATACTGAACGTGTAAATAACGTGAAAGCACTGCTTTCTGTCGCACAAATCAGTCATAAAATGCCAACTAAGTTTATTTTTGTCCTCATTATTTTTATTTTTATTTATTTAAGCACTCTTTTAGACCTGGTGTTCAAAGTTCATATTAAACCGTTATCGGTGTACAGCAGCCGCCCTCTGTTAGAGATTTGGGCGGCTCTTAACAGCGAGATCTTGAGAACTGATGAGGATGATTGAAGTGAATATGGAGCGACACCGGAATGAATGTGCGGAGAAAACGGGAGATCCCCGAGAAAACCCGCCAACCAACGGCACCATCCAGCACGATTCCCACTTGTGAAAATCCCTTGACCCGGCCGGGGATTGACCCGGTTCGCCTTGGTGGGAGGCGAGCGTGCTAATCGCTCAGCCACCGTGGCCCTCCCTTCTGTTAGAACATATTTTATTGGCAAGTAGATAATGTTAGGAACCCTAGCATGTGTTCCAACACAAATGATGTGAGCTGTTGAGTAATAGCCAACCCTGTTATAAGGCTTATGTTTAGCACCTTGCCCAAAGAAGGACTAAGCAATAAGAATGCCAAATTATACTACGGTTCACGGAAGAAGTGTGCTGGGATTTGGCTACGAGGCCAAAATTTGAATCTTTGTGCGGCTTAATTTTTTAAATATTGCTAGATGTTTATCCCTTAGATAAAGAACAGTATGTTTGCATTTATATGGAATGCTGATAATTTTACGATTCTTGTAACAAATTAGATTCCGTTTGCCAATGAATGTCTTCAATAGCATTCAAAATATATATTATATTATCACACACAGATACACTGATAAGTTTGACTGTTCTTTGAATATCGTTCTGTTTAATTGGCGAATAGTAAATTTCCGTGCATTTAGTCTTATGCACATTATTGTCAAATTGCAAGAGTCTGCAGTGTACAGTTTCAGCAGCTATGTGCTATATCCTCTAATACTCTAATAAGCTTGCCTGCCCAGTACTTTAACATGTTCCAGAATATTTGACTACACTTAAGTGTAGTCCGAGTTAGAACTCTATTACGTGCCAAAATCATTATTATGTAGCATACATTAAAACAAAACGATAGCTAGATAATAATATATTCCAAGCGGATATCTGCAGATTTACACACTCTTCTGTCAACAAAATGACAGGGCAGCTGCTCAAATTCCATAGCTCCACGCAGCAGTAATAAAATACTCATGCGGTAATAACATACCACGTGCGACCTGGGCGCTTTACGCATAGCGGTCATGGGCGCGTAAAGCGAGTCATTTTATCACTTCCTTGCTTCTGTACAGCGAATGGGGTAAAACGCTGCACGTAAAGCGAGCACCTTAAAAGTAAAACTGCATACAAGTCCCGAAAATGTTTAGATAACCGTAGAGTTGCGTCCCTGTGCTATGTGTACATTTTATGCTACAAAACCACGAGCTATCTTGGAGAGAATGTGTTTAAAAATACCATTGCTACCAATAATTAAATAATTATGTGCGATTTTGACTACAGTCGCATCTTCACAATGGTAGTGGTAAGGTTATAACATAGATAAGAACAACTGAAATGGGTCTTAATATAGTGAGTTTCCATTAGCAATCAAATTGAAGATAATTATGTGTTTCGACTATCAAAGAAGCTGTTTTTCTACCATAATCGGGAATTTTTTTAATTTCGGGTTTTATATTATTGAATTTTTTTTTTGGAACACTGTTACAATCATTACCAAATATATCTCAATTTATTCCTCATTGTCATATCTTGGAATTTTTGAGAAAAACGATTGTTTCGAAGGTATTACCTTAGAGGAGAGTAATAAAAGGTGTGAAAATTCTGAGATAAAATTACGCAAGTTAGAGAAATAGTCGGTAGCTGCTCTAGTTTTACTGTTTTATTTTCGCTGCTTCAAACTTATGTTACCATAAAAGTATATAATAAGTATATTGTAAATTTGAACTTTGATTAGCATTTTATTTATAATTTATAATATTCCATGTAGTGTTATTAAAATTAAAACTGGGAGAAAATGGCTGTGTTGTTAATGCCTGTTAAGTTATAGTTCTTGTGGAAAGTATTATTGAAGCGAGTGTCCACGGATGTAGAGAGTAATCCCTTCGGCGAGGTTCTCTAGACTTGATTAAGCTTTGTTTGCGTTAGGCGGAGGAATATCCTGAATGTAGAACTTCAGCAGAGCATCATGAAAGTTGGAAACCGCGAATGTAATATAGTGACATACGCAGGAGGGCGCTGAGCCATTCGCAGTTCGTGGGCAGCACCAGTGGATGTATTCTTAGAAACTCTTTCAGACAAAAAAAAAAAAAAAAAAAAAAAACACTTTTAGGCATTGTTTTCTGTTTTTAACTGTACGAGCTTTGTTATTACGCTTCCTTTAATGTCGGGACCAATACAACACTGTTAGTTTGTGTTTAATGTTATCGACAGTCAGCTGTTCGTGCAACTACAGAACACAGACCCCACAAAGAATGATGTTCCCTACGAAGTAAGGGACTTACCTTATTGGAAAACACCCTAAAATTCCTCTGATTCGTTTCGGGATAGGCTAGAATTCAGAAACTCGTAAATTAAAGCTACTTTTTAATTATTCCTCGAGTTACATGACAACTACAGTAGAACCTTGATGCAGTAATAAAATATCAATCATTGCCATCGATTTGTGATAGCAAGCACGATGATAAGTTCATGTTTTCACGACTGTCCACGGACAGGACTGCAGGTCACTGAACCCGCGGATTTTTTTCAGGTCTCTTCTTACCGGAAGCCGTTTCAGGCCACGTGCTGTGTACATCACGAATCCCACTTCGTGTGGAAAATCGAACATATAGAACCACCGTGCCTGAAAAGGTTAAGTACCTATTCCACAATCTTCCCGTTGGCGTGGCGAATACTGTCAATTATAACAGCAAGATGTTAATGGGAATGATGTGTTGAGATGGACGTAATGTTATGTAATGAGGGAGAGAGAGACGTCGGACGCACATGAAGACTGCGGAGAGAATCCTCCCCTCGCATGACTAGTCTGGTTGCCCCTCGGAGCAAAGCCGGCACGATTTCCCATCGCCGCCATTGATCCGGGCGGAGAGGGTTTAAACCTTAATAACGATCATCCCACGAGGTGACCCCGTTAATGTCTTCTTCCTTCCCATGCATCCTGCTCAGCTATCCTGCCTGCTCGGTCTATTTTTTTTTTTTTTACGAAAATAGTGCATGTTCGCGTTCTCAAGACGGGGGAAAAAAACTGAGCACGTCATTCTACATGACAGCCTGGGGTGGGTATAATCAAGGTTCGTGAACACCATCTTGTGTTCTAAAACTACTTGAACGTATCTGTGAACGAAATATCGGGTCCTTATTTTACGGGAGATTTACCAAAAAAAATATGTTCTAATACGTGCTCAACCAAACCATATTTAAAACGTGTTAACATACAGATGTGAAACCGGAGGTTTTCAAAAGCGTTATTCTTCATCAGCTAACAGATAAATTAAAAATATAAAACACATTTAAATATAGCCTGAATTATTATCACTTAGGATGAGTAGTGGAATGGTAGGAATCAAACCATCAGAGCTGTATTTTAATCAAGTTGGAAGTTGTTCCTTAAAACCTGGATTCGCAAGGATTATCGCGATCGTCAAACGAGGTTCCTTCTGTTTAAAAATAAATATAAAGAGTTGTAAAGTGAGTCCTACGAAGAGTTCTAGGCATTCATTTGTAGGCAACTTCCTAAACGTCCTATGGACTTCATTACACAGTCTGCTGTGGCTCGTGATTCAGTGTAATTATAGTTAATATCATAAATAATATCGACATTTCTAAAACGTTTAATTTCAACAGTACAGTATAATATAAGATTGCTACATCCCTTACCTTTTTTTTTGTCAAAAAATTATGATTAACAATATTTAATTTTTAATTTCTGAACTTAGGGGGGGGGGGGGGGCGCAATGCGAAGTAGGAATTTAGTATTGTTTCGATTAATTTTTCCAAGAATGTTTCGACTACTCGTGCAGAGCAATAAAGTTGTCTAATTATATTTAAAAGCCAAATTTTTCCAAGTAGAATTCACTTGAAAATATTTATTTGTGGCCATAAAAGAGAGAACTCCAGGCAGATAAAATATAGCCCCGAACTGCATACTTTGATACGTTTAATTGGATTATTTTGCGCTGAGACAAGTTCTTTATTGTACATTTTAAAAGGAAATTTCAAGATTTCTCATCGAGACATTGACCGTGCAAGCCTGTATTCTTCTGTACTTTAACATGTTTGGGTGAATATAATATATGGAATGGAAATTGTTGAAGGATGTGCAAAATTATACTATATACACAAATATAAAAAAGAGATTTAATATTTGATTTTCTTATTTAGATTGTGATTTGAATTAGTGGTTATCATAACAGTTTAATTAGTAGGTCTCAACCAACATATGGATAAACTGTCCGGAATTTAAAACAACATATTATTTATAAATCGTGCTTGTATACAGACTTGGGCATTACATTACTTATTGACGTGTAGGTGGAATAAGTATCAAACCAATTTTCTTACACTGATTTTTTTGTTCATTCGTAAATTCTTACTTGCATTATCACCATCCTCTTTTAAATCAGCCAAGTTTATAAATTACCAGCGCTTATTTAATTGCGTTATTACGACCGTGGTACTGAGCATTCCACCAGCATGGGCCTTGCGCTCCTAAGCAACGTCACCAAATGGCAGAAGGAAGTAAATACTTCCCTTAAAAGTCGACACAATTGCCACCAACTTCCCACCGGCAAGTCTGATCTGTTACCTCACGAAAATGCGACAGTTGTCCCGAAATCAAAACATTGCAGGACTGGTGTACCGTCTGGGGGATTCTGCGAGAGAGGCCGTCGGGAAGTGTGGCCGGGGTGGAGACCAAGAGGAGAAACAAATGAAAGAGGCGAAAGCAAAGAAGAGGGAGGTGGATGTAGAAGAGGGTAAAGGGGGTGGCTGCTGGACGAAGAGGGGTGGCTGATAGGGGGAGGCGTGGGTGGAAAGCACGAGTGAGGTGATGTTGAGAGGGGTTAGTAGGGGGGGGGGGGGTTCCCAGCGGAAGCAGTGATTGTTGCCAAATTGCCGGGGGTCTGGGACAAGGAACAGCTCAGTCCCCCCTTGGCCTCCTCCCCATTTCTAACCCATCTCTCCTTTTCCTCTCCGGGTTTCCATCCGGGAATCAATACGGGGAACCCCCTCCCCCACCACCCTCGACGGCGGATATCCCAGGCCCACCGCGGGGCCCGAACACCCGCGACGGGTAACCTCCGCCACAAGTCTTGAAAGGTGTCAGGCCTCACGAGGCTGGGTCTCATCTGCCACCTTGGGCGCACATACTTAAGGGCTCCTTGCCCAGAAGTGAGGGGGCGATATGGGCGACACTAACACGCGCGCCTGGCGCCCCACCGCCCCTACGCGAAACACGCTGAACTGACTTGCAGCGTTCCCGTCGTTGCACTTCCCTGTGCAGCTCAGATCTGTAACAGTGGGACTTCTTTGTACTTTTCTACTAAGGTAGGTCGACCAAATATGGGCACTGCACGTAATCCCACGTAAATGGCACAATGACTGCTAGATTGCAGCTCAATGTAGTGCTAGAATGTAAGTGATGTGGGTTTGGTACCAATATCAAGGAAGCGCCGAGCACGTAGAGAAAGACACCATTGCACGAGGTTCGTTGAAAGACGTAGCCCTTATAATTTTCGTATCGCGGTAATAATCGTGAGGTAAGTACATTGGATTGGTTAATTTATCTGTATACTGTCAATAGAAGTGGAACTTAGTGTATTTAATCATATAATACGTGTTATTTTTGTAGCTGTCTTGGTTTAGTTTTGATTCGTATGTATTGATGTCGGAGTAAAAGCCCTCAACATGGGCATATTGAGTGCCCATATAAGGTACACACACAATGTGTATAAAGTGTACGGCGCCTATGAAAAGTAACAATTGCTCAAACTCAAACATATAAAAAATTTTACTTTAAGTTAGTACTCTCACAATAATGACATACTACATCAAAAAGTTTGCATTTATAAATGTGGAAATTAAGTGACAGTAATTTGTGAGGGGTAAAGTACATAGGAGAGAATTTAACCATTGATACTTATTTTATTTATTCAGGATTTTTCTGCCAGTAAGATACAAATTATTTCCTTATTAATTTACACCAAGTTCCATAAAGTATGTTCAAAATATTCGTTATCAAATGACGTGATAAATTTAAATAAAACAATCTGTACTGCATTACTAACCGCATTTGATTTTGTTTGTGTTTGTTTTAGAACATTCTTCCAAAGAGGGGATTATAGTTTGGGGGAAAACCTAAAGGCAGCTCTAGAGGCATTAGCACAAGAGATGAAGATAAAACGGTGTTCAATCATATTTGCCATTCCATGCAGTACGCTGCAAACACACATTCAGAGCAGTGAGTATGAGAGAAAGTAGGTCGTGAATCTCTACTAACTCAAGAACAAGAAAGGAAATTGTGTTTGAGAATATCTCGCCTAGCAAATGTCTGAGTGCCACTAACTTCTGAAGTTTTGAGACATTCTGTGTACATATTTTGCACGCACACGCACGCACACGTGTATATATATATATATATATATATATATATATATATATATATAATGAGTGTGTATATGTGCGTGCGCGCGTGCGCTGTGTGTGGGTGCGTGCGCGCGCCATGAAACAATGACGAAAATAGTATGATCGGTAGAAAATGGGTTAAACTCTTTCTAGGTCGTCATCCAGATGTTGCTCAGCGCTGCTGTCACATTGTAAACCCAGGGAGGCTAGCAAAGCTCAGTAGGCCTATATTCTGGACGATTACTTTTAAACTCTTCGCTAGGTTTTGAACGAGTTAGACATCGTGGACAAACCAGAACGAATATTCAATATGGATGAGAAAGGTGTACAATGGAATCTCTACAAGTGAACAAAGTCTTAGTAAGGAGAGTAACTACAAGAGTGCCAAACAATGCACCTGTGCATGCGGAAAGTGTCACCGTTGTTGATTGCGCAAGTTCTTTGTGGCAAGCTTCCTCGAAGTCCATAAATTACAAAGTTGGCACATTAATAGGAATTTATTTCTCGAACAAACAGAAAAGAACATGAAAGAAGCGACGTATAACAAAGATGTCCGACATCACAAACGAAAGTCGTCTTCTGTGGGAGAAACACATCAAGACCAACAAACTAACACCGACACTTGATCAATGAAAACAGGAAGTTTAACGTGACGTGATTCAAGGTTTGTTTTCGTTTCGTCCATGATGGATGTGTATACTTGGTTCCTGATGAAGATCTCGAGGCATTGTTAACTTTCACGTGTACTTCTTCTGGATAGACCATTTGTTTGTGATAAAATGTGACGAAAGAACTGTTGACTATAAACAGTTTTGCTTTTCTATTTTAGTAGCCACATAAGGGCTTTATTATATGGGTAATAATTATTTTGGGATCACAGTTATTTTTGTAAGCCATTAACATCCAATTTGAGGTTGACTGTGATACATGAAGTACATTATATGTAATTTGAATTCATATTGTCGTTGTTTCTGTTTCCATGTAAGGGTGATGGAAATGTGCATCTCTCATGTGGCCATCTCTGAAACCCTTTGTGCTCAAAAGTGTGGCCAATAAATATTCGAGTGGAACATCAACATATTCATTGTCACTAGCCCGAATAATGGCGTTAATAATGATCGTTTACACTAATTTAAATCTTATCACTTAAAAAAAAGAGCATTGTGCCCATATTTGGAGCACCTGCTCTTATTTTGGGCACTTTTTTAAGACTACAATTTTTTCACATTCCATAAAATAATGGCTTCTTATTCAAATATTATTGCCTCGCACTGTTAGTAGCTGGTATGAGAGTATACTCCCCATAATACAGAATTTTTCCAGACACTTACCAGTTCACAATGGCTGGGATTGCTTAAGGTTGCCCATATTTGGTCGACCTACATTACCTCTAAGGAAGCTGTGCAAGATAATTCGAAGAACATTTTTTGTTTTTTTTATTATCTCAGGTTATTTTTCCTCTTTGGCAAAAATTAATATGATACCATTTCTCCCAGCAAATGTTGTAATTGCACAACATTTATTAACTGAGACACGAGCATACGTGCAAATGAACTCGCAGGAAATATTTTAGTACATATTCTTCGTAATGGGTCCTCCTACCTAGTCTTGGAACTGTGTTGCAGAATGATTCATATACGAAACTAGTAATCGTGCATCCGATGTGGTGATTTATGTTAAGAAAGCCACTTTAGGAGAGGCCTCACGCGTCAGGCACAGTGGAACCACTATTTCAGAGTTCTCTTGCAATACTGAAAATGGCTTTTTGACAGCTCTGTATGTCGAAATATACGCGTCAGATACATACAAAAATACTCAAAAGCCATGCAATGAACCTTGGCATACACTTTCCACCAATAAAGTCATAGGGTCGCCGCTTAAGTCCCATTGATACAAGCAGCACGAGGAGAACACAGCACGCCAGTTCAGAGCCCTGCGCTTATAACCCATTCACGATTACTTCGCACTTTTCTGAAGCCCTGCTAAAGTTCTACTTCCAGCATATTCCTCCGCTTCGTGCAAACTAAGCTATTCTGAGTCTAGAGAATTGCACCAAACGACAACGCACCGAATTCGCGCGCACTCAGTTCTAATGATATTTTGTATGAGAACTATTTCTCACTAGGCTCTACCAACACAGATGTTTTCTCACTGATTGTATCCACATATATTATAAATGAAATATTATTATTTATAAATTAAGTATAGGTAAAACTTCAATTTAATAGGTGTAAGATGCTTTTATGTTAACATAAGTATAAAACGTTTGTTATGCATCATACTATTATATAAAAGGAAGTCCCTGGCGCGCGCCTGTCATATGACTGCGTTAATCTCGAGAACCACTGAACGTATTTGAATGTGGTGTTTACTGTTATGATCTGTTAAGTTCTGGGGAGGTTTGTGTGTATTAAAAATAGCCATAATACTTACAGTAGCTTAGCATTAACGGTATTAGCGAATATAATCAGAAACAATTTGTCGCAGCACGATTACTGCATAAGAAAACCAAAAAGCATTCTTAAAACAAGAGTTCCGTCACTTCTTTCATTTTTGTCTATGGTCTGTCCTCCTCTCCTTCCCAAGATCCGTAGTGGCCCAGTGTCTAGAGCTATTCCAAGTAGGGACGCAGTGGCCCAGTGGGTAGAGTAAAACCAAGTGTATCTAAATATTATAAATTCGCAAGTAGCCGCAGGTAATCGCATGTATCCGCATGTAGTCACGGGTAGTCTATAAAACCTGATCGAAGCGATGGTGGGCTGCTTATATACGAAATAACTAAATACGTTATACATAGGGTAGTTTTTCAAAAGTTTGATTTTAAAAGGTGTGAAGAAACAGCGAATAATTTATTCTGTAGCCCGCACTACTGCCACGCTTCTCGGCCACAAATGTGGACAATAGCTCTCAAGGTGAGCGAGTCCCTTAAATGAGTCGGAGAGTGCTCGCGAGGATCGAATTTTCTAATCACTTCATCCTTGCAGCTGCACCACTGCACTTGCACTGAATCACAGAGATTATCGGTAAGACGTCAGCAACCTTCTACGTTGGATTATAGCAGCGGCGCGCGAGAGAGCAGTTTGATGCCGCTAGTCTTGCCATGGAGACCTAATGAAGGTTTTATGTCCGTAATCTTATCGTGGAGACCTAATGAATTTTCTTCACTACATACCGTTTCTGGTAATCCTTAACCTGTGTACAGCTTCAGGAATATTTTGTTATGTTTTTAATTAGCTAGTTACAGTGTTTATGTTGCTTTTTTTAGTTACCTGTCGAAGGACCGAATGTAATGTTCTGTCAATGTGAACGAAAAATGAAATGTACGGGATGATGTTTGAGGTTTAACAAACACGCGTTAACGCTACAAAACAAAAAGGAATTAATACATTTCATTTAGGGATCAAATGTACTAACGATGATTATTTTATATTTCACAGAAGACTACATTTACTAAACAGAAAAACAGTAGTAGTATTCCACACAGTTTTCCAAACCTGAACATTACGATGCAACCACCTGATGTAAATTTTATTATTCATCGGTTCCAATTAAATATTACTATTCTAATAATTTTAATTTCATATTCTGTAGATCAGTTAGCAAAAGCAAAATATTTGTAATCGCAGTGAAATCCAGCAAAGTTGTAACAATACCACTGAAGAAAAATTGATATTATTCTTGATAATTTTAATGAAGGACATTGCGTTCTCATGTGAAATTAATTTCCATATTTACTGCCAAAAAATTATTCGTGGTTTTCCTACCATTTGGAGTAGTTAGAGCATCAAAGTAAATAAGAGTATTAAAAAATTTAAATACATAAAGACTTAGCTATTAAGTTAAAACTACTACGAATATCATGGTTTATTCTACATCAAAAACATAGTGGAGGATTGGCAGTATATGCACCTTATTTTTTAGCACGCGTACGTTGTAATAGCGTATATTCAAAATTTTAAAAGCAAATAATTAACCTGGTGCATTTTTATAGTGTGCGGGCCGCGGTACCACTATGCCTGTAGATGATTATTCTACAATAATACCACAAATTAAAGTATTTCGTACCTCTTGATTGTTGAGTCAGGTGAAGCGCACTGAACAAACTTATCGCAAGCAATAATTCGTAAACCTATGCAATTTATTCACGTTAATCAACTCAGCAAATTTAGTTTCACCACTGATTCAAATTTGGAATGAAGTTGACGCCAGGTAGAAAAACTGCAGAGTTAGGCCACTTTTTTTGCCGTACGCCATAAAAACTGTAGTTATTAAAAACAACTTTTTTTCGTTATCCACTTCAAAATAGTGAGTTATGATCAAGTGTTTGAAAGGGAAACGCTTTTAGTAGGCCAAATATACAGCGTTTGGTCAGTTGTTCACGGAGGTACGAATTTATAAAATTACACCTGAAGAAATGGATTACGAAGAGGCACTGGAAGTTACTGAACTATAATCCAATGTAAATAATAATTAATTTTCCTTTACTTACATTAAGTGGTACCCCGGCAATGATGAAATGATCACGGGTTAATAAATAGTATCAGCTTTAGTCTGGAAACAGAAAAAAAAAAAAAAAAAAGTAATCTCTGATGCTGCTAATTTGGAATAAGCGTTCAATCCAACAAACCAGGTAAATCGTTTCTAAAAAAAAAAAATCCTAAACGCAGATGTATTTTATAGCACTATTGGCAAATATTTTCATTGGAAACAACTTGCCACCAGGACAGGAATAAATTTATGAAGAAGACCGGAGAAAACAATGTGCAGAAGAAAATTGCTTTGATGGTTGTCCTTCCATGCAGAATAGCTAAATTGATGACTTCATTACAGTGCGCAATGATTTAAAGCTCTAGATAAAACAGTATATCTCACAAAATGTGAGAGAACCGTAAATTTCTATTATTTTTTCACCAGGTTTGAAGTACGATTAGTACTCTACAAGATATGTTGAATTCCTCTGAGTTACGTAGGCTACAGATATAAACAATGCACACCTAGAATAACCGTGGGCGAATAAAAGATGGGAGGAAACTAGAAAAACTCCAAAGAAGTGTCGCACTGTCAAAGTGTACTTGCTGTACTCACATTTGGAGGACCTGTCTCAGAAATCCAGACACTCGTGTATCTCATATCAAATCAGTGACCTCTACTGTAAGAGACTAGTGATTAACCACCACCAGAGTCGTTATTGCTGTACAAGAATATCTTCATTTATCCGTACTATAAAGAAGTAATGATGTATTAGCGCAAGCAAACCGAGGGACGTAACCTCTTTTTGGCGAACGCAAAAATGCGTTGCTTATAGTGTCTCGATAAACCCTAGGTTCCTGCGCCACGCTACAAAATATTTGAAAGTTTAATCTGCCTCATTAATGAACTGGCTAACAAGAGGATACAATGAATTATAAATTCAAATGAATACGCATCAATTATCACTCCAGTGATTCAATCTCAGCGCTTGGCTGTATAAAGGTATTACCTTATCTACGTCAGCCTTAGATGTCGTTATTTTGATCTGCATTATTTCGTTGGGTGACTGCTGCAACAACATGCGCCGTTTAGTTGCACTAATTTTTACGAATGTTTATTTTAATATATTCGACTGATTTACCCCAGTTGATGATTGGAGTATTATGCGAAGAAACGGAATTGCGTAATTTATTAGGTAGGTACATTTTGGAGTTTAGTTATACCGAGTACATGGACCTCACAGTTATTCCCACCGGCGCTATGACAGCCATGCATCTCTAAGTGTCAGAAACAGGAACAGGGAATTTAATAACTCATTAGAGGCTAGTCGTAGTTAAGTGAGCTTTTTTGAAGCCCTAGTAACTTTTCCTATAAGCCATTTTGCATACTTCCACCCCTTTCTAAAAAATAAATATTGCCTTGTAAGTAATAAACACAGTGCACATATTTCACCAGACTGGAAAGGCGATGTATAAATCTACAATAAAATATATTTATTGACTATTATTCCAAAAGAGAGGGCTTCAAAAAGTGCTCACTTTACCGTGAATAGCCTATTATGCAAGCAGTTGTTGTGGAGACAGACTATTTGTGTGCTGCGAAGGACAGGAGAGGCGCCTACAGTTGATCTCAGGACGGGACACCAAGGCCTCGCCCCATTGTTACAGCAGGAGGGAACATATTGGCAGTACTCGCTCCGGAATTCCTCAACGGTAACATATCAACCCTCCGCCATCCACCCCCACCACTAAACCCTCCCTCCTCCCACACACAACTCTACTAACGTCTTGTTAGCCGGGAGGAACTCTGTAATTGAACACACAGAGTTAAATTAGCTGGCGCAGCCAACACACTCCCCCGGTTCAGCGCCCCCCCCCCCACACTATTCCAAACCTCCTACCCCCCACCCTTCTTCTCGCTCAGACCACTTATGTTCTCTACAGGAACCTTCTTTACTGCCTCCCTCGTTTCTTTCGCTCGCGCCCACGCGATCTTTCTCGCCCTATTCTTCACATCCTTCCACGGCAGGTCCAGTCTTTTGCTTATCACTTCTTATCCTCTTCAGCACACGTGACCCGAAAAGAGTTTCTTACGCGCTACTGATAGGAAAAACATGACGTTTCTCTTGAACCCCTAAATTTCGCGCAAAACGTCAACTGAACAATTTTTTTCTGTACATAATCGGTGCGATTGCTTTCTGTGGTCAGAAAACGTTTCACAAAATTTACAGAGCTCACATGCCAATAGTGCAATTTGTAACTTGTATACTACGTGTATGATAGTTCGAGGTTCGTAGAAGAATCGACAGAATATGTTTTAGTGAAACTAGGGATTAGAGTACATATTGCAAAAAGCATTATGTAGCGACGAAGTTTAATTTAAATAAAACAAAGTTAGGATTGAAGATAATTTGTAGCATTTATGCTCTAAAATTAGGCGTACTTCATCCATGATAATAGCAATCGTATTTAGAATGGTATTTATACTACGCCGAATGAAGTTTTTCAAGTATAGACTTGTGTCAGGGGTGTCCTCGATTCACTTGGTTCACAGCAGTAAAACTAAAAGCCAACAAAATGGTTTAGTGATTTTATTCGGAACATTTGGGCTTTGCGTTTGAAATTATTTTCGTCCATCCGTTTAAGCTACGTTAAAGCATCTGTTAACTGAATAAATGTGTGCTTAAATATTCGCGTCAATCTTTCATTGCAGTTATATCTAACAATTTGTGCTCAAATTCGAGTATTTCTATTACTGGAGTATTCAATGTGTGTGATTGCAAATTTTTATATAATTACATCTGTAATGCATTTAAGAAAGCGGTTGGGTAGATGTCAAAAATCCATGAAATCGTAACCATTGAGGATAAGCAACAGTGCAACAATTATGAGGATCTGGATCAACTGGACACAGTGTCGGATGAAGAATTAATAAGACACACCTCCTCAAATATGAAGGACTAATGAATTCTTCTATATAATCAGAAGATTATACGAAAATCACACCTGAACGACGTAACAATAAAAGGAGTATATTATTCGACAGTAGCAAAATTTCAATAGCTCACATTATATTTGCTGTATAACAAACGAGTAGTTCTGTGGTACGACGCAGTTAATAGGAGAACTTTATATGGTTAAACAGGGCTGTTAATTACAAATATTTCAATTACAAAGCCAAATTAATAAATAAAATGCATTATTAAAACACGTTGCCCATACTTGCTGCGTGCTGTACAAAAAATATTTTAACATAAGGCATCATAAAAAAAACCGTTGTAAATAACCACTGGCATACTGTTGAAAAAATTAATTGAATGTCTATCATTTGTGCTCTAGCCCACGGCATTTACGAATGCTCACAAGTACGGCCATTTTGCTACGCCGTAGAAGTCAGGTTGGGCAGTAAAGCAATTGCTAAGCAGCTTGATGGTAGCTAAATAGAAATGATCAAATCTACGCCGATCAAAGTCCGTGGAATAGAGTTGGATGCAACTACGTCAGGTAATGTGTATGTTAGAGGCTATTCACGGTAGAATGAGCACTTTTGACAGCCCTGCTTAAGATCTACTTTTATGCACTCTTCGTATTCTTCCGCCTTAGGTAAAATGAACATTTCCATAGTCCTCATCACTTTATATATGCATCGGTCAAGTCAAATTGTGGAATTATTATAAAAGTAAGTCATTTATAAATCTGCTAATTTTTACGCTTCGACACATTAAAAAAAAGGAAGCGAAATAAATTATTTAAGTTATCACAAATGGTTACCTAACACTTTTTATTCGACCTTAAGGTATGGAAATACTTTCCCCTCTATCGTTACCAACTTTACTGGGCGCATGTCACAAGGTGCAAACATGGCCGACAGAATGAAGTTAAAGGTGGAAATGATTGGGAAGCGGGTTCCAAACCGTGCTTGCGAAAGCCACTTCGAACCACCGGCTGTCCAAGTCACGTGACGGGTGCATGTTCACAGTTCACCCTGAAGCCTGTACTATCGTCGAATTCACTTTGTGCACCACCTGTCTAAACAACAGCCGGGAAGGAGATCACACACGAGTTTGTAAACTATCGAGCATATCAGGCCGAAATGGAGTTCGTCAAACCTTCGGATCAATGCGCAAAGAGCGGCCGAAAATGTGCGTCAACGCTTTAAATTAGAATCAGTGAGAAACCACTAATTAGCAGTGAAGTTCAGCTACTCGAATCAGTAAAAATAGCTCCAGTGGGGGAACCACTGATTATTTCAGTGAAAAATCTTCACTGATTGAATTAGTGACGCCCGTCTACAGTGGCGACTTAAATATTGTTTTTATTCAACAATTGCGTGAAATGGACGTATTTACGATAGTTTACTATCTATATTATGTAATTTACCGTAATTTAAATAAGCAAAAATCTTTTGGTGGTGACCGGGATTGAACTCTCACACTTATCGACTCTAGTCTGTTACCTTGCCATCTGCTCTACCATTAAATAACGAAAAGGAAATATACTATTTCTAGTTTCCTCACGAAGTCTTGAAGATTTCAATTGTATTATCATGCTTTTCGTTTTTGGTTTAATTGGTACCGTGTTAGGAGTGTTAAAACGAATAGTATACACGAGTGCACTCTCTTAATCACATTATATGCAGTTTAAACCTTCAAACACAGCGCTGTGACGATTACATGAAAACGAAATGAAAGACGTAAAAACAGAATGAAAGGCTGTGTATTCCTATTACCTCAGAAAATAGCGTTTTGATAGACGAAGCACATTTTAGAATGTATTTCGTAATAGTTCTATTGGTTTGTTCGTTGTTATTTTACTCGATACACTTAGTTTAACGGCCATGTTTACACGCTGTATAACTGATTCAACACTCAAAAATAAACCACTTAGTAAACAGTGAAAAAAAATTACTGATGAATCAGTGGAAGATGTCAGTGAATCAATAAGTGAAGGAAATCTGCAATTTTTTTCACTGATTCATCAGTTAAATTCACTGAAGTGACTGTTGAATAGTCAGATACGTTTAGATACGTTTGACTTACTGAAACAGTGAAATTCTCACTGATTCAGATTTAGAGTGCAGCTAACCTAAATACATTCCCGTGCAATTAAAACAAACTCCGAGCATACTCCACCTCCGGTGCACAACGAGGGCCAATCAGAACGGATTACGTCAACACACACACACACGTGGAGGGGTGAGAAGAGTGGACACCGTTACGAGGGCTGTCAGCAACGGCTCGAGGTGCGGCGGCGGCCGGGATAACAAGTCCAGAGTGCGATACTCGGGTGAGATCATTTCCAACCATGCTTCTCTTTACATCTAACTAAACTTCCCCTTTTCTCCTTCAATTCCCTTTGGCCACTCTCTATGTAATTTGGGAAATTGTGTGCTGGATGGCTCTCAGTAAATGCCTTAGTCACTCTTTAATTGCACTATCTACCAAAAAGTATTTGGGCACATGTCCACAATGTTTGCTCGGTGGTTGTCGCCCCGTTAAAATCTTGTAGGGCCACCTCTTGCGGCTATAACAGCAGCCACCCTGCCTGGCATGCTCTCTACGAGTGTTTGCAGGACATCCACGGGGATTCGTCGCCATTCCATGAGTTGAGCAATGGATTTTGGCCGCGCCTGACGAGCCCTCACCCGGCGATCCAATTCGTTCCAAAGATGTTCTATAGGGTTGAGGTCAGGGCTCTGGACGGCCAGTCCAATCGGCGAACATTGTTGTCGGTGTACCACTGCATAGTAGCCCTTGAAACATGGCACCTGGCATTGTCATCCTGGAAGTAACACGGGTCCATTCCGTAAAAACGCCACAATGTTGGGAGCATTTCATTATCCAGAATGTTATTTCGTTATCCAGGGTGCACAACTACTTCTTGGTAGATTGTATAGTTAGACTTCCTATTAGCTTCTCCTGCTGCTAGGATTAGTCCTATCCCTCAGTATAATATTTTATAATCGGGCTTAAATCAAAACAACAGGCTCTTCTTACTCGCAATCACACGTTAAGTCTTCATCCTTTCACCGAGCAAGAAAGGAGCTGCGGTAAAGGGGTTGTCTACACACACGTTCTCGTGCTTGTATTTGGTTACTTTCACCGAGCAAGAAAGGAGCTGCGGTAAAGGGGTTGTCTACACATACGTTCTCGTGCTTGTATTTGGTTACTTTCACCGAGCAAGAAAGGAGCTGCGGTAAAGGGGTTGTCTACACACACGTTCTCGTGCTTGTATTTGGTTACTTTCACCGAGCAAGAAAGGAGCTGCGGTATAGGGGTTGTCTACACACACGTTCTCGTGCTTGTATTTGGTTACTTCCAACTTTCCTGAAGCCCTGTTGAAGTTGTATATACAGGATATCCCTTCGCCTCATGCAAGCAAAACTTAAACCAAATCCCCCTTATTGATATCAAGCTCAAATAAACTAACCTTAATATCCATTATGTTCTACAGTACAATAAAGTTTCTATAAGATGGTTGCCACTTCTGGGTACTGGTGTTTTGTTGCAACATGACAAGCGTCTACCCCACAGTGCTTGTGTACCACTTACAATCATCCAACACTTAAGAATTTACCTAAGAAAGTATCAACATACCGCTTTCGTGCGCTCTCAATGTAATAATATTTAGCATGAGAACTATTTCGTACTATATGTCGCCAATAAAACCAAGTTTCTCTCTCTTTTAATAACATTAATGTTGAAGGTAATATAACAATTTCTAGACGCAATATAAGAAAAGGTTCAGTTGACAAAAAAATTAAATACTTTTATATTAAAACCGTCTGTGATACATGGCATATTTAGGAAGAATATCTTAACACGTCATGAATGGTGTGATTTTTCAAAGGTTTGATTCAGACATGTGTAAAGATACTGCGAACAGACTGCATTCGCTGTCCTCGCACGCACACTCGCCATTGCTTGGAATTCTTTGCCCGCATACTCGGCCAGTTGCCTGGCTACTTACTACCTGCCCACGTGGTTCCAGCCTGTGATAGTCGCTTGTCTGTCACGAGTGCTGTGGCTAAGGATGTAAACCTCCGAAGTTCAAAAAGTAGTACATGCAATTAAAAATTATAATAGGTTGTACGAAACTAGAGTATGTTAGCCAAAATACTTTAGGCAACCATTTAAAACTGGTAATGTGTTATGTTGTTAAAAAAAATAAATTTAGATTTCTACTTTTTAACTGCTAGGTTACACTAAATATTGTTGAAAATGTCACAGTAGAACCCAACAGCTTACAATATGTGCTTTTCTTATTAATTGTATTAAAATTTATTGATAAAACCTTTATTTAATAACGCTATTTTAACCGAATACTCTCTATGTTGATGTATGAATTATAATTGTGATCAAATCTTTGGGCAACTAAAAATTTAAAGTTTTAATATAATGAGGATAACTGCACTATTATGGTTCAGGATTATAGAGCTTCTAAGATGTTCACACCAAATATTTTCCGTATCACTGAAGATATCGAAATTTTTATTTCGAATTCGTAAATGGCACTACGGGGCCCCATAGACTACGTATGTGTCTGTTGTGAGATGTTATTAAGTACTGATATATCGATAACAATTTTAGTTTTTTAAATGGAAATATAAATTCTCCCGATAGTGGCGCGTTCAGGGATGTGGTTATTTTGAAAACCTGATGAGCATTTTTTGAGTTATAAGGGGGTCTTGATAGATGAATGCATTTGACTACTACTGTGACGGGGTAGGTTATGTCACCCGCTGGGAGATGTCCATAGGAGTTTTCATACAGAGGTGTGTTTAATTTGATGTGCACACCTTGATTACAATTAATTCACCGTGTAATCGTGTCTGCTTCACAGTCTACCCAAGTGCAACAAAAGCGTCGAAACCTTGCAGTTCATCGCATACTGCAATGTACGAAGCACGTTTACAGCTTCGTTTTTTCCGCCGCGATGTGTACAGCGAGTTACGTGTAGGAACTCTCCGCAGAACATCTCCAAGTGGACGACACAAATCTGCCCCGCAACAGTGTGACGAGGTCACATCTACGCAAACACCTCCTCCAAGGAAACTCCTACCATGAGTTCCTCTTCTTATGCCCGGTTGCACCATAGTGGTTCGAAACTCGATCCGAGATCGGATCTAAGATCGACACAGAAAACTGTTGCACCATTCGAGTTCAGAGCTGGACTGGAAATCGAGATGAATTTAATTTAGAACCGCCGAAATTGGTGGTTCGAAAACTCGATCCGAGATCAGCAGCCAAAATCGACAAATGTAGTTTGAAAATACGCCAACAGATATAGCTACGTTAGATTGTTTTCTTGGGAAATTAAAACAACGTTATACGCACTTGAATATTATTCAGTAAAATTCGTACGACAATAATTCACTTAAAACGGATAAAACACCGCACATCTAGTTCTATCTACAGTGAAAAATACGCCTACTTCCATGACGTCATATATTACGAACCAATAGCAAAATTTGTCTTCTCTCACTTTGGAACCAAGATCGACGAATCGGAGATCCTGAATCATGAAATTTCGTTGGTACAACACTTTTACATTGGAACCAAGATCAAACTGGATCCTGATTCGCAACAAGGATCGTTCGATCTCGGATCGGGGAATATGTTGGTGCAACCGGGCATTAGAGAATCTACGCGGATTAAGTGGCCAAACAAATACGTATATACAGTTGATTCAAGAAAATATTTTGTTGGCAGTCTAATTTATTTCGACCCTACGCAGAAGATGTATTGATTAAAGCGTGTATTTTGTTAGATGAACAAAATTGATTTTGTTGCTTTTGAAGATTTGTTTACCAAACAAAATATTTTGTTGGGACAGCTAAATATATTTTTGGCCCGATACAAACAAATATTTTGCTGGCTCTTCTCTCACTTTACGGATATTAAAAAGTCATATCTACAATTTTATCATACAAAATTATTAAATATAAAATTATTGAAACAAATATCTCTCGTTTAAATTGATTGAAAATACGCACTAAATAATGAGCTCACAGTGTTATAGTATTCAGAGCACTTACCTCCCTCCACGAGAAAACCGACTTTGACTTCCGTCGATTTCAAACCCGAATTTACGCCTGCGGGAACATAGAAGACGTTGCAGTTGGCTGGCTGGTTTTGTAGGGGTACTCCAGTTCCCTACATCGTAGCATTCCGTGGTTTAACCATCCTCTCCACGCTTCACCTCCTTCCGCGGTGCTAAGGATCTCTTTCTCCGACTTGTGTATTACATGCAAAATATCAATAGAATATGTAACAGAAAAAATTACGTTACATGCAGAAAAAAAACCCACTAATTGTATTTCTAAGAGCGACATAACTGCGAATGAAATAAAAGTGAACAGTGGTTAACTTTGTGTATCAAGTTAAATATATACGACCCACAGCAAGGGCCCATATCAATTATTGGCTGCGATAGTGAAGCATGATTATTCGGAGGAACCACATTTTATTAAATAATCAGACGTCAACTCTGAACCCTAAGAGTAATAAAGTTGAAGAGGCAGTTTCACTCAGTATTGCAAGATGCTCTCTCAGTCTGTGATTAAATGTCCTATAATTAGCAGGACTTGAGAGTACACCTTGTCGTTGTCCTCGCAATAGGTTGAAAACTCAAAACAATGAATTAAAACTGGGTTCAGGCACTAAAATATGTATTTCAAAATGAGAAAGTTATGCTTGGCTATTACTTGCTGGGATTTATACTTTTGAATTAGCTGAGAGAGAGTGGTCGTCTTGCATAACAGGTTAAAAAAAACACACATTATGTGTGTATATATATATATATACACATAATGTGTGTTTTTTTTACCTGTTATGCAAGACATTATGTGTGTGTGTGTGTGTGTGTGTATATATATATATACATATATATATATATATATGTATATATATATATATGTATATATATATGTATATATATATATATATGTATATATATATGTATATATATATGTATATATATATATATGTATATATATATATGTATATATATATGTATATATATATATATATATATATATGTATATATATATATATATGTATATATATATATATGTATATATATATATACATATATATGTATATATATATATATGTATGTATATATATATATATATACATATATATGTATATATATATATACACACACACACATAATATGTGTGTGTTTTTTTTTCCTCAGGGACTTTGAGTGTTTCTCGTCACATTTTTACATCTGGCTTCATACGTTTTCACAAGAAAGGTGCAATGCATTTTTTGGTTGTGCTGTCTGATGTGTTTTCTTTGAAAAAAGGAGAATATTATTTGGCAGGACAATGTGAGGGACGAAGAATCCTAATCCTTCTCCGACGTCTGTATGCTGAGAGATTTTTTTTACGGAATATGCGTCGTAGGGCTTGTCTGTTACTTGCCAAGCACCAGTTCAGTTGCCGCGCTCAAGATCTGAAGAGAAGAAAGGAGCTGTGAAATATTGTTTGCGCCAGCTAGAATGACTGTACAGGTATAATGTTATAATTGGCTGTATGCGATGCAGTTCAGTTCACTGGTTGGTTGTCGGATTACCTTGTTCTTCCTTATTCCCAGTGCATACAACTCTAGGTGCGGGATTCGCGTGAAAGGAAATCAGTGCTCAATATACAGTACTACGTATATAGGCTGTTCACGCTACACCGAGCACTTTTACAAGCTCTGCATATGCACAAAGTGTATTCTTTTACCATACGTACAATTAACCTTAGCTGTGGGCCTGATCACTATATTAATGCCTCCGTCAAGTAAAACATCGAAATAATTAGAAAAGTAAATATTCTACAAATTTGCTAATTCCAATGCTTATATGCATTAAAAAAATAAATTATAAGTCATAATTTCAATATTAAAATATATTTACCTTACACGTTTTGTTTCGACATTAACAGCTTTCCCTCCCTTGTTGCCAACATTACTGGGTGCAGGCTAGTCAGTGTGGACCATTAAGATGCGTGCAGTTAGAGACGGCGAACTTTTTCGGAGGTTCATTTCAAAAGTGTTTAATTAACAATGAACAGCGTGTCTACGAGCCGGACAGCGAACGTCTCTACAGACTCTGACTGCGCTGACAAACTGCTGAACTAAACAAGGAGATTTGTGAGAGCTGCCCGAGTATTTAAATATTTATGGTGGAACTTCCGACAGTTTTTCTGAATGCATAGTTGGGACTTAGTCGTGAGAAGTGACGAGTTTCTTTCGGGAGAAAAAGGCTATAGAAGTCACAGATTCGGAAACTTACAGTCCATTATGAACGGAGGTTACGCTGTTAACTCGAGATGCATGACCGAGAAATTTATTTTCCTCGGTACACATAATTTATTTTTTATTTTATATTTTCAGGCGTTTATCAGACACTCGTGTATAGAAAGGAATATTCAAATTCTTGGTTAAGAGAAATTATTTGAGTCGACATTGAATCTATATGATGGGATCTATGAGTTATTGTGCGAGTGTGTTTCGATCATTGAGCACTACCTATAAATATGCGATGTGATCTTTGAACCTACAGAGCAACTCGCAGTTGACATTACTTCTCATACTGTGCCACGTAGAGCCTTGGGAGGACAACACCATAGGGCAGAACCCCAGAACTTGCCTTGTTCCAAACGACCCCATGCAACGCACCACAAATAACATAATGGACCTGTTGTGACGAGTGGGGATTACCAAAGGGTAGTAGATAAGACACACGGCCGAACACTGGCCCAGTTTGGCAAACTTACACTAGCTTTCACACCGAACAGTTTGTCTGCATAGAAAAATAATTTAACTTATTATTTCAAAATTATAGGATACGTGCTAAAAGCTAATCAAATTCCACTAAATAAATAAATAACAAGATGTCGTAGTGACACACTTTAATTACTGGATCAAAATAAAGCTCTGTTATAAAAAACACACCTTCATAAAATCTAGTTCGATAGTAAATTGCCTACTAAATATCGCAATTCACGGTTGTAATCTCATGATTTACTAGAATTACCGGGATCCCGATCAAATTTTAGGTCTACATCACAAATTCATATATAAAGGTTAAAGTGGCAAAAGGCCAGAGCTGCAACACAAAAATTAATTAACATTACATTTTCGTGAAGGTTAAAGTGGCACAAGGCCAGAGTAGAACTGAATTTCCATAAATTTGTAGTTACATTTTCACTCTTTTTTTGTTATAATTTTCAATTTTCAAATAAATGCCATAAATGCAGGAAGAAAGTCTCAAAAGTAGCGTCCGACTGCAGATTCAAAGCCGAAACAAATTTGAGATTTCGTAGTTGGTTAATTCATTAACATGTATAATAATGTAAGAATTTTGGCCTGAAAGCAGCAGTAGGAACACGCCCGCAGCCCAGGACGGTCCTTGGAAAGTATAAGAGCTTTCCATCCATGATGATAGCGAAGATGGACACCAAAAACAGGCTCGTCACATCTTAGGCCATATTAGAGTTATGCCCTACTCGGGAACCGCTACCGGGACCAAAAGTTGCCGCACACACTTACCAAGAGCGACGAAAGTGCTAGTTTATCGAAGGATCACAAAGATGCAGTCGAGAACAATTTTCTGAAAGTGTCATGCCATCATTTAACGATGAAGAAGACGGAAACGTCACCGGCGTAAGTTGTCGTAGACCAAATATCGATTCAGGCAGTGTATCGATTATGCCGACAATCGATACACATGTTGCGATAATAATGTAAAAAGTCACGTGATTTAATTTTTACGAACTGACGAAAGTAAGGTAAACAATATTTTAACAGAGTAAAAAATTCTGAGAAATGGCGTGTCACATAAAACGTGACTTTTTTTTATATTGTATCTTCCCGATACATAGATAATTAATAACATACACGATCTTTTGATAAAATGCAGAAGACTTTACCTAAATTCTGGGCAATAAAATAAATTGACGAGACAATTACAAACAGGAAAAATTATGCAGAAAAACAAATATTTTAACACAAATGTAGATAAACAATAATATAAATACTAGAATAGCCTATTGGGTCACAGTGACTATCAGAAGTTAACAGTGAAACCGAATTAATGACATAACTACACAAAAAACACAAGCAAATGAAAAGGCCGAAGCGAACATCGGTTTTGCCAAACAAAAAAATATTCCTAGCAAAGGAATACACAAGAATTATGTAAAATAACAAAAAACAAAAACGGGTGCCACAAAAGGTGTAACAATGCACACTCGGACAACATTTCTGTCACTGTCACAGATGAACTGACTACCCCAAGAGATATTGTCTCGAGCACACGAGAGTGTGGTCAGCATCCATTCTCATGAATGACGTTAACCCAGTCCGGAACTGAGGATAATCCAATCACCATAGCCTCAGATCAAATTACAGAACTGTTGAATACTAGCTGCAGAACATTCTATTAGGTTATCATATAATTCTGAATGGTTTGGGAACAACATTCTATTGTTGGTAGTAGGAACGCAGTGTTCTGCTGCAGCAACCACATGTGTAGTAGCAAATACAGTCACATGTAGAAATACAAGTGTAGGCTGTTCACGCTAAACTGAGCACTTTTGAAAGCCCTACTTAAGCTCTGCTTGTATACACGTAGTAGGGTCTTCCGCCTTATGGAAAATTAGCATTGCCATGGGCCTTGTCACTTTATTCATGCGTCGGTCAAGTGAAACTGTGAAATTATTAGAGAAATGAATATTTTACAAATCTGCTCATTTTTACACTTCGATACATTAAAAAATGCAGAAAGCGAGAGAAATAATTTAAGTTATCATAAATGGTTACCTAACATTTTTTGTTCAACGTTAATATCGCACGTTGGGAAGTAAAGAGCCACAAGTGCAAAAATGTCATGAATTTAAATAGCAATGCCGTCTTATAGAGAAAAAAAAATCCTCTATGTTTCTATAGAGCCACGTGTGGTAGGTAAGATATTGGAGGCAGGGCGTAGTTGTGACTCTATGGTACTAATGTAGTTAAATGTTACCTAGTAATTCTATATGGCCATATCTCCTTTATAGCCATATTCAATGGCGCTGCTTTTCAATTTTCGTATTTCTATACAGCCACATCTGCGTTTGTTGCAATTCAGAGAAAATTAAAAGTATATTTAATCTCATGACAATGGTACACCTGACCAAAGCATTTGTTTCATTTTAGTGGTATATTTAATTCCATTATATTGCCACACTTGACAAAGGTACCGGTGTTCTCTATCTCTTTGTTGTTGTGTTGTTTACGTTGTTGTATAGTGTCGTAATAAGCCTAAGTGTAGCTGTCTAAGAACACACTATGTACAAATTATAAGAACTCGGTATATGAAAGCATTAACTCCATCTGTAAAGAATCAGGTAATACACGTACCTTATATACGTAAGGTCTCGTCGTATAATTCCACTATAATCAACATGGGCACTGGCACTCAACATTGCTTCATTTGGTGCGAGGACCAAGCTAAACGTAGTCCTAATGAAATTAGTTCCTGCCTAAATACCTCTCTGAAGAGAAATAGTGTTCTAAATCCCATTGTTTTTATTCCGATACCAATTCAGGGCAATATAAAAACAATTTTACTGTTTTATTATATATGCACGCCCTCACTGAAAAGCGGAAAAAATGTGTATTGAAAGGAGGGCCCATTCATGTTCCCGATCAGTGGCCACCATACACACAGTCTGCTAAGAAAACTATTCATCACTTGAAATAATTTAAATGGACGCAGCTGATATGTATAACTTGAAACAATTGTGCACCTCCTAGGATCGAACTTCAGCATAAATGAAAATGGAGAAAAGGTACTGAGGATTGAAATAAATGAAATAACAGTTGAGGCAGAAGAACTCAATTGAATTAAATACAAACTAACCTATGAGGTTAATGAATACAGCATCATAAATGCTCATCGCCAAAAAAGAGGATGACATTCAGGGACTCATGAACTTACTCGTGCATTTACCTAAGCCACAAGAATCTTCTCCTCCTGTGTGAAGCAAATCATATAAAGCTATAGACCCATGATTTCTTTAAAATTCTTCGTGTTTGTGCCGACCTAGCGGAAGGAAGTGTACATTAAGTGGGAAACAATATTACTTCAAAATATTTTAATATATATATACATGTATTAAAAATATTTGTTTTGTATATGACATGAATGTATGATGAATGTATAATGTATATGTATAATGTATATGAGATGATGTATAATAATTATTTTATTAATGTTAGTAATATTATTTAATAATACTCCAGTTTTTTCAACTTTAGTATTATGTTCATTTTGTCTAAAACATGCTAGTTTTTATGAAATATATTTGGTCTTAATGCAACGACTTGAGACTCAGTTATATTTTAATATGGTCACAAGTGACAAAAAGGGTATTTATAGTTGAATATATCACATATTATTTAAAGACGTAATGTTGTTTACAAAGAGCTCTCAATATTGTGCCCATCCTCAAGAAATTGAAATAGTATATTACAAATGAAAATTTCCAGAAAATGTTTAATATTTAACTATAAATATCTCAGAACCACCAGTTTTGCACTTCTTCCCAAGGTGCGATATATAGAACTACTTTCCCCTTCATGATTACCAACTTTACCGGACACATGTCACTCATTGTGCCTGTTCAAATATATGCAGATAGGGGCAGCGACTTTTTTCTAAGGTTGTTTTCAAATGTGCTCACTTTATCGTGAACAGCAATGAACAGTTCTGTTGGTATTACTCTCTACGTTAAACCATATTTTTCTACATAGAACTCATCAGTTAGCTGTCTATTTTTTTTTAAACAGAGATGGTTCCAACAATCATATTTTCTCTATACGAGTTCAAATTATACTTTAATAATGCCCATCCAATAATTTTCATTCGTGTTAAAATTTTTTAACATTTGTGGGTATATGGCACCGCCCGTTAAGCAACCCGATATATTCTCAATAAATGACAAATCTGGTGGTAGAGTTGGCCATGACAGAAGTGCAATAGAGTTATTTCTTACAAATATGTGATTTGTTATGGCGTTGTCATGCTGTCTTGAACTGGCTTTGGTGAAACAGACCTGAGGACAAGCAGGAATGAAGCCCTTACGTCATGAGTATTGTGTAGATATTGCGGAAATGTGTAGTAATGAAAGCAGAAAGGGAAAGACAGGCTAAAGAGCGCTGGTACATCATTTTCTGATTAAAGTCCTTGGTGTTTCTACCTGCTGCTAGGCAAGTACCCTCTCACATCCCAAGACATATTAAACCAAAATAAGATTGCCATTGGGAAACTGGCCTTTCTTGCCCAGCTAAAACGTAATAGGATCAGAAAGTTTGCTTTACAGAAATGCATTAGTTGAGCTGTCATGCTAATCTCCAAGTAAAGAATGAAGTTTCCGAATCAATAGCTATCACATTCACCAGCGCACAGCCCAAACCACTATAAATTTATGGATGGCTTACTTGCCTGTTGGGTACAAGCATAAACAAAGAAAGGATTTTTGAAATTCAACCCCTAAGAGAGTGAAAAGGGGGGAAAGGTGTTTTCAAGGACTCCTTAAGAGCATATTAACTCAATAATATATCGCTATGCTCTTTGCTCCAAAACGGTATCCATATAGAAGCCTAAAACGGAGTTTTAGAACTTTTTTTAATTCAGTCCTTTAAAGGGCGACAAGAGGTAATATGTTTTTTTTTCCCGAAGACTTCTCAGAATCTCAGTAACCCAATAAATATTTTTATGTAAAATATATCCAATACATTAAAAATAAAGAGCATAAAGCTATAATTTCTGGACTTTTCTCAATTATTTTGAATGACACCCCATAGTGCATCACATTTAAGAAGTTACTACACTAGCAGACCAACTTTGAAATATCGTTCGTTCGATCTGTCAAACATACTTTTTTGGGCTAACGATGGCTAAAACGTGTTTTTCGCGATGGTTTTAAGGTATTATAATAACTATGCAGGAACTTTAAATTTGTGTGGTTAAACTGAGTAAATATAGGTCTGTGTATTATTTATAGTATATTTGTAAGCTGATAGTTGTTAAAATTATGGATTAAGCTTTCACAGTCCCATAATGAAAAACTTTGTGCCACATCTCGTAAGTGGTGAGGAATTTAACGTGAGTGCAAGTGACCATACAGGACTCCTCTGCTTCCATGCAGTGATCACCGAGAAGGATGAGTCTTCGTATTCCACGAGATTGAACAATTATTCCTTACTTTTTAAAATATTCTCGTGACATTCATGATTCTCAGCACATGTTTTTAAAGCTGGGAACTGCCATAGCCCACCGTATCTCAGCATCTTCGTCCACCAGACAGTAATTCCAGCAGCTGTCTCCGAAGAACACGACCAATGTCATCTCACGTTATATCACCACTGAGCAACTCTCTCTCTCTCTTCGAGAGGAAGAGGAGATAAGGCAACTCAAAAAGGGAAGTGTAATCCGCTGTATTTCCTTCATTCGAATATCTCTCAATCAAAGCGACGAACCTGCCGCTCCCTTTGATTGCCACATAATGGAACGTTATTGGTTTAAAAAAATTGGGGTGAAAAGGAGGAGGAGGAGGGGGAGACGCTGTGTCCATGGCAACGCCCCTCGCCACCAAAATCCAATATCGCGATGCGCGAAAAGTAAGCAGGCAGGGGTACCGGCAAGGGAAGCTTCTTCTCCCCCTTTTCACTCACAGAAATTCAACATCCCTCCTCCCGCTCAGGCCTTCTCCGCCCCCGACCACTGCGTCATTCGACTTCAGTCTCGAACCACCCCTTTTCACCCTCCCACCCGCCATACCAACCCCAAATCCAAGTTCCCATCGTACCTACCCGCGGCAAGTCAGGGTAGGTGGCGAGGGTGAGTTTTTAGACGGGGTGGAAGGTGGGGAGTTGGGGGCTGGAGATAAAACGAGACCCTCAACGAGGGTTCAGTACCTCCCCTCCCCACGTTCCTCGGAGAGAATGTTGCAGGGAGGGACTGTGCGACGCCCGTACTGAACTCAAGTTGCAGGGAATAAAACGATTATCGTAACAACCCGGAGAGTTTTCAAGCGAGGAACAGCCTTTGAGGGTAACAAAAACTTGATTACAGATGTAGCTTTCCGACCGAGTTAATTTTGGCATAACAGCGTTCTGCATTCAGGAATGAATTCAGGCGATGGGATACCAGAAACTGTGGAAAATAATGGAAACAGAGGTGACCCAAATAATTTGAATTTCACGCACGTAGGCCTGTATCAGAAGTTTGCCAAGTTCATGTTCGTCCCTTGGTCAAATACGGAAACAAATTAATGATGCTCAGAAATTTTCCATACACTGTAACGGCCTTAAAACACTAATTGTTTAAATTGAATTTTAGATTAATCACGTAAATATATTACAGTTTATAGTAAACTGACAGCAGAATATTTTCTAGTGTGACATAAAATATTTTTTGACGTGATAACGTATTTAAATTTGCAACCATAGTGCCATAGTGGGAGGCAATTAATGAAATCCGATGATAAACTCGGGGGATTGCAGCTTCAAATCTACCGTCTACATTCAAAATTCAATTGCACCACTCGATTACCAAAGGATGAAAGAATATGTTATGTTGAGTGAGGACTGAGAAGCTTTGCACGCGGTGAATGGTTAAGTGGATTGGCGGGGGAGGGGGACGCACTGCAATTTTAAGTTTGTTTCGCCTCGTCTCATAATTTACGCGTAGCATAACTTTTGACTAGGAGAAGCTAAGATGCTCGTTTAAGTTTCAATCAACAGCTCTCGTCAAGATCAATCGATTGAGTGTATAAAAACATTTGTGTGGCGTGGTTATGGTGAAATTGTATGTGTTTGTGTAAAAAATTAAGATAACTTAACACAACGTCGGCCTATACTCGTAAAAAGCGAAGTCGAAAAACTGAAACCGTATACGGTTGGAAAAAGAATCTCTAAAGAAATCTAGTGATATCCATAAAACCCCATATGATCCAGTGAAGCGGTGCCGGGAAAGTAAAAAAAAAAAAAAAAAAAACATCAAAGCGTCCGAACCCGCAAAACAAACGGCCGTGTCCCCAACACAGCCACGCCCCATTTTTTTGTCACCCGTTTGATGTCTCCAAACCACTTCAATATCGACGTGGTGTTAACAAATTTTTAGTATTTCTGGGACGGGGTTCAAAATTATAAAGTTCGTACTACTAGCGAGATGAGTAGACACCTGAAATCACTAAATTACATTTTCTTCCAGCATTGTAACACGTCAGACGATGAATCAACTTGCTGAAAATAACAGTATTAATTAGTATTAAAAAAAACAATTATTGGACACTTGACAGTGAAGCTAATCAATCGTTTCAGCAATCGGTGGTTGTGACTTGACATAATGATGACGCAAGAAAGACATATTAAGAATTAACGCGAGAACAACTTGACAAGATAGTAACTATGTTGATGGTAAAAAAAGTCCACAAAACCCGTCAAATAGAGACCTGCGCTTTTCCCTCCAAATGCCACACCGGAAGATTTCACAAAGCTCATCCTGTTTGCTTCCCGCAACTTGACCTCTTTACTGCAAACCTCCCGCCCCCCTTTCCCCCCCCCCCCCCCCCCCAACGTCCGTCAGGATGTAACAATCGTTCTCTTCGTCTTTCTTCATCCTTTGCCATTCTTTCAAGTTCTCTCTCCCTCCTCGTGCTCGTGTTTACCTTACTTCTCGCGGGGCTCACTTTTTTATTTACCACTTGCCATGCAGAGATTGCCTAGCGTGATGTTCCCGTGGCTACAGGCTACGCTGTTCTGTTTACCTTTTCAGTCAAATAAAAAGAATGAAGAAAAACTTTGAAAACAAACATTTCGTAAAATCCTCTAATACCTTTAAAAAAAAAAAAAAAAAAAAAAAAAAAAACAACTTCTACTAGGGTCACTGATCAGATTACTTGCCCAAATACCTGTCCAAGCTTATGCTACAGTCGAATTTCGTTTACTCGGGCATCGAAACATTCTTTTATTTACAGCGAGCGACTTGACTCTCATTTGCGAATGCAATTTTCCAGATCATTGAAACAAAAGTAGCTATCGGTGTACATGTCCCCCAATCTTCTCTGGAATGCGTCGTGTTCCTACCGCATCGTATCGCTGTTACCGGGAATAAAGCAGGAGTTTGTCAGCTATATATAACATTTCAGGAATATGAGCGTGAAAATTCGTGTTGAACTGCTTCACGCTCAGGCCATAGGGCCCTGAGTTTCCAAGTGGAGAATTTGAAGTAGTGTGATGTAGTTTGGTGATTAAGTATGTCATGGTAGAAGTCACGGCCATTGGTGAAGATATATTGTAAAACGTATGTGTTGTGGTGGCATGGGAAGTAGGTATTGCAATATCCTGTATGACCTGACAGGTTTTTTAGCGACCGGCCGGAAAGGTTGGTACACTTGTGGCAGTGGTTTGAACTCCTGTAACATACATACATGTGGCGATGGTCTATCGAGGTTATATCCAAAATTGCTGGTTTATCTTGAAGGGTGACTTTAAATGAGGGTGACGATGGCATGCAACAAGGTAGTAAACGCGAGTATACGCTGTTCGCGTTAAAGTGAGCACTTTTAAGGCCCTAGATAATGTGTTTGTTTCCGCCATTTTTAAATCCCATAACAACCTTTTTATATAAATATTGCCCTGTGAGTAATAAACACAGTGTGTATATTCCACCACTCTCGGAAGTTAACGCCGAATGCTACAATAAAATATATTTATTGGCTATTATTCCAAATGGGAGCGATTTCAAAAGTGCTCACTTTACCGTGGGTAGTCTATACCCAAAAAAGACACACCGGCGAACGGAGACGTCTGCCGCACGTCTCGCATGCTAAAAATAAGGTTGTGACCCACCGGGAATCGGATCACTGTTACGTATGATGTTAGGAATGACATATATAAGTTTCATAAGTAGCTCATCAACGTGTCACTATTTCCCATCGCTGCTGATGTCGTTCGTTCGAGTCCGTTCACCAGCTCGATGAGGTTCCTTCAAAGAAAGTGACAGGTGTACGAGAAGTAGTCGTTCACTCAGGTGACCACTTTCTTCTGTTTTATCACACGTTGTCACTTTTTACACTTCCTCTCACTTCAGTAATCTTCATTTCAGATTGTAACGACAGGTCATTATCCGTGGTGTGGCAGCCTGCTCTGCTAAGGTCAGCACTCTTCTCACTTACAGTATTCGCTCGCGATTTCTCAGACTAGAGTAACGTGGAAATGCCCTAATAATGAACGTTAATTTGTTTGCAAGAGTTCAAGTGCATGGTTTGCACGAAATTTACTAACTCATATTAAGTTGCATACAATTCTTAACGATATTTATCCCTTCTTAAATGCACTGGGCTACAGAATATATCCTTACAACTAGTAGCAGTAAAAACCACATACTAATCATACTGAATAAAAATGCAAATCCTCAACCTAGAAAAAAATTGCATCTTTCAATTATGCCCACAGAAGTTCTTCAGTTGGGCTTTATAGCATTTTTCAGTAATTGGTTCAAAGCAAATAAAGACTGGCCCAACGATACATATTAAGTGAACAAAAAAACCTATAAAACCACAACTTCACGAAATTATTTGCCCAAAAAACATTTTTACATGACATATGGCACATGTATTTCACACATGTACAGGTCAATTATTTAAATACAAAATAACGCATCTTATGTACTAAATACTTCGATCTGTTTCCAAGATATATACTGTACTGCGTGAACGTAGTCCAACGCCTTTATCAGTTTGTCAAATGTTTTGTTAATCACTGGATAGAAGAGAATGTTGCGATACGGCAAACCTACTCGAAAGCGAGGAAAACGGGAGGGATGAACAATCGTATTAAAAGCAGGAAGAATCAAAAGAGAGAGGAAAAAAATATTTATATATTGGCGGAGCGGACGACACGTTTGCAATGATATATCGGGAGGAATCCACGAGAGATGCTAAAGAGAGAAAAGGGGCAGAGGGATGAAGCAAAGGGAACGTGAGGAGACAAAGCCAAAGCCATCGCCATTATCAGGGGAACATTATCATATATCAAATATTGGCGGAGTGGAGTGAGCGAACGCGAGAGAGAGAGGGAGAGAGAGGGGGGGGGGAGAGACCTCGTACGGGTGCTCGCAGTGGGGTGATTGGGAAAGCCGTCAGGATATTTGACTTTACAAAGCTCTGGAGCTCGGAAACGTTTCATGGTCCAGGACCATTCCTTCTCACGCCATCATCCCCCACCTCCCCTCGAGGCGATTCCAGTTTCTTCTGAGCGATCCCATAAGGAGATTGATATATCGCTGAAAAACCTTTCTGGTGGTTTAATGGTTCAACGTTGGCCTCGCACCTTTGAGATCGTCGACTAGCCCCTAAACCAAAAAGTTTTGGAAAGGTGGCCCTGCTAAGCTTAGCGTTTCGGATACTACCATTAATTATGAGCACAAGAACGAAATGATGCGATGTTCACTTTGGCCCAAATGTTACCATCGTGAAAACAGACCATATCCCCCTCTGATTACATCAGCGTATTTTAGGTCGATCTCTTACGCACTGGTTAGAGAGTTAGGTCACGCAATACTGCCAGCAAGATAGGTCATTTTTCGGATGCGAGGAATCTGAGTTTGAGTTATCAAAGTTGATATTGTTACACGCTGGCTGCTCTACATCGCCTCGTTTGGCCCATCCCGCGCGAGCGAACGAAACAGTGTGTCAAGTGCAGAGTAATAATGCGAGAAGTGCGCGGCGATTTACAAAGACGAGCCGTCACGTGTGCCAAAGAGGTCTATCGGAACTTGTGCGCTCCTGACTTTCAGCGGATTAAATTTCTGGGATTATCTTACCAAGAATGTTCTGGTCACTTACCTAACATCTCTCAGCGTTACTCGGGGTGCAGGGAACCTTCTAGATCGGGCAAGTGAGACTACTTAAGCCGCGACGGGCCTCCGAACCGACAGTATAGAGTGCGGAGGGTCGCGCGAGCTCAGGCGCCAGATGTGCGAAGACAGTGAAGCGACAAGCCGGCAGAGCGACGAGTGGAGGGGAGAGTGTCACCAGCGGAAGTGAAGTCTGCGGACTGCCAGCATCGGTAAAGTGAAGAGTGAGACAGTTGGGCGGGACTACTGAACTGGTTGCGCAAGTGAAAGACATTCGGAATGATGACGATAGGCAAATTGAATGTGCATACATAATGAGTGTGAATTGAGTTACTGTAACCAGTAAGTTGACAAGACAATGATAAGGCCTTTAATTAGAATTGAGACAGATATTATATATTTCGCTCCCTGAGAATTACAAGTGAAATAGTGGAAATAGCTTGTTGAATGTTGTAAATACTTACTGTGCAATTAAATAAAAAATCAGATTTAGTTCGTTAATTTTATTATGACATACATCGCTCACGAACTCGGATACACTTCTCTTGCGTCTTGTAGCACTATGGAACTGGTTGTACAGCGCAACGAATGCGTGTGTTTGGTACCAAAATTCAGTCATTTTCCCCTTCACCCACACTTATCCGCTTCACCGACTATTTCACATCGCGTCAAGCACACCCCACAGAAGATAGGCCAGTGAAGTCCTGTATAGAATTCTCTATTTAATTCCGTACTTGAACCTCTGCAAATCGAAATCTTACTACGACTACGGTAACTACCATTAAAGCAGCGATAACTTAAGTCATTAATCTCACAGAAAGAACCAGTCTCATATGTCATAGTAGTTTGTGTAAACACACACTCATATATATATATATATATATATATATATATATATATATACACATATATATACACACACACACAATTGTTCATTTGTCGGTTTAAAACTGTTAAGATCTTTCTGAATATATTTCACCGTATATATTTACTTGCCACATGGCAACCAATATGACAAACAAATTTTTCTTTTTCTATGCACTAGAACGCGTAGGTGAACTATAATTGTGTTTACTGCAATCATTGTCTGCTCGTAGAATTCTGTTATTGAAAGTTCATCGTAATTTTCGCAAAATCCTATTAAAACATATATCATAGACTTTTGATCACTTCGATGTCGTATATTCATCTCATAAGTTTATTTCACTTTCGTGTTTCCTGGACAAACAGAGTTGGATAGCTTCTAGTATCCCTATATTTCGCTGAAAATAACACAGCTTAAGCTTGATTGTTTCGACAGGAAATATCCAGGCGTGAAATTCGTCATTCTTACACGCGGGAACGCAAACGTTTGAAAAATTCGTAACGAATGTAAAAATAAAAAATAAAATATTTTCACTATAACACACGTGGTGTTAGCTGGAATTGGAGCTAAATGTATGACATCTGTGTTTCTGTTACTTCAAGTAGGTACTTTTGTTCAGTAATAAAACCTGAGTATTTATGACGTATTTTACTGCAGGCCTCGGGAAGTACCATGATTCACTTATTTGTGACTGTACCTTTAAGTAAAGTTGCAAGTTTTACGAGTTGCGAGGACACTGGCAATGTCAGCCTCTCACGTACATTTCTAAATACCTACTCTAGCAGTGAACGGATTTAAAGCTCCCTATGTGTAGATAACTTGTTTTATATTTGTCACATTACTAATTTTCGTGTAAGAGTTGAATTTCATTAATTGAAAATGGTAATGATAGTGAAGAGTTAAATCAAGTAAAATTGCGTCTGGAAAGCATTATAGATAAATGTGATATTCCAAACTTAATTATTACAACAAAAACCCGAAAGAAAGTTTTTTTTTTTTTTTCATACGAGTGGTTAAAAAGTTTAAAATCTGTACGCGCAAAAGTGACACGAAAATTGTCCCCAAGTGTAGTACGAAACGTTATTTTGACTTTACCGTGTGTTTCTGTGCCAGCATTCACCTTACATTTACAAACTTATCACTGTGTAGTTGGACTTTATTTTTGCCATTAGGATAGACTGTTGAGCAACTAGTTTCTCATGCTCAACTGTGCACTAAATTATTTAACACAGATTAATAAAGATAATATAAATAGGTATGAGGTCAATCAGTGCAGTTCTCATCGGATATCTGAACGATTAGTTCTTGACCGTCACACAATTACGTAAAATATTTTCGCATCATCTTTATTTTCTTCATAAGTTCTATAACATACAAAACCCCAAATAATGAACATATCACACATGTTTACCACTTTCGCTAGAGGTGATTTGAAAGTTATGAAAATGAACAAAATATGAGCATTAAAATGTTAACGTACAGCAAAGTAAAATGTAAGTAACTTCGAGTTTTAAGTGGCAATGTCTGCTTACTTAAAACAGGAGAATGTTTTCACTGTAATCCGGAGGATTTTATTGAGGTAACTTGCTGACGATACATGGTGTAATACTTTAAACTGCGTAAACTCGTTCTGTGTGTACTGCCTTCTCTCTCATTCCATTATCAGTTCCAGTTACCCCTCCACGAACTTACCTTCTTCAGCTTTTTTCTTTCTCTCCTTTAAAAAGAGTGCCGAAATTCGCCCTACGCCTCTTCCGAAAACCTCGAAATTGGCGCCGATATTCGGTCGGGAGACGGACAAGCAACTTTCTTCAATTTGGAGGAAAAGAAAGTTTCTTCACGCAGCCTAACACGCCTAAAACACAATTATCCCTTCATTGTAAAACGAACATTTTTCTTTCCTTTCGTTCTCTTTAATGAAGTTTGTTTAGGTCCGGAAGTGAAACTAATTTTTCTGTCTTCGCTTAGAGAACGTAAACAGTTGTTCTCGGAAAAGTTGTTCAAGTCAACAACCAATGAATTTATCCTGCAGATGTTTTCCCATAGCAAATGGCACCATGAATAAGTAACACGATTATGTGTTTCCGTACAATCAGAGTCTAACCAGCTAGTCTTGCAAAAAAGAACATTTAATTAATTTAACAGCCGCAAACTGTATGAGGCAATCAATAGCATACATTAGGAGAAGAAGCGGATATTGATGAAACTTTTCGTTTGGAACTAAGAAGACATTCGAAAAGAATAACAACAAAACAAATATGAGGATAATTCTTAAGTTTTTCATGTCTTGCTATGTATTGTTGTTAGGACATTAATATACATAAAAGGATAACAGAATAATAAATACAAATTTAATAGTTTATTTAGAGCTCCCATTTAAAACGGTATGTCCAATAGATCTTTTCATGGACTGCTACGGAGACATGTTGTGATTTCAGAACAACATTAATCACTTTAAAAATAACTTTTTTGAAGTCAAATGATATTTTTTAACTTTTCTTAGGGTATTTCAATTATTCCAATAAATTACATTTCTCATGTTACGAGTAAGATTTAATGTTATATCGATATTATCTCATAAATACTTTAACGGTTTTATTTTTATAAAATATTTCTTTTTAATCAAGTGTTTAGTTGGAAAGTAGCTTATACTAACGGAACGAAAAGCAGAAAGCAGACTTGAGAAATTTCATAGCCTTCATCCTCTAATGGAGATGAAAAAACTACACATTCCGCTAATTGCAGTTAACCATCTGTGAGTCTAATATGCTATCGTATCTCAAAAGCCCACTTAGTTTTCTACGGTTTGATTGTTCTAGTTAATCCAAATTGTTTACATAATGAGTAAATTTCTTACTTGCTGAAATAATGATTTATTTAGATTACGCGTGGATAATTGAAATAAGCTCCGCAATACTTGTTAACATTGGATCTGTGTGGCTGAGAAACTCACAGCACTTGACATGATACGGGTGGCTTATTGGGAGAGCACTGATACCACGCATGCTAATATACTGCGACACTAAGAAAACTAGATACAGAAGCAAACTTAAATGTTTTTCTTTGTCGTTGAACAACAACAATGCACAATATTGTGACAAGTGTCGCTGTTCCCAACACGTCACAACTACACCAATTTGACCGATAAAATGACAAAGACGATTAGACTTTCTGTCTGCAATTAGTTTGTTCCTTTTTGGGAACTGAGTTGTCGGATCCTGTCGTGGTTCTACTTCAAGCAAGTGGCTTTTTCTGACTTAAACGTAATTGTTTTAGCAGCAATATTCATAGGAAACTTTACGTACATCTATATTTTACTCGTGAGATTGGCAGTGTATGCTAATTACGTAGGGAGTAGTGTAAGGAGTGAAGTCGTGAAAGATACTACAGAAAATTTTCCAACACAATACAGAGCGGCGTAGGCAAAAAAATCGAAATTTAACTTTCGATAGCAGTTACCTAGCAAATGAAAATTGTTGTCCACTAACTGGATGCATTTATTCACTAGATTAACATGCCAGACCTCCATTGCATGTCCCATGGGTCCTTACTCGATCTGCTGCATATAAGTAGATTTAACCGTGTCTTGGTTTCGTAGTAATAATACTGTTAATTAGACATATTAGCTTTGTCTAGATCTGTTACAGGTAATAAGCCTCTCCACCCAGCCAAATCGAGCATTAATATTTGAAAAGATTATCATCCGTTTTGGAATAATTCGGTGTCATGTTGGCACGCTTGCTTTCTCGCTTACTAGTTTGCCATCGCTGCCTTTAAAAGCACTGGCGTTTGGAAAGTATATGTAATTTTAGTTTTTATCAACGTTTTACTTAGAATATCAATGCGAATTAGTCCAACATGGATTCTTAGACACTAAATGTGACTTCATAAATGGCCGGCCTGGCACAATTAGTTAGAAAAATTATAAACTCTGCTCTCGTATTTTGCTGTCTGTCGTATACTTATTTGATTCTCAATAGTGAAGAATTCCTATTTATCTATCCAAGACGATGGATATAAGGAAAATTTTAAATTTGTAATTTTTTTTTTTTCCTTTTAAATGGATGACCACTGTATCATCTGCACTTAGCCGTGGTTATACATTTTATGCACTGTTAGTTTCCTCCTAATAAACATTATTTATACTTATGAGGCATACAACTTATTTTTAACTTATGAACGGCCAGTATTAAAGAATATGACGTGTCCCACTAGGTCTGGCTAAATGAAGATTTCATTTCATCATAATGTTCCTCTCCAATAAGAAAAAAAAACACTATCATTAACACGTGGCTATAACTGCCCGCTTGCTTTAAAGATGTAAATATTTTTGTACAAGTTTTAGTTCTGTCATAAATTGCCATTATAAATGCCCTCGTAAATACTTGAAAATACCAATGCGCACATAAGCAGTATTTTTTAAAACCTATAAACATGAATACAGACATGAAAGAATAATGCACTATGCAGAGCTAGAGGAGCGAAAATGCAACTGAGAGGTGAGAAAACTGATTTATTTTCATGTGTAAATATCGTGTTAAATGGAAACCTTAAAGAACCTTAGCTAAACTCCCTCCTGGTAGAACGTTGAATTAAATGCATCGACTTCCTTACGTTAATTTCCAGTTGTTTTATAAGGACGAATTAATTAGCTTACATCTCTATCGCGCTTCTGTCGGTGGAAGGATTAGTCACTGAAAACTCAAGTTGTTCGTTCGATACATAAATCCTAAAGAGACATCATATTTAGCCGTAAATGTTTTGTCGCTGAGCTACTAAAAAAGGAGCTATATAAAAATTACCTCCTCCCAAAGTTCTTTAACGAGATATTCCTGAGATTAAAATGGGAGCACGGAAAGGGAAGGATTGCTTAATTTTTCCATTCCCTTGAAAGACACCAAAAATACTCTCCTCACTCCCACATTCCCTCCATCGAAAAGCGCTCAATTTTATATAAAAGTGTCGAGTAGCGATTTGTTTCGTGGGGGGTTACCGTGTTAACTAATTAATTAATTAGCCTCCGTAGATACCGCGCGGCGAAGCAGAATGCTAGACGGAGAGGATAGTGTCAAAGCTGCAGGCAGTATCGAGCCATGTCCGCCGGAGCGAAGTTAAAAACCAGCAGAGGATGACTTTAGAAGAGCGACGGATGCTAAATAAATTTTCCATGGGACGACAGCTTGCAGTGCCAACGTGAAAAAAAGTTATAAATACGCTGACGACTCATAACATTCATAATAATGTTTCAGATATATATATATATATATATATGAGAGAGAGAGAGAGAGAGAGAGATTGTGAGCGGTAGTTACAGATCAACTGACTACTACGAAAAAAAAAAGTCACGAGCAAGCATTGTCACAGCTTATCACAACATTCAATCAAATGTATTTTGTTTCTCATTTTCATGTTAAATTTGAGTACAGGCAACAAACAGTTTATCTAGATTGTTGCGATTGTTTATCTACATAAGAAAAACCTGGAATTTAAGTTTTGCCATACTCTCGAGAGGTCAAATTTTGCATCACGAACTGGGTGAGTTTCATTTAAAACCTTCCTTGTTCCCCTGGGCGTCAGTAGGAGGGGGCAAAGGGAGCACTTGCCCCCCCCCCCCTCAGGAACCTGAATTTTTCTTATGAAATGTGAAATAACAATATTTATAATAAACTAATTGTTTATTATCTACGTTACTTGAAAATGCGAGTCCTTGCTGGGAGGAGTAACTAAGGTCTTCCTGGTTTTCCACTATTATATTTTGATATTTGTTTGCCCATTCGTATTTAATATTATAGTGTAAAATTACATTGCATATTGTTAGTAATTAACAAATGTATTCACATAACAAGTCGTGGATGTTTGTTGCATGCATTTAGTATAAAACCTAGTTGTGAATATCACACTCCTGCGAAGAAAACTTGCTCTAATTCATATCCCCTCCCCCCCCAGCCAACAAACCATCCCTCTTAGAAAAGATCTTGGCCAGGCCCGCGCGTTTTTCCTATGTTATATAGGTCATGTTCTATATATATAGTATATTCACCAAATATTTCTAACTTAATTGAGAGAAACGGACCAATGCTGATCTCTGTTATTGCATAGTGTAAGCCGAAACTATCACCTTAAATGCGAGTAACATACTGTTTCATCAGATTCAAATTCACAGTTGCCAAAACAAAATAACTGGTGGAATAAATAATTAAATTAACAGGTTTTTTGATACCCTTAATAAAATAAGTTTACGCGCCAAAGAAATGTTAACCGGAATCGGGACCACCCACCTCCCAGAAATTTGTGAAAATTCAAAATGTGTGATAAGGACGAAAGTCTTAAGTTTGTTTACCGACTATTTGACCATAAGTAAATGAAACACGACACCAGCTCTGCCTAGTGACAGACGTTTGAAGCTAAGATAATGGTCGGCAAGCTGCAGCATCCTGCAGGACAACGACGGAAACAACATTTGACACTCAAGGTTCACCGACTGCAGCGCCCCTAGAGGTTCACAATAGAAACAAGCGACAGGATGAAATAAGATAGCGGTCTACAGTAGACCAATACAAGATGGCATCACAAAGCAGACGAAACCAATATTTCGAATGAGCTAGTAATGAGCAAAAGCAAGTAATTAGCTTGTGTGAGCAATCAGCTGACGTCATGCAGGATGACCAACATTAGGTCATTGTCGAGGTCAAAGTTACGGTCATCCAAGCCTGCCACCATGTTGTTACACAAGATGGCTAGCTAAATATGACATGGCGGACTGATCGGAAAATCCGAAGCTTTTAGCCTTTTCTGTAAAATCAGCATAACCATACTGATGTATACATTATACACACTTATTTAAAACTTCTGCCGATGTTTGTTCGCGGGACTTTGTCTACAACGTTAACTATTAAGACACAAGACAAACAAAGTTACTTAGTTCGCTGTAAGAAACATTTCGTAGACGTGTTAAAATTCTATTTCAACAAAATCTTGTGTAACATTTTTCCTACTTTACTCCCGTTGGAAATTATATCCAACGTTTACCAACTTATATGTGTACAGGTTCCTCATGCCATAAAAAAAAAACGCTGCGCAAAATTTGCAGTATTGTAATCGAGTTGTGAGTTTTATTTTTTAATTTATAAAATGGATCTCATAGGGACTTCTGCGGAAGCTGTTGTGGCCCATTTTGCTTCAGATATCTCACGAAGAAGAAGAAAGAATTCTAAACAACAAGGTCTTTGGTATTAACCGACAGGAATTTGCAAGGTTTCATAAGTTTGGGGTTCGCCTGAATGAGTGGAAATTCACTTCCCTTCCTCTACCTCCACCGAACAACTCTTTCGGCATTTCTCGAACCCTTACTTTCCCAAAGCAGGGCTTCTCGACTGATATTCGAGTCTGTAGGGAGGGGAAACGTGGTGAAAGTAAGATAAGACGAGGGGTGTGGTGTTGTAGTGTTGTTGTCTAGGCTTTGTCAAACTCGCTTAAACTTTCCCTTTCCTGGAGCTCCAAAACGATTCAATTAATTGTTTGCGAGGGCGTGAGGAGCTACACACCCCCCCCCCCCCCCACCCCAACCACCACTCCAAGACATCCGCATCGATTATTCGTAAGACTCTGACGAAAATTGGAGGCAGGAAAAGTGAACTGTGTGAGAGAGGGGTGGGAAATATAGGGGTTAGAGGGAGGGTAGTGATAAACTTTGCCTCGCCATCGACTCCAGTGGATTCAGTCTCGCGGAAAAGTTATATTTAAAGTAAACACGGCTCAAGTTTGAAGAGTTCTTCAATCCTCGGAACCGCGCCCGCCTGCGTCTTTAATACGCTTCGTCTTCCCGACAGCATAAATGGCCGCGGATGCTACATTACTTCTTTTTTTTTTTTTTTTTATCTCTCCCACTGAAGTCTTCTCTTTGCATTTTAAAGGGATATTAGTGCCGCTTTGTGTACTTAAACTTAGTAAATCGTTTTATTTTCTACTACGAAAAGCAAAGAAATGTCTTTTTTTTTTTTTAAACGGAAACCACATCTTTTCCGAGAATAATTGAAAAATGAGTGATATTCTTTGGAAAGCTAAGCGACAGAAATTTGCTGCTTGGGCAATGGAAGTTAAGAGTGGCTCAAAGACCAAATTATAGTTACATTTCGATTGAGTTTAAATGCAATCTCCTTGTTATTTTAATGCTCGAATAAAACGATCATCAGGGAGCCTTAACTTTCGGAATAATTTAGGAAATATTCTTACGTTGACTCTCCATCATACATCAACCATCACAAATTGACTCTTGCGCTGACAACGATAGCCTATATTAAATACAAAATTCTCCTGAAATGTGTTTATCAGTAATATAAGTGAGTTTCTTGCCCCTTTACAAGAAAACTATCATGTACGTAAACATACTGAAATGCTTCCGGTGCTACCTCTGCACCACATTATGTGAGGCGAGTGTTGCCTGTGTCGCAGGAATAACACAATATCTGTTTCGAACATTAAACATAAATTTCTCGAGAACCATGGGGTGCAGCATAATGGCCCAGGCCAACGTTTGTTGTTGCATTAACCACTTAAGCTTATAAATATATGGTACATTTTGTTTACAGTAGTCGTTAAACTGCCTTCCACCGTCACTTGTGCAGCGGATCCAGGAGCCAACGATAAACTCATGTGGTAGTGTGGCCTACATAGTAGGGACCGTAACGCTGAGCCGAAGCTTCTTGTGTGTTTTTGAACGAAAACTGTGGGTCCTACGCACTTGCAACAAGAGGACCATTTTGGTTACTTAAGTGATGCCGCTCAATAGGCCAGCATCAATCGTTCCAATATCCGAACGGTACAAAAGTTAGGTTGGAGACCCCGATAACAGAAAACGATGTTCGGATTATTGTTATTTCATGTCACTTAGTTGCAGATATTTCCGGAAATTAAGTTTTCAAATTTGATTTTCAAGGTCTAATTCCTCCATTAACATTGCATTTAGGTACAAAGTTTCCTATATATTTTCTATTTACTTTTCTTAAGGAATCGCCGCCCAGAGATTGTCAGTGATTTTTAGGAACACGTTGTAGATTGTGTTCTCAAGAATTTTAGTTTTGTATTGCTTAAAAATAAGAAATATAATTAAATGCTATATTTTTATTCCATTGGCGAATTATTACTATAATTACACTTCTGGTTTTTCGCATACCGTTTTACTAATGGCAAGGAAAGGAAAGCAATATGTTTAATCACACAATTGGATTATAAAAACACTTCCTCAAGAATTTCACTAATATGCTGGTATTTTACGGGTCTTAGCACACCTGCCTTTAATATATCTAGGCTGAAAAACGTAGTCGCGTAAGGAGTCTCGCCTACTAGCAGCTACAAAATAATACACTTAATATTTGATCCCTGACAGGCAGCATCTACGATATCATTTTATGAGTTCAGCTGAAAGGTTTGGAAGGCGACTAACAATCTAGCATCCATGGGGACTATGAGATGCGGATGGACGAACGACAGAATGCCAGGGCGCGAGAAATAAAGAGTACCCTGAGAAAACCCCGCTTGTCAAAGGCGTCGGTTTTTTTTTTTTTTTCACGTTTCCCACGGGCGAGAATCGGGTGCGACGGGGCTGGGGATCGAAGCCTGTTGACCTCGGTGGGAGACGAGCGAGCAGGCCGTGCTATACCGCGGCCGCCGGAGATTTCGAAAAGCGCGCTCGGCGAAAACACCGAGTGCTGAAGAGTAGCGCTTTGTGCCCGGAGAGATTAGAATGTCTGAAGGACTACGGGAAGGTATTGCAGCGCGAGAGTTCCCGAAAATAAAATCATTAACAGAAGTTTAATTTCAGTCCGTTCAAGGTTATCTCCAACTTTTCTGAAGCCCAACTAAATTTCTACTTTCAAGCTATTACTCCGTGAAAAGTGAAAAGAAAACTTAACAAAACCTAGGAAATCACACCAAATGTAGGTAAGTATGTGGGTTTAACCTCTCGTCGACAGCCAGGCCATAAGGGACCTCGCATGTTGCGCAGGGAAGAGGGATTGGGGAAGGAATCGGCCATGGCCTTTGCTTGGGAGCCATCCCAGCATTCGCCTGGAATGATTTCGGAAAACCGTGGAAAACCGAAATCAGGATAGCCGCGGACCGGGACTTAAAACCCGGGTCCTCCCGAATGCGAGTCCAGTGAGTGACCACTGCGCCACCTAGTTCAGCATCGCATCAAAGGGACAGCGCGCCGAGTTCGTGTGTATTCAGTTTTACAGTATTCAGCACGAAAACTCTTTCTTCCTACAGGAGTTACAAACACACACACATTCCCTCTCTGGACTTACTCATTCGAATAACAAATGAAATATTATAACATGATGTAAGCAAAAATCAAATTTTAACAATATACTTTTATGTCGACATAAGTATAAATCACATGTGCTACATTATACATATAGGAAACTTCCAAACACGACATACATGGAATGATTTTTCAAAAGTTTGATTCGAAAGTACGAAGAAACCGTGAATAACCAATACTTATATATTTCGATGGAGTTTCTTATTGAATATATATTTACATGAAGAAAACCAACACATACAGCAATATATGATATAATTTATAGTTCCATAATAAAAAAAATGTTGACTGTTTTTGAATAAGAACGTCTAGACACCACAAAATCAGTAAGCCTACTTATGCAAAAATTGATTTTTTAATTCATAACACTTTATTATGTAGTGATCTACAACACAATTTAAAGGGACATCATTATTTTGAACCGAATTTTTATTTTCCTAAACTCCTGTTTAAACAATTTTGCTAAAAGAATAGCTTTTTAACAATGTACTTAAATTTCAATATCATTAATTTTGTAGATAATATTATTTTCTTAAATGTAAGAACATTATTTTGGCTTATTCGGTGAATTTGATAGTTTTACACACAATTTTTCTCAATGGGTTAACACTTTTTAAATCGAAATCTATACACTGTGTAAACTATTACTGAACACGATAGTTGCCAGCATTCACATACCATGTAAATAAATCTAACTCCATCAAAATACAAAACGTAGTTCGTATCCTGTTATTGATTTTATTCTTTGGGAAACTTTCCCATAGCCCTAAATTCTCAGTCCTCTAAATTAACCACAAGGGACGGAAACCAAATTGCGAATTATTTTTGTCTGGATCAGGTGGTCCTGGGCTCCTAACAAACAACAAAATCGTAGAGGAATAACGTCCGGAAAAAATCCATCTGAGTCAACTATTTGAGCTCTATATACTTCGTTTGGTAAGCAACCACAAAGACAATATGTATATAGGACTGTGAATTCTAAGCTGTAAGAAGTAAAACTCACTAATATTTTCTTGCTTTTTATAGCAAATGAGATTCGCGTTATAACCCCATCGCTGGGAGGACATTAGTTGATAGGTGTTTTGGTAGTGGTAATTGCGAGGTAAAAAAAAACATCACAGTTTTATTTAACGTTTAAGTGGTAAGAAGTTGTACTGGGAAAAAAAAATATTCTGGAGAGCAGTTTTATGATAGACGAGTCCATTTGACATAGATACGTCTTAAGTAGTTTATTTTCTATTCATTTGCATTGAAACTCACATGAACAAATTTCTTTATATATCACTGAGCAGCATTTATCACTCCATTTATTAAGATAATCAAACAAGTTTTAGTATCACCAAACATGTTCATCAAACAGGTTTTAGTATCACCAAACATGTTCATCAAACAGGTTTTAGTATCACCAAACATGTTCATCAAACTGGGTTCAGAAGAAGGAAATATTCAAGTAAAACTTGAATGGCAAAAATTGACAGTGATAATGAATTTCGTAATATCGCAGTTTTATTTTGTCTTTAAGATATATATTGTAACATTTAATGCATAACCTAGGCCACCTCGTTGTGATATCAAGAATTATCAGTTATGCACCACATGACAGAATACAAAATTGGGTTTGATGTTGGCAATATTTGCGATTCAGTTAGCGAGTAAAAAGATATTAATACTGTTCCAAAGAAATATGTTTGCTTGGTTATCTTAATTATGAATTAAAATATAAACAAAAAAAACTCTAGCTATATATGTTAATTGAACATTAATTATTGAATTTCCTACACCTACATTTAAATATCGTAATTATATGAAAAAGGAAAAATAAAAATAATAAATTTATGAAAAATAAAACCTATGTGAAACATAGGTAAAATTACCAGTATTATGCATGGCAGTGTCCAATGCGTGAAACGAACATTAATTATGTCAAATAGGTGCAGATAGTGAACAATTTTACATTACAATATTCCCATCGTTTTTGACATTGCACTGGTAATCATTTAACATTCCGAAAATTAATACAGTGCAATAATGGGTTCACAATATGGTCTATTATTTTATCATTCTCAGAAGGAACAAGTTGTGTTCTTATTATTTTAACATTACAAAATATTAACAAGGGATGGTTACCGTAAACATATGAAATGTTCTTGTTAAATATAAATATTTTTTCGATGTAACGTTCATTATTTTTCTAGCCATTCATTGCGATAGGGCAGTTTTTTTTCCCCACGCCTTTCACAGAAATGGATTTGTCCATTTACATACAGACAGACAAAAAAAACTCTATTAATATTTTACAAAGTCATTACTACACAACAGTTTTAAATGTTTGTCTTCAAATAATCTTTCAGCAAATAAGTTTTCAATGTAACGTAATTTGGTGGGATCGAATGGAAACCAATCCGACTCCACTACAAGGAAAGGAGCTATGTACTCTCACTGAGCTAATATATACTAAATCACCCTAGCAGCACTCAGGATGACCTAAAGTTAAAGCATTTTCTGCATGTAGATTTTAAACTTGCATTCAAATTACTCGTATGGGTACGCACATACAAAATTTTTTTAACTTATTCGTTCTCTGTCTGCGTGCCTACGTTCCCCCACTCCCCTTTCTCGGCGAGCAAAAGAAACTTCTAAAAGATTAAATCGAGCTCGACCAAACTTATTATTAATATACCCCATCAGATGGAAACGTGCCTCCTAACTTTCGGTTTTAATCTACTTTACAACTTCTGATTTTGTAACGTAGCTTCCGGAAGGGGAAAAAAATGGTTTCCTGAAATTTAGGAGAACCTACCAAGGTACCGCAATCTCGATAAAACAAAATTCCTGGATACGAGAAATGAGTAAAAATTGTGAAAATTTTTATGAGTTTACAAGGCTGTTAAAATGTAATTCTTCTGTTAGAAGAATTTGCTTTCTTTTCTTCAAACAATGCTTGCTCGATTAGCCACTGCTCCATATATTACTGTCTTAAGATAGTTTACGACAATGTATACAACAGTTTTATAATTTAATAATGAGGGGTAGTCCTAGCTTTATATAAATCACACTACCACATTAAATGCATATCTTAGAACCTTCCTCTTAAAGCTGCATGTCACTTGATTGTCATTTGTACTTTCGCTGTTCGTACTGATTTAAAAAAACTTTCTCGGCAGAATTTCATTTTGTTCTTTATTTTGTACAGTTACGAAAATTTAACATCAATAAAGGAAAACTAAAATCTTCTCTCCGAAAATTGAATTAACTGCTTGAAACACACTCGGAAAAGGATTTCGATCCCCACCGTTGATACATCAAATCGTTGTCAAGGTTAGCTTGCGGAGAGAATGGAATATTTTTATGCTACCATATTCTTTTCTACTGAAACTGTGAACCATTTCAGTTTCTGGTTATAATTCTCCCGGTAGTGTACTCGCGTATAGCGTGGCTAAATTTCTTTAGTTAGTGTAGCTATCATGACGTGCACAGTGTTTAAACGTTAAACAAACTCCCCTAGTCAATTTTAATGCTGTCATTTTTGCACTAGTATAGTCCCAATGTTAGTTCAAATGTGTCTAGTATACTACTAGCACTACAAAAGTTTTTAACACAGTTACTGTAGCTCCTACATTTCATTGTAAGAATATTTAATGTTGAATAACGTCAGTGTAAAGAAAAATTGTAGGTAAAATTCCCTTAGGGGGAAGCTAATTACCTCTATGTGTAAGGTAAAATTACCTGTCAAATGTGGAGCAAATTTACATTACAAGTAAGGTAATATTAACAATAATGCATAATAAAATTATATTAAAAAATACACGGGGTGTTAAGTACTACTACGATATTTTATTTCCTATATCCTCTGACTATTAGTATTCCAAATCGTAGCTCTAAAATACTCGACACTTGCCGGTGATTGGGCGCGAACCATGGATCTCTATCACGATAGGCCATGCGCTATCAATTTCACCACGACGACAACATGACGGCACGAGTGAATATTTGTGTACTACATAATTGTTTCTTCCACGCGTCCTCTCACATAGCTGATTGTAGACAATGCTGAAGAGATGCACTCGTCGTAATGTAATTTTCCCCATCCATTTATGGTATTTTCCACCGCTGTGTACGTGAATTTTACTCCAGTGAGCAGAAATTACACCATACATATAAAGATACATGTTGGACAACTTGTATAACTAGGCAATAAGAATTAATTATACAATCATCAAATAGTTACAAATCGACTAGCAAATCCACACGTCGTAAGGAAATTTTCCCATCCATGTACGGGATATTTCACTACCATGTACGTGAATTTTACTCCAGAGTGCGATAATTTTACCTTACAGGTAAGGAAAACTGTGTTTCCCACATCAGTTTACGGATATTACCTTACACTTGTCAGGTAATTTTCCCATTATTTTTTAAAGTGATAGGTGCCCCGTTTCCAATTGCAATGAACTAGTTCGGTCACATCTTAGTTAATAAAAAATAAACAAGACACACGAGATTCATGAGGACATTAAATCAAACGCTTGCGCTTGTATGTGTATGGTATGAAACTCTGAGTCGTATACTTCTTATGTGCCAGTGTACAAGTCTAATAATGCGAAAGAAAGAGTTCATCACTCACGGATGTTGCCAAGATGATGTTTTCGGATCGGAACTACCGATTTGAATATCTTGCGAATTGTGATGCGTTTACAACTTTTAATATAGTCTAGTCACGTTGCCAGAATTTATAATACTCTTAATATAATATTATCTTATTTTTAAACAAATTACATTTCAACTTTTATTTCATTTGTAGATTATGATATTACATTAAAATTAATATTCTTAAACATATTGAGAAAATAGTTCCTATGCAAAATATTGCTAAACTTAGAGCGCGCAATGCGGTGTATTGTCCTTTTGGTTGTAATTGTATAGACTTATTTAAGCCTTGTTTACACGAGGTGCAGGGATATCACGGAAGTAGTTATTTTGCAGGGCTTCAGAAAATTTGGAAGTAAACATGAGTGAAGTGGAGAGATTTGGACGGCTCTTAACAGAGAGGTCTTGAGAGCTGACGAGGGTGATTGAGGTGAGTTTGGTGTAGCGCCGGAATGAAAGGGCGGGGGAAATGGGAGATCCCTGAGAAAACCCGCCGATCAACGGCATTTTGCGGTACGATTCCCACATGCGAAAATCCGGGTGTGTGACCCGTCCGGGAAATGAACCTGATTCGCCATGGTGGGAGGCGAGCAGACTAACCGCTCAGCCGCCGAGGCCCGAGGAAATAAACATGAATGGACCCGAAATGCTTAACACCTTCGGTTAGCCAAACAACGAAAATGGGAGGGTAATAAGGACCAATTAAGAATTAAAAAGAAATGCACGAAATTGCCTCAGTACATGTGTACACGTTTTTGCTAATATGTAAACCAACTTAACATTAAGTATATCGGTTGAAATAATTCTAAATACAAATTTCACTATAAGCTTGCAATGTGGCATAATAGCCTCATTTTTTCTACATAAGACGTCCGCCGAAATGCAGAAACACGTATCTTGGCATAGTGAATATCGAGAGTAGTCTGAGTAACGCTCGGTTTCAAGAATGTCAGCGACAGGGAATTCTCAGATTGTGACGGGAAGGGCACGTAATTATCTCTTCCTGGCTCTGGATATTTTTGCCCCTTTGGGTTACGGGAGTGTCATACTGCGGGTTCACACGCCCCTTCGTCAAGGAGGTGGCAGGCTATAAGACAGAGGAAGGGGAAGTAGCGGCGGGAGGGGAAATAGGCTTTAAGGGCGGGTGCTTTTAGAGATTACAGGGGAGCTGGGGAGGTGTGCGAGTCTCTTCGAGCGCACGCGTTTCTCTACCTTACCGTATTGGAGAACATTTAGAGAACAAGTATCGCAAAGTAGACTGGAAATAAAAATATTTCCATCAGTCAAGAGATTGAACGTAAATGAAATATTTAACCGACCTCATCCTGTAATACGAGTAACAACATACGTGCAAACAATACGAAGTGTACTCTTTCATAAGAACTTGTGTAGCAGCATAACGAGGACTTCTTGATATTTGAGAATGTTTTCTTCATGAACTGACCTTATGGTCGAATATCTGCACATGCGAGTAATCGACAATGAACCGAGAACTAAGAGGTTGTCCTACATTCTCTCTCTCTCTCTCTCTCTCTCTCTCTCTCTCTCTCTCTCTCTCTCTCTCGGGAGCCGCGGTAGTGTAGTAGTCAGACTGCCCGCCTTTCACCAAGGATAACTTGATTCGATCCCCGGCGGGGTCGACCAGATTTTCACACTTGGGAATCGTGGCGGACGTAGCCTATTTCTATGCGGAAAACCACTCGTGCAGATCTTTCGCGTGTCTGCGCTGAAACCAGTAATTTACAGAGATTATGTGGCACTGTGTAGTTATTACGTACGGAATTCAGTATAGAACATTGGATAGTATTTATTGCGTTTTAAAAATACCACGAGCAACGCGAAGGTCCTGCGTTCGGATACTACACTTTATAAATAATCTAAAAAGAAAAGTTATTTTTTAAAATAATATTTAGCGAATTTCCCATTTGCTATTCTTGAATAATAAGATGAATATTAATACGCAAAAACAGTACGTAGACAGCAATGGAAGACTTTAATATGGTTCTCCAATAACTTATTTAATAAAGGCATTATTTACAAAATTAACATTTATCTGTCTCTTTCGATAGGCAAACGTCCTGTGCCAAATAAAGAGGTTCCCTTACTGCTGCTTCACCAAGTCGCTCACAAAGAACAGTTGTCGATGTCCTTGCTCAAATTGCATGTCATTCGCACGTGGCCAGAATCGTGCAACGTTAAACTTAGGGTTACAGATCCTGCGATCTTGGTATTACCTGTTTACACCGTAACTTCCGTCTCACAAAATTAAGCAACACGTTTCGCACGACAAAACATGATTAATAACTCCTCGAGTTTTACCAAATAGTTAACAGTTACGCTGCCTCTATTAATTTGTTGGGAAGGAAAAGCGATTTTTTTTCTTGCGCCCGGTTACAAAAACGATACAAGCAACAGTATTCAAGCAATACATATTTTAGAAAATGATACAAGCAACAGTATTCAAGCAATACATATTTTAGAAAATGCGTCACATCGATCTGTAAAACCTTATACAGAATGTTTCACTCAACCGCGGGCCCCGATATTCGCTTACGAATACCAAACTTTTTACCATGATGCAATGAAATGTGCTACGGGCATACCTTGGTGTATGAGCATCATGTTGACGTCATTAGAGGGTCGCCGCAATCTCTCTGCCCCGTGTGTGGGCTGATTCGACTGGTAGAAGCCAACCGTACGTACGTGCATGTTCAGTCTGAGTCGATGTCCCCAGTGCTACGTCGTGGCTGATAGTTCTGGTAGAGTGTGAGTCGGTACTCAGTGGAGCAGCACGTTTCTTATTGTCCGACCGTACTGGCAAACGGAGTCCGTAGTTTGGGGCCCGGAAAACCCTATTGCAAAGTAGTTTCGAGTGAAAGGGGCCGCGGTGGTCTAGTGGTCCATCTACTCGCCTCCCACCAAGATGGGTGCGGTTACATTCCTGGCGGGGTCGCTCCCGGATTTCCGCATATTGTAATCGCGCCGGTCGATGCCGCTGGACGGCGGGTTTTCTCGGGGATCTCCCGTTTCCCCCCCCCGCACTTCTCCATACTTACCTCGCTCTACCCTCATCGGCTCTCAAGACCACGATGTAATAGCCGCACCAACCTCTCCAAGCTATGATTGGACACCAGGGACCGAAAGCGAGTAAAAATATCTGTAACACAGGTTCTGGCGAAAATTCTACGCGTCCAAGATGGTGAGGATTGATGAGTGGCGCAACTACCAGTGAGGAACGTGGGTTGATCAAAGTCATCAGTCACCCTCTAATGAGGCCAGAGTCATTGGGCGTATCCAGTAGCTCTCACTGTACCCCCGGGGAAAAAAATTACTCTGTCTCCTATAGATATATTTGAATATTTCCGTCAATGTGCACGATATTTATTCCATCAGAAAATGTCGTAAAAGACATCGTTTGAAAGTTAGGTTTTTAAGTTTTTCCTGGGAGGACCAAACTAACCATCCTACCACCTAGGGGGAAGGGGGGGGGGGTAATTCCATAGCTCCCACAGTCCCTGATACGCCAATGGAGTTGATCCCCCCTTAAAACTAAGCCGCAAAACTTGAGATCACGTAACGCAGGCCTGACGTTCGTAGCAGCAGAAACCCAGGCATAACTCCCCGCCCCTTTTGCCCGCTCTCCTTTCCGGCGCCCCCCCCCCCTCCAATTCCTCACACCTCTCCTTCGTTCACATCGAAAAGCCGCGTGCGTGCTCGATTACCCCAATAGTAATTTAGCAACCCCGGAGAGCCTCCCAGCCTCGTAAATAACATCCCTGGCGTGGATGATTAAAACGCATATTAACCCGGGCCAAAGGCAGGCGAGAGTGGCTCGTGCACCGCGAGAGGGTCCCGCCCACTTCTCCCGCCTGTTACGTCCTTGGCCGGCCACTCACAGCGCCTGTTACAAAGGCTGCCGCCTTGCAGCCGTATGCTAGTAGCTCTTTTATACATCCAATTCGTGTCGTACGAGAGCTTACGACAGTAATTGGGTTTGGCTGTGATGGGGACACGGCAGTTTGTTTTGCGCGAATACGGCTCGTCTACGTTGACGCGTTCGGATGCCTTGATATTGATTATACGTTCCCGGCATCGCTTCACTCGATCATACGGGGTTTTATTGGTATCGCTTGATTGCTTTCCAGATTCTCTTCCCAACCGTATACGATTTCTGTATTTCGAATTGGCTTTATGACGAGTATAGGCCGAAATTGTGTTACGTTTTATTAATTTTTTTATATTAAACGCATACGATGTTACCATAACCACGCCAAAGAAATGTTTTTATACCACGCAATCGATTAATCTTGACGAGAATTGTTGATTGAAACTCAAACGAGCGTCGCAGTTTCTCCTCGTCAAGTTATACTACGCGGAATTTATGAGACGCGGTGAAACGAAATCAAAATTACGCCCCCCCCCCCCCTTTTTTTCCTCAGAGAGATGTTTCGCAGTCCTCACTCAACGTACTATAATCTTTGATCCTTTGGAAATCGAGTGGTGTGGTAGAATTTGGAATGTATACTATAGATTCGGTGCTGCAATGCAAAACTTCATCCCCCGATTTTGATATCATCGGATTTCCTGGGTTGCCTCCCACTATGGTTGTAAATTTAAAGACGTATTCACTTCAAAACCGGTCCGACTAGAAATATGTGTCGTACACGACGCTAATTGTGTTGGCAGGACTGGTAAGAATGTCGTTCCAGCAAAAAATAGGCAAATTAGCAATTTTGACAATATGCTGGTTCGTGATGGATCCCATAGTACTTTATGCTGCATATAGGAAAAAAGTGTTTTAATATATGGAAAATAAGGTGAACTGTGCATCCTTCCGTGTTTCCTTTCCACTATGTGAAAAATCGGCACTACTGAAATATACTAAATTCTCTACTCGTGCTGCTGCATAAGAACGGCCATCTACTGCCGCGTAATATTGTCAAGTGGCACGACTTTACTTGTCCGTGCCTTTCTGCGTTTTCTATAAATCTACGGCATATTTTACAACACGTAGCGGCAGATTGTATGCACGACAGTGCATAATTGGTCTCATTATTTCTACGTATTTATAAAACGCACGTGATCAGCAGAGGAGACAATCACAACCGGTAACAAAGTAATTGAAGCGTAGTTGAGTGGAAGGATTTACAGAAATGTACTTATTTTATATAATTTTTTAAATAATTTCTAATAATTTTTTTTTGGGATTTATATAGATTAATATTTTTTTGGGATTTTTTGGAATTTTCTTAGGTCAAGGTCACCCATATCTATAATGGCGGTTGGATGACGTCACAACATGACGGCCGGCCGGCGCTTGGCACCTATCCCAGATCGCACTTTCGTCCCACTTAAGATACATTGTGCCCGAATCCTCATAATCATTCTAATACCGGGATTCGAACTCGCATTGTCCCGAGTGCGAGTGCGTGGGTTTACCTCTCCTCCGCCTCGCTCGGTACAATTTTAATGCAATCATATATTTATTATTCTAACAGCATTACTGAACGAGAACTTTAGAATAGGTTTATACACAAAATTGTAAATAATTCCAGTGGCTGACTTTCTGAAGCTGTTATTCGTAGGTCTGGGCGACAGATTACGGGGGCAGAATTCCTAGTTATAATTCCAGGAAAGGCGTCAGTTTTTAGCCATTATCTGGCTGTAAATTAAGGTCGAGTTTTATCTTAATAAAATGAATGTAACATATTAGCCTAGGCATATAAAAGAAAAGGGGAGCTAGCAAAGAGAAAGTTATTGGGGAAAAAATTTCCCGAAGCAGTAACTACTCTGAATGAGATGGAATGTTTTTGAAAAACTAGGAAAAGGAGCCAACCAGAACGCAACGGCTTACTACCGATGACTGTGTTCGTGATAGGAGGGGCAGTAAAGCGGGTTTTTGGGGGATGGCAAGGGGTTGGCGGGGTTCGGGCTGTCGTTTTGTTTGCTCAATAAGTGACGCTCTGTTCAGATTTCCCAACGGAAATTATCCTAGAGCACACAACACCCCCCAGCGGAATATCAAATGTTGACTTCAATTATTATATATGATATATAATCGATAGGGCGGTGTACGAGCACGTGTTGCGCGCTAAACTGGCCTATGGCTCTCCTCGTTTATACGAACTTACGACGCCCTTCCACCAAGCACGAGAACATCACTAGCAGGAGCACACGCTTGCATAACTGAGGTTTTATTCCTCGTTTTTTTCTCTGTGTGTCTGAACACAAACATCAGGAAACACATCGCAGATCTTCCAAAATCTGCGCAACATCGGAGAAAGAAATTTAAGCATTATACTATTTTGGGATTTACTAGTTTTGTAGGTGTGTTATCTATAAAAAAATTATATATTATAACATTTTATATTTCTAAACCATTGCTTGATAAGCTTTCAGAAGCGAACAGAAAATAATTGTTTAACTTAAGAGATGGCGATCTCTAGGCCAAGATCAGGAAAACCTTTTGATGTTAGAGCGTCTACCTCTGGATAAGCAATTGATGACTTTATACTATTTTAGAAGTCATTTAAATGCCACAATTAAAAATAAAACATTAAGAGATTGTAAATATCGTGTAATGCAGCCAACAAAGATAAAGAATGCAAATGATTCAAAGTTATTAGAATATGCGGAAATGTCACTTAGTTTCTTCTAGCTTTCTATGGTGTAACATACCTCTAGGTGTAAGAATTTGCGCTGTCTTATCCCGGATGACTTTTATATATGAGTCCATAGAGTTGCGCTGTAGCTTTATGAGGAATATGAATATATCCATGTTACATCTACACTTACGCTAATGTGTATAATATTTCAAAGGTCGCCTGTTTAAACTTGCACTGATATGTGTGTAAGACACTAGGATAGAAAATACTTAACATAATTAACTGTTCAAATTAGTGTGTGTGTGCCATTCAGAATTCTGGGCGAATTAAGAGATAATCAGTTAGATGTACAGATATTTTCTAAGGTTTATTTCATTAGTGATAATCTGTGCTTACTAATAAATGAAGAAACCTTCGAAAGAATGGATATAACTTAAGGGACTTGAGTTGTATAGTTTCGGTCTAATAACTCTAATCTGGCAAGTCTATTAACGTAAGATTTTCCTTTTTGTGTACCTGGTTCGCCGCGTGTCATGTCTGTACAGAATCACCTATCATATGTGGGTAAATTCTAAGAAATAAGATAGCTTATATAAGTATGTTGTAACCCCTCCGACATATGTCATTTAAGGCTACCAGTGAACTAGTTCTGCTATCGTTCATTACAAATAATTTACTGTAATTTTCTAAGGAATTCCAAGCAAAGACGTTCAATTTAGCTGAAAATAAAATTACACGCTTACTTAATATTATATGCATAGTATGTTATGCATTTTAAATTATTGAGCTGTAATCGCCCAAATGTCTTATCTTCATTTTCTGATGGTCGGTGCAGAGATTGATTCTTAGAAAATGCTTGGGATTGTAGTTTAGAGTCTTTAAGAATAACCCAAACACTGTTTCCTTTCAAATTATGTACCAGGAGAAGCAGATAAATGAAACAACAATTACGATAAGAATCTCATGTTGTGACTATATTTTCAACAACAAAATCAACATGCAACTGCAAAGTTGTATGTTATTCTGCGCGGGAAAAATCTAAGTAGGAGAGCTTCACATTAGATACGTCAGTCGCAAAATTTCTGGGACAATGTTGGAAACAGAAGAAAAATACTTGGAACAATTTTTCAGTCTTAAATATAATGTCGCTCGAAAATTTGAAGACGTCGTTGGCCAAATGAAAAATAGAACTCTCTGCAAGGAGGCAGCACATCAGAAGCAACGCGTGTGCTGGCTGCGTGCTCATAGGCACGCGTGTACCGATTAGATTTCACCCTTATCGTCACACAAACAGCAACGCACCGGCGAGCACGCAGCGATTCGCTAGGCAATAATTACTTGGCTCGATAACGCCAAACACCGCTACGGGTTCGTTGCAATAATTTTGCTTCGAACAGTGCGTGCGCGACAAACGCTGTTTAATGATCGTCGCTGTGCAATAAGAGAGGTCGGCTAGCGGGTTATCGTAACTGCACGCTGCTGGACCGCGTGTCTGCAGCCTGAATTGTCACTTCATGTACACACGCTTCTCGAGCACAGCTCTACGTGCTTCTGCGATTGTCTCCTTGAACCATTATCTCTAGTAACCTCAACTATTTACGTTTCGGAGAAGTAATTGTAAATATTTCTAATTCACCCTTTCGCTCAAAGTACGCGTCTTAAGAATAATTGAAAAATTATTAAGCAGCACGATTTTTGTTGATTGCAATTTAAAAAATAACACAATTCTTAAGAAAAAATAATAACATCGTAGTTTTATAAATTTCTCAAAAAATCGCTGTAAAAAGTCATGATTTTGATTTGCGTAGCAAAACAGCCTAACAAGCTAATATTCTTATGGGACCCGCCTACCTGGCGATTCAATTGCATTGCAGTGTGTGTGAAATACGCGTTTCTTCCACAAAACTATTAAACATGCGTCCAATTTGTGACTGAGTGTTACTAGTTACATTTTTAATCTCTCTCCATTAGGGTTTTACATGATTTGGGAGTAAAATTTCCTTTGCTTTGTTTACCATCTGCAACCAGCGAGACAGGATATTTGCGAAAGGCAAAAGAGAATCCTGCTGCAGTTAGCTGTCTCATGGGAGGAAATCGCAGATCCATCGCCTGGTTGTTTCTGTACTTGTACAGCAGCGATATATTGCGGGTTGCAGCATGCAAGATCTGAAGGAGAATGTATTGTGACAAACGCATGTACCACTTGCAGCACATTTCTGACTGGCTGCAAAGTACGTAATTTCTGTCGATAGTTTTCGATTAGTTTCGACTACCCTCTTTCCCGGTTACATTCAGTTCTAGATGCGGGTTTCGCTGGAAATGGAATTAAGAGCGTATTTATACAGAAGGGGCCGGGGGGGGGGGGAATATATGGCCTACTACGGATACCATTAAATGGTACTGCGAAAGTTCTCTCTGATGCACCAATATACACCCCTACCAGTGACAGGGTACCCACCTAGGGAGCCTCCAACCAATTATTCCTTCTCTCTCCTCTTTTGTTTTAGGTGTCTACTGGCTGACACGGGGAAGAGGGATGACCAATTGCTCATAACCTCCTCCACCAGAGGTGTGGTATCTCCCACCCCATGGTTACAATCACAAAATGCCAGCACGGCCATCGAAATGTAAACACTACCTACCAATCTCTCTCTTCTAGTGTTTCAAAAACCTTTAGTAAAAATTGTTGTTCCCCATACCGTGCATTAGTAAAACACTTTTCCTACTTCATAAATTCCAAGTAACAAAACAATTCTTTTCTGGCGAGTGTTTGTTGCAGTTTCTATGCCAGTTACGCCCTCTTCCTTTGTATTTCAGTTTACGTTGGCACGGGAGGCAACCATGGCCTCGTCCCCCGTTCGCGGCCATGATTGCCCAATCCCCGTAAAACTGCGAGCATTTGCCTTTGTAGTTAGAATATCCTGCATGCCTAGGTACATGGAGCTCAGCCATGATACGTAGTTAGGTACCATCTCTACCTAGCACCTCCAACTCTACTCTTGGTTTAAAAGTAGGTTAGAAAAATCCTGGAGTAGGTCGGGATCAGAGAGAGAGAGACAGAGAGAGACAGAGAGAGACAGAGAGTCAGTGATGGTCAATCTTCCATAGTCCGTCGACCTAGCTGAAATACCGCACTTCGGCGAGATGATACTCCTTGTTCCTGCGACCTGAGATGTTGTGTTCATTCACGATAAACTGATTTCTGCCCATGACATGAAGTATAAGAGTGGGACTTTAATAACCTTTCCTAACGATGATAATTAAGACATAGTCGTCGAAAGTTGAGTGTCTTTCAATAATGATGTCTACACGTGTCGTCAGATTTAGAGACATATATTCCAAGACAAGATCGAGAAAAGTTATCTCTCGAGGCAGAAACAGTGTAGGAGAAATTGAGGTGGATCTGCGACTCTGAGGCATTCCGTGATCCAGATAGGCACTATAGATGATGGGACTCGGAGATTCAGATTTAGGAAGGAGGAGGTTGTGAGTGAGGGATGCAGGGGATATGGACCAGCGAGCACTAACTATATCTTGGGGTGTATGGTGAGGGCAGTACCTTCAGCTCTGGACTGGTCAGGATGCAATGTTGGCTGTGGTGAGTGCTAGAAAGGGAAAAACTTAGGAGTGGGATTTGAAAAATTTAAGGGACCTCTTATCTAGAGCTCGGATATTCTCTCTCCTTTATATTCGAATGTCATAATGGAATATAATATTATTTTTTTAAATGTACATGATTATAGGAAGATGCGGCTGATATTTTTTAAAATTATGTAAATCTTATTATAAGAGTGGTTTTCTAATAGAAACAAAACTTTAGTGGTATATCGATAAAACATATATTGATTAGAGCTACAATTATATGTAAGAAATTTCCATGTTGAGGATGTTTTTCCTCTCCTTGCAAAATCTTTAAGTGTGAGTAATATGATAATGTTTTGAGATTTAAAAAAAAAATATGTTCAGAGAGTTATTTTAAGGCCAAATCTACCTAAAAAACACACTCTATAATAGATGAATTTCCATTAATAATTGGCGTTAGTAAATGTTCCATAAGCAGAACGTAAAGTACTATAGGCTACATCGGGCGGTAAAATCTTATATTAAAATGGTTCAGCTATGCATGCTCTTTTAGTTCCAGTGCTGAATGAGTGTTGCCTTCATGGTGTAATGCCGCCCTTAAGATCGATATTTAAGCGAGTGTGGGGTCCACATTTAGTCCGAATGCCAGAGTATCATTTATGCATCTTTCACAGTCATCGGTAACAGCCACCACAAGTAAAATCCACTTCCCTAGGGGAGGGGGATGAGAGGGAGGCAGCGTGGTACCGGAAGCGGCACGCCGGCAATCCATAATGCAGCTCATTATTTGCAATGCATATTCATGTGTGGCCTAGTCGCCATATTGGTCCGGGAAGGGGCAGGTGGGAGGGTTGAAGGGAGCTGTGGTGATACGTGGTACGATAAGGTCTGGGCCGCGAAAGTGTTCCAAATATTGATCACTCGCGAGCTTCCAAGGGGGATTGGATGGCCGTCGAGGGGGCTGGAAAATGGCACAGGGTTGTTGTATGCGGCGTGCACGAAGGGGGTGGCAGAGGAAAGGGTTGACAGAGGGGCCAGCACACGCAGCCATGGGACCAAGTCCAAAAGCAGTGGCGGAGGGGGAAATGGGGAGGAAATTAAGTCACTCTTTCGCTATCCGAAGCGTGTCGCGAGGGACTGAGGGCCTCTCTACCACTCGCCCTTTTTTCTTTGCTTTACATTTCCTTCCTGCAACTTCGGGGCTTGACACGCCAAGCCATTAGCATTGACGGCGTTGATTCTGCCGAGCAAAGGGTCTTGAAAACATAGTCCAAATATTTCAAGTATTTCGTACAATTACATGCACCAGTGTTTTTACCCATTTACGTTATCTGTCAAAATCTCTTTTATCGTGTAGAACAGTGAGAAGAAGCCTAGACATATGCATACAAACATTTTCGCCAGTTTCCTTCCTGCATTACAAAGAAAGTTCGAGAAGAAAACTATTTTCCGAGTTAGCTTTCACGTTCCATAACAGTATCAAGATACGTGAGTTAACTACAGAATTACAAAAGAAAATCTCTTAGTGTGAACACGACATACATTGCAATCCATATATAAAGAAGCTATCATTCAATAACTCATCAGTACTATGATCAAACTTACACACACTACACGCTTAAGTTGTCAGGCAACTAATCCGACGTGTGGGGAAGTGTAAAAGCAATAATTACGGATCTACGTAAACATTAGCCTTTGGTACGACGATAGTAAATTAAGTTCAAACTTACTCTTCCGTAACTAGCCTATTAAAGACAAATGCATAATAAACTAACTGCGTTGCCGGTTCGATTCCAGGCCACGGCATCCCAAAAATATTTCGGACGTGGATGCTTAAGGTGTGGACACTTACCATAGAGGTTGACTGCGTGTGGTCTTGATGCATCTCCAGTCACCATTCGGCCGCTACTCTACCACAAACTCTAAACGTTGGTCTGATAGAAAACGGCAACTTTGTCGATAAGGTAGACCTTCAAGCTTCTCTTATATCCAGCATCATCTTATCACGTTTATCTCACCCGATATTTAATCGATAATCGTAACCTTCATGTCTTAACGAGCTGCTGAGATGGAGCTTCCAAATGCTACCAGATTTCATATCTTGATCAGAAAATCCGTAACCCAGTTTGAAATCAACGTAGTTACTCGGTCGTAACAATGACATGTTGACATATCTGAACGAAGAGTACTGATATAGCTCCAGTAGCCGTAAACATATCGCCAATACTAGGTAATACTTAACGTATGGTAAACGTTCCGCTTCAGTGTAGTGTGGAATGAAAGAGCAATAAGGTGAATAACGTTCCAACACAAGCAATTTTGAAATCATTTTCCCCTGAAGTGTGAATCATTGCGGGGAGAAGAGATAGTAACTGAACTACGAGATCCTTAGTAGGCCTGTATGTTCAACAGAACATACAGGCCTACTAAGGATCTCGTATGTTCTGTTGAACATACAGGCCTACTAAGAATCTCGTATGTTCTGTTGAACATACAGGCCTACTAAGGATCTCGTATGTTCAACAGAACATACACGATATATTTAATGATACGTGTCTGGAAATTCCTAAAAATGCTTTTAAATTGAGGTTATTTAATCAGACATTATAGTATTTATACATTATAAATCATTTCAGTGAAATTGATTATTTACTTTCAAGAAGAATTAATGTGCGTGGCAATTGAAGTTTGACTTCTTAACGTTTCCTATTTAACATTTTAACACTCAATTTTTATTGCTCACTAGTAACTACATATTCCATTCATTTTTAATCGTACTCATCCGCTTTAGTGAATATACATAGCAAACAATAGCTGATTTTCCGCTTTCTAAGACCATGGGAAATTTTGCTCACGTTTTTATTACCTATAACGAATAAGAACTTTATATGAATGCTTTGTTATTGGTCAAGCGCGTTTGGATAATAGTTCGACATAGTAAAGAGCTACGGCATTACAGAGGCCTGTTGTGTTGTTATAAAGTATCAAAAATTTACACAAGTAATTTTTAAATAAAGTATACATAGCTCACCGATATGACGGGCGAAAAGTAAACGACATATATATATAACCTAATACACGCGTCAAACATTATTTCACGTCAAAATTTATTCGTAGTTCTCTTAATTTTACTTTAATTCGGGTATGTCTTCGTCGAAGTGATAAACTCGAATACCGCGAATTTATAAATTTCATTTTTATTTTAATCGAGAGGATCCAAATAATCTAACGAGCGCAAGTCACAAGTTTGCGAAAGTTCAGCGTCATTTTCTGACGCACCGAAGTTGGTGTGTTTGATCGAAACAAAGTATATGGAGCAGAGTGGTTCTAGAACGAAGGCAGCAGCCACGGCTGAAAACACCGCGCGGGACTAATTAAAGAATGAAATTGGACTCCTGGTGTTGCTGCGGAGAAGGTAATATCGGAATCGACGGAGAAGCAACCCATCCCACCTCCAGTTCCCCTTCCCCTCCCTTCTTCCGTGCAACCCCGAGACCACCCCTACTCCCACGCCACTCCTTCAATTTAAACTCAGCCCAGGCACCTTCATAATTAACCAGGGACCCTCCCAATTACAATTAACGTTTATGATTGCTGTATTCTAAATTGGTGATACTAGCTCGGGAGTGGGCTGCGGATCTGAGGGGAAGAGTTGAAGAGGGTAGGGGATGGGGGTGGGGGTGTAAGAGATCCAAAAATATAAGACGATGACGATGGGGTGGAGACATGTTCGTAGAAGGCGTGGGCGAAGGACAAGGAAAATTAAGACAGGACTCTAAGAGCAGGTTGCACTGAGTATCTTTCGCGCAGGCACCTCGCCCACCTTCTCCCCAACCTCTCGAGACAGCCACGTTTCTGAATCGTGGTCGACTCAATTATCGTTTCGTGACACGTCCCTCACGGAGCTCGGGCGTCCCGGATGCCTAGTCCCGGTGGCTCTGCGCTGGACCATGGAGAGTCTTATGGGACACATATTCAAAACTGATTAGCATGCAAATGAACGGGTGGGAAGGAAATTACTGTTACTGGCTCTGAAACCCCACTGCTGTCCGCTACGGCTCGAGACCTATTACAATCGTCGTCGGAATTCTGCACGCATTTCAAAAGAATCGCGCCCCTGTGCCCCTTCCCCACTTTTTTCAACTCGTTTCAGTTCTTTTCACCCGACATAATTAGAATATTTAGTTTGTCCTCCGAAACTAAATCATTGTTATCTTATTACTCCCATTAGTGTTTTCACTAAGACAGACAAATGATTTGTCTCAAAATGCAAATTACACCACAAGCAAATTATCTTCCCTTTTCGTGTAGACTGTAAAGTGAAAAGAATTCAAGGGATGGGTTTCTATGGTTTCAGCAATTAATGTATAATTTAATAAATTCTGTCAACATTATTACATATGCAACACTAATTGAGAAACAATATCTTGCACGGAACTACTGCCTTCGTAATCACTTTGTTCGTAAATAGGTACACAAAATTGCACAAATGCATTAAATAATGTTTTCTTTGAGATATTTTTTTTTTGTATTACGCACGATTGTATATCTAAAAGTTATTTTTCTGTGTTGGTGTTCAAATGTCTTTAAACTGTACTGAACTTACGTAGATTTTATTGTTGCAATTCTTTGATCGAAAAATCATATTTTTATTTTTTGTTAACTTCGGCAGTAACATGAAAAAGTGATGTGAGAAATATAGTTGCAAAACCAGATACACTTTTTTTTACAGAATTGAGTTATTGCTGGATGTCGTTGGCCTATGTCAGTCTCTGTCACACTCTGAGAAAATATATTTTCAGAACCACCTGCATCACCTTGTTATAAGCATGTGAAGTAAGGGGTGAGTTTAAAAACCAGATATGTAATATTTCACATGCAAAACCAGATAAATTTATATACAATATTGGGTTCGGACATCCTAGCCCGGATAAATGTTCAACTTGCATTTCCTTATGTGAAAGGACACAAAGTGCTACACAGTGTCTAAAATAAATGTTTAATGTGTGAGACGAGAAATCACATCCAAAAGGCACGTACCTTTTCTTCACGTCTTCGCGAAAAGCGTGAGGACCTCCTGACAGTATCGTTTGATTGTCAAAGAAATCAGGGTTTGCCTCATGTCATTGATCAAAGTGCCTATTATTCTCGACAGGTGCACAGACCCGAAGTGTAAGCTAACAGTAATGGCTGGTAACTCGAAATACAAGTACACTAAAGAGAATATTTGCATTTACCACTGGGACGAAAGCGAGCACCGTAAAGGGTCGAATGAATTAAGTTCCGCTGTGCATCACTGTTTTGCTAAACCTTCACATTCCAGAGGCTGCCCGCATTCGGCTACTCATGTCGGATATGTGCGGAGGACAAAATAGTAATATTTTCATGATGGATATGCCGAGTGCTTGAGTATTATAAAATGCACCTCGGACGGTAAGGTAAATTGAACAAAATAAGTATTTCCGATAGTAGGACATTCTTTCCTTCCGCCAGATCGTTTATTTGCATGCATCGAAAAATAAATACAGAGAAGTGAGGTAATAATTAATCCACAGGAATATACCAATATTTTTACCATGTTTGGAGCTGTTATTCCTCTTGCAGGTAATCTTTGATTGGAAAAGTATATCTTGTAACAGTGCGACCTTCTCCTCAATGGCACTTCTAGTGTAACCCCTGTAAACGGTTTTGCTTCAAGAGAAACCCAAAGGAAGATAATGATATTAAGGGCGAAGTTCCCTATAGAACTGAGATAGGATGTTACAAGAGTGTTTGCAAATCATCGGAACGAAACAAGTATGAGAGGTCTCCTCCTCTAACACCGCCTGGAGTGAAGATATCTCCGTTGAAGTTACAAGCCGTTTCAGTCCTGCTCGCAAAACATTTTGGCGATGACTGGTTGCCTGTGGGGTCCCTATCTTATTTCAGAAACATTGTTCAAGAACTTGCAGTCGATGTGGAGTATGTTACTACTAAGGATAAAGACGACTGTTGCCAACAAGTGTGTGAAACTGACGATTTGATGCTTTAGTGCTGTTATCGCAGAGAGATATGTAAGGTTGACGATTTGATTGATTATTCATGTTCAGCAATGTTCTCCGTTCACGCATTCAACTAAAACCAGTATTGTTTATTAAACAATATTATTCCCTTAAGGCTTTGTAGGTCTGTACTTTTTCAACAATACATAACGCTAACAAATCCGTGTTATGTTGCAAAACCACATGCACCGATATTATAATTCTTAAGTATACCGTAGAACTATATTGTCAGTAAAGTTCATGTTCTCCATTGATATCTATCCATTCCATATACCTACGTGATATCTGATTGCCACATCCTTTAATATTCATCCAATACAGTTATATACTTTTTGTGTCCTCTGACAAGTTTTGATTTTGTGACGTATCTGGTTTTGAAAATAGAGGACTCTCGTACTGTATATCAACACCGCTGTTCGTTCTAGAGGTTGCTAACGACACGAAGACGTTGACAATGGCCTCAATAATACGATAGTCATTCGAAGAACAGAAAAACGTAATACAAAGAGGAACAAATGATACAAGAAATGCTGTTTCGGTAGAACTAACGAATATCTGGATAACTGAGTAACTGGAGGAACTATTATTCCTCAACGCGACCAAAATTTTCACACAGTTATGTGGGTTCCGGACAGATTATACTCAGGACGTATAATGCATTTGATATCGGGCGTGGTTGGTGAGGGAGAAGTTGGTGCAGGTTATCCGAAACTTCATAGCGCCTACGTCAACGCACATTGCAACTGGAAGACGACATTCCCCACTTGCGTCGAGTGCTTTTCGCCATACTTTCGTACACAGCAGCCATGACGCCTTCTTGAAAAGAAAATGATGATGAGAATCTAGCTTCTCCTTGATTATCTACTAATCATTTTGAATTGCTAGAATTTGGGGGGGGGGGGAGGTAGTTAACAAGGCTACTCCCACTTTTTCTGCATAATATTTTGCTATTTGACCATTAGAGTGGAGTCCCGATAATCCGAATTAAATGGGGGGCCAAGGCCTATTCGGATTACGAGATTTTTGGATTAATCAAAGTCTTCAGTGTAATGCAATAATAAGCAGCAGATTTAATGTTTTCTTTAATTATAACAAGTTGGTGAATTTATACACTTACACGCTTGTTACAAAGTGACGGCGAGTGTTTACTAAGCCTTCTTAGAGCGCACCACTGCCTGAGTAAAGAGTCATTGCATATGCGAACGGTTTGTCTTTTAATACATTTGCCCGCTTTCGTTGTTCAATTCATTCCTAAACACTAATTTAGAACTGAATAATTTTGTGCGAGCGTAAATTGTAATTTTATTTGTTTCGAAATGGCTAAGAAATGTCAGCACGCTGTATGAACACTTGAAGAAAAATTATAAGTTTTGTAACAGTTAGAAAAAAGCCAGAGTGGAGCAAAACGATCAGTGTAATTCGAGTTAGGGAAAGCCATGTTTAGTGAATGGAAGAACAAGGTCAAGCTTGAACGTTGCCATTTTCGGTGCTATATTATTGAAATGGAAAAATAAACAAGTTACAATTTGATTTTGCGTTAATGCCTCTTACTTTTCTCAGATATTTTCATTTGGATTGACAGGATTTTCGGATCATCCACGTTCGAATTTGCAGGACTACACTATTTATTCAACCGTAGGTTGCAAATTGTTGTAAGTTATCTATAACCACGTGTGTTTCTAAGCCTAAATGTGTACGTATTTTAATACTCTTACCTGTATCACAGAAACAGTTTGTAAATGCACTGGAATTACTATTAAAGTAGTATTATTGTACAGCACTTCCGCATAATCCCTGCATGGTAGTTGGTGTAAGTGGCCATATAGTACACAAATGCCTCCTGAAGTTACAATTATTACACAGCTCTTTAAAAAGAGTTGCGAATCAGAATTACGGTATAATGTATTCATAAGCAACTTAAATACGTGTGTGTATTTTTTCCTGAAACCATACGCTTCGCTCATTTTGATTCTTCCCTTCAGGAAATCGGCCAGAGTTGTGGTTATAAATAAGAAAAACTTACTTCAAACCATTGTGCTGTACTCCCGTTTGGGGAGGGGCGTGTACTGGTGTATATGTAGGGGAACCACACGATTATCGAGGACACCAACTATGAACTCCACAGAACGTTTTCTACTACATGATCTACATTAAATACAAATTATGACGTGGCACGGGGAGTTAAAGGTCGGGTTTGGATGTGGAATAAAAGTTGAAGGTCCGAGGGAGAAAAACATGCTCGCACTCTCACCTAGTGCGAAAACACTCACCCCCAAATCGCCGCTCTGAGGCCGCCTTTCTGCGGAAACCATCGCCGACTGGCATCAATGTCGCCTCGACGTCCACCTTCTTCGAAATGCTCGATTCCTATTGGCTCTCCCTTGTGGCCTGGACGGTGTTAATGATGTTGGATGTTGATGAATTGCTGCAACTCCACTTTATCAGCCAGGCCCAATTATTCCGTAAACTTTTACAGATTATGGCGTTTGTGGCAGTTTCATCTAGCATCCTCTGGCCACATTTATGCCTCATTCGGCGTCACTTTCCTTGTCGAAATCATAAGGATATAATACAGAAACAGAGATTAACGAGGAATTCTATTGGCTTTCTTAACTATTAATAATATGTTACACATAACGCAGAAGTTGTATCTCAACATCCCTGGTTATTACAGCAAGGATTAAAAACTTGTCTACTTGCTTGGAGCGAAGGCTTTGCTAGGGCATTACGGTGAGCGAAGGTAATTAATAGGCTGTTTTTTCAAAACAAACATGCTATGGATTAACATACAAAGGTAAGGAAATTATTTACTAAATATAATAGATACACTTTTTGTGTGCAGCATATTTGGTGTCAATAAAATACCTGCTAATATTTCCCAATATTAATGTTTATTTAAACCACACACTAACCAAGAAAAAATATAAGTTAACCGTACAATTATAGAAATACTCTTCCTTAACAACTTCAGATTACGAATCTATTAACTGTCTTTGTTACATATCTTGAAGCGAAGCATCTGGTTGAAAAGTTCGTGTTATTTGATACCTATAGTTATGATTCCCGTGCTCCAAGTACCTAAACAATGCCAAGCATATAAGTCATGTGGTGTCATGTCTGTCTAACATTTGAGATGTCGTAGGTTGGATCCTGTTTTGCAGCAGAGGGAGTACACTTTTTGTAAACAATTTTCCGCCCCATTTTCAAGCAAATGCTGTAGCATTTCCTTAAGGGCGTTCAGAAAGCTTTTTCATTTCCTTTTCCATTGTGATATGGAATTACAGGCGGAAGAAGCATGCAATGGAGAAACATCACTTTTATGAAAATTAAACGAGTTAAAAGAATTTGAATGCATATCTTTATTCCTACAAATCTCAAAATGCAACAAAACCAGTGTGTTACGTTACAGCTCAAAATAATTACTTATGTTATTTAAATGCTAGGAAAAAAAACAATTCTTGGAACTTGGAACTTTGTTATGCGATTCGCTTGTTTAGCTTCTAACTTTTAAAACAGATATTTAAAGTTGAAATGGTCTAAAGTTGAACACTTACCAGATACTGATATCAAAGAAATTGCGTCGCGTCACTCTTATGAGTTCAATATTACCTTAAACTGAAAACTAACACTGTGCTAAAATAACATTTGGAATTTGTAAGATTAATATTAGGTCGAACAGCCTTAACATGAGATTCCCATTTCTCAGCCCATTCGAGCTACAGATCCTCTGTTGGCTCTTTGCAGAAAAGGAAATTCGTACATAAGTTAGTAAGTATTTAATCAATTTGCTTTGAATTTGTGCTGAAATAATGATTTTTAAGTAGCAAACTATCTTAATTGTTGTAGGCTGTTGATCATGTTAACATAAAAGGGAAATTACGCAACATGACTAAACTGTTATTAAGCTAATATGCTATGTTGTAAACACATGTTCCACTACTATTTGCTTCACCTGAAATCAGAATATGGGAAACTAACTGACTGAGTGTATTAATATAAGAGCGATCTGCGGCGCTCCAAACTTATCATCATTCGCAAATTTTTTATACTGGTTTACGCTACGGGAACCGTATTATATAGTAATAACTAGTGTTTCAAAGTGTCATTCAAATTAACGAGTTTCTGGCTCATATCCGTCATGTTGTTTGTAGCCACACAGTGAAATGGCTTCGTATTTCCCACGTTTCAAATGAAGTCACGTGTATCTCACATGCAGACTTCCACTTTATAAAAAAAAACTTTATTTAGGTGTGAAACTTATCCACGCTCTAAAATATAATAAGTAAGATTTGCTTTAATTTTGCTGTATATTATTGCAAATAAATTATAAATGCTCTATTAGAATCATGGAAACCTCCTAAATTATTATACTTACTTGCGAACTCTTCTTATTTCTCGTGAACTCCTACACTCAAGGTCACCGATCCACTATGTGTTCCAGTTTCGCAATCAACTTTAGGAGAAAAATATATACCCAACTCTAACCGCATATACTTTCACTCACGCAGTAGCTATGTATTAACATTAAGTCAAAAGTGTTAGGTCTATATCTGGGGAAAGCGTGTTATATAACGCAGTTTATGTTCGTTTTATATGTATAGAAATAGAAATTAAATTTATAACATAGTGTATTTAAATTATTAACAATTCTACAGTTATATTTGGTTAACTCGTGTATGTATATGTGTGTTTAGTTGACCAGAATAGTGGAACATATGTGTGTTTAGTTGACCAGAATAGTGGAACAGTTCACGTTCACAGAGTGTGTTCGAAGTGCCCCCGTTATTCATACATAACAATCGTGTAATGCAACATTTTGGTTGCAGGAAATACGATCAGGGATAAGTTGCACATTTTAAAATAAACACAACATTCATGAAGGAGAAGATAGAGGAGGGCTCGACTGTATTACGAATGCAGTTGTGAACACTTCAGATCTCCCGTATGACAATGCGATGTTCCATTATTACGGTCAATAATACACAGCCTAAGAAGCAACGGTAGCTCTCATCTGACATGTCCCTGACCGTCTTCGCTAAGGAATATGTTTTGGCGATATGTGGTTATGAGGCATTTTATTTTCATCCCGTGTAGAATTCATCACTGCATCCCTTCAGGGTATAGAACTACGATATTCCCGTATATAAGAATACATAAAAATTGGCTGACTTAAAAGTAAATAGCCGAAAGTTTCGGTTTCACTTACAAGAGTTTAAGTGCTTGTTTTCAAGGTAAAGTATATCGTTTACTACATTAAATACGCTGAAAAGTTGTCGGATATGAACTAAATTATTTTTTAACACCATAGTTGCAAGTATATCCCTAAAAGAAACCTCCTCCCAAACTACAACGTTATGAAGCTTACCCCGCAGTTTCACGTGAATATTATACAATAATTTTTCCGTAAAATAGTTTTACTTTGCTCAAAACAATTCGTGTTTTACGCGCATTTTCCCGAATATGTCACGTATATGCGCCGGTTCTGTGAAAAAAATAATCCGAAAATAATCTGTAGCTTTATTGAACAGCAGTAAAATTTTGACTGCTTTTAACTCTGCATTAATGCTTCAGAAAATTGATGGGGATTCCCAAACTAGATTGCATAGTGATTACAAATTTGCTGTTAAATTTTATCGGCGTACATTATAGATGAAACACTTCCTTGTTTTGAACGTTTTTCTAGCAGCCTTCGGTCAGAAATATCTTTTGATCTCGAGGAAAAATGGCCATACAATTGCATCCATTTACGTGTAAAGTGCAAGACCTTCCTTTATCTTCAAGAGCCTGAAAGAAGCGAAGAGGGAGTAAAAAAAAAAAAACATAAAAAACCACAGAAACCATTTTCTCTTTTTTCCGCTCTTCTTTCTTGCTCCGAGACATGAATCCAGGAACCGGTAAATTTCTTTTTCGAAATGGCGGTATCACATCCAAATCTGACGCTTCCTTCCCTCCCCTGAAAACTGACCCTTGGGATCATGTTTTGCTTTTGTGTTCCCCTCCTATAAAGAACTCCTGTTTCGTTGCTACCTCCCACCAGTTTCCTCCGCCGCCACCCCCCCCCCCCCGGGTTGCAACTCCCACAACCTTTATATTCCGCCCCCCTGAGTTATTTTCATTTTGCCATATTCTCCGCTGGCAGTTCGCCAAGACATTGAGCAAACTATGAACCTGGCGAAGAAAAGAATATGTATGTAGCTTCGTCGTGGTGAAAGAAAATTAATCACTGTTATTACCAGTCAGCGCTTCATTCGGCTATTTTGCGACTTAACCGTAGGTTAACTGTGACCTAATATAAGGAAGGGCCAATTTTTAACTACAAGTTTATTTATTTGCAAGTAAGCAGTTTGCCTGCGTCATAGATAGTTTTATTTATCACGAGCAAGAACGCCCAAACTCAGCTGCTAGTCGAGTTTCGTCACCTTCAGTTCACAATGTATGACCCAAAATAACTTAACGCTCAAGACGAAACATATCACGGGTAATTTTACTCTCGTAAAAAAATCCCGTACAGGCGGGATTTTGCTAAGTACGGCGTGTACAATTCGCTACAGTTTTTTCTTTCGGAATCACATGTACAGTCTTTTGCACATGAGACGTCATGTATATATATGTTCGCGGTAAAGTGATCACTTCTGAGGCTCTTCTTACTTTCTCCTTTCAGCCATCTTTTATCCTTTAACCACCTTTTGAAATAAACATTGCCACGTAAGTAAATAAGACTGTGGAAATTTCCACAACACTCGGAAGTTTATGTCCAAGGCTAAAATAACATACATTGATAGACTATTATTCCAAATGACAGGTCTTTTAAAAGTGCTTACTTTACCGTGAATAGCCTGGAACATAAATTACACTGGCCATAGTTAAGAGTCAAACTTATTTGTTATAATGTCACAAAGAATATTGCTTCAAGTTTCAAACGTAAGTTGCCAACAATTGACGAGTCCCCTCGAATAACGTTGTGTGGCAGACATTTACTATACCACAAGTTTCAATGGTTTAATGTTGTATAGTTTGTTATGTATATGATGAGAACTTTATTATTCTTAGTAATGTTTCCATGAATGGCATTTGTTTACTTCAAGGTTGTTGACCGCGGAAAGTTGTGTATTACACAAAATAACTTAAAATGGAGGATTGTCGTATGTCTCAAGGTTAGCTTCAAATTTTAAATGTACTGAATACGGAAATTATAAGTAAGGAAGTCGAAGGATAATAGGTAATAAGCTCAAGAATAGTGGAATAGAGTTTGAAAGCAAAAACGACAAATATCCGGCAAAAACCAAACCGAGCAATACGCGTGGAAAAAATATTGCATATGCGTAATTTAATAAACGTGAGTAAAACCGGGGGCAGCTTGTTGTTCATTACACTCTATTAAGTAGTTACAATGTTTGTTCAAAATAATGCATATATAGTCCATTCCCGATTGGAAGCGACTTATGACAATCAACCTTTGAAAAAACACTCCAGGCATAACATGTCAACCTGTTTTTTCAATAACATGTATTCCACAAATATATAACACTGCGGTTAGCTTTAAAGTACTGTATTATTGAATAAATGAAACTTTACCTTAATATATTATATAACTTGAAATATTTATTTCTTTTTAAATATTAATTAACAACGGCGAGAGCAGCGACGTGTTGGCAACGGGCAGAAAGAAATAGTTCACAGTTAAAATATTATTTTAACCTGGTATTTTAGTATACTATTTGTAAATTAAACGGTGCCTATTGAAATATTTAAATATTTAGGTAGCCCCAATGGCAACATATTTCATTTTTACAATTTAAAATAACAGTGGAAAATATCGTGAGTAGGCCGTAATAGTACGGTGCTGTTTTATCGAACGAGAGCAACTTTGAAGTGACTGTCTGCTGAGCGAGGCTTTGCGCTCTCTCGCTCTCTCTCTCTGTATTTGTATCTTTTACGCTCAGGCAGTTTCACTTCGCCAATAATGAAGAATATTACACATGTATTCAATTGTAGCATATTTCATACTTATAACAAGAAAATTATGATTTTCGAATTTTTTTATTTTACAACTGAAAAGAGATTTTAATGTTTGAATACTTATTTTAATATATTTAGATAATTTAGATATGATGGCGGGGCAGAAACAAAGTGAAGTTGGCAGACGTGGCGAGCCGTGACATGGCGTGTTGCTGTTTAACCAAACGAAACGTAAATTATGCTTACTCCAAAAAATACTTCAAATTACTACATCGCGTTTGTAGAAGTTGTGTTTTTTAAACCTACCTAAGCAAGTTACGAGGTTGTGATAAATCTGTGTTTCCGCGGCAGTAATAAATATACTGCTACGGTGTGTTTCGTTAACTGCTGCGTGTGAAATAGCATGGCGTGGCTGCGTGGTGATCGTTACGCTGGATCTGTGTGTGTCCGAGGTTTCAAATATTTGATGTAAACTATTTATACGTTGTAAATGTGAACTGGTTTTATGACGAAGTTATTTATTTACATCCACGTCTGTTTATTTATCACAACGTTGTATATTTGCCCCGGATGTTTGAAACACAGTCGTGTAACGTGATTTACCACTATCCCAACAAAATAACCAAGCCCAGCCCCAAAAAATTTCATTAAACCTAATACACAGTAAGTAGCAATATGTATAAATATGAGCGGAATAAAAGTTACGGTAGGCTTATTTGTGTGCGTGTTCACAGCTATATTTTAAGTTTCTATAGCAAAAAAATGAGCGACACGATTTGCGTGCTCTATTTTAATGTCGCTTTTTCGTTGGACTGGATAGTCCTTCGTTATTCGAACTGAGGCCGTCCTTTTAAAGAAATAACCTAACACATATCAATAACAAAAAGTTAAATACTACAGTTCATTACCCGCAGTTGTAACAGTGTTTAACAGGCCCCGGCAAAATATTAACGTGAATTACGTGTAATGTGTTGTGTTGTGGAAAATATATATGTTACTGTAACGTAACTGTAAGAACTATCGTTAATTCAGGCATTTTTAAAACGTCATAAAGCTGACCTAAATAATATTATAGGCCTAAACTGTGAATATTCGTACGAAATGGCTTTTGAAATAGACCTAAGACAGAATTCTTTGAAGAGTTGTAAACAGTAAACAACACATTTTACAGATATAAAAGTAGAGGTCACATTTCAATGTTTATTTTTATGTGTAGCGAAAGTAAACGAACACGTATACACACACAATATCATGTAAACATTGAGTTTGACGGATGCTACTTGGCAGTCACATGGCAATGTTTGTTTACATTGGGCGGAAGGGTACGAAACGGGCCTGCAAGTAGATATTTAGCAGGGCTCCGAGAAAGTTGTTCCCAATGGGGAATGGACTATAAATTATAATTACATTGTGTATTAACACAGGGGCGTTTTTAAGGGGTAAGCCGATAAGGTACTGAGCAGCCCCGAAAACTGAGAACGAAAACAATTTAATTAGTCTACAAATAACAAAATCGTTGATGGTTCAGAATCTTAACATGGGTTGTAAAGTGTGTGTGGCGCAAAATGTCGCAGTGCATGGACAAATAAGTCTGTGTCTAAACAGGCTTTAAATGCGCGTCACGGAATAATACTCTCTACTCACAGAACTGACTCATAAGGGACAGTAAAGAAATCAATAAAAATTTGAAAATGATACTTTTGTCTTCAGAATGTGCATGCTGACATTTGCTTATTTTCATTTCTGCGCACCTGCGCATTGCTGGCGACGTATCTGCCTTTTGTTATATTCGTTACATGGGTCGGGATAAAATAGACACATCTCTAACTGGAAAATTCACACATAGTTAATAATTTTTTTCGTTTAATAAGTGCATTTAATATTAATAGTCTATACAATTTTTCTGACGAGAGTTATAATGCAACTACATTTTAACGAAGTTACGTCCAATATTATATTTTCATTGTAAAAGCACGGGTTTGTTGTGAACTAAACGTAAAAATGTGACAAAAAATTATCATTATGAACATGCAATTTTGACAGTTCTTATAGCAATTTTTGAGCAAATGTTGAGGAAATACGCAAAATCTGAAAATTATTCTCTCTTACCTGTGGCAACAATAGCGAAAACTGAAATATAATTTTTTAACTGTTGACAGCAAATGCCGTGCTAGGACTACACAGGTGACAAAATATCGGTTCTGCGACTCTAATTAAGCTCTGAAATCAGTTTCTCGGCGTTCGCATGACCTCCACAGTTAAATAGCATTAAGCACAACCAGTACTCAGCTGGATGAACACCAAGGACCGCCATAATCGTTGACATACACACTCACTAAGGAGAAGGAAAGGTATCCCATTTCTTAGTTAAGGCCCCTCAGGCCAGGGACTGTGATGGAAAAATTCACAAATGCGGTGGAATTGCTTTCGAAGTCAGTTTCCGTCATCAAATTATTTATTAAGTGAGAGAGTCGTAAGGGTGGCTCCTAAGGCCCTGCCACAATTGTGCAGATGCGTCTGTTATAGCCGTTCAAAAGTGCTCTCAGTCCACACAGATTCAGATTAAGACGAGCCTTGCATGCTACGATTAAGTTTGTCTGGTGGATGTAGCTGGAGAAACATATTTACATTTTTGTTTGAAATCTATATGTTTTGCTGTCTGTTTTTACATTTCTTCGCTTTATATAATACTGTGTGTCATTGTAACTACATAAAAATGATAATAGCCGCACTGCATCACTTAGCAAACAGTTCATCAATTCAGTTAAAAACACCTAAATGTATGTATAAAGCTATTAAATATATTATGCACCTACTGTACCTTTTCGCGCCCTTTCTTTCTTCTGTGTATAAACAAAGAAAGCATTTCACTGGCCTCAGCGCTGAAGCCGGAAGATGCTGATGGCGCAGTCCGTCCTGTTTGATCCGAAAGTTAAAGTAACGTCAGCTTCAGTTGGTCAGCGACTCAACTCACGTCTGCACCTTCAGTACCTGACGTCACAGATCACGTGGATCAATCAAATTCTTAATCAGTGACAGCACGGTTCAACTCGGACAGACCAGACAGACGCGCGTCTACTGAAATGTGGCGGGCCCTCTAACAGTCGAGATCTTCAGCGCCGGTGATGGTGAAATGTGGTGGAGATTGAGCAGCGGTGAAATGAAATAGTGAGGTAAACTGTAGTTCCCGGAAAAAACAGCAACGCCAGCCTTATTTCCCAAATGCAAAAATACAGAATAACCCCGTCGGGAATCGAACCCCGTTTGCTTTATTTACAATATTTCAGCTCGTCTACAGGAACTATTTCGTTTTTACCAAAAGCAATGCCAAGCGTGTTTAAAACATACACGAGCTCTATGAATACCAGTGGAAAAATGTAGTGTACGAAAGTCCACAGGGAAAACCCTGTGTGTGGTACTTCAGTAACATGCCACGCCAACAAAAGTTCGTTTGGTTTGCGTTTCCGTCACTGAGAGTCTTGAACAGAAGCTGAAAGGCATAAGTCTGGCAACACAATGGTTAATTTAACTGGAAGCTGCAGTGCGTAACATAGAAAAGAGAAAGATCGATGTCTTGAACAAGTTAAGACTTGCTAGCCAACTTACACACTGAGCCAAAAAACATACGGAAGGAGTTACACAATAAGGTGCCGTTAGCTGGGGTTACTTGAGACAGTTTAAAAGAAATTATGTTAGCACGCGCAGCAGCTGTGGAGTTCAATAAAACACCATGCACGCTATATTCCTGCCAGCAACCCATTTTACGAAACTGCATTGTTATACTTCAGGGCTACCACGTGTGCTAACTAAAATTCCTGCAAATCGTCCCAAGTTAGTCCCAGTGTCCCAAGCAAGTCCAAGAGACGGTACCTTATTTAAAGCGAGAAATCTATATTTAAAAACGGGGCTAATTTTTGTAACAGACCTAACGCATATACGGCGTGGAAATGAACTATATCTACAAACTTCGGCAGGTGTATTGAAAGCAAATATTTCTATCAGTTTCTTTGCATAACTTCCTAACGAATTGGTTTCCAGATTTTCCACAAGATAGAATAATCTTCGTTAATGAAACAATTCCGTACAAATGTTTAGTGCTGTGGTTTATGTGTAAATGGCCCCTAAAATATATTGTTTTATTCTCTTCAGTGCCGTTTACAATATGTAGTGGTTCCTATAACCAATGCGTTATATATACAAATAATATAAATATATTAAAATACTATACATATGTACATAGACACACACATACGACCTTGTAGCCTTAGTGTATTCCGGAAGGGCGTAACCACACTTGAACGTACAACTGAAACAGAGTCAGAATAAAAGATAAATATACGAGTTTCAGGATAATGCATTATTGTACAGCGAAGTGTAAACCATAAAAAAAAACTGGAAGCAGATATGAACCACCTTCCATAAATGAGAGATTGGAATGCCGTTTGGGCAATGAAAAATGTACCCCTCCGGCGTTTGAGTTGTTCACTGCGGCTTTGTAATCTGCCGTAAATACAAACACAGAAAGGGTTGCTTGTGTTGCTACCCTACACGCCACCGTTTTCGAGACAATAATACACAGTGTTCGAAGATCGAATCGCAACGTCTGGCACAGACAACACATAGGCAGAGTTGGAATATTATACATTAATTGGTCATTAAAGGGGTGCGTGTAGGACAAAAACGCTAGGCAACCGTTTTGTTTATAATGTACTGTATATTGCTAATCCGCAGGGAATCAACCACGAATGACGGGGAGTTACTTTGTTAAATGACAAATCGGGCTCCAACCACTTGTTGTTTACAGAAGAGGACTAACATTGGCACCCAAATGTTTACGGTGCGTACTTGGTTGTACAATAATTCATTGTCCAGAAACTCATATATGTATGTGTAATTCTATCTGTGTAGCAATAAAAGTCTGTTTCATGTACGCTTGCAGGAGTAGGTATAGTGTCCTGCAAACGTCTGGGTACGCGAGCTCCCTCGTCTGTAGCGCGTCACGGACAAGTCTGCAGCTGAACGACAAAATATGAGCCGGTAATGTATGCGCCGTCCCACAAACATCTGGTCTTCAGTAACACCAGATCAGGACTCGCCGCTACAGCAAACAGTGTTTGTGAGACAGCTGCACTGGCAATAACAATTGCATCAGTATACCAAATATGTTTGTTTGCGTGGTGTTTGTTTCAGGTTGAACAACCATGCCTTAGTTCCTCGAAAGTAATGTAATTTGTTCACAAAGCAAAATAATCTGTTTAAAAATATTTTTTGGGTCAAACAAATAAATAAATATATATATTATATATTCAGTATGTTAAACAAATATTTAGTGCAAGCAAACATGTCGTTACAAGTTGTCAAAAAAGTCACATGTTTAGTTATTGCGCGGTATACTCGTATTTTGGACAAAGAATTTATTTTCAGGGAACAAAAATTTTGCTGGCTACACTAATCCATTTGTTTGACTTCCGCCTCCTTTGTTGGCTAAGCGTGCTCAAAGAAATCGTCAATGTTTACGTTAGCGATCCTTGTACAAGGTTGTATTGAGAATAGCTGATGAGATGAGCAAGAAAATTTTGGTAGATCGGTATTTCACTGTTCTTATAGAAGTATCTGCAGGAAATTTAACTAATTATTATTCAATTGCGAAGTTTGTAATTAAGTGTGTATAGTTCAGGGTTGGCATGTTATACATAGACGCGAACTTTTAATATTTTTGTTTCAACCAATAAACCAACAAATGAACAAATTAAGTTGTTTTGAACAAGAAAATATTTCACCCCACCGACAAAAAAACAAATGATTTGGCTGTGGCAAGCAACTTTAGTCTCAACTAACAAAATATTTTTCTCAGTGTGATAGCATGACCAATGCTGGGCGTGCATCTCTTTTCCCCAAGTGATTGAACGAGTGAGTAAAGAGATCTGAGCGGCTCTCAACATCGTGGTCTTGAGAGCCGACTTTTCCCTTAGTGAGCACCACACTCCACCCTTCTTTCCCAAGTCTTGCCTAGACATCTGCCGGCAGTGTACACCCTTCCGGGAAAGACTTAGGCTATAGGTCGTATGTATAATTTCTACCTATTTTTCGACGAGGAATAATCTGAAGAAGTTCGTCGGCACCGCTCAGCTCTACCCTGTACGGTAGGCTATTAATTTTCACCAGTGCTAGAACCGCGACTGGATGTAAAGCTCTTTGTCCTTTGTAGTTCGCCCTGGGTGCTGCGGTGGGTCAGCCCACCATCGTCGCGGCAGGTGCGGAAGACGCGAGGCAATCGACTAGGCGATGTTCATGAGGTGGTTGAGGGGGGGGGGGGGGAGATGTGTGGATTGGCCGGGGCAGTGGCTGTCGGTCCGGCGAGTGGGCCATGTGAGTGAGTTACAGGGCACTTCCTTCCTCCATACACGCACCTCCGGAGAGGTTGGGGTGGCAGTGGGGGCTATTCCCAATTTCCCTCGAGGATCAATCCGACGCATGGACCGTCGCCGTCCGGAAATAGCGTTACAGTTGCCCCAACGCTAATCTATCACTTGTCGCGCGGTCCACGGAGCTGGGTTGATAGAGGGGGAAGGGGGGATAGGCGCCGCCGGCCCACACCGTGGTATCGCACGTGTACCGCGAACTCCGGTCGCACGCGCCAACAAAATGGCGTCGCTGTCCAGTAGAATTTCGGAACAGCTCTTAGCCAATCAGCGTCGGGCAACCTGGCCAGTCGGTAACCCAGCCAACCATGAAGTAGCCAAGGGGCCGCGGTGATGTAGTAGTTCGGCTATTCGCCTCCCACCTAGACGAACCGGGTTCAATTACAGCATGTGAGAACCGTGCCGGACGCTGCCTCTGGTCGGCGGGGTTTTCTCGGGGATCTCCTGTTTCACCCGCACTTCCAGTCCGGCTCATGCTGCATGCTCACCCTCGTCGGGCCTCAAGACCTTCGATGTCAACAGTCTCTTCACTCACTCATGAAGTGGCCAGCCATACCTGAGCCGCGCTCAGCCAATCAGCAAGTGGGCACGTCCACACCGAAGTAAGTATTACGCTGTTTCTTCTCTGTGTACTTCGCACGGGCAAGTGTCGCATATTGGGTGCGGCCTGTGAACGGCGAAGTCCACGGATTACCGACTCGACACTGATGGTTCCGAAAACTGATGCCCGAATTTCTTGACTAAAATGCGAAATATTTCGTCTTGTTGTCATTACTTATCGGCACGGGACGTGCCAGAATTCGCGTTATTATGTGGCTGCAGAGAAAACTCCAAGCTGTTGTATGTTCATTCGACTTCTCCCATTAGCCACGATTTCGTGTGGCACATCCCAACGATACTTTAGCCAATCGCAAAACCTGATAGGTAGAACCACCAATCTCCAGGCAGGTATAAGGAAGTCTGTAGCCTGTTGCCAGGTCTTCACTTATCGGGATTCCCTAGGAGTTGGCAACAAAATATTTATTTTATTTTATAACTGTATCACAGACTGTTCAACTTGCAGACATTTATCTGGGACTACAATTTACTCGGATAGATTTTAATATACCGCATAGTGTTATTAAAACGTTCACTTTGACAAATAATTTTGCAGTTTTTGTACGAGTGCTGATTCAGAAGTCATGGCAACTATTATCTCCCGAAAACGACCCAAAACTGGAAATGTACCATGTACAGTTAAAAGTTTAAAAGTACGTTGAAAAGGTGACAACACATATGGGTGTGTTTGTAGGAATGTCCGGCAAGGAACAAAGACAAACATGGTTGCTTGAATTCTCAGTTTAATTGATTTACTCTCGTATACACTGTATACACTAATTTGAAAGAGTACGTATTGTACGTGCCCGAGATTTTTAACATCCTTCAAAGTATTCTCCGAGGTTGTCCACGGTTCGTTGCCAGCGATGAGGCAGACGGGAAATGCCATCGACTGCACGAGATCCGTCAATGTGCGCCACCTCTCGTCGAAATGTTGTGACGATTTCTTGTTTGTTGGCAAAGCGTTTACCGCGCAATGGCCTCTTCACTTTGGAAATTACATCGTGGTCACACCGGCTAAGACAGGGCGAACAGCGAGGGTGTTGCAACAACTCCCATCCGCAAAGCGGAAAACAGCGTGTAACGCTACCTGCTCCATGAGGTCTAGTATTTTCATGTAAGACTATAGCACAGTCCAACAGTTCAGAACGTCTCTCTTGAACTTTGCGACAAAGAAGGCATCGCAGAAATGACAGGTAGTACTCTGCATTCACAGTACAGCCCTCGCGAACTGGATGACACGCTAAAACTCCTCGACTGTCATATGCCAAAATTATCATGTTTTTGTGTGACGGGTTTTGTCGCACCTTGTGTCTCCGTGGTGATCCAGGATGACGCCATTCATTGGGCTGTCGCTTCAATTCGAGTTCGTATGCTCGTGCCCATGTTTCATCAATTGCAATGACGTGGTTCAGCATGCCATTGCCTTCATGACAAAAACATTCCAGATTAATACATGTTTCATATCGGGTCCACTTCTCTACCTCAGTTAAGTGAAACCCACTTGGCACAACCCTTATGTGCATTTATGTCCCGCCGTATAATTCGGCGCGCTGTCTACGCAGGAATACCTGCATGCTGGGCTAATTCCATAACAGTCCAGTGAGTGTCGTCCATTAGGCACTGATCGACCACAGCCACTCGCACATCGTGGTCAGCTGACACAGCACGTTCATTGCGAGGTAGTTCGGCTGTTGACTCTCTTCCGTATTTGAAGGCCTCTCATGCCCAGCCTGCCACTGTACGATAGGGTATAGTATGATTACTCAATGCTGCCCGTAGCTCTTCATGACATTCGCGTGCATTGTTGCCGCGGCGTACGGCTATCTTTTTTTTAATTATTATTTTAGTGTATTCCGTGGGTTCCTATTTATGTCAAGGAAATATGGAATATGGAGCATGTCGATTTTACTTAAATATAATATAAATTAATTTCACAAATACAAAATACCAACATAATATCCACAATACAAATACAATCAAATAAAAATATTATATGTGATACAATTCTCAACTATGGAATACCGACTGTATACAATTATACTTATGTAAAATTATATTACAAGACATAACAACTGTGTAAACTAACATGCAAAGCATATTGTTAAGAGAGTTGTGATCACACCTTCGCAAATTTATCCAGGACACGGGCTGTAATTGTTGAAATTGGTTGTGAAATCGCAAACCACAGTAAACTGTGGCCAGTAAACGGGGACAACGCAGCCGATATAGGGCAGTGTAGCTCGTGGACGGTGTCTTTTTGTCGTCGGGCCGTTGGAACGAGAAGACCACTGAAGATGGGTATGTCCGACCGTCGTCTTCCACCATATTAATCAGCCTCCGGAATCATGTCCGAGGTGGTGGCTCTTCAATTAGACTTTACTAAGAATACGGCTGGTTAAATCTTTATGATTTAGTATAATTTAATATTTCAGTGCATTTGTATAGCTCCCCCCGCGCATAGCCAAACATGTTTATATTGACATGATATTGTACAACCGCAATGTCAAATAAACCCCTTTTATATAGTGTTGATTATATAACTCTGATCAATAACTTGCTTCGTCCCTATAACCCCATTAAGAGTAGAATACTAACGCCGATCCTGGCTCACCTCTATAAATAGTCCAAAAATCAAGCAAATTATACCTAAAATCAAGTAGGTTTCTTGTTTTCAAGCACCATTTTATAATTTTCTGGAGGCATCATTTATCTTTTCAACTCTCTTCTCAAAAACACGCAAATTTAAGCCAAATCAAACAAAGTTAAGACAGAATCAAGCAAATTTATTTTTTTTTTTTTCTTTCAAAAATGCTTGAGCAGGGTTATAATTTGAAAGCTACCTTGCATATTTAAGCTAAAATCAAAATCAGGCAAATTAAATACAAGATAAAAATCAAGCAAATTAAAGACATGATCAAAATAAAGCAAATTAAAGCTAAAATCAACCAGACAAAAAAGTATCAGAAAAAAAAAGTTACGGTAAATATGATGAAGAAGAAAAAGGAATGAATAGAATGAAAAAAAAAAAATATATATATATATATATATTCAATCAAAGAATTTAAACATTTTAATAGAATTCTATAACATGCATGCATTTTCCATTTCTCATTTCTTTTAAGCCTTTATGTGTTATAAAAACTAGTTTCTCAATTATTGTTTTCAAAGTATGTTTATCAATTATTTTTCCATATCGATCAGGAAATGTAATTTTATACTTACCATCTAGAATAGAATTAACTTTTTTTTACCAAAATTAGATTCAAATATTTAAAATTCTGTAGCACCAAACGTTTTATTTTTTTTCTCGAGATCTTGTAGTTTTAGTGAATTCATATGAATTGTTTAACTTGCTGAGTATAGATTCAATTTTTATCTCAAAAGAAAGAAATTTATAAAGAGGGGGAAAAAAATGAAGTTTTACATCGCCAAAAATTTAATTGTTGGATTTTGGCTTAAATTAGGAGGGGGAAAAAACCTGCTCGGAAATTTTTGAAAAATGGCAAAGTTTGCTTGATTCTAGCTTAAATTTGCTTAATTTGGCTTAATTTCACATGTTTATGAGAAGCGAGTTGAAGAGATAATTTAGGTTCCTGGAAAAAATTAAAACGTTGCCCGAAAACAAGAAATTCACTTGATTTTGATTATAATTTGCTTGAGTTTTGCTCACTTTACTGAAGTGAGCCAGAATCGGCATTAGCATTCTACTGTTAAGGAATGATGAGTCATAAATCATATAACAATGTGTAAACTTCCTAAAATAAAATTTTCATTATGTACACTAACCTATTATTTCATCAAGGAAGTCATATAATTAAATTATATAATGAAGATATGTTTATATATCAATAATAAAATTAAGAATATGAGTAATTTAGCTATTCTCAAAAAATTTTGTAACTAAATGAAAAGCTTTATCTAAAAGAAAATTTTTAAAGTGAACTTATAAATTTGCAATTTTTTTCTTTACTGGATTTATTATTTAGTTTGACAATTTGTTAAATAATTTACTGCCACTGAAATAAACAAAACAAGACCTGCACATGCCCAGTAATAATTTTAAAATGGTACAAAAATGTGTATGAGTATTATGTGTGTGAACATTAAAATTATTGTCAAAAGAACCTGGATTATTTACTACAAACATTATTATTACATAGATGTATGGGCAAGTCGAATTCATAATACCTAACTTTATAAACAAGGGTCGAGAAGTATCATACTTTTTTCACCCGCAATAATTCTAACTGCTCTTTTTTGAAGACGGAAAAATATGCATATTTTTTGGTTAAGATGCCCAGTATATGATTCCAAAATACATCATAGAATGGAAATATGCGAAATGAATCTGTTTTATGGAAAATGAAGTGACAATATACAATAAATTTTGTAGCGGAAAACAAACTGTACTTAATTTAAGAATAATATTATTTATATGTGTAATTTAGGTGCTTATCAAATAGTAAGCCTAAAGATTTTGTAGATTTTAATTATATTTGGCGTAATTTTCATATTTAATTTGTATATTATAATCCTTTTGCTTAATGGAAAGAAATTTTATGAAAATTCTTTTACCTGTGTTTAGAGTAAGATTGTTAGCTAAAACCAGTCGTTAAGTTTATTATGAACATAATTTATAGTTTCCATGGGGGTCTGTTCATCCTCATTACAACATAAAATAGTGGGACCATCTGCAAAAAAGAGAGTTAAGACTTCATCAGATATGGATGCAAGCGTATCATTAATATACATAAAAACCAGCAGTGGTCCAGGAATGGAACCCTGCGGAACACCATGTTTAATTAAACCATTTTGGAAAAACGAACATTAATGAAATCTGGTTTAGAGATTATTACATGTTGATATCTGTGGGATAAATACGAAGAGGACCATTATATTGCTTTACTCTGCACACCATAAAAAATTAATTTATATTATAGGATATTATGATCGACGCCATCAAAAGCTTTCATTAGGGCACCTACGATTAAAGCCGCTTTTTTCTTACTATCAAGTGTTGTAAGAATATAAGTGGTTAGATTATATATAGCTTCATTTACTGATTTTTCCTCTCGGAAACCAACTTGAGAATTAGTAAAAATCTGATTATGTTAGAAGTAGTGCAAGAGTCTGTTATATAAGAGTTTTCTAAAGTTTTTGCAAAGGTAGAAATAAGAAAAATTTGTCTGTTTAGATGGAGAGCTTTCGTCATTCTTTTTATGTAATTATGTAATAGCTTTACTATTGTTAACTTCAGCCGCTCTGGGAATATACCAGATTCAAATGAACAATTAAATATGTCGCTAAGTGGGGCAGAGACTAATCCATACAATTCTTTAAAATAATGCTATTTATCTCACGAAATCCTGATGATGTTTTCGGTCTTGACGTAACGCACATTGCTCAACTCTGGTTATGTCCATGTAACACCGCTGTCATCTGACATATGAAAAACGTGATCAGGATGCACTCATACCCCATCCAACGGCAACAGCAGTTCGCCGTGTGGTAGCACACGTTGACGAATCATAGACAACCTCGGAGGCTTCTCTCGAGGATGTCGGACAGCTTGTGCACATACGATACGCACCCGCTCAAATGAGTGTATACAGGATATACGGAAAATACATCAATTAAATGGTGATTTCAAGAGGCAATATTTGTCTCTGTCCCTTTGCCGGACAGCCCTGCATCCATGCCCCATGTGGCTGGTGTCACACTATGCGTTTTTGCCGCTGCTGCTAAAACGCTCTGGTTTGACGGGATGGGCACAACACATTGGTGTAGATGCGAGGTGTCACAGTAGTAAACGCTGCACTAGTGTGACACCTCGCATTTACAACACGAGGCGTCGTGCTCATCCCGTCAAACCGCATCCCGTTCAACTGTATCGACACAAACGCATAGTGCGACACCGACCTTAAAACGTACTTGTCGTACACTTTCACCTGTACGTGATACATTTCCTTTGCTGGATCATTTCCGGGAGGTAAACAATAGTTGCCATGACTTCTGAATCGGCCCTCGTAGGGCCTATTATACAAATACAAAACCAAACAATGTGCAGATAATTCAACAAGGGCAACTCAAAGGCCTTGTTATATTTTCATCTTAAGGCATGCTTGGCAAAAGGTATTTTATAGAAATGCAGAGGCAACCACAAATATAAAATTTATACTACTTTCTTTATTTGCAGCCATTTTTTTTTTAATTACAGAACCTTTTCAAGTGCGATTTTAACTCGTCATAAAGTAGCTCTTGAGATGTTCTGACAGTGCGAATTATCTCATTTCTGTACATAAGTTACTTTTTATTATTTGTACATTGCTGAAATAGTAAAATTGTGATTTCGACACGTATTTATGGGAAAGCTATGCGCATATTTCTTTTTTGTGAGGGAGAGTAATCACTTATATTGTGTAGCAATTGCATAATGTATAGTACAAATAAAATTTTTAAAAATCGCGGTCACCGCGATTAAGTGGGATGGTGCACGAAAATCGTATACTAATATCATTTTAGTTACAATTTGCTTTAGAAAGGATTTTTCTAAATTTTTAGTTCGACAAGACGTAAATAATTTTTAACATCTTATTAAATGCTTAAAATTTCTCTGCGTTCGGTATTCTCCGAGCTCTGATTGAAGATAAGAAAAAAAAATTCCTTTCTTGTCTTCTATCAGTGCTCCGACAATAATGAAGCCCGTAAAATCTAACAAAGTAAAAAGGTGTTGAAAATTATTTTTTACGCCTTGTCGAGCCAAACATTTCGATAAACCCTTTGGAAAACGACTTGAATCTAACATCGGGTAAATATACTGCTTCCATGCACCATTCCCCTTAAAATAAAATGTCACATGGGCATTACCTCCCACACGAGGACAGCCGTCTGACGTAAAATCCCCGTGAACTCCTTTCACAGGAGAGACGAAGACTAAAAGTGCGAAAAGGTTAATTTTGGTTTCCTATTTTCGGTGGGGAATCACACGTTGCCAAATTTCCACTTTTTAAGCAAAATTTCCTGTAAACACTCATAACAGGAAGTCTGCGTATAATTCAGCAACAACCTTTCCTTAACCGACCGACTTCATCTGAAGTTTACCATAAGAACGTAGGATTACGCTTCCATCATTTCTGTTTGCGGTCCAAAATCTTTCAAGAATCCTATTATACATTCGATAATAACGAGAAAAGAAATCACAAATGTTTCAGATACAGTCTTAATTAGAAGTACCAATTTCGCACATCGTTCGAACAACATCCGTGGCCTTGTCAATGGCTCGTGACGGTCGATATGAGAAACCACTAAGGACCACGCTATCATTATTTTCGCGCATGCGCTATAGAACGCCAAAAGCGAAACTGTGGTCTGCATATATTATGTCAATAACAAGACGTTGAACTCGAACGCGGTCGGTGCAACGAGCGATATGGTAGGCCTACACGAAAGTTGAAAGCAGTGACCCAGTAGTGTAACTGAAAAATTGATGAAAATACGCACGTGCTAAACATGTTCCAATTTCATTGAACTTCCGGCACCAATTATTGTATTCCCTAATTGTCTTGGAATTTTTGTACTGAACCAAGTAGTTTCATTGGTTAATTGCTTAAATTGTTTGGATAGCAATCGTTTTGTATTTGCTCTTCTAATGAACTTCTTGGTTTCCAGGCGTTAATATAAAGATTACACGAAGAAACCAAATATCAACATTTTAGGAATTTTTAATAGTTTTACACTCCTATCTTGCTTCAATCTGATCCTAGCAATATTCAGTCTAAATGCACGATCTCTTCTAGAGAGATCTTTGATACAGCAGTAAACAAAACATGTTTCTTCGAACTGTAGTACGTAACTCGAATTATTATTACTTTAAAATTAATGTTTATACCCAAAGTGGGGACGGCAATTAATTAAAGGTAGACTTTTTTTTGTGAATTCTTCCACCGCCCTTACTAAATCCCATTATGTTTGACATTTAAAATAAGTACGAAATATTACAACACAATTATGGTAAAAATCTTAAGAACTGAAATAAAGATTGTAATCGAAAGCATATTTGTTGAAAATAAACATTTCATATTTTAAAATTTACTATTTAGATGCTGTCATAAGTCTTGAGGTTTTTCCTTTGACTGTACTGCTTGTCTTTTGTTTTAGCTTGGATACAAATTGCTCAAATGTAATCACGTCATTATATTTAAATACAGGTACACGCCAGCGATGACACAGAAGTTTCACAGCTACTTCTTAAGCGGATCAACGTTCCTGGAGCCACCTGCCTTATAGTCACTTCTCGGTAATGTCAGGAAACATATTCACGATCGCGCGGGACTCTGGTGCCAGTTTCATCAGTTCGCCCGTAACTGCAGCGGGGTGTGGGGGGGGGGCGACCTTTCAGAGTATCGAAGACAATGCCTGCAGGGAGCCGTAATTAACCTTTGCAGGCGCCCCCAGATAGCATATTACTATTTGACTTTTGGTAAATGCTGCCCTAATGAATCGCTGCGGGTTTTTTTTTTTTTTTTTTTTTTTTTCATCCCTTCGACAGCTTCAACACTACGACATCCGGCTTAATCTGTCAATAATAAAGAAACACAGATGATCTCGTGTTTAAAACATTCCAGCGGCACTTAGATATATCCAACTTTTTCCAGTTTAACAGGATAGACAGGTAAGTCAAACAAGCACAACAGCCACTTATTTCAACGGGATCTAACGTCAGACCCATCGAAAAATATACTTTTTTTCAACCTGAGTAACTAAACCTGGTGAAAATCGTGCAGAAAAAATGGCACCAGCCCTTGAGGAGTTATAACTGGGGTATTGCTAATACAAAAACGCAAAATATAAATATATCAATCTTTTTTTATTTTTTGAGTTAAATATTTTTTATAACAAGATCAATGTCTGGAATATTCTTGTAGGTTGTGGTTTAATGGTTTTTGTTTTTGAAAATAGAGAATGAAGTGTATTCGAAAGTGAGTTAAATTTAAGGTTACCTTTAACATTTAAGTTTTTTTTTTGTTTTGACAAAATTATATTAGAAATTTAAGTGAACTTAATTGCAACTAACTTACAGACTTCGGGTATTACTTTTTTGTTATATTTTCAGAACAAAAAACATAAAAATATAAGGTTATGTTTATTAGGAATGTCGAATCTTTCAAGACATGTTAATGCAGATTCGAGGATATTGGTATACGTTACAAATTTAAAAAATCCGTAATAATTATTCATTTCCTTCGTACTCTAATAATAAAGAAAATTCCACCAAGAAAAAATTGCAGCGAAAAGGTGGTAAAAACTGCCCAAAAATAGTTTCTTTCAACCCTGCCAGTGTAGGTACATTGCTGTAAAATGTTAAAACAGTAAGGCAGAGCTGAAAATCTCCAATTATATTGTTTTCAAAATATCGCCAATTTACCACTGCCTTTAGAATAACTTTGCTCTCTTTATGTTCAACCATTTCCCAATTATCACACGCCGTTCCACAATGGCGGTGTCAGGCGATGGTTGTGAAGTCTTTATGTCCAACCTTTTCCCAATTATCACACGCCGTTCCACAATGGCGGTGTCAGGCGATGGTTGTGAAGTCTTTATTTAACTATTTTATAAATGTGTACTCAGGTTCCCCGTTTAAATCTTTTATGAAGAGTTATATTCAATAACAACTTATTTTATGGTGCCATGGGTGTTACATAAATATTGTTTCTTCGATTCCATCAATGGCATCATCCATTATCGCTGATAATTAATTGTACAAGCTCACTCAACACATTTCAGGTTAAAACGGACTGGTTAGAGCGAATAGGACACTGGAATACCTAAATGTTTTGTCACTAGTCTAATATCGCCTTAAAGTAGTCTGAGTAGCGGACACTACCATCGTCGTGTGTAGGTTTTCTCGAGGTGCTACAATTTACTACGCCCTTTCCGTTTCGCCGCTCCTAACTCCCATCATTTTCAACTTCATACACTCAAAAGGCTGACAGAAGTCCTAAGTTATGCAGTAGGACAGCGGATTTCACTAATTGCTGGAGGCTGAAAACACGTGGAGGTGTCTTACTATTATCACAACAAAGACATCAAAAAACGCTGTGCTGTGTGTTACAATTAGTAATTGCAATATAAGAGCCTACAGAATCCCTGACGAATTGTTCTGTTAAATTTATTAAATATTCCTTAGCTAGGCTAATTTCTTAATACATATTTATAACTGCCGTATTGATTAAATAAACACGAAGGTTACAAATACACTTAATGTTGTAGTGAGTTCGTTAATTATAAGTAATTAAATGCAATATCTTATGTGATTGGGAATTCTCTTCCCTTTGTCAAAATAGCTTTTTTTTTTTTTTTTTGCACGCTGACGAGTAGATAATGAAATACTGGACAACTTGCTAGATACATCTTTTCCGAAATATGATACAAAAGATAGATAGATATATAGAAATATATATAGACAGATAGATAGATGGAGAGAGAGAGAGAGAGAACTTGACAATGCATGTAGCAAGATTTTTTAGGTTAGTGAAGTAAAACCAAAATAAAAAGTAAATGACAAACTAAATGATCTCTAGCGTAATTTTCCATACATACTTGCACATTACTGCAAATTTTAAGACGTTCCCGTAACAATATCTTACCTTTGTGATCCATTATTACTCTTTAATTCACACGCACTAATAGTGATGTTAATCATACGAAAGCTTCTATATTGTATGATCGGTTCCCAGGAAACTGCAGACCAAATCAACTGCAATTTTTTTTTCTCTCTCCAAGATTTCCTTATAGCACGCTTCCAACGCGATATATTACACTTGGTTTCTGAAGGGTCATCATCGGTAAATGTATTGATACTGCTTGAAGTAGGATGGGTACGGGAAGAATAAGCGTCCCTTCCGAAATATACGGCACAGAAGCAATGTCGCGGCAAGTTTGTCGTGTCGGCACAATAACGTCCAAGTCTCCAGGACGAGGAAGAGAAGGACCTGCCAGCTTGTTAAACTTCCGTCCCCCGGAAACTGCTGCCGCGAGTCCAAGTACAGAGGGGGTAGGGGGTGTGTTTGAGTGAACGGAGGGGAGGGTTTTGGAGAAACTTGTTCCTAGTTGCGAACAAGATTCCACCCCCGCCGGCGGCTACGACGAGGTGGGTTTTCGTCCCCCTACCCCCCCCCCTCGACAAACTGTTCGAACGTCATCCCGCTCGGACGCAGGTGGATCTTTGCGGTCGGCGAACGCCGGACGGTTGCTCAGCCTGAGAACGACGCGGGGCGGCAACTCTGGAAACCGCTTTTCTGATTGCGAAATGTTGCCCCACCTGGCCGAGCGTCGCGAGCGGCTGACGACCGTTGATCGAAAAGTCTATCAGCGGGGCGTTAAAACTAGCGATGGGTTGAAGTTGCGGGAGGAGGGGGAACTGCATATGCCCAGCAGTTTGAGGGGCGCGACCGCAACGAACAGGAAAGTTAAATGGGTTTGTAGAGCTACCGGCCCGAGCTGTTGACGCTCCCCCGCAAACGTCGACCGATCTCGTCGACGTTTCAGAAAGCGCGACAGGCCAGCCTCGAGTAGTATATACAGGATGTTTCGTAACTTATGTTACAGACTTTGGGAGGTAATTCCTTATAGAAAAACCTTACGAAAATGCCGATTGACGTGTGTCTGGAAACGACGCCTAAGGGTTGAAAACACTTCCGAAAGTTGGGCATTAAGAGTGGTTTTTTTACTAAATAAAATGGCGAAAATGTAAAATTAATATAAATTTGTTCCCACTTTGTTAAATAAGAAATAATTTTAAAGCCAAGTTTTTGCGGGTGTTTTCCAGTCTTAGACGGCGTTTCCGGACATAAGTAAATATGCATTTTCGTAACGTTTTTTTATAAGGAATCGCCTCCCAAAGTCTGTGACCTGAGTTACGAAACAGCCTGTATAGTGCGTTTCACTCCCACAATGCAGTAAGTATACATGATTGCTCTGTTGCCAGATTGGCACAGATTATCAACAGTCAATAAGTTAGGCTGTATTCAAATAAGAAGTACATACATACAAAAATACGCAAAAAAATTTGTAAAATTTTATAGTGTATAAAAATAAAATGGTTTTTTAGCTACCCACTGCAATCTAAAAGTGAGACGCCCAATGAAATGATGAAAGTAGTTAAAATGTATGCCTTTTTCACACATTTTAAGGGAAAACTATTATCGCTTATTTATCATTTCATGGCATGTTCTGCCAACAAGTCCTCAAGTAATACGTGAGAAATGGGCTCATGTGACGTACTGGTATAAACAGTCGCTTCATGAAGGAGTGAAATAATTAGTTATAACAAAATACAACTATGTTTAATGCTTGTCAGAATCTGTATTCCAAAAATCGCTTCCAACAAGAAATAAAATAATCAACAAAAAACAAAATAAAACTCTTGTTCATGTTTGACAGAATCTGTGTTCCGAGCAGGTCGGCAAAAAAGTGAAGGGTTAGAATTATCAAAATTTTATCGCAAATATTCCGCCAGAGAAAATGTTGATCTGCTGAAATTCAGCTCACCATATCTCGTATACCAGTAGTATATTTGCATATTCTCCAAAACATTTAACACTTGAGTTGTTACAGTAACACTTCCAGAACAGACATAAATAAGTATATTTTTACTAATAGTATACTTTTTGACACAAGGCTTCGCTGCCAAGCACGTTTAAATATTTCGTACAACAAATATATATTATGACATACTATAGTGTAATTTATTTATATTGTAATCATACTCATTTCCGTGTTACCCACTGGATATTTCTACTTTGTCTCCGGTGATAAAATCTTTCATTTATGATTACGTCCAATATAAATTTACGTTTCTATAATGATAATTGATTTTAGTGCTAAAAATATTAACATTTTCTTGAAACACTTTAGTGAAAAACCTTAAAACCGGTTATTTTTTTAAGTTAATTTAATTTACTATAGTTTTGAAATCCTAACAAAAATTTATTAAGGTAGCGCATTATTAAACATTGGTAGCTAGAAAGATAGATTATTATTATTATACTTTAATTTTGTACTTACTTTAAAAGTATGCGTTTCTCAAGATCATTATAATTAAGGTTAATTTAGAATGGCTGAACATACGTTATTGCTTGAATGTTACCAACCCTTAGCAACTAACCTAAAAATTAAATTCAACACGATGTTCGTAATCTTGCTACGTTTTTTACTGTATGGTGTCTGAAATGAGTAATTAACAAGATATTAAAGATAAGTTTTGGTATAGTTTTGCGAAGATGGCTTTCCTTAAAAGAAAAGGTTACGTTCTGGACTTTTCACAGTACTTAACATATTCATATCGAAGTAAAACCTTAGAGGAAGGAAAGATCAATGCTTGACAGCACCCATACACATACTTGTGTGAAACTAGATATCGCTTTGTACTAAGATTACTCGGTTTTAGAAAGCGAAATTATTTGCTAGTTGCTCGTGCATTACTACCAGGAAGCTTCTGAACATGTGACATGAGATAACTCTACTCATATTTAAATCTAAAGATCCTGGAACTGTCCATATTTGAACTCCGTTTCGAAAAGTCGCAATTTTACTGAGGCGTTTCGTACCTTCGTATCTAAGGCTGTAAAAGAGCGGAGCATTTACAAGGGCGTTGAATATCACTTCCCTTCAAATCAGAAAATTTCAACTCGGCTCATTCAACGCATAACGCGAACGAACGGAGCTGTGAGCAGACTTAAGTCGAGAGAGAGAGTGTGTGTGTGCGAGAAAGAGAGAGAGAGAGAGAGAGCAAATATTCCAACAGTGTTGATACGGGACCCGTGCGAACTTTCCCAGATAATAAATTAGAGCAGAGTCTATCTACTATTACACTGGGGCTTTGCTAACGATACAGCGATGGAAGAGAGTTTCATGTTGACGGAAATTTCAAACTTTCGCTGGTGGCACATAATTTCCGATAGAGGGGAAAATGAAAGTCGCTGAAGAGAGAAACAAATTATATACTACGCAAATGTTGGTGGTAGTTAAAAATAACTTTGGTGTTTAAGATAAAATCTTTAAGCCTGCCCTTCATAAGAAAAGTACAGCAGTTCACGGGGAACATTAATTGGCTCTTGCATTTATACCTGCGCTTGTACAGTGCTTTTTTTTCTGATACACTTTTACGAGCAATTTAAACTTTTAATATGTATAATCCAATACCTATTGAGATAAAATCTTACCCCGCCAGTGGAAGCGCGAACTCGCATTAACACTTCAGTTTAAAAATTTTCTACGGTACGTTAACATTTTTTTTTTTTACAAGGCCGCAAATCTCTACGAGAAAAAAGGACCCAAATATAATTTGCTGATTTCCTTTTATTAATAAAGGAATCGCTTGTTTTCTACGAGACATATAATTTCATCTTGAAGTCAAAGAGTTAACTGAATTTTTCGTACAGCAGTTCACAACATTCGAAGAAACGGCTGCTACAAACAAAATTAAGGGACAGATGGTTTCACTTTTCACAGTCTGTTTAGGTCCTAACTGCCAAACGTTAGCATACTGGCGTTTACATATATTTTTACCCTCTATTTCATGCTTTTTACTGGGTAGTCCAATCATCGCATTAAAAACGTTTTCTAGTGTAAATATACGAGCCATAAAGACTATTTTATAGTTTTTTTAAGTATGCAAATCATGACAATACCTCAAGACTTGAAATGCCTGATATGGGCAGTATCATTTATCATCGATTTGTAACAGTGCGTAAAGCATGTTTTTATGTATTACATGCCAAAAACAAACATTCGCTTACTGCATTACGCATTGCCTACTTTCAGGCATTATTTATTTTTCGTAAATAAATCTATAAGTAAATTTTTCGGCACAGTAAGGTTAAAAAAAAATTAAAGAAAGAAACTTTAAATGTCTTTAAGAATTCTTATTGGTTACTTCAACATTATAAAAGTGAGTAATAACAAACATATGTGGCAATCCCAGTTACATCCTGAACACAGAAAAGCGAAAGGTTTTCCATTGGTTGCATATCTTATTTAAGTACACATTTTTTTCAGTATTCTATGTATTACCTTCAACTTCATCCCCTCTTACCTCCTTCAGAACTAATGTTAAACAAAAGAGTAATATGCTCTCATTACTACTGGCGACTTGTAGTTATGGGTTGTCTGTGTTATTTCAAATACATTCTGTATAAAATTAAACAGGAAATGTCTGAACTTCTGTAGCACGAAATAAGCGAAGTGTTGACGTTCATTAATGTATTTGTTGAAACCGAACCCATACTGAAAAAAATATTCTTACTCAGTAGACCAACGTGGAAGGTGTTGATGGATCAACAAACGTACTAACGTAATTGCAGCACTAAAAATTATCCCACCACTACAATCTAATCCCGAATCAGTGATTAAGTGAGCACTTTTCAAATCAAACTTAGAATAAAGTCACTCATCCCACCTGCATATTTTTTAACGGGCGCGCTAAGTGACACGCACCCAGTAAAGTTGGTAACATTGGAGGGAAAGTAATTCCATACTTTAGCGTCAAATCAAAAGTGTTAGATAACTACGTGTGAAAACTTAAATTATGTATTTCGTTTTCTGATTTTTTATCCATAGAAGTGTAAAAATTAGTAAATTTGTAAAATATTTTCTTTCGTAATAATTTCGCAGCTTCACTAGACCGACGCATTAATAAAGTGATGAGGCCCATGAAAATGTTAATTTTACATAAGGCGGAAGAGTACACAACGTGCATACAAGTAGATATTAAGCAGGGCTTTCAAAAGTGCTCATTTTGCTGTGAACAGCCTATATTATTCAGTGATACACATTTGACTGAAAGCCAGTTTATAAGCTATTGCTGACTGGCAACTCAAGCAAACGAACTGGGAGCAAGTGGCAGTAGAATTCTCGACAGTAAGCAGGAGTCACAAATAACACAGTGACATTCAGCCATCGTAGTAGTTAATTATCTGGTACTGATGATCAGTCGCGGCCCTTTCACTGGATTTAATTGATTTTCCTCAATTCTCACTGTTTCAAATTTTAGAGTGTGTTGACGATGATGAATACTGGGACCAGTTACGAATAATTCGCCATGTTATAAGCAATTTTAAACCATTTATCCGTCTGCCTTGACACAAGCCAGCAGGTTTGTTACGAACTCAACACTTTGAGATATAATGAAACATGAAACAATGAAATGACCGACATCGAGTGATCTGTGTGAATGTGGCCACTGACCCCAAATTCTAATGGCATCGCAAGACATTCACAGCGTCTTCAAGACACGCGAGTTTACTTCGTGAATGACAAACATGTGCTTAGTTTTCGCTGTCACTGCTGTCATCGAAATCAAAGACTACCTTATGAAAGAGCAAATGGAACAAATTCTTGCACAAAATGTGTCTAATTTTATTTAAAACTGTGATTTCGGCTTCTCTGGTTGAGGACATTTTCTGCACACTACTCTGCACAATGTATTGGTCGAACTATGAGTTCGATTTGAGCTTCATTTTATAAACCCAGATTTGAAGAAAACTATTTTATTAAATTTATCAATCAGGTGTTAAAAGTTTTTATAAGAAAATCGAGTATTTCTTTCATATGAATTTCGAATAGTTGTAATTTTAGGCATGAAATTCTGGTAGTGAATAATTTGAGTATTATTACCTAAAAATGCATAGGTGTAAACATCTAATACATTTTGCTCCAAAAGTGTTAATAAGAAATGAACATTCTTGCAGTACAGTGAAGTATTATAGTTGCCAAATATTTATAATAGATTTTTGTAGGTTTTAATAAAATGTATCTCGCGTTTACTATGAAAAATGGTAGACTCCATAAAGACATGATAATATTAATAGAAAGAAAGATAATTTGAAGGTCTTGCAATGTAAAATTCGCAACGTGTTTTATCTCGCAACTCAGATTCTACCGAACTAATGAAACTAAATAGCTAATATACAAGCAGCATAAATAACTTTATGGAAGAACACCAAGTAAAATGGTCATTCTACTCACATTACCAGTCATGCTGCTCTACTGTCTGGTTAGAAACTTACCTGCAAAGAGAAAAAAAATTACAGTTTAATTTTCATATTTTACTACAAGTATAATTAAATTGGTTACAACAAAGTAGGTCATATAAGAAATCTGAATACCTCAAAGGCACTTTATATAAACACACTTTTTAACACAACATTAACACCCAACACCTATATAAGAGGTAAATTAAACATTGAAAAATTACCAATCTTGGTCATTTGCCACACTGTCAAAGATTTTCATAAATTTACGGAAATGTTCATTATATATATATATATATATATATATATATATATATACGGAAAGGCGTAATGACGAAAAAGCGGAGTTAAGTCGGTACAGAAATTCTCCGTATTCTCTTTGGCTTCGCGTTACGGGGACGAACAATGCCGATTCTACACGAAGCGTTCTTCGCCACTGTAACAAGAAAATTATCGTTTCTGTGGCAGTAAATGTTATCCACGCGACTATGACCAATTATTTTAAACATTAAAAAATAGCATCAGGCGTCTGTAACATTTGGCAACACTAAAAACACAATAGATTTAATAGAAACTGAATTTTTGCTTTTGTCTTTTGATTACAAATATACCAGTTATACCGCAATTCTCACGCGAGGTTTGTAAGTGTATGGTTTAAATGGTTAGTCGTGGACTGGTAATTTTTTGACTCGGGTTGAAACCTCGCCTAAGTACAAAATATTTTAACTTTTTAATATCATTTTTATACACGGTAGAACACCCACATAACGAAAATTGAGGACTTTTTAATTATCTCTTCTTATTTTAAACGGAAAGTACAGAAATATAACTTGGAAATTAACGGAGAGGCTCCGTAAAATTTACGGAAAGTCCGGTTCTGAAAATAAATGTGTTAGTAATTTTCGGAGAGTTTAAGGACACTTCTGGATAAATTTTTACCGAGCACTTTTCCGTAAAATTAAGAAAATATTTTTACAGTGCAGGAGCGCGTATGGACATATCGTTCCATTTCAATACGTGATGTTAACCTTCAAGAAACATAATTTTGACTGTAAATCTCTCGTCATCAGCTGGATTTATACGTATACTTGTGAACTAATATGAGTCTCAGGGTTGTGTTAAACGCCTTGCATGATGTTTCATGGGCGCTACAAGCTTTATAATTACCGAGTCTCCCGAAAATGTTTGCGGAAAGTCCGTATCGCACTATGGCCATAATTTAACATACGTGTACTCCGCTCTACGATTTTTATCCGAGGATAGGTGGCAGACGTTCCCTCTGACCACCATCACCATACATTAATATTAACACACACATAAACTGAAGTTACGAATAATCTAGTGAAATCTCTGTGCACCATAGGTATTTCCACGTGTGAAAACGAAAGTAGGTATGTTATTCACTCCTGAGGTGTGGTTCAACGAGAACGGAACGGGACTGTAGCTTGTTTTCATAATTAACTGTTAAACTGTTAAAATTAAACAAGATGTTACCGATACAAATAATGAAGCTACTTTACGCTATGTGGATGCAAATTATTTTTAATGAAGTTCTTAAAAGCAAAGATGGCAGGTTTGTCTTGACGTATCGTTGACAGCAATATCGTAAGAGACGTAACTAAAAGAATATGTAACAGTACTGAGGCACTCACAAATACACATGTGCCTTACCCGGGAAGCTAACCCAGGAAACATATTAGCCTGCAGTCAACTACATTACAAAGGTCGGGTTCGCAGCATAACCTTCGGATGAAATCGGTCCAATGTTTTGAATGGCAGGGTTTACCAATCTGAAATATTTAAAGGACCGTCAATTTGGAAATGTGTCTGGATCACTTAAATCACGCAAGTTTACATAGCTTACCGCAGCGCTGCTTGCTTTAAGAAGTCGGGGGAAATCAGTTTGTTGGTAGTAGTAGGGGAGCACGGGTTCTATTTCACTATTTATTGATTGAAAGGGTTAAATTGAAATCAAAGGGTTAACTAAATTGATTGAAAGGGTTAATCAAAAGTTGAAAGGGTTAATCAAAAAGGGCTAAATTTTAATCCTATTTTAATACGATCAAAAAAATTCTTAATCCGATTAAAAATGTCTTAATCTGATCTTACTCCGATAAATTTTTTTTGTGTATAGGTATACTTTATTTTCTTTCCGATGTTGACTGTGTGGTGTCCTAGAGGCGACTGACCAGAGTGGTGGGTTTCAATGTCATATGGGTGAGAGTTTAGTGCAAGAGTGGGCTAAGGTTCATACTTTATAATTTTTCTAATTTTGATGTGTTTGGAGGGATACTGGTGGTAGATAGGCGATTTTTAGGAATATATTTAACACACGAGAGAAATTCGATGTGTTAAAAAGATTTCTAAGAGTGGCCTAAGTGTAAATGTTATGTTTTTTGGATGGATATATTTTGCCCATAAAATACTACATAAATCGCATCTATCACTAGGGACGAAGGTAGGTGCGACTCTAGTAAATTTACAGGAAAATATATTGGTATTATTACATAACTTGAGTTGAATTTTATTACAAAATAGTTTAAATTATTATGTTTATCTTCTTCTCCAGCCATCATTGTGTTTTATCTCGAACAGGAACTCTTGTAATCTGTGTATATGTAAAATTAAATATTTAAAAAATTGTTTGTTGGGCTGTGTTTGGTGTAGACATAGACTGTAGGCATGGAGGTATAGAGATTTTTGCTACCTACCTCTGTGAAGGTATGTGGGGTTTGCTTTAAATAGATTCCCCTGGGATGTCACAAAAGTTAGGCAGCAGACCGTGTTCTGCTTCAACTTTCAAGTTGAATAGCCCGAGTGGACAAGGTCCTCTCAAGATACTGACCTGCTTCATTATTTTGCAAAAAAAAACTTCATTAATTCATTCAGCTATGTTTAATTTCCTCCATAACTTTTATTTGCAATTTCCCCTCAGCCCTTTAAAGCTATGCAAGTATTGTAAGTTAAGAAAAGTACATTTTCTTCTTCATGAAAGCAAACAAAAAAAAAAGAATTAATTTAAATCCAAGACATCAGCTTACCAATACTGATAGACATGCACTATATCATTGTTTTCTTATTTTACATAAGATATTATTGGGAAAAAAGTTGGTGACAAAGTATTAGAAATAAATAATTACTCATACTATTTATTTTTTTTTAACATTTTATTATAAAATATTCTTTTTACAAAAATTATCCTTAGACCTACGTATTTACAATATCACAAAAAAAGAGATTTAATTTTCAATAAACAATTCATTATTCACAGTAAAAGTCATCACGCAATCACGTTTTACACATACTGAAACATATTTTCTCATTTACACACAAAAAAAGCTACAACAAATTACAACAAGCATTGAGTTTGCACATTTTCTCTTCTTTTAAAAAATAAATTATTTTCCATTAAATAAAGATATTATGTACACATACTGCAACTCATTTTCAGAGTATTTATGTACAGTAAACAATATTCTAAATTATAAAGCATTTTTTTTTACAAAAACAATATATTTCATCATTATCATTTTAACAATAATCTACTTAAAAACTAAAAGAGACTTCATCAATAACATTTCATCAAAGACATTTTACAAACATTACATATGGAACTTAACACTACAACTACTGTTACTAAAATTATTATTACTATTGCTACATTACTACTGGTACAAAAGTGTTTTACGTATATTACAAGATGAAAAAATATTTACACGATCTAAAACACTATTGAAGAGATCTATGTAGCAAAAACAATTTTCTTTACATAATATATACAAGAGCAACTGTTCGTTGTCTCTTTCCTACCTATGCATATTTATTACGTACATTTAACACCACACTGGTGGGGTGTTCGTAAAGATGCACAGAGGGGCGTTCTTTTTATCACATCTCTATTGATTTTGCTTAGCACACACACCAAGTGACTGAGGCCAAACACTCACATGCACGTAGTTTCCAAATTTCAGTGATGAAGACGTAAATTTGATTTTCTTCTTCTTTAACAAGGGAACAATTTATCGAAGAGAGTTGTTATTGAAGTTGTGTAGTGCCTTACAGGTAGGCAAAAAGGGGGCAACCACATTGATGATGATTCAACAGGTGAAAAGTAGTTGTGGTAGTCAGCTGCGATGATGATTCTAGTTAGCTGCAATGATGATTATCCTTAGTTGCGATGGTAATTATAGCCAGCTGTGATGATGATTGTAGCAAGTTGCGATGACTGTGGAATCCGAGGTGCATGTTGTCGGCAGATGGGTGTCCTTGGCGTTGTGTGGTGTTGGGAGGTCTATAAATTTATTGTGGTGTTGAAATTGTTATATTAAAGAAAATTTTAAAAAATTTATTCATGTATTCGATAGTGTCCTCAAGGTAAGGTTGATATACCATCTACCTCAATGTACTGCTTATCATCCATACCTTACAACACTACCTTTGTTATGCATTTGGTGTAGACCTGACGAGCATGCGAACGGAACTTATATTGGGTCCCCATTACCCTTGTGTAATTTTCGAGGCAAAATCGATAATCCTCGTACCTGAGTGATTGCAAGTTGCTGGGTTTTACACATTTCGCCTTACGAATACATTGGTCATTCGCAACAACAGATGCATAAAGCTTAGGATGTAAAACCACAACATGTGTGATTATGCGCCCAGCACATTCATCTTTTATCCCCCTGGTATGGCCTTTGTTCCTGTGAGGGAATCCTTGCGGATTATCGAGCGCATTGTTAGAAGTATCAAACCATGCCTTTAAAATGGGGTAATTACTTTATAAACATAATCACAAGCAATATAGTATACTAAGGAATCAGTGTCACAATACAGAAGGGGCAAAGCCAGAAGAAGAATTTTTGTACACATGTACTGAAGGGGAAATTTATAGTGTGTTAATTTAGAAATGGCAACAACAGTGTACAAAGATTTGTTGAATGCAACAGAACTCTTTGACATTCCGATGAGGACTATGTTTTCATCGATGATCTGCCGTGCCTGGAATGTCGAACGTCCTATCAACTCTGTAGCCCCATAGATCGTGTCATACCTCGAAACGGATCTGATGTCACTTTCCTGGTGGACATTCTGCAATGTTTTTCCATAAATGGAATTATTCATCAACTTGAAAACCGATTTTTCTCATGCATTCGCATCCTGGGCATGTTTCTCAATGTTAAGGTCGATGTACAGAGCCATCCATGCCTTCTGCTAAAAGCGCAAAACACACTGAACAGAGACAAGTTTGACCCTATACATCAAGTACTGCCACAATTTTTCCCCATGTATGAAATATTTCTTACGCGGTGCGAGTTTCTCATGCGAGTCATTCGGGGGTACGCCATTTTCTGGGGCCAAAGGCAGATCAGATAGTTTATCATGACACTCCCCTGGAAATGACCAGATCCACTTATGTGAAAAAACAAGTATCACAGTCATTCACTGTGTTTGCAAAATCCCATGAAGAGAAAATGTCAGCCATAACCCACTGGAAATTACCAATCGGAAGCTTGGATTGCATTGTATGACTGTAGAGCCCATTGACATCGAAATAGCATATATATTTAGATGTCACACTCGGGTCGTAGTCCTCGCCCATGTAAACATTCTTGGCTGCCGCACATCTTTTTGGAACCTTGGTAATGCTGGCCATAACCCCACGTACTACAAAAACATACATATCAGGATCAGTCAACAGCTCTAGCCACGCACATAATTGACACTAAAGAGTTCCATGAAAGGGATGGAGCTGTGGTGTACATGGCGGAGTCACCGTAATGAGCCAAACATACGGTCCAGGAATTCTCAAAAACACCAGCCAGCCAATAAGTGCCCACATGTAAGTATTAAATGGCATACTGCTGCAAGTTTATGCTGTTGAACACATCCCATGCGGCTTGGGCATGAGCGTAATCCTCATCGCTAATGCATTCGCCTCTCATCACATTATGAAATGCATCCTTTGGTGGGAACACATCATACTCTCTGGCGACTTAACGAAGTCATATTAAACTCCCTTCCGTTTTGCCAATTCGAACTTGGTGTTGTCTGAAAACATCGTGCAGATGATACTCAATTGCACAGATAGTAAATTGCTTGACAACGTTTCCAGAGAGGTGCTCATGAATTGGAATGAATCAATAAATCTTATCTTGAAATATTGCGCCTTTACATTGCAATCAGTCCCATTGGGAATCTATTTTGCAGTACATTTGTATTTTTCAAGGGTCATTTCAATTACTTGCATTTTCCCAGGATTTTAAATTACCACAGTTTTGTCGTGTAACGTTATGTCACGTTCAGCCAAGGGCTTTATAAGAAAGTCTGCATCGTAATTCTGCAGGTTATGGAAAACAGCGACAAGTTGTCTTTTGGACTGTCTGAAATTCAAGTTGCACTTATTATGTATGTGGCATCTGATATCGTCCATCAGATGGTCATGGTCGACTACAGTATCATCTGTACCAGGAGTACTTTACAAATATGACAACTTTTTCTGAGCCATCAACCTAGCATCATCAGCAGGGGTTTTTGGTTTCATCAGAACAATGATGCTGTAAATTCCTGCAACCCACTTTGTAAGTTCAACTAATTGATTAACTAATTTGTACATACCATTAGCACCCACAAAGTCGAAATATTGAGACAAATTTGGATTGTATGAATAGACCAACAAAATGCTACAAGCATATGGAACATGTTCGATAATGGTAGTTGTATTACTTGTTTCATCATTAGGCAAACAAGTGGGCATGGATTTCAGGCAACTTTCTACATCGCAATAGGTGATGAAACCCAATCTCTGCTGTTTGCTGTATCTTTAAATTCCAATACTTGTCATTCACAGTGGGGAAAGTACTACGAACACCTTTTTGTTGCTGGCAAAGAATAGTGTGACTTGTGAGTTTCTCCTCAGTTCTGAAATACTGAAGACAATGCCCGCAAACAATTTTTTTGTTTTTATCCTTGCTCAGCTGATTACCATCCAGCCGTGACAAATTTATAATGCATACGAAATGCAAATGAGCAGCATTTCCACTCGTGCGAATCGCCAAAATATTTACATGTTTGTCATGGCGTACAGGAGAAATACGCATGGGTACTACAACCACTCCCTTTTCGCAAGTTTCTTCAATTATATTGCTATCTCGGTGTACCACACAGTAGACATTGATAGAAATATAATTGTTTTCCTCAAACTTACAAATATCCCTTAAGACTACAGGTGTCGACAGGCCTTCGATATTCAAAAGCTGGTGAGGTTTTGTGTGGCTGGAAACAAAGATGTTACGATGGTGTAGTGGAAATACATTCCCTCCAGGCAGTCTCGAGCAACACAAGCTTTCCTATCAGCAATAAACTTGGGCAGTTTAGTGTGTCCAGCACCGACAGTGAATGGCTGATATTTACATACATGGATGTCCATAGAGTCAATATCGCCCGTTCACAATCGGAGCTGCACACACTAAATTCAAGTCTGTTTGTGAGATAAGGAACGATATCCTCATCATATTTTAAAACAAGTCGGATGAATCGAGGACTTTGAAAAAAATCTCTGTAGTGCCTTCTTCCGCCATGAGGGATTTCAAATATTTGCCCTCTACAGAAATGGATAATCTAACTGGCTAGGGTGATGCCATTAATAAGCTTAATAAAGTGTCTTTACATCTCCTAAAGAAACTATAAAAAAATTCACGTGACTCTAATCGATTATTACGTATCTGTGCATCATTAAGTCTTCCCGTGAACTCCGTACTCAAAAGCTGGTACGTAAGCTCTGGCAAAGCTTTCACTGAGGCTTGGGAATCGTAAAAGGAATTATTTTATGGCTCCCTTGCGAAATATCTCTAATCGACTCGAAAGTTGGTTTCAGAATAACACGAATTTTCCATGTCTGATATAAATACGTCGTCATTCAAAAGACCAACCTTTTACTGTCTCAACAGCTTGCTTATCCTTCCGTCTGCGATTCCGAATTGGAATCACTTATGTAAAGGTCTTCATGCAAGATGTCAATACAGGATCGCTTATGTTCACCCATTTTGACTACTAACTAAAAACTTTCTTTAATATCTCCGATATAACAGTTTAACCACCCCAATAATTAAATTGAAGTGATACCTCATTCTGTAAAAACAAAACACTCTTAATAACTTACACACATGTTATATAAGTGAAAAAAATAATTTTATTTATAACATACTAAACAACAATTTTTGTTGTTTGTTGGGGAAAAAGAGAAACAAGCGCTGTGACTAAAAAGGCAGTGTAGCACAAATACTTTAGAATGTGGACGATAGTTAGGTAGATGGCAGGCGAGGAGAAACACAATAGATGAGCCTCGACCTTGGCCGGCCGACAGGCTGCGTGCATGGTGAGGTGGAAACGAGGTTAGCGTGGAACAGGACAGGCAGGCCAGGTTGCTCCGCACAGGTGGGAGACGTGCATAGCATGAAGCGAGTGAAAGAATGAGGAACTCTAGTACACTAAACTGCCACTAGGATGTGCTACCGTCCAGTTGCTCTACCCTTCCTATGTCCAACTAACCCCCCCCCCCCTGCTTCCTTTCCCCTCCAACACCACATCTCATAGACCCTGCAGGTGTATCTGTGTTGTGACGAAGGATGGGAAAAGGAAAAACTGGTCACTTCCCATCCAACCCCGCCCGACAATTTCCCCTTCTACCCCGCTAACACGCAAAGCCTGTTAGCATGCATGGGCGACAATGGGAGACTTTGCACTTCTCCAGCCATGTCACTACGTCAACTTCTCTGCAGTGTGAATTTCTTGTAAAACAGCCTGCCTCCAGTCATGAACTGATGGTGTATTGCAACCTGTCTCGCCTATTTTTACCAGCACAAAGCTTTTGCCTTTAGTAAAAAGTGTGTGGTTTACGTTTAGAATATAACAGTGAAATTAGAAAAATCACGCTATTCAATTTCAATTTAAGTCCATCTTAAAGATAACTTTTGTGAGAGAAGAAACTTAATTTTTTTTTTTAATATTACACCATAAAAAACTAATAGACTGTCAAAACTTTTAAGTAGTTTTACACAGTAAAAAATTTCATGAATTTTATAATTTTTTCGAAAATAAGTTTACTAATTAAAGTTTTAGCAATGGGTATTCATCTGTTACACTCAAAGCATTTAAAAGACTGGACTAAAATTCAAATATTTAAAGGTATAAACTAAACACGCAATACTTAAAGCAAACCTACATACACATTTAATTATCTTACAACTATACAATAATGCATTTTGGAAGTAAAATTTAATGAAACTTAAAAAATACTTGAAATAATATACATACATATATATATACTAAATGCTCATATATTCGTCATACATCCTTCTCCAGTCAACTCATCAACTGAATAAGCTTGGAAGCTGAGGTTATGCACCTACCCCTCAAGCTAGGCATGAGCAGCATAGTTCTTCTTTGTTTTAGCTGTTCCATAGTTCATACTTCATAAACACGACATCTCTTCCATAAACATTTCTTATAACTATGTAAAACTAAGTTGAACTCACGAAACATTTCCCCTGCTCTCACACAATCACAATCATACCACTACCTAACCAGAATCGTTAATCAGACTACTTGGCCATGCATTCTGGATGCATTTTCACATAGTTTTTACGAATATTTAAACAGTGAAGATAAGCTGTAGGTGAGTGTTATTGGCACGTACCCTATTCCAGATATAGCATGGATTATTTTACTGGAGGTCTAGCTCTTGTCTCAGCTCTTCTAAATAAAATCAAAACTACATGAAATAATTTCATCTGGAATTAAAATTTTACACAACTTTTCCCCCGCACTCACACAATCTCAGTCATACAAGTACCTAACTAAAATTTCTTATCAGAGTACTTGGCCATGCATTCTAGATGCATTTTCACATAATTTTGCGAATATTTAAACAGTGTAGAAAGACCTTAAACATCACTAAACATCATTAAAATACTTTACTAAACAAATATTCTAAAGTATGAAACCATTTTTATAATAAAATTATTTAGTTCTAAAGATGTTTTAATTAAATTTCAATCAGCTCTAACAATATCAAAGAAAAATCATTCAGTCGTCACATTTTTTTTTTAAAGTTTAACCAAGTTCATTAAAATGTTTGACAATTTAAAGACAAATCATTCAGTTTGATAAAAATTTCTTTCAAGTCTTAATGATTTGTTAAAAGTTTAATGATTTAGTAAAAAGTTTAATGCAAATTATTAAAATGTTCAACAATTTATCACGTAACAATTCACTCAAAGATTAAAGATATTGCGAAAACTTTTTTTAAAGAAATACAAAAAACCCTTAATTTTTATTTTCACTTACTTTAACTCTTGTAGCGAAGATGTTGGTTGATGAAACAGAACCGAACCCAGGTCAGTAGGGCTGAGCACTACCCTGCCCCATCAGGTAAGAGTCGGGGGCAGCCGGGGGATCGCAATCTCCTTGACAGCTCTCCGTGGGACCTTCAGCCTAGCAAGCGGCTGGACAAGGAGGGTTTCTTTCGCCAGTGCGGCTGGATAGCTAGGCATGCGGGTGATCGCAGTCCCTGGAGAACGCTGCGGGAGCCTTCTCCGGCAAGCTTTCGCCGTCGCAGGAGAAACAATATACAGCGGGCTCCCTTCTGTCACACAGCCCCGCAGAGTCAAGCAAGAGGCGAGAGGGAGCCTGTGCCCTTGACCTACGCACTGATGGACCAATCCACAGTTGAGACGATACACACGCCCACTTGAGGGGAGGTGTTACCTCCATGGAGTCACACAAGCAAATGGGCTCCAGTGGGTGTACCCTCAGCAGCCTCCCGTCTTGCATAAATTAAAATTAATGCTATTCACCATAAATGGATATCAAATAGACGAGTAATACGTTCTAAGTCATTTTAATACGTTTTTATGTAATTTTAACGCATCTAAAATCATTTTACATTTTTTTTTTAATGTAGTACAAGTATGCTTTGTTTTAGACTTTATATCTGAATTTAGCGTGTATTTGTCCGTTTTTAAGCCAATAGGTTTGAATTGTGTTCTTGTTTAACGATTCCTTACGGGAACAATTGTCACTACAATACGAACTTTTTTGAAATCAATTTAATTGTACGATTTAACACTCCTTTACGGACGAATGCCTGTTTTTTGTATCATTTAATTGTAATTTTAATTGATAAAAACAGTTTAGTTAATATGGTTAACGAACTACACATTAGCTATTATCATACAAGACCTAGCCTAGAATCGAACCCAGAATCTATATATCTACCCCACACTGAGAGTGAGAAACTAGATTACATTCGTATATGATCTAAACGGGAGTGGAACCCAGCTTATATTAATAATGTCTCAGCTGGGAATCGAATCCACAAACACTCTGCATTACCATGCCTTACCCGGAATTTGAACCCAGAGCCTCCTCGCCTAATCTAACAACTCTAGAGGCAGGTGACATTTAACAACTTATTTTATATATTTATCATTTTTTCCAGCAGACATATTTTTCTGAAATTCAAATATATCTTTAGTTGACTAGTATTTTTTGCCAAAGTAATAGTCTGTTTGTTATCTGGATCTTTTCTTTACAAGATTCTTTCTTGTTAATGCAACATACTTTTAATAGAAAATTTAAGAATATGTCTATCGATCTATGTATATCGATCTATATATATATATATTTATATTTATATCTATATATATATATATATTTATATTTATATCTATATATATATATATATTTATATTTATATCTATATATATATATATTTCTATCTATATATATATTTCTATCTATATATATATTTCTATCTATATATATATATCGATCTATCTCTATCTCTCTTGAAGAAAAGTTAAATACTTTTCCCTCTTTGAGGAGAAAATATTTTTCGTAGCAAAACAAGTACACTTTTAATATGGGATATTATATTTTAAGAAATTGATTCATTTTACAAAAACATATTTATTTACAAAATGTAAACAAACCGATTTTATATACTGGATGTGATTCATTTTGATGAATCACACCCAGTATGATACATGTAACCAAACTTGTATTTGCTATAATGATATAAAGTATGAATATTATTATCACATTCTTCAAAATACTGATAAGGCAAATGATTGTAAACAAGATGTTTCAAACATTTCTCTTCCTCACAATATAAAGTTGCAAAGTGTTCGCCCTTATGTTTATGTGTACGACCTACTACATGAGGTCTGTACTGTACTGGTTTACTTGGTTTACTACGTGCTGACAAAGCTTGAGGGAAATACGTACATCTCAAATGAACCTTTCCTTAACAACAAAATGTGAATGTAATAAACTGTAAGTTACAGAATGTAAACCTTTAGTAAAAAACATATACTTGTATTTCATAGGACACAATGGTATCATTGAGATCATTGTTCTGAATTAGACACTTCACACGCATCTAAATTACACATGGACGGAAAAACTGATCCTCCTTGTTCGAAAATAACGGTGAGGACGTCCCCTTCACAGGTCTCCTTCCAACAAACAGTGATTCCCTGGTGAGGTCTGGTGAGCTGGTAGTCTATTACTTCGTATCCCCGTTCCTCTTATATTTCCTTGCTAACATTGGCAATCATCAATTTAAATTTGATTTGATGGAAACCTGGTTCTTTGGTTATTTCTGTACTGCGATTTTTAAAATTTAGGTCCCAAGAAGAACAGGGCAGTTCACTGTTGGGTCTCATATTAAAAACAGGATAGTCTTCTCCTTCATCACACAGCACTCGTTCTGTATCTGTCTCTGAAACTTTTTGCGAAATTCCAATGTTCATTTCCATTACACTTATGTGTTTGAAAATATATGTTGCCTTGAGACTGGAACCACACTTCTCGTGTCCTTGAAAAAATATTAGATTACGTCTTCTCTGGGTCGAATTTCTCTATTTGTTCAAAATCTTACGTTACCTAGAACAAAAGAATTTTTGGAAAAATATATATCTTTATATGTAGGTAGGATGTTGAAACAAATATTCTCTGAAAGCTTTGCTTTTACATTGGGAGCAGAATGTTTTTTCCTCACAGTGATTTGTATTACATTGTTTGACAATTTAATTAATACTCGAACAGTAGTGGCATCTTCCAACATTTATTACTTCAGCACTTGCTAAAATTTTTAAAATTTCCTTTTGTCTTCTTTCAATCACGTATATGGAATAGTCTTCGAGTAACGCATCATTTACATATTGAAAACGTTTTTCGTAAGCTGTCACCAGAGTCCCAAATCAGGTTATGTATCAAGTCTGTTCCCGAAAATCATTTTAAGTTCAGGCTTTATACTATACTAAGGTCTGGGAGATTTAAAGCATAATACTTTACAGAGCCATTAGCATCAGTTGCATAATAAATAGCTAGCTCCTTAATTACAAAGGAGTTGTCTTGATACTTTTCGAAAACCAGAGCGTAACACATCATTTTTATGTAATTTCTTTTTATACACTATTTACAAAAACTTCTCTCTCTCTCATATAACATTTTATGAGATGACAGAGCATGCCTCGGAATCTACTTCATCGACTCCGGAAACGCCCATTACTATATCTGCAATGATTCTAGCTTCAAGCATTTGTTCCAGCCTGTGCGACATACAATCCCTCCGCATATGCTGTTAGTTCTCATCGTTAGCAAAGGCAGGCATTCTGTAAGGACAGTCTTCGCAAGGTAAATAGGATACAATATCCTCATCGTCTTTTAAATGGTCTGGCAGGAATGAATACACTAATTTTATTTTGTGACCCGCAAAACAAATTATGAATTCTTCGGCAGCATTTGCAGTTGGGAATACTCTACACTCAATACGGTTTCAGCCTTCCCATAGGTTAAAATACCATTGAACATTTCAATGTATTCAGAGTTGCAATTGTCACAGCAGTGACCTTGATGCATTGTACCTGATGCAGAGATGAAATGCCTTGTAGATTCTGCATTGATGATGTTCTAGATGTAGCGAAGTTGTAGTAGATGTGTAGCGTCATTCTCCGTGTGGACATCTGGAGCTGTAGCAGATGTGATGGATGTCTGGCATTATATTCGACGTTGTAGTGAGTGTCTGTTGTTGTAGTGGATGCCTGGTGTCGTTCACGTTATCAACGTTTGCCATTGATGATGATGCTTCCCGGATGCTTGTAGTGGACATCTGGTGTCGTTATCTGTTCTACTGCAATGCACGCGAATGACTTCGATATGCACTAGGTAGTTGCCGATTTAAAACTGAGAAAAAAATAATTAATCCCTCCTTATTTACTGTAAGGATTCAAAAGGGTCGCAATTTTATCGTAAATTTACAAGAATTTTGAGCTTTTAGTAAAACAGTACTATTAACTTTGAAATTGCTATTTTCCAAATCCGAAAGACATGATTTACACCTGTATCCACACTGTTTCGTTAAATTTACGTCGGAATCTGTTAAAATGTTAAATAAATTCATTTTATGTTACACGAAATACATTTTTTGCTGATGGAAAGTTTATGTTTAGACACAAAAAGAGAGGGAACACATTGCTTAGCACGCTCGCCTCCCCGAGTGGGCCACAGCATAAAAACAAATTTTTTCGCAATGTTTGGATGTAGTGTTAGACATCGCCGTTTATACGAGGGTTTTAATCGGAGAACTCCATCTCCCGTTTTCCTAGTCTCTCACGCTTGCGCGCGACTCGGCGCTTTTCCCCTCATTGGCTCTCAAGATCTGAATGTTAAGTGCCGCCTAATTCTCTCCCAATATTTTCTTTCTCTCTCCTATACATTAAATTGATAGTGAAAACATTTCTAAACGAGTTAATAAAATATATCTTGTTTGAATACTTGTAAAAAATACTTCTGTTTTAACAAGTAAATGAAATTAGTCTTGCGTGATTTTACAAAACGTAGTTTGCTTGATTCAAATTTACATTTGTTGTTGAAATGTTAAGTCTAGGACTTATATTGGAAACTTGATTTTTTTCATTATTCATATACTCAACCTGTTGCATAAGGTTGAAGCGACAGCGAGTCGGGCGAAATCTCTCAGGCCATTCATTCTGAGGGCTGCGGCTCAAAGCAGAAGAAACAACATTAGGAAAACGTGTTCTTAGTACTGTAGCGAGGAGGGCGCGTTGTCTTCAAACAGACACTGCAAGGATACCGACTCACGAAAACATACGAAAAAGTGTTCCCAGGGCTGAGTCTAGGGTGTGTAAAACTGGTTTTTGCGAGCTCCAGGTTCGATCGATAGCGAAGATCTTCAGAAAAGCCGCCTTTGGGAGTGGTGTCAGGACGGGCGACATCTTGGAGGGTAGGGGGTGGTTGTCACTGTGGAGTCGGAGCAGCTCTGAAGATAAGGGTGGGTGGTGCAGGGGTGTTTGGACAGGGTCACGTACCTCTGGACTCTTGTCCATTTTGAGGGGTATGGTGAGAGTGGGTGACTGGCATTCTGAACTCGGGGCAGTTATGGGGTGTGAGGGTTGCCTATGAGCGAGCGGGACCTGATGTGCACATAAGTAGGCAGATCCTAAGCTATCCCACTCGGTGCCATCTTCAGTCGCTCATGTATGCTTGGAGGAGATGGACGTGCTACTTGGCAGCTCCTTCATAAACACCGCACCTCTACACACTTGGCGGGCGACGAGGCCACCCTCGGCGGTTACTGCAGCTACGGACCATCTCTAGTGATAGCCGCGATTTACGTAGTATTTTAACGGGAAAATGTAAATTTTCGTGTGTTAAGACCGGATCGATATACTGCATTTGTGATAATATTTCCAATTTCTCTGTTCGGTAGACGAAAATGCAGTGTGTGTTAACAACTCGCGTGAATTTCACAGATTTAACGGAAATTTGTAGTACGTCTCTATAAAGTGTTGTACGATTACGCTTTGCATGATTAAGTACTTCTTCGCGTCATCCAAGTGTTCCTACGCTTCGACAGAAATAATTTGTGTTAAAAGTAAATTATTCTGAAAATAGTGAAACTTTAGTTTAAAAAAATCATCGTTTCGTTGTCTGTTGTAGGACAAATGCAGAGATTTTCTCCTAAATTTCAACTCACTTGTCTATCGGCTTCACTACACACACATAATCAGGTTCTCCACACACCACTTATAAGACAACGCCATTGCTATGCTGCACTCCACATCAAACGGATGTGCTTTAAAAATACTCAATGTATGTGCGAGAGGCGTGAAGTAGTGTACATGTATTTCTATTACACTATTTTGTCTGGTTTAAATCGTATTCACAGCCTGAATTGTGTAAAATGGTTATTTATTCATACTGACTAGCTGGATTTCGTTTACTGAGTTTGCACTTATCGACATCAGATGTTATTGATGTAGTTAATATTCTCTTTCGTGTACATTATATTTCTGAAATCGAGACTCACATTACATTTAAGACTCAAATAATTCCACTTATTATTTTTGATTCAGTCGTTTGAAAATGTCCGATTCGACGCGTGTAATTTATTCATACGTAGAACACTCTGAAATTCTCAAAACGTTTAATGGCATTCTGAAAACAGATCGTTTAACTCATAAATCACATCTTTCGAAGTCGCCTATCTACCAGCTATATCCACCCAAAAAAAAATAACATTTACACGTAGGCCACACTTGGAACTCGTCTAAACACTCAAAATTTCTCTCATGTGTTAACTGTATTCAGTAAAATCGCCTATCTGCCACCAACATCCCTCCAAAGACCTCAAAATTAGAAAAATTATAAAATATGACCCTTAGCCCATTCTTGCACTAAACTCTACACCTATATAAGACATTGCAATGCACCACTCTGGTTAGTTAGTTACCACACTCCTGACATGCGAGCGCCGCGCGTGCCAGGTTAAAGTGCCTATACTATGGGGGATCAGGGCGGGGTGGGTTAGCTGCCCCTAACCCTGATCCATTCAAATGACTACCGCTTGGGAAGACAAGGGCCTCGGTCTGTACTTCCCCCGCGCTGAGAGGCTTAGCCTCAATGATGATAAATCGGCTGCTCTAGTTAGTTACCTCCAGGACTCCGCACGGTCAAAATCCATCGGCCAGAGCTCCTCATACCCCCACCCAAAAAGAAAGGACGAAAATTAGTATACCCATACAGAAAAAAAAGATCGGATTAAGATCATATTAAGACATTTTTAATCGGATTAAGAATTTTTTATCGGATTAAAATCTAACCCCTTTTATTAACCCTTTCAATTTTTGATTAACTCTTTCAATCAATTTAATTAACCCCTTGATATCCATTTAAACCTTTCAATGAATCAAAAGTGATATAGAACCCCTGCGCCCATAATATTGTTGGTCCCAGCGTTATAGCATAAAAAACTTTACTTAAGAATTTGGTGCTATATTACAAAATTACCTATTAAAAAGGTTCTTCATACGATGCTTCTAATAGATACTGTCAGTGTACAAAGTTTAGTTGAAATTGGTTAAACTATTTAAGAGACATGGCAAAATTATAAACATATTTTTAATCCCTCTATTTTGAAAGACAGTGTCTGTTCCCGCTTAAATCATGTAAATTTACATGGCATTTTCTAACACTAAGGTTGTAATAAGTTAGGTGTTTATAAGTTGAATTATTCCTGAAATATGGCAAACTACTCAGTTTCCTTATCTGGCACTATTCTGCAAAAATGCCGGTAAAAGAGGATCTCTGCATGCATATTTGATGCTTCCAATGAATACTGTTGAAGTAAAGATTTTGGTTAAATTATGTTGAATCGTTTAATAGATTGGCCTATAACATACTTTTTTGAATTATTTATATTAACACCATGAAAAAGTCTGTCGTGTCTTAAACATCTAAGTTCATATATGCTACTATAGCACATTTTCCATGTAAAATTTGATGGGAATCGGTTGATTGGTACTCGAGATATGGCATACAATCTCAATATTTTTATGTGACGATCTTATAAATGGAGGACATAATTGTTATGAATTAGCACATTCGATGACTGTTTCAGATACCGTATATAAAGTTAAATTTAAATCTGTTACATAGTTTCGTAGATATAGCACATTAAGTTAAGGTGTTATAGTTGCCATCCTGAAAAGAAGTGGCACAAATAAACATAAACTAATATGGCGTACCATAGTTCAACTTCTTCGCCACATTTGGAGTGGATTGTTTGATTGTTTCCCGGGATATGATATAAAAACATTATTTTTCATGTGTGGCTATCTTGCAAAATCGTGGAGGAATGACGCTCTACATAGACAAAGTTGATCACTGTAATAGATATTGCCAATGTTCATAGTTAAGTTGAAATAAGTGGCTTACCGTGGTGCTACTTGTATCCCAAATTTGGTGGGAATATTTTGGTTTTCTCCGGAAATATGGCATCAAATTTTTAATTTGCTGTGTGGTGCTGTATTACAAAAGAACGGACAAATGATTCTTTTGAGTGGACGCATTTTGTTGTTGTAATATACACTGCTGCTGGCATACAAAGTAAGGTTGGAATTAAAGGCAGAGTTTTGATATAGCAAAATAATTATATATAGCCATATAGCCGCCATTTCAAAAATGTCTCTCATTTATTTAAAACATACTAATTTACATCACCTACTTGTTTGGCAAATTTGTCAGGATTCGGTTAATAGTTTTCTGAGTAATGACATAGTAGTTTTATTTATTTGGGCAGCATTATCTTACAAAATGGCTTACAACAATTTAGAATTAAATAATTGCGAGTGCACGTGGTTGGGGCCGTACCTAGAACCTCCCGAGGAGAAGGTTGGCATGTTATGCTATCGCTGACGTAACACTCGCGATAACAGGAGTGACATGCCTCCTGCCACGGCTACGTCTTGGCTCGAACCTCGGACCTTGGATTGTTGTTTACTGGTCTGTCGCCAAGCAAATATTTTTCTTCAAAAATGTGAAGTATTGAGTTCTCTAAAGGGTGTTATCACTAATAGTCCTCAACACATATTGTTAGGCTCACTGTTTTCTGGAACATATTTCTCAATACGCTAATTTACATGACATCACTGAAAGTAACTGCTTAGAAAGTCAGGTTTTTCATAATCTGTGAACCACAGCTACGCCAAATTATAGTATTTGGCATACAGTGCATTTCCTCATGTGCACTCATTTGTGTTACAATGCAACTGGGAGTTTAGTTATTTTTGACACGAGATGTCCATGTTCCGAGAACGTTTCCTCATAACGTGAGTTTGAGCACAACCCTTGTGCGCTATGGGCTCGAGGTATGCTTCATCAGCGCAGAACGTCTACATTCATCACGCCATTTGACTAGACGTTAAAATATTATTCGGAAAATTTAATTTCTTATAAATGATATTGCTGCATATAATTTAATTGAGGTTTCCTGGCATATCATGAGGTAGATACCTTCGTTGGTTCCACCATCCTCCATGCTATAGTAACGAGCAAGAGGTTCCAGTTTCGAATCCTGTGCGAAGCCCAGGTATGTGTGCCCATTTTGCGCATCATATAAGCTTTAGTTGGGTTGCAGAGCCACACATCAGTTAAAGTTCTGTGGAAAGGTAAGGCTTTTTGGACAACAGAGATAAACTGCGGCTTAGAAACGAAAATTTTTGGTCATACAATTCTATAGAATTGTTTCTACGAGTATTTAGAACAATTTGGTGCAAAATAAGGCATGCTCGAAGTGTCTCCATGACTTCAGTTATTTTGCTAATATTTTCCTATACACAATTGATCTTACATTATGGACAGCAATGAAGTTATCAATATAATAGTTTCAAATTTGTTAGTACAAATCTGACAAATATTGTTTTTCGTTCCGTCAGCTACTCTTATGCTTTCGTATAAGTATTTTTCTAATGCTCTCATGTGGCAACAGAAATATTACGATTATTAATTTGAGGACATGCTTCATTTTAAACACATTTGAATGTCACTTGAGCCAGTGGAGTAGCTTAAGTATACTTTTCTTGTACACGCTCGGAATGGTTAGCAGCATTGGCATAGGATAAGAAGAATAGAATACCATTATACCTGATCTGGAGTAACCTGGATACTTCCTAGCGGTAATTGGGCCCCAAAATTACAGAATATTGTGAAGTAGATTTTACAGGCCTACAGCACTGAAAAATGCGAAATATTCCCTATATCATATTTTCACTCGCTGCCGAAACAGTATCTGATCATCAGTGAACACGGACACAGAGCAAGTAGGTATGTTTAAAATAATAATTTAAAAAAAGCTGCTAGTTAAATGGAAACCGTTAGCGTCAAATCTTTTTCGCGGGACGTAACGTCTGCGAAAATGAGAGACTCTGCCGAGCTTAAACATACGTTACAATGGCGTTATATCTGTGCCGATAAACTCAGTAAATATTGTTGTCCGGTTTAAATTAATATGTATTCACGAAATAAAGTATAGCGTTTTTGTATACAGTATGTTTACTGACCGTAAGCTTGGTAAGCAGCGAGTGCGAATTACAAGGTAATGTGTGAGTTGGCTACAAAATCACAAAATAAATGGACTTAGAAATAAATCCCTTCGCTGCCTTCTTATGACCACATTATTAATATAGCGTTTCGAGTAATTATATCCGACATCACAAGGCAGACCATCGGTATCACAATAACTGGAAAGTTACGTGTTTAAGTTTCAATTTTACGATTAGTTTAGCTACCACGTCTAGGGCTAAGCTAGGCATGAAAGTTTTTACGGCGCATTAACGCAACAGGGAACAAAGTAACGGGCAGATTAAGTTGGAAGAAATTAGTTCGAGAGGGGAAGGAAGAAGAACCAAACACTTGTCTTGTTTGGAGTGCTGGGCGAAATGAAGCGAGACAATATCAACTTGGACACACCATCCATTATCCGCAGCTTATCCATCGCACCCCTCCTGCCTACTCTCTCTGTTTCTCCCGGGAACTGTTAAGATTGCCCAGTGAGTGACGGACGATGAGCGGGGACCTGCAAATTTCCGCAATTTCTTTCGGCAGTGGGACTACAACTCGCAGATCTCTACCTAATGCAGAGGCTGTTTTTTTTTTTTCTGCGGCTAGCTAGCTATATTCTCTTAGTGGTTTAGGCTGTAGACGATCCAAGGAACGATGATGCCACGAGTTGTGTTCAGAATCCGTTGCGTCACAGAATATGCGCCGTGTATTGTTTAAATAAAATTTTAGGCACCACTACAAATATTTTCGTACTTTTACAGGATATTTTTCTTTTAAACTAGTTACCATTTTTTTTTTGTAATAAATTACAATACATATTTGTTAATGAGACGGGCAAACAAAAATATTTTAATTATGCTTTCTGAAATCATCGCAGAATAATATAAAATTAGGAAGATTTTTTAAAAATTGTATCCACGAAAAAAAATATATCAGCCTCACCTACACTGAGGCTTGAACCAGCAACCGTCGTGTTCCAACTGCCAACAATGTACCATGGCCACTTAGCCCTACAGTCATTGCTTATGTTCTGGTAGTATATTAATTTGTATTAACTTACGCAAGGATGATATAATAATCATCACTTGGAGAGGAATGCGATAGTGATTTAGAGTATTACTCCAGTTAAGAATAAAATTAAATCTGCATGAGAACTGAACTGTTGCATATCTTGAGTTTTATAACTGCGAAATACATTATTTTATGAATGTTTGCCTTGGGATGTGAGTTATTGGCACTGTAAACCTATAGCAATTATCATTAGAGTCTGTTCGCTTTGTTATAAAAGTTACTATTGGCCCGGGGAATACACACAGCAGCGTGATCGCATGAACTTATCTTTCCTAAGAAAGCAAAGTGTAAAGAAACTATTCGGTTTTTTTAGTCTCGAAATAACGTTAAACGGAAAACCAGCTCCCCCCCCCCCTCTCCCTTGCTCATCATGCGGGCGAAAAATAATGATTAAAATTTAATAATAAGTGTTTCGTAAACACGCCGATTTGTTTTTAGTGAACAGTCTGCCAGAGTCTGTAATGTAAATTCACGATTGAAAGTAACTTCTGGTCACAGCAAACGTTTTTTTTTTCTAGATATTTTAGAGATACTACTTTTGTAGCTGTACGAAGAAGACATTTTAAGAAGGATATTATTGTATTCTTAAGAAGGATATTATTGTATTCTTACAAAGATTTATAAATATACAAAGAGCTCCTCAACGAAGTTTATGATATTTTTTTACAGTTTATTTAGAATGTAAACTCTCCCACGATACAAGCATAAAAGCACGTGCATAAAATACAAATTATGTTTGTTCCACGAATAAGACAAAGCCGTGGTCTGAGTTCATTGACTACGTTGGTTTCACACAATTCCTTAGTGTTACATTAGGAAAATAATATTTATTGGGAAAATTGATTATTTTGAAAGATTGTTGTTGATAACATTTTGTGTTGGAAGTGAGTCTGGTCCACAGTGTTTGAAATATATTTTGCTCATTTGTAATAAGGTATATCGGAAAATAAATTAAAATGGTTTGAAGTAGAAAATATTGTTAGAATGTGTTGGTATTGATACTGGATGTTTAAGGAGAGAAAAAAGAACTTATTATGGCAGTAAAATATTAGCTGAACTTTAATTCACCGGTATTGAATTCGAGGGGCGGAAGTGTGTATGCCCATACAGCAATATCCTTTCAGATAGCAATAAACAGAGGAACACATCTGTTACCATACTTCTGCCGTCTTTATTTATATTTCACGTAGTTCTTCCAACAGCGCGGGGTCCTCCATTATTCATTTTACTCCACTAGGGGGGGGGGGGAGTCGAATTCAACATACTTTATAAAACTTATAAAAAAAAAAAGGCGTTCATCTTGTTGAGACTATCTCGAGAATTCCTTTTCCCGCCTACCTGGAGAAATGGATACCAGGTCAGAGGTAACAGAGGAAGGAATAGAAAGTTGCAAGTCTCACTCTTATGATCGCGCCCATGCAACACACTTTAATATCGTAAACAGCGAAGTACCAGATAAAGGAAGTAGCTTTCGTACACGGAGCAGAGCTTTCCCTGGCGGAAAAGAATACCTTCCCTCAGCCCTTCACGCCCTCAAACAACCTACACTGCTCCCGTGTCTTAGCGTATATACCTCCCGCATTTTTTATAACTCAAATGAAAAGCGAAATAGACAGAGGGAGATCATAAGATGGGAAGACGACGAAAGAACACGGGGGCTCCGTAAAAAAGATAAGGCTGGGAAGAACCGTGAAGAGAGGGGGTGATGAGGAGGAAGGGGGGAAAAAAAAGGTTCCGCAAGCAGATCCTTTGGAGTCTTGGGGAAAATGCCTCGTACCGCCCGCTGTGTCTGAAATGAGAAAGTTAGGGGTTCGTGATTGGTCCGCCGGGCTGGCGAGTCGGCTCCAGTTCTGCTGGACAGGCTGGAGTTCATGAAGGCGCCCGGAAAAAAAAAAAACTTCACCCGGCTTGCGTCGTAACCTACGTTATCACGAGACTGTGGACGGTAAACGATGCCCGCCCTGGCCACTTTTCCATTACGTCGAAACACGTGATGTCCAGCGCGACGTGTGGTGAACCGATGCAAGGTAACCCGGTGCTTGCTCACTACTGTACATCCTCGGTGAACGCAGCAGGAGCCAGTAATAGCATCTGGGGCCTAGCGAAACAGAATGTATTCCGACCACTCACAAGCGAGCAGCACTCACACTCATCATGTGGCGTCACTTGCCAAGTTACGTTTTACTGGTGGACGTGTAGCTACATTGAAGGCTGTTCGCGGTAAAGTGAGCACTTTTGAAATCAACCTTAGAAAATGTCACTGCCCCTATCAGCGTATATTTTAACGGGCGCAATGAGTGACATGTGTCCAGTAAAGTTGGTAACGCTGGAGGGGAAAGTAGTTCCACATATTAAAGTCGAACAAAAAGTGTTAGGTAACCAATTGTGATAACTTAAATTATTTATCTTGCTATCTGTATCTTTAATGCATCGAAATGTAAAAATGAGCAGATTAGTGAAGTATTAATATTTCTAATACTTTCACAGTTTAACTTGGCCAACGCATGAATAAATTGAAGAAGCCCATGGCAATGTTAATTTTACATAAGCCGGAAGAACACACAACTTGTATACAAGTAGATCTTGAGCAGGGCTTTCAAAATTGCTCATTTTATCGTGTACAGGCTATAGCAAGCAAGAGGGTGCAATACAGAGATGACGCCAGCTTGCCTTACAACAATTCGCCACACGCCACTGCTACTGCATACAACAGTTCGCCACACGCCACTGCTACTGTATACAACACGGAACCAGTGGCCTGTGTTTCGAGTGTCTTACTTGGCAAAAAGTTGATTGGTTGAAATGTCTGCATTTCTCATTTGCGAACTGTCAGTATAGACTATTCGCTGTTTCTTCACACTTTTTTTAATCAAACACAAATATGCCATGTATCACAGACGTGTTATACCTCTGTTAACATAAAACTTCTTATATTTTGTTGATTTGAAATTTTACCTATGTTTTATTTATAAATTATAATAATTAATTTATAGTAAATATGAACAAAAACAGTGGGAAAACATGTGTTGTTAGCACCTAGTACGAATTAGTTCTCGTGCAAAATGCTATTACAACTGAGTGCTCACAAATACGGTGCGATGTCCTTTGGTGTAATTTTACAGACTTAGTTAAGCTTAGTTTGCACGAGGCGAAGGAAATTCCAGGAGGCAGAACTTTAGTAGGTCTTCATAAGAGTGTGTAGTAACGGTGAATGTATTACACGCCTACTGACAAAGAACGTGCAGTGCGTTGTACAATGGCTGCAAGAAGCACGCCCAGGCAGGTATAGCACACATGAAAATATCAATGCATTTCAACAAGTAAGCTGGAAATTAAGTCCGGTACTCAACGGGTTAACTAACGCAATGTAATATAACCTTAAATATTACCTGAATGAGTGCTTTTGCAATTGAAACTAACTTAGGATGGTCGGCGAACAGGTTCTTTCGCGTGATGTGATCTCTCTTTTATCTGAGAGCAAGTTACATGTTTCACAAGCAGCGAAGTCGCAGAAAGAGCAAGTGCTCTCGAAAAGACGACACGAACGACAAACAGAAAATAGCATCTCAGAAAAAAAAGAAATAATCACGAAAATACTGTCATGATTGTTGCCTCATTGCATTGTGCACGCGTCATATTACAGTTCTTGTGGATTACTTAATTTCCAGGATGAACGTCACTTTTTTTCTTCTCATTCCTTAGCCTATGTCAATTCTCAAACGACACTCGTACATCTTCTTGTCATCAATCTGTACATAGGCTATTCACAGTAAAGTGAGCAGTTTTGAAAAGCTCTCTCATTTAGAATAATAGTCTATGATAATGTTTTTTTTGCAGCCTTAGACGGTACCTTCCAAGCGCGGTGGAATATATACACTGTGTTTATTACATACATGGCAATATTCATTTGAAAAGGTGGCTAAAGTATAAAAAAAATGGTGAAAGGAAAAAGTAACAAGGGCCTCAGAAGTGCTCACTTAACCGTGAACAGCCTTTAGAAGTAAATCGCGTTTCGCAATCGCCACTCTTACTGTAAGAGACTCCAATATTTATAATCTTAATTTAATTCGGTGATCATTTTTATGTGGTCTTGCTCTTGTTGGTATTTCTATTGTACCTCAGCGAGGGAGAGCACACATAGCTGTTTTTATAGTATAAATGGCGATTACTAGTGCCACCTGATCAGCTTTCAATAAACGTGATTCCGGTAACACGAACGCGAACCAGCAGAAAAAATAGCACAAATACTGCTAAACTAGTACGTCTCGCCAAACCCCCGTGTGGCAGTCAGTTGGTGCTCTGCCAGTCTGGGGTGCGGGAGGTTCTGGGTTCAGATCCTAGGTAAGGGATGAATGTTAGTTTAAGTTAGGGTATAAGTTAGTTTAAACGTCGCACCCGGACAAGCCTTCAGGTATAACACAGCTCTTTCAAATCCAATATACTATTCGAACGCACCTGATGGTAGATTCACAACCTCCCGTTGCATCCGTGAGTCACCCGTACGTCCGGCGATCACGTGATCTTCGACCAATCGCAGGGCAACTTTTTTTTCTATCCGCCGATCAGTAAAATATTTCTCAAAACTTTTAACTTTCGACGGACGGACGTAGGGGCCACCGCCTTCTGACGACATTCTGTAGACGTTAATACGCGCTTTCAAATAAAATGCAAGGTGGCGGATAAGCGTTTACTTATCTTTGGTGGTAAATTAAGGAATCTGAAATGTAAACAATAATTCAGTATAAATTCTTATTACGTAGAAAAATATTTACCTAAAATATTTTACTCTTTAAAATGTATTTCCGACCTAAATATACCCAACTTAAGAAACATCACGATGCTAAGTTGTCACGATGAAATTTTGCCGTACAGGAGAGATGACGGACGACGGTTGTTGAGAATCGCTATCAACTGACGGACGGGCAGACGACTGACGGGTGAGACGGATGGTTGCTAGTTCAGCTTAAGAGACTCGTTTCGACCATATACTAAAGATGAGGCAGACCTCTTATTGGTCTTCTGCGCGTGTACCCAACATTGACCTGCCCCCAAAGGAACACAGCCGTCCAAGTTACATCGGCAACAGTAATGAACGTGTTTGTTTACATCTTAATTTTCAAAAGACTTTTATATGAATAGAATACGTTCACCAATTTGAATTTAAGCAAACTACATTACAAATTGATTAGAGGACGTATAAAAACACCACAAAGCCTTTGTTTAATAAATAGTGAGCAGTTCATTGGGACACAGAGACTTGTGCGTAGCCAACGAAATCGGTCTACCTCATCTTTGGTAAAGGCTGTTCACGATAAAGTGAGCACTTTAGAAACTAACCTTAGAAAAAAGTCACTGCCCTTGCATGCATATATTTTAATAAGGCGCACTGAGTGACGTTCGCTCAGTAAAGTTGGTACGATGGATGGAAAGTAGTTCCATATCTTAACGTCAGTGGAAAGTGTTTGGTAATCATTTGTGATAACTGTAAAATATTTATTTGGTTTCAGTTTTTTTTTTAATACATCAAAGTGTAAAAATTAGTAGAATTGTAAAGTGTTAATAATTCCAGAGTTCCATTTGACCGACGGATGAATAAAGAGATGCAACCCATAGCAATGTTAACTTCTACATAAGACGGAGGAATACACGACGTGTACACAAGTAGATATTGAGCAGGGCTCTCAAGAGTGCCGAGTTTGCCGTGAACAGCCTATATCCACGGCCAAGGCGTGGACTGTCCACAGACGCTGGTGTGAAGTGAAGTGGCGGAGCCACCAATCTCCACACCATGACTCACGTCTGACTTCGTGTCTGGCTCACGGAAGGAACCTATGACTCGGTGCGTGTCGACACGTCTCCTGGCCCGCTGCCTGGCGACTGCGTGTCGAGGTCGTCACGCAGTCATCCGCACTGAGAGAACAGCCAACTAAATATATTTCCTTTGTATAGGGTCGAAAATATATTTATAGTCCGTTCACGGTAAAGTGAGCACTTTTGAAGCACTAGTTACTTTTTTTCTTGCACCCATTTATACCCTTCTACCACTTGTTAATGTAAACCCTGCCATGTGAGTAATAAATACAGTGAATACATTCACAATACCCAAAACCAAAAGTCCGGGGCCACAACGAAATGTATTTTTTAGTTATTGTGTACGATGAAACAGCTTCAAAAAGTGCTCACTATACAGTGTACGGCCTACAGTTGCCCAAATAAAATAGTTTGTTGAGTAAACAAAACTTCAAAAGCAACAAAATAATGTTGCTCATCTAACAAAGTACATATTTGCATTTTAAAAAATCATTTGTGTTGGGCTAAAAGAAATAATACTCTCAACAAATATTTGATTGAGTCAACTATATATATATATATATATATATATATATATATATATATATATATATATTTGTTTGGCCACTCAGTTGATTGCCTTCGTTCGAAAATACAGCTCGAGAGTTTGTTTGTTTTTTCTGTGACAATTAGGAGAGTAACAGTTTTTGCTAGTGTATTTATTGATGTTTTATAATGTTATAAACGTCCTAATGAAACTATTTCAACAGGAAAGTAAGACGTAAAGCTGTGAAACTGGAAAAATTTATTTGCGCTCGTTTTCCAGTATTTGAACTGCAGGTCTGTCAAAGCGTTCCGGTAGTCTCTCTAGTCACTTTAGGCGAGGTTGCTAAGGCATAGCGCTCGGACGCAGCTGATACAAATTCGAATGGCGGCCCGGCTTCAAAATTTTTTAAATATTAAACGAAGTTAATTAATGCACGTAGAGACAAACAAATCTTTAGTTGAACCAACCATGTTTTTGTTCGTGGGAACCAAATAAGGCCAACAAAATAATTTGGTTTCAAAAAAAAAATTTCACTGCCCTTATACAAACAATTAATTTGGTTGCGCCAGACAAACTTTGTTTGATTCAACAAAATCTCTCTGTAGGATGTGCAGACAGAAGGCCAAGTTCTCCTGTGAGCATTCTATGTATTACAAATTAAGGAAATCCTGCTCCAACCAAATGAAAGAAAATCCCCATTCCTCAATGTATACCTTTGTCTTGCAACGTTTCTAAGTCTTCTTCAACTTATACATATTTTCCCATCTTCTGTTTCTAGTAAAATTATTTTTTTGTGATACAAAATTCATTGCAAGCTATTTGGAAGTTCTTCTCTTTCGAGGAGTTTTCATGATGCGAGTGTTAACCAGAGCTTCAATAGTAGTCAAGTGTACAGAACTCGCGCTTGAGACGCACTTGTTCCAACCCCCTACCTCTGACCTCAGACTCCCAACTTTACGTTAGGATAGGTAAGTGAAGAAAGGCGGTAATTTTTTCAGTGGAGTTACAAGGTTGCGGGAACACGGGATCGTTTCCCCACGTTCATGTACTTATACGTGGTTCGGGAATGCGTAATTTTGATATCAGAATTACGGGAACCTCCGAAATGACACGTGGGTCTTCCGACAAAGAAGTTCGAAAGCCGAGTGAGCCGGCGAACTTGTGTAAATATTGAGACGCGAAGTTAACAAGTTGCGAGTTTTCAGTCTAACCTTGTCAAATCACCAGTCGTGCGTCGCTAAACATTTTTTTTTTTTTTTTTATGTACGGAGTAGTGCGTTTGCCATATATAATTAAATGTTTATTTCCGCGATGCTGTTTGATGCATGTGCGAAAAGTTAAATTGCTAGGAGAAGATTGCTGGCAAAGGTCGTTCACGATAAAGTGAGCACTTTTGAAATCAACCTTAGAAAAAATTCCCTGCTCCTGCCTGCATATATTTGGACAGGCGTACTGAGTGGCATGCGCCCAGTAAAGTTGGTAACAATGGATGTGAAGTACTTCCATATTTTAACGTCAAAAAGTGTTAGATAACATTTGTGATAACAAATTATTTCTTTCGATTTAAGTTTTTTTAAATGCATCGAAGTGTAAAAATGCGCAAATTGCTAAAATATTTACTTTACTAATAATATCACAGTTTTACTTGACCGACGCATGAATAAAGTGATGAAGCTCATGGCAATGTTAATTTTTCATATGGCAGAAGAATACACAACATGCATACAAGTACATCTTAAGCATGGCTGTCAAAAGAACACATTTTACCGTGAACAACCTACAGCATGTTTTATCCCAGTGTTTCTACACAGGCGCTACACCTGTGCCTGGGGATTAGCAGGGAAGCGGCTTGTTTATTCCTAGAAGTTTAGTTCCCGTCGAAAACTTTCCCTCTACTCGTACTTAGGAAATTAGTCACAAGCTAACGTGACCAACCAGTGGAATGCATTTCGACAAGTTGAATGTATTACGAACAATTACCGTTAATTTTAAGTTTGCTTCGAACAGAGTATCGAGACATGTTGGATGATATGGCATGATTCGTTTTTCGATCCAGATATTCAACTACTCATGAAAATAAAATTTAGCACCACCGAAATGTTCGACTTACTAGTATGCTCACGGCCCAAGAGAAAGTATGGAATGAAAACACACACTGTCTGTACAGAATACCACGTCAGACATAACGAATTTCTGTACAGAATACGTCAGACTTGACGAATGTCTGTACAGAATACCAGGTCAGACTTGAAGAATATCTGTACAGAATACCACGTCAGACTTGAATGTATTTTTGCAATGCGCCGATTGTCGCATTGAGCACTCTTTACGTGCAATACATTACAGGCGGCACAGAAATTTTTGAGTCGTGTGAAAAATGTTTAAAAATTTAATTGGTCAAACCTATTAATTTCAATTCAATTTATTAAATGACATCAGCCCAATAACCGAAAATATAGTCTCAGAATTAAACTTTAATAAACGATTTCGATTTAATTTAATATAAGAGCTTTCATCAGTTACGACAATTAGAATAATAAGTAACAACGCAGCGAAAATTGCAACGAAAAAAAAACTCGTATTTCTAACCATGCAGTGTCCAAAATGAATTAGCAAATTATTTATTCTAGAAAATTTTATAGGTCTATATTGATAAGCAAAAATCCAAAGTAAATCTCGCCTGGAAACTTTTTTTTTTTTTTTAAGGAACATCTCGCAAGTTCATTTCAGGACAAGCTAGACGTCAAATATATACACACTGGAGTTGACATTGCAATTGTTTCCCAGTTTATTAGACACGCCCTGGACGATTCTGAGCCAATAGCTGACTTGCAAGGAAACAAGTAGCGAATCCCATACAGCCAGGTGCGGAGTAACACAGGCCACTCTCTGGGATAGCAATCAATGGACAAACAATTGAGGCTCGAGTATACACAGTAATGTGGGGTCTAGCCTACAGGTCATTGAACTCGCGAAATTTTCCTATCCCTAGATATTATGCATGGATCTGTATATACTACACTTGAACTCCTAGCATTAGGTATGGTAATTTAAAATACATGTATGTCCCTAATAAATTATTTGCAAGCATTCCCTTTACATAAGCTGCATTAGGACTTTCAGACATATCACTTAGTTGCTGTAAATTGTGACACGTTCTAGGAACCCAACAAAATTCCTTAATGATTTAAGAAACGAAACCCATGAGGCAAGAATACGTTAAGTTACTTGCATCATCTAATTACTCGGCTGAATATGTACTGTGAAGTCTGGTATTATCAACATTCTTTTCGATTCGACATTCAGAGAAAAATTACATGACTATTTAGGTCTTAGATTTAAACTCCTTCTGCAAAGTGTCCTATATGCCCTGTGTGTCACGTGCAAAAACATGACAGCCAACACTGTTCATTTCTTGGCGTATGTGTATCGGAGTCTGACCGTTCCTTTCATTTGCTTATTTGAAGCATTAACCACGCTGCAACGGGTTTGAAGTAAAGGGTTTTCTAAAGATGCTTCTATAAATTATGGTAAACTGTTGTCTCAGTAATATAAAGCAGAGGTGGACGTGAAGCTGTCAAAACATGTTTGGTACTTCAAACAACTGTCTGTCTTCTGTACGCTCAACGAAAGCTTGCTGAGAGGTGTTCACAAACAGTAGTTAATGTGAGAAGGTTGTTCAAGTGGTCTGGAGATACCTTTGAATTGAAAAAAGTTTCAACTACCTATAAGAATACCTTGCATGTATTTGGTTTGTTGAAATTCGTTTTCGGGGCCATTGTGTTAACCCATTCAGACCCAGTGTACACAATTGTGTACATTACGCACGTGTAGATAATTTTTGGTCTGTACTGTACACTGCGAAGCTCAGTGACCAATGGTCTTACCTGGAAGGGAGAAGGGGGGGGGGGTGTAAATGATTCGCAAACCGTCCTACTGGTCTGAGTGAGAAATAAATGGTTCATATTACTGTAGCCGAACGTGCAGCTTACAGATCGTTGGCTCTGACCGCGAAACAAGTGCTGTGCCGACTACAGGACTCAAATTTTGTTCGCAGCACTCGAAACCGTAAATTAGAACGGGTCTGAAAGGATTAACTCGGCGAAAAGGGCTTCGTTTTAACGTGACGATTATCACTTTGTTTTAATAAATAAATGTATATGGTTTGGCAGTAGCATTTAAACAGCTTAAAACACCGTAATATATACAAAAAGAGATGTGTACTTCATGAAATCTTATTCGGTAATTTGCAACAGCTGAGTATTTTTTATTTCGTAAGTTCCAAGACGTACGTTTTTTCTCGATGCATAATAGTAAAAATTTATCCGGTTCCCCCGCTTGCGTGTTCCGAGCATTGTAGAACGCTCCTAGCACATGGCGCTGCGAGCGGAGGCTGCAAGCACTCTGCGTGGACGAACTGCGGTGGCAAGAGAAAGCACTCGATGCAATGTAACCAATCGCGGTAATCAGAGAGCGTGTACGTCAACTGCACGAGCCCTACGCAAAGACCGGGATTCGAACCTGATTTTCCGTGGTACCAATTCCGTATCTGGGCTGGCACACTCCTTATATAACAAATCACTACAAGCAATGGCAGCAGTGCTTATCTGGTGAAGATAGGAACAGTTCCTGACTTCAATGAATAGTACAACATCTTTCACATCCACGTTCGGAAACTCTTATTGCTCTTTAGCAACAACCACTAGAGAAGAACTTGGCTTCACAAAAAATTAGGTATACATACATTTTTTTATTCATTGAAAGTGTGCTTTTTGCTTAAACTATTGCATAGAGTATCACGAACTTCATACAATAGCGAAAGTGATATTGATGTAGGTTTACCTTTGGAAGCTGGTATTATTTTTAATGAATCCTTCGTTTATATTACAATGTTTGAAAAGTGATGGAAGCTTTCAAATATAATTGGACGAGTTTGTTCTCGACCCGTTCTGATAACGCCAAGTTCATATTTCAATACGTTTATTAGATTTTGCTTGTAATTTCACAAGTGAAGATTACTGACGTGGTTTGTGTAGCGTATGATTAGTTCAATTTGTAGGGGGTGGAAATAGTCCAGTGCTATATCCGTCACTGACTAAGAACGTCAAGGAGAAAGATGATATCGAACTAAGACGTCGGCTCCTCTGAACGTTCGGCTATGCAGGAGGACAAAAGGCCATGTCATTTCGCGTAATAATTTAGCACCAGACTAGACTTCATAAAAGTTCATGTGAATTTCTCAGCAGTCACCGGACCTCCATTCATCCGACAAGCTCACCAGGTCTCTAAGCGAATTGCAAACACCGAGCACTCAAGTGGCTTAATTAGAGGGTTCAGTGCCCGACTTGATCAAGTCCATGAGAAACAAGATTTAAATAAAGAATTTATTCCTTTCTTTCTTTTCTGGGGAACGTTTTGTCTACGGCTTCAGTGATACTTTGCATTTGAAATTAAGTAATTACTGTATTCAAATTTTTTTTTGTGGAATTGTTACCACCGTGAATTTCACCAGTAATCCTTTAAAAAACGGATTTTATCTACTTGTGTTCTGAACCCTCCAATTCTGTGTGGCCGAGTGTTACAGCAGAATAACCAGTTATAGTCTATTCAAGGTGTCTTCGCGATATTTTTGGAATAAACCATTAACAAATCACTCCACGTATGACGTGATTGGTTGTTCCCTAAATATATCATATATCCCAAGCCTTTTATAATTGTGTTAAGACAGAAAAGCCTTATTTTTTTTATTTAAATTGAAGTTTTACATATATTTTACCTATCAATTATGATATTTTTAATTTATTAATAATATAAAAATACGCAGAAAACAGCTGTTTTGGTAATACCTAGTAAAAATTAGTTCTTATGGTAAATGTTATTACGTTGAGTGCACGCGTATATGGTGCGCTGTCCCTTTGGTGTAATTTTCTAGACGCGGTTAAGCTTTCTTTTGCACGACGCAAGGAATATACTGGAAGTAGAGCCTTTAAGCAAGGCTTCAGAAAACTCTGAGCTAACCGCGGATGGACTATATATATTGGGAGCAGCAGTCAGAGAAAAAAATGACCTCTGCTCGAGGGTGCAGACTGTACAATACTGCGAAGTCTATCATGGGGCTTTATAAAGCCAAACAGTAGGGTTTCTACAGGTCGTCCGCGGTTAACAAAGCCCCTTTGAAAGCCCTACCCGAGATGTACTCCGCTGCCCGTTTCGTATCCTTCCGCCACATGCAACATTAACAATGTCATGAGCCTCATCACTTTATTCATGTTTTGGTAAAGTTAAAGTACGGCATTTTTGGGAATCAGAATGTATTAAAGGCTGTTCACGATAAAGGGAGTACTTTTGAAATCAACCTTAGGAAAAAGTCACCGCTCCTACCTGCATGTGTTTGAACGGCCGCACGGAGTGACATGCACCCAGTAAAGTTGGTAACGCTGGAGGGAAAGTAATTCCATTTCTTAACGTCGAATAACAAGTGTTATGTAACAGTTTGTGATAACTTAAATTATTTATTTCTTTTTCGGTCTTTATGTGTGAAAATTATCAGAGTTGTAACATATATACTTTTCTTATAACTACACATTTTCACCTGACCGACGCATGGACAAAGTGATGAGACCCATGGCAATGTTAATTTTACATAAGGCGGAAGAATACACAACGTGCATACAAGTATATCTTAAGCAGGGCTTTCGAAAGTGCTCATTTTACCGTGAACCGCCTATACTATTAATCCCATTTCGTACTCAAGTGATTAAGCAGGGAAAAAACAACTTAATTTGCCACAAACGTAAACATTACGCTCAAAGTGGAACATTTTCCCTCAATTCACGGCCAACCCAACAGGGAGCGTGCAAGGCAGCGTGTAAGGTGCTGTATATGCTGTTAACGCGCACTGATCATTTTCCATGGTCGATTAGAATTAGCGATTATTTTACGCTGAACAGCCTACAACGTCGACGAATCTCGCTGACCGAGCCGCACCTCACGGGTGGTTGGGATGTAGTCGGGCTGCACACGTCCCCTCGCCGTTTTCCGAGCACGCTTCGTTGATACTGTTCCCACGACATTCCCGGCTGCATGTTTTTGAACCGGTGTGTTGGCAACTTCACCACGTTCGTGCGCCGTGCCGCGGGGGTGTCGGTCGTGACTTCCACGAAACAACCCCTGCGTACTCGGGGGTGTACTCAACGACGTGGCATGCCGTCGCAAATTGGGAGCTATACAGACCGCCGCTTGTAAATTGGCCAGAATTCATCAGCACACTTGTTGCAGACACAATATGTGGTGTGTGTGTTGGTGGTGCTTAACGTCTCGCTGATACACTGTAAAAAAAATTTGTAAATTTCACTGAGAAATTGTTTGTAAATTTGCAAATGCTTGTAACAGCACAAATATTTCTCTTGTAAAACTACTCGTTTGTAAAATTACACCGGCCGTGTTTGTAACATGCCTCATGAAATGTTTGTACTATACCGACCCATATCTACACGCTCCATGCAAAATGGTGGACACTCAACTGCAAACACTATGGGTGATATAAAGTGTAGTTGCGTGCAAAAATGAACTGTATTGCAAGTTTGAATAACACAAAACACCTCACACAACTCAAGGAATCATGATAAAACGATAATTTCCATAAAAATTAAATATATTTACCTATTCTTCTTAACCATATAAATTAATATTTTCTGGGTACATGCAGTTATATTTAGTATAAAAATAAGTGTTATGCTCGTATTTTTATAGTAATTCTCTGTAATTAATTCATCACATTTGTTTCTAGAAAAAAAAAAACAATGTTATTTTCCCAACTCAATAATGTAAGTTGTAATACAAGGCTATCATTCGTAATATTACAAATAAGTGTTTTGCAAATTTTACAAGAAAACCCATTGCAGTTTTACAAAGGATTTTCTTGGTAACTGGGTTTGCAAGGATTTTCCTTGTAAAAGTACAAATCTTTTTTTCAGAGTGCGGCGAGGTCATCAGAGATGGAGCAAGTTTACCAGGGAAGCAAGAACTGAGAAGAAGTTAGCGAAAGGCCTGTGTTAAGGAACCATGCCAGCATTCACCTTGAGAGATTTCGGGAAACCCTGGGAAACCGAGATCAGGACGGCTGAACCCGAACTCTAAATCAAATTCTCCCGAATGCGAGTCCTAATGTTTACAAATGCGTCACGTCACTGGGGTTAGTAATATAATTTTTTATTTTATGATTTTATAACGTTTAGCCTCGGTTACCACGCGGTTATAATGCTGGTATCACGTTACTTGAATCCAGTTTCGATTCCATACCTATTTTCGAATGCGTGGAATAATGTTTGTAGATATTACCGATAGTTCACTTGTTTTTTTTTTTTTTTGGGATGCCCCTATTTCACCCAACATTACATATTCAGTCGATCATCCATCTTTGACTGTTATTTTATGACGACGGCTACCTTTAAGACACTTTGACGCGCCATATTTTAAAACACCTCTGTAATACTTCACTCCTAACTGGTGCTAAAAATTTATCCCAGCAAATTTCAGCTGGGAACGCTACATTTTAAAGACCGCAATACTTTGGGTTCACAACACGTTACCTGTCACTTCAGATCTCCAGCCACCAGCAGGAAAAAGGACGAACACATTTGCAACACGATAGAGAGATCATTTTCAAATCACTGCACCAAGGTTCGGTTTTGTTTCCTGACGGGGTCCACCCTCCCCGAATTTCCGCACGTAGGAATCATGCCAGATGATGCCGCTGGTCAGCGAGTTTACTCGGGGATCTCTCGTTTCCCCGTTCCTTGCATTCCGGCACTGCCCCCATACTCACCTAGCTTCACCCTCATCGGCTCCCAAGACGTCGATGTTAAGAGCCGTCCAAATATCTACACTCTTTTAAAACAGTGTCTAAGAGATTCGCGTACTAGTCGTTTGGCAAAGCTGTAATAAATACCGTGGACCACACGGCGCCGTAACAGGTAAGAAGCCCAGGTTAGTTTCTAAAGCATGACTCTTGAAGCCAGCAACGGAATGCGTTCGCTTCGGAACAGAACATATTGAAATGGCACCAGTCCACGGCTGAAGTCCATGACTGTACTTAGTTATGAAAATTAAAATATAATTGAAAATGCCGTTAGTAGAAACAAAATTCTCGCGTTATATAAAAAAAATTGAAATTAGTTACCTGAATTTAAAATACAGAGGAATAAAAATTAATTTGTTTTATATTAAAAGTAAAATAACGTTAAAAGTTTAAATAAGGAAGTCAGAAATTTAAACTCGCTGCCTCAGTCTCCTCCCATTTACACCTCATCCTACCAATTGTCTTCTATGATGGAGACAGACAGCTGATGTTTGTTTAAGATGCCAGTGTTGTTTTGATGTCTATGTTGTGTAGAATTGGCGTCAGTGTTATGGCATTAGTATTAATGTTTTTATTGTATTTTTGTTGTTATTTTTAAGTGACTACGAATTGATATTCCTGGATATTGATGTTTTGATGTGGATCGGACGACTTCAATACCAATAATCTTGCTATTATTTAATACGGGGTGTTATTGGTAATGTGTGGAAGAGGGAGTAAAAAACAGATTTGTTTCGAAACTTAAGAGAAAAGATGTTCTATTATTAGTATTCTATCTACCATCTAGGCTGGGAAAAATATACAAATGAAATAGGAAGAGAATCTAAAAACCACTACCAAGTAAAGCCTTTTGCGTAGGCGAGTAACGACGTCTCAGCGCGCTCCAGCCACTCACGAACACGGGCTGAAGTAACGCCGTTCGGCCAATCAACGCCTCGACAGCCGGCTTCATGGCCAGCACGCAATTCTTCGCAGCTCGCAGTAACGAATCGAAACAAGGTCTGTTCCACACCTTTGTTAAGACAATACGCGTTTGCGTACGCTAACAGCAGATGAACCGTCACGTATTCTGTAGCCAAGTCGTTTTATTTTGTCGATCATATTTCCTGCGTTAACCACAAAGAGGAGTCACAGTTTTTCGTAAAAGATCCAAAGATGGAAAGTATTTTTCTCCTGTTCTGTCCAACGTCACAAATAAAGTGTTCACCCATAAGATTTTACGACTAGGGCTCGCCTGTTAAAATCATATACTCGTGTCAATTAATCTACCATTGTGAGAGAATCATAACTGTTTCAAAGAAAACTGTGATTATATATATATATATATTCGATATTTTAACCTGAAATACTTTTACACAAAAAAATGTATGGGGAAAATATATAGATTTTCGTAAGTGATAAATCATAAAATTAAACGGAAAGACTTAAGACAAACAATGGGGAAACAGTCTTCCAAAAGCTTGATGTAGTCATTTTTTTTATTTTGGTAACCGAACAATGTAAGGCATTCATGAAAGTCATTCACACCAGATCTGTAGTTAAATATTCGAAAAGTTTTTGAAAATATGGACGGTTCCAAAAGTTTGCCACACACGCACGCACGCACACACACACACACACACACACACACACACACACACACACACACACATATATATATATATATATATATATATATATATATATATATATATATATATATTAGACACACGCCGAAGGGTGACGGAAATATGGGGTCAACTTCGGTATGTTAAATGGGACGATGTGGTGTAATGTTCACCTTTCTAATACGTTTGACACATGTTTGTATTCATTTTGCGAAGAGCTGTTCAGAAATGTGTAATGAAGTATGTCGTCGCACTTACAAAACCAAAGTTGATCGCCATATCTCCTTCACCCCTCGACGTAACACCAAACTATTGACGTCACAATATGGCCCATTTCACCCCAAACAACTTTTGTCTGCATCATTGTCTATCTTTACAAGTGGGCGATCTATTAAGGTAGCTGGTTTTAAACGGTTTATACATACACACACACAAAAGTTTGTGAAAAATTAAACACCGATTCGGATACATGTTATTGAAATAAACTTTATACCACAGATTAGGTATATAACAATACACAATTGATTAGGATTACAGAACTATACATGATCTCTGTCCTTGAAAATTCAATATAGTATGAAGTCCCCTCGTGCTGCAATCAGAGTCCATAAATGTCGTGGCATGGAATCAAAGAGGGCCTGGGTGTGTTCCTGGGGAATCTCTCTCCGCGTGGTTTGTATGCAAGTCCACAAAGAATCAACAGTGGTTGCTAGGAGACCGTCACAAACACGTCGCCGACCAACCAAATCCTAGACATTTTCGATGGGCAACATGTCAGGTGAATGTACAGACATGGGAAGTAGTGTTACACGTCGTTCGTTGAAGAAGGCTTGCACATTCCTCGCCACATGTGGCCAGGCATTGTCATACTGAAATATGGCATGTTGATTTGCTTGTAGGAGGGGCCTCTGAAGTAGCGGCTGCGCTTCAGATTGCCTTCAGTACGTAGGCGTCGAGATCGCATGTTGTATCCAATGGCGCACTAAACCATAACACTTGGCGTTTGTCCGCTATGCCGCTCCACGCCGCAGGCTGCCAGATTTCGGTCACCATGGTAGCGTCTAAAACGTATGCGGCTGTCACTGTAGGACAGGTTCAAGTTGTACTCGTCCGAAAACACTGCATTTTGCCACTCGGCATTGCCAGCAATGGCGTTCACATGTCCATTGCAGTCTGGGACGTTTGTGGTTTCTGGACAATGGAAGCCGACCCAATGGCATGCGTGCCACCAGTCCAGTCCGTAGCAGACGGCGTCGAACCGCCGACGCAGTGCTTCATGGTCGAGTCAACACGGTGGACGAGGCTGTACGGTCGTTTTGGCCATGCGGACAAGATGGCGGTCATCCCGTGCCGTGGTCACATTGCGTGGTTCAGTAACCGCTTGTCGCTGCGTACGACCCTCTTCTATCCTCTGGTTCTACACACACATCACTGTCGTAGCAGCATGTCCTGTACGAGCCGAAATGTCACGTCATGACAAACTAGTTTCCCCGAGACTGATCATCCCGCACCGTTTGAACTCGCTCGCATACTGAACTGACGCGTTTTGACGCATACTGGCATTTAGGTTTTCTTCGTTTGACGGCTCTTCGCCGACTGAGTTTGGCGTAACATTGACATTTCCAGCCACACATGAGAGGGCGCTGCTGGACCTACGTGTAAGCGATCTCTCTGCAAACGTAATTACTTATTTGCTGGTACACTGTTCTACACATCCTCCGAGTTTGGATTCATTCAGGCCATTATTTCTGGGTATTGCAATTCTCAGAATATATATATATATAATTCTTCTGTGCGTGTGTATGTCACTGTACTCCTCCTAAACGGCTGGACCGATTTTGATGAAATTTTTTGTGTGTGTTCAAGTGGATTCGAGAATGGTTTAGATTCACAATTCGGTAAAGAGAGGGGGAGAGATTTAAGACATATGTACAGGACAACGTATGTCCGGTCCGCTAGTGTGTGTGTGTGTGTATATATATATATATATATATTATATATATATATATATATATACACACACACATATGCTACAAATTTGTGGACGGTGTCTGACTGAAACTATGGCCAACTACAATAATTTTAAAACAATTGTATGGTCTTATAATATATAAAATCATTCAACCATTTTTGTTAAACTAGTCAAATTTTCTATAATATATAGCGTATTATCTACCTCTTATGAAGGTAAGTAAATACCTCAAACTATTACAAATCGCTTGATGTGCCAGCAACTTCTTAGCGCTTCACGAGAACATCGCTGAGCATATCATCCACGGACTACCCATAACATCGTTTGATGTTATTTAACATTTTTCTTACTTTCACTCTATGTTTGTCAAGCAGTAGATTATTGATATTATTTTTTTAATAGTTATCTGGAGTTACTTTATAAAGGACCACTCTCAGGTTCATTTCGTTCCTCTCATGCCAAAACACGGCGCCTATCTGACCGGTTCCAGTATCTACGACCTTAACTGGAACCCTACAGAACGCCTCAGAACCTTGCCTTTGCGAGTTTCCCAGGCTCCACATGGAAGGGAAGTGATGGTGCAGATCCGAAGGAAGTCGGAAACGTTTGTTTTTCTCCAACGGAGGCCGTGAAGGAGGAGGGGAAGGGGGCAGAAATTATTATCGGTGCGCTGTCGAATAGCCGGGAGATGAAATGCTCCAAGTCGGATCCGCAAGGAGTTGTGGCCGTGGTGGATGAGAGAAAAAAAAGGGGGGGGGGTGGCGGTTGATGATTTGTAATGTGGCAGCGCCCCACACGGATAAGGAGTGTGGGGTAGGGAAGAGGTTGGTAAGGGGTTGCTCTGGTGAAAGGGGTGTGTGGAAGGGGTATGTATCCGGGAGCCTGGAGACAGCAAGGGGCGCAGTTCTTTCAACTCTCATCGGTAGGAAGAATGGGTTGGCGCCTCCTGTACGAGGGGTTGAAGAGGTAGTGGAGGGGGGCCAAGGGGGTGTCAGTATCAGGATGAGAGGACGGTTTGAAGTGATGGGTTGGGACGAGGCAGTTTCGGGCTTTGGTTAGTACGAGCAGAGGGGAGGGTATGGGAAAGGTGGTTTTGGTGGAATGAAGGAGGGGGGGGGGGGGTAGATGAAAGGAGCGACGCGCCGTTGAATTATGTATGTGATTTAGAGCGAGCGCGCCAATCCTGTGTCGGGGACTCGTTCGGGGAAGGATGTTGACGCAGCGTCGGGTTTCGGCAACCATGTTTACTCGCGTCCGTGGTGTCACGAAGTCGTAGCTTATTTCTTTCGGGCACGCTTGGCTAAGCGACATGGCAAATAAAAGCAGCGTAATGTTTTCCTAAAATGAAGATGCAATTCATGTGGAAAAAAATTCCCACTGCAGATGGTCTCAAACAACAAGAAGGCCTATACTGGCCCAATCTCCACCTCCCGCCATTGCTTATTTAGTGACGTACTAAATTCTTTATTTAGAGTTATAATAACTCTCTTTATTTATCTTTAACTCCTCTCCCTGCCATCTCCCGACATTTCGGTATTAGGTATTAGTCAACTTAATTATTAATAATATAACAATAAATTATCTTGCCATGCTCATCTTTTCGACGATTACACCTATTCATCGGGAACTATTTCTGACACTGCCAGGACTAGCCCGTTATCAGTCTGTCCTTGGCTTTAAAGGGAGCCTTTTACTCTAGTGCAGCTTGTCAGAATTGACCACCCGAGATCACTGATACAAAAAGTGAACAAACAATATAAACATACGGTTACATTTTAGTTTTTTTTTTTTCGCCATGAATGGAGAAGCTATTAAAAACGATTGTCTGAAAAACAATATATGATAGTTAAATTATTATAATCTTAGAATGAGTGTGCATAGCTAAATGCAGCAACTCCCTCTGAACTGGCATGCACAAGCGTATAATTGTAGGTCTGTTGAGAATACAGACAAATATAATGGTTCACCATCAGTAAGCTGTAAAAGTTCTTACTTGAGTCGGTGTGTTTCGTCGACGTGAAATGACACGTTTCAAGTACATTAAATTATGGACTCGCGCGAAGGAGGATTTTCATAGCGAAATCGCTGCTTGTATGGGGATTAATGCTACGACTGTGATGAGTGTGGAAATACAGGACTGAAGATAACATTACGAGTTGAAAACCTAAAACTGGATTACGAAATGTGACGACTGCGGGACCACAAGACACCTCATCCGCGTGTCTCGAGTGTTAGCAGAAACTGGTAACACTGCACCAGTTCTGACATAGTATGCCTCCACAGTTTGACACATTGTGCTTCACAGAGGACTGTACGTGCATTTCTCTGCGAAGGATTCCCTTGAGCCTGAATCACAGACGTCTCAGGCTACAATGGGCGCATGTGCACACCCGCAGTCGTGCGCAGTGACAACATGTTGTTTTCGGACAAGTGCTACTTCAACTTGGATTATAATGACGGCCGCAAACGTATTCGACTACACCAAGGTGAGCGCCATCTTCAAGAATGCATTGTCCAGCGCCATACAGCACCAAAGATGGGGCATAATGGTTTTGGGGAGCAATTTGGTATTTCAGGCATTCTCGGCTACTATGAATTGTGGGGACTCAACAGCAACCACTCCATCAGGGAATTTGTGTAAGCTGAAGTCCTACCCATCGGTTAACACGCTCCTGGAACCATATTCCAAGAAGACCACGCCCGACCACATGTTGCCTGAAAATTTCAGGCATTCTTCGAAGCATGGCAGATACAGCTTTCCCCTGGCCCGCATGTTCGTCCGATATATCCCCTATTGAACATGTCTGGGATAAGGTCATTCGGAAACTAGCCCATCATTCTCGTCCATCAGCCAATACCGATGCACTGCCGACTCGGCTAGATGCAGCCTGACATGCCATTTCCCAGGAAAGTCTTCAAGACCAGTTTAATTCGATGCCATGGCGTGTAGCTGCTCTTATTGCAGCTCATGGAGAATTTATAATGTAAGTTTTTTTTTTTTAAGTCTTATTATTGAGTATTAGCAATCTGAGAAAGTTTTCCTTCGTGTCAAATGGTTTCTTCATGCTTTTGCATATTTCACAGACATGAGAGTATATTATTGCACCCTTTTGCTCTTTCGTCGTAATTTAAGGTTTAGGGGAAAGATACTTATTTGAATTAAACTTTGTTTGAGTGTGTGCTCTATATTATTGCGAGAGTTAGGTAGAGTAACCAAGACATACAGCGCGAAAGTCTGAGAGGCAGTTTGCCAGCCAAGGAACGTATTCAAACACGTTGTGTCCTTTGGGGTTCTCTTCTAGTATCTTCATTTAGCTACTCTCTATATTTTATGTTCATCTAAAAGTTACGTAATTCGTCTGTTAGACTACCACTATTAAGTAATACAGCTGCTTACAGTACAAGTAAGTTGTAGATTAAGGGCAGTCACATTTCAGTACACATGGCAAGAGGCTTTGGCGTATAGTTTCGTGAATGAAAGTAAAAGAGACCCAGAGGTATACCTCCAAACACACGTTTCATGGACCCATCCAAGAAAAAAGTATTATTGTGGTCCTTGGTGACACGTAATTGAGAAACGCTGAGAACGTTTATGCAGCTCGCGGACATCCATTTGGTAGGGAGGCCTAGCAGAGGAAATTATTATTTCGACCACCGCGTACCAGCAGCACGAAATAGACAATACAGCTGACCCGGTTGGAGACAGTTACCTTCACTATCCTTGAATGGAACATTCCACTCTCTAGTTGTGTGTAGCTGCGCTGCAGGTCGCTGTGAAGGGATTTACCCCCGCACAGCCCTTTGAAACCACCCCTTGTTCGACACCCCCAAAGCCCGCGTGGTTCGGCGAGCTCTAACGATCGGTCCAAACTCGATGTTTAATTATGAGGGGTGGGGAAGGGTGTGGGCGGATGAGGTTGGAAAGGGATGACTCGTTGGGGAAAAGGGGTTGGTGGGAGGGAGGAGGCGGCGTCTAAGGAGGTGGAAGTTGGTGGTAGTAAAGGGGGTGGAGAGGAGCTCCTGCTAATTGAGTTATCCTTGAGACGCTGCTGCCTCGCACCCGAACAACGGATACCTTCTCCGTCAACCTTAACGGCGGGAAATTGCCGCGCCAATGGGTTGTCAACACTTTGTCTATAGTCAGAGAGCAAGCAGGAGAGGCCGCAGGAGGTACGTCATCGCCAGTGGGAGCGAGAAAGGACACTGGTTTACACGTTTCTCACTTCACTGCCAATCCCAGCTCCTCGAAAATTCCCCTCCTTAATTTACATTAAAAGCTTCTAACTTAAATGATTTTTCTCGTTACATGGGGCATAGATGAGCATTAAAAAAAAATTAAGTTACTGAAAATTTCATTATAGACTGTTCACGTTAACGTGAACACTTTTGAAAGCCTTGCTTAAAATCTACCTGTATGTACAGTGTGTATTATTTCGACATATGTAGCATTAACATTGCTATGGGCCTGATCCCTTTATTTATGTGCCGGTCAAGAGTAAGTGTGAAATTAATAAAAAAGCTAATATTATGCAAATGAGCTGATTTCTACATTTATATTCATTAACGAAATCTAAGCAAAAGTAACAATTTCAGTATTCACGAAAGCTTACCTAGCACTTTTAATTCAACTATAAGACAGGTTACTTCTTCCTCTCCTTCATTATCAACTTTCCTGTGCGAACACCAGTCGCTGCGCCCATTAAAATGTACGTGGGTAGAGGTGGTGACATTTTTTCAAACGTTGATTTAAAAAGTTTTCAATTAATTGTGAACAGCCTATTACACAATTTAAAAGGTAGTGAATTGAATCTTGCATAAATTTTCAATAAAGAAAATAAAATTGCTAACCAAGTACAAAGACATTAGAAAATAATTCCATATCTGTCTCTTTACCCTTATGAAGCGAGAATTGTAATCATAAAATCAAACAGAATGACATTGTAGTCATGGGGTGCAATTAAATGTACCAGATACTGGGTACAAGCCCTCACTTCTGTGTCTAGTCAACGTGAAGGCTGTGTTGACAAATGTTTACTATCAAATACGTGGAAAAATAAAATATAAACTTGACGAAATTTCTTATTTTCTTCGTCCAGCTACCAGAAGAAGGGAAATTGTGATCAGACAATTAGTTCGACAGTCTTTACATACGACACCATGAGATGGTCTAAAACGAATAACACGCGTTTGGAAGGTTAAAATTAAATTAACCAGTGAAGCAAAGTGATTCAAACAAACGCTTTGTCCCTATATGAAAACATTTTCTATTCTTGCATCAAAATTTATTTCCAGTAGATGTTATTTTTGATTTCCAATCGAATTGTAAGTGGCAGATATTTTCTAACAAGGAGTTGACAAAAGCGTTCCCTCAAATAACATTTAGTATACCGACAAATGACAAATATTGTTTCAACTAATGTAGACCTGAGAGTAAAGGTAAGTTACAGATCTGTAGTACGCCAAGCTTTTAGGTTTGGATTTCTAGTATCACACAATATATATACATATATCTATCCTTACATTACAGCTTAGCAAAAGTTGCAAATCTATTTAAGCGTTTCATCGTACTGTGGGAAGCATCGACTTGCATATCAATGCGATTTTAAACCAAATCGGCTGAAAGAGCTACGTGAAGTCCATGCATTCTTTTGGTGTCTACGTATGTTGAAGAATTATGAGAGTTTATCACGGCTGTCATTTAACTGTTAAGAACAATTATTCTAATGTCAAAACAGTATGTAATTTTTTCAAACGTATTTGAGTTTCTCGTTCGTGAGAAAATGTTTCCTTTGTGCTGATTATTATTTGTAATTTTATGCTCATTTCTATAAGAACTCACCTAACAATTCTCTGCCAGTAAACTCATTTTTATTTTATTCCTTACATCTACAATACGGAAACTGGTGTAATTTACAACTATATACGCTCTCTTTTTGTAATGTGCATTTTGATACTAACATGGTGTTTATCATTTCTGTAGTATTTTTACAAAATGCGAGCCGTTTCAAGCGCTCATCACTATACAGGACAAACTGGACAAATTACGGGGGAAAGAGAGAAAATGTACGGGTAGCAGTTGTCAGTTTGGTGGTCTTTCGCCGTCACCATGCGAGTCTGAAACGTGACGTCACACACCACGGCGGGGGAGTGAAAAGAGAAAAAGCGTGTTTGAGTGGAAAGCGAAGAGGGAGGCGAGAACACGGAAACAACCCTCTTCCGCTGCTCCAGGCCCCACCCCCTTTTCGCAACAAAACTCAGTAGCCACCCTAGAGATTAATTGAGCACGCAGGTTGGAAGCATGAGGGCGCTGAGCACCGATGGGAAGTTAGAGGAGGGGGAAAGGGGGTTGAAAGAGGGGAGAAGCGCTCGTGGGGGAGTTTTCGTGAGTGGGCGGCACATAAAAATAACCCCAGCGAGACAAAGCAGAACTAATTAATTATTAGGGAACACGTGAAGGGGGTTGGACGGGTAGGAAGAGGGTGTTTAATGTGATTTCGAAATAATAAAACATTAGAACTTTCCACAACAATAACGCTTGCACACACACACACACACACACTCTCTCTCACACGCACGCGCACACACACGCACGCACGCAAACACACACACACACACTCACACACTCACTCACTCTCTCTCTCTCTCCCCCTACGTTATTCTTCCTTGTTTGATATTTTTCTAGGAACCTCCTAAACAACTGCGATTTTTATGAAACTGATTGATACGCCTGCTGGAATTCGTAAGTATGGCACGAATCAAATATATACCCATAGATTAAGTTCACTCTCTAGTCGCTACCGTACTGAAATGTAGTGCCAAAGATGGGAAGAGGCCATAACCTTTTTTTATAAAAAAAATTCCCGGACAAATACAAATGAAAATATAGAAAAATATATTTGCCAATAGTTAATTTTTAAAAAGTTCACTTAACTAAATTGCAAACTAAAACCTTAAATACAGTTACACATACGAAAATTAGCACTCGAGCTGAACTGCTCTCAATGAGTAAACATCCACCTAAGACTCGACAATATTAATATGAATTTACACATAAAAATACAGTGTAATTTCAACATTTGAAAAGTCTAGTGTATATTTAAATAATCACTGATATCCTCTCGCTTGTTGTTGGTATGCGTACGTAAAACGTGCCCAATGTGTGAATACACCTGTTACAATGTGTCAGTCACGTAATTAATTTATCAGTATGGTGTTACCGTATGAGGCAGTACCAGGACACATGAGATGAGCGATGGTGGGCTTATCATAAGAAAATTACGGGTTGTTATGTTATTAACAAACAAACGATAGTTTCCCGTGAGGTTTTTTTTAAATACTGTTACGAGGTAATAACAATGCGTGCATTAAAGGAACACAAAACGTTATCTTGGCGAACTGTTATCGATAAATCATGCAACGTTTGAGTGAGTGCCGAAGGGTTTCCAGGTAAGAGATGCGAACTTTCTTGTTAGGCCGGTCGTTAGAACCATTATTTTCTAACGACGGATCTTGTTAGTACCCACCAAACGTTCAAAGATCGTACATATCAAATCAGGCTGGCATTAAGCCCCAATTTATTGTTTCACCTCTCTTAGTTTTAGACATTTCGCATGCAACTTACTTTAATTGCCAATATTTCGGACGTGTCTTCTCTTAAGTTAATCACGATAGGGTCGTACGTCGTGTTTGGTTTTATTCCTAATTTCCCATTTCTTATTATCTCACGAAGTTTGTCTGGAGTTCAGGATAATCCCGTATAATGAGAGATTTGTACTTCTATTGATATATATTCTGCGTCGAATAATAATTGCGTTTTGGAGCATCGTTTTAAAGCAAACGATTCTTCCTTGCATATGTGTGTTTTTATGTAACACTGTAGGAGACGCATTTTATTGTACGCATTAGAAAATTACATAATTTTAATTGTCTATCCAAGCTCACGAAAAGGATGGACAACTTCGTCCAGTCTGGTTTTTGGGCACAGACGCGTTTAAGTTTGTTTGCACGTGGCGTAATGTTATGAAGTGAGTATCTGGAAAGCAGAATATTTGCGTGGCTTCAGAGGATCTGGACGTAGCCGTGAGCGGAATAAAGTTACACCATTGAGTAAAGATATAGCTAAAGTGGACTTCCCCAGCTTAACTTTTCTGTAGTTCGAGGGATGAACACCACTTTGCGCTTGTCCATTTTCGTGGCGTGTGCGTGGGGAATGGAGGTGGGATTGCCACATTGACATCTACCCTCTCTATCACTCATACTCCATATCTGTTCCCCCCCCCCCCTCAATGTCAACGCCGCAAACAGTAGAAAGTGTTTTGATGTCTGCTATACCCACACGCTGGGACAGACAAGGTGGCGGACTCCCAAGTTCCTTTCTCACGTCGTACATATCCGTTTAAGAAAATATTACAAGTTCTGTAAAATATATGAATAAACAAAATGAAACATAATGTACGCATAAGTAACGGGAAACGTTGAATATTACTCACACGGTCATAATAAATGAATAAACACCACTTTATAAAATACGCGATAACTGTGGATTTATGTTCTATATGATATCTTACCACACATGTTCACTGTAAGTGTCCCGTGTCGGGGTGTACGCCGTGCGCTGCCCCTCACGTTGAATAATTTTTTGTGTTCATCGACTTTTACGTTTTGTGCCCCTATGTAAGAATTGTGTAGATATTTTATTCAGTATTTTGTTATTGTTTATATTGTGGGTTGAATGTGTACTGTATATAATAGGTTAAGGGTAAACGCCTCTGAATATCGTGTGTGTGATATAAAAAAAGCGAGTTAGTGTGCAGGTCTGTGCCACGCAATTGTAGGTTTTACAGTTCGAATCTCCGACGGGTATCGAATTTTTTTTTTATGTAGCACATTATGGCTGTTTATAACGTATTTTAATGTTAGAAAATGTTTATTTCCAAAATATCTTTGTCTACAAGTAATAATACGCAAGTACAGTCAACGAGCAGTGGTTTTTTGCTAATCACATCGATTGTTTTCAAAAGCAGATAATTTGAGCTGCAAGTATAGCGTGAGTAATGTTAACAGGCACACTTGAAAGCCTTAAGTTTAATATTGCAACAGTTCTATCTTCTTTTGGCCGTATAACCGTAAAAGCGCGTTTAATTGCGGAGAGCACAAGATTGATTATAATGCTCATTAAAGATACACATTTAAAAATAGGGGCGTAGCCGGGATGGGGGTGATATATTGGAACATATCACCCCCCCCCCCTTTTTTTAGTGAAATGGAAATAAATTTTGAAAACAAAATTACAAGTTTTGTTATATGTTATTTCAAGGATAATTTGATCTGCCTTTAACATGAAGAATGTTTAAAGCATTTTGTGGTTCCATATCTGTACACGAAGCCATTGATAATAAATAATTATGTAACTATAAATTTGTAATAATACAGGGTTTGTTTTTTGTTCAAAAATAGACATAACAACTTCCCCCCCCCCCCCACAAATGGAGTATATTCCTAGCTACGCCCTTGTTTAAATAATATGCCAATGTTTTAATGAGTGGAATAAATGTCATTCGTACATACATGTAAATACAGTACCGTGTTTTCCATACATAAGAAGTGCCGTTACTTATATCAATTTCCATACATTAATAGTACTCTTACGTTAAAATATAAATCAATGCAGTCTTCAGGGGAAAAAAAGAAATAATCGCCGTACCTTTTGGATGCACCACAAAGAACCTACATATAAAATTTGGTTTCATTTGTACCACTGTCCCCTGCGAGTTGTTTGCCTGCATTTTACAAGTTTCTATTAGCAATTTAGATAACGTGTGGGTATCAACGGATGCGTTCTTTCTTCCCTTCTGCTATAAAAACTTGTACGCCTTCTGTTGTGCCCATGGGTATAACATTAAGTAGCAGAAATTGGGCATCGTGTAAGGCCGGCTTTAACGACTCACGCCTCTCGCAGAATTTAGGCACCAGAAACTTTTTCAATCCTTTTTAAATGTCGGAAAAAAACAGTTTTGAAAATATGACACACTACGTACATATAGTATTATAATAAAATATTACAATTAACATTGTTAAGTGGAAGGGGAATGCTAGTAATAAGGAGAGAATACCCACGATAAATGAATCGAATCTACACTTCCTGTATGGATTAACTCCCCTTGTTAAGAAGATGATCATACATGTTACAAAAATATTTCATTAGTCTATACTAATATATAAAGAGGTAGTGTTTGTAACTTTGTGTGTTTGTGTGATTGGATGTAGGAGGTAATCTTCGAAACTACTCATCCGATTTTAAAAATTCTTTCACCAGTAGAATGCTACGTTATCACTGAGTGTCATAGGCTATATTTTATTTTAAAAATCAATAAGGATCCCTACTAAAACTCCAATAATGTAACCCAAAGTGTAAATAAATTACCTATAAAATTCCTTACATTGCGTGCGCTGCGAAAACTATTGATGATAGAACAAAATAATGTACAACGGCTTTGCAGAACACATCATTATCTACAAAAAGTGTCGCGACACCATATGTCTAACTATTATAGTTATGTCACAATAACTGTTTTTTTATTTTAAAAACTTAATTAAAACGCCGCCGCTAGAAAAGGCACTTTATTTGTACCTTGGTATTAATCCTTATCAAAATAAATTACTTCACATTCAAGACTGGTTCAGTTCCTGTATATTACTTTTAGAATTATTGGGAAACCTGTTAGGAGGGCTTACATTCCTTAAAAGCATGATAGGAGTACCGACTTTTAATGATAGTTCGTGAGGTGGCAAACCAGAAGGATTAAGCGAATTTAGAAAATCTTGAGGAAAGTGGACGACATCGTCAACATTGGTGACTGTGTCAATCGACTTATAGGTTTTGACTTGGCCGGGAACTCTTTGTATAATGAGATTGTTGATTTCATTGACAGTGTCGTTCCTAGGCGACTTTCACTGGTTGTGTTCCAGAGCAATAGTATACAGCTCGTATACAGAATGTCCCCAGGGTGATTGATGTCGCAAACTGTCGGGGATGAAGGGAGAAAGACACCAGCATCCATTTGAGATAGGGAACCCAGGTACGGACACGCCTTCGTCTAACGGCACGACGGCTGCTTATTACAGCGGAATCCAACTTGCAACCCTGTGAACTAACATAATGTACAAATCAGCACGTTTCGTGGCAGTATACTCCGTTTCACTCGGACCGATCAAGCGCACTCGTCCGCGCGTAAACAAAGACTGCATCGTGTCCACACTCGCACCTCAGGACCCACCACATCGACATCCACCTTACTGCGCCCACTACACATGTTGGCCGACAGATGGCCATGGTTAGGTGCCACCCTTCAGGCATCGAGTTAGATTTCCTGCTCGGGCAATAACGTTTGTTATGGTTTGCAGGCTTCAAGGTCATGTTAGCTCTTTACCTTATGACTGTAAACGTAGTACTTTCATCCACAACGCCTCGACTGTTGTATTGCACTCTAATATGCATCCTCACAATTTTGATTGTAACGTTAGACGGAGGCATTTTCGGAGCTATGTTACCTATCTCAAATTGATGTTGGCGCCCTTTACATCATCCTGGATACACCCTGTATTTGCAGCCAGATATGCAGTATTGTTTCCATCCTTCCACTAAAGGTTGGGAAGCTTACAAGAACATTTTTCCTGCGTAGAAATCATTTTAAAAGACTAACGTCGTGGACGCGGTGATCAAGGGCGGGGAAGGGATGACGTATCATGAAAAGGGAGTGTGAGGGGGTAGGCGCGCGCGCGCGCGCCATTATTTACGCCCTCACGTTCTGTAGGGTGGGCGCTCGACGGTAGAAGGGGAGGAAAGTGGATGCGGGGCGGGCGAAATGCGACGCAGCGGAGAGCCCACATAATCCTGCGGGCCATCCGTGTCGATAGCTGTGATGGAGCCGGCCCCTGAGCTTTTATAGCCCCGGCTGTACCATCCACCTCCAGCCGGCGCCCGGCAACGCGTCAATATTTATGCGTGCGTTGCATTTACGAGGGCGCGCGACAAACCCCCCCCCCCCCCCCCCCCCAATTCACCAACCCGACTGAGGGACAACCGCCGAACTACCCCTCTCTTACTCCCACGGCGCCCATTACTTTTTGAAAACTATCGATTCTTCGATAGCTCCGCGGCGCGCGGGCACAAAAACACGCCAAGGTGAGTCTTTTATTTATTTTTTCCTCTCCCGACCTGCTACACGCTGCTACTTTTGAGTGTTCCCGTAAAACGGAGCTATGGGTCAGCGTGCAAATTTAATATTTATTCACATATTATGTTGATGCTGTCCTGCTGCCCTTCTCTCTCCCGTTCGTAAGCAACACTGCACGATAAAGGCTGTTTACGCTAAAGTGAGCTCTTTGGAAAGCCCTGCTTACGATCTACTTATTCCCAAAGTTGTACCCTTCCACCAAATGTAAAATCAACTTTGCCGTGGGCCACGTCACTTAACTCATGCATTAGTGAAGTGTACCCGTGAAATTGTTAGGAATGTTACTAATTATCAAAATTTTACATCTCTGTGCACAAAACAAGCAATGTTAAATTTAATGTGTACCCTGTCCATACATTTAAATTGGAACTGTTTCCTTATATCGGTGCCAACCTTACAGACAGCATGCAAGAAAGTGTGTCCCTTGAAATACACGCAATAACGGAAAGTAATAGTATTCAAACGATAATTTCAAACGTGCTCACCTTACGTGAAAAGCCTTTACTTGCTGTTGCCCTCACTATTGTTCAAATATCTACAAGGCCTGGTGAGAGAGTCGATTCACCAGCTGCTATGGCTCAGTGGTCAGACTACTCGCTTTCTACCTGCTTCGATTCTTGGTGGGGTGGCTCCCGGATCTTCGCATGGGGAATCCTGCCGGATGATGCCACTAGTCGCCGGAGTTTTCTCGGGGATCTCCAGTTTTCCCCCGTCCTTGGATTCTGGCGCCGCTCAACACCTCAGTTCATCCTCACCGGCTCTCAAGACCTAGATATTAATGGCCGCCTAAATATCTCCACTTCACTCCATTGTTGTCGGCGTACCACTGCATTATAGATCTTGAAACATGGCACCTGGCATTGTCTTCCTGGAATAACACGGGTCCATTCCGTAAAAACGCCACAATGTTGGGAGCATTTCATTATCCAGAATGTTACAATAGGCCTCTGTGTTCATGCTACCACGGACAAACACCAGCGGTCCTACGCCGAAAGCCGGGAAACAGCCCCACACCATCACTCCACCACCACTGAAGTACCTAGTTGGCACTATACACTCCGGCAGAAGCCGTTCCCCGGGTAGACGCCACACCCATACACATCCATCGGACTGGAATAATGTAAACCTCGACTCATCACTCCACAGAACCGATTTCCACTGCTCCAGTGTCCAGTTGCGACGGTCCAAACACCACCTGAGTCGTTAACCTTTATTGCTTGTCGTGATATGGGGCTTATGTGCAGCTGCTCTTCCGAAATATCCAAGTCGGTGGGCCTCTGTATGCAATGTAAATACAAGTGTGAAAATATTAGTGGGACTTTATTATAGTTACTAATATTCAGTAAAATAGGCTGTGATTACAATAAATTTTCAGCAATAACATCAAAAATTGTGAGATGGTTATTTATTTTAAAAACAAATCACTCAAAAGCTATTATTTACGAAACCATAACAAAATACTTGTAACAATTTATCTGAAGCCTATGGAAATTCTTAAAAAAATACTTATTTACTCATGAAAATTAACAGTCTACTTCGCCAAAGCGTAGTGCGATAGAAGGCTAATACATACAACGGAACTCATGCAGGATGCAGCTAGCAGGATGAGTATCTTTCAACAGTGCATCTTCAGATTGCCTGCATATTCACCCATCACTTGCTCAAGAGTAACTGTGCCGAAATTACATGCCGGAAGTTCGTACTGAGACCAGCATCATCGTCCATCCGTTTCCTCGAAATCTTTTCAGGGGACTGAGGTGAAGATATCCGGCTTGCGGTCTCGGGAAGGTCTCGAGAAAGTCTTAATAATAATAGAGCGGTACTTTTGAGGTGGCACACACATGTGCTCGTCGAATTTGAAGGGTAACGTGGAGAAGAGACACTAGGATGCAGAAGCCTCAGAATGCATTGTTGAGGAAAGCAGGAATACCCCGAGTAAACCCTCAACAAAGTCGTCGTCCAAGACAGGCCTCCACCACCAGGTACCGACCCCGATGATAGTGTTCTTGGAGCGATACTTTCCAACCTTTATACGTTCATACAAAATGCAAAGCTCATAAAACGAGTCTTCCTGCTGGCTCAAGAAGTTGGAAGTTTGCACAATCTAAATTATCGATGGCGATAATTTATATAAATACAAACACATCAAAACTTCTTCCTAATCAAAATTCTAGCATTGTCTTTACTAAGTGCGTAGCACACAATTATAATCTAACATACTGTACGTCCGTGCCTAGAAAACCATCTTTCGCTCATGAAATAGAAACCATCGCAATGTAGTCATATATCTCTATTTGTTTCCGGATTATGGAGTGAGGAGAGCAAGGATAGGGTAGCGAGCGAGTCAAACTTTCTCTGCAATCACACCCACGTTCATTTTAATCGTATAACTCATCTCTCTTAATGTATTTTGTATGGTTTTGAATTTGAATCAAATACTAAAATTCTAACAAAGACATTAAAAATATTATATTTGAAATAGACCGAGGCAATAAGTTTACTGTCATAAGTTAAACATATTACAAACTGAATAAGTGTGCTGGCCTCCACGGCTTGTGGAGGGGGAGGGGGGAAGGCATCGAAGCCTCTTCTCGCTGAAATGTAGAGTGATGACCACCCCGTTTGCTACGCTAATCCCCTATCCCCTCACCCAGTAGTACTCACCTGAAAAGACTACGGATAAAGGGGAACTGGCTAAGGATCGGGGATCGGACAGAAAACCCAGAGACAATGGTCTACACCCACCAAGTTTCCCACTTGCCACGAGTCAGTAGTCGAACCCATACCTTTATGATGGAAGGCCGTTGATGGGGCACGGGTCGCTACCTCGCTGTATTAAGTTAAGAGATCTGGGCAGCTTTTAACAACGACATCTTGAGAGCCGATGAAGGCGAAGAAATGAGGTGGGGATGGAGCAGCGTCGGAATGCAAGGGGGGGACGGCAGATTCCCGAGAAAACCCGCCGACCAGCGGCACCGTCCGGCACGTTTCCCACCCGGTTCGTCTCGGCGAGAGGCGAGCAGTCTAACCGCTCAGTCACCGCGGCCCCACCTCGCTGTACCCGGGCAGCTCCCTCAAGGCCAGTAAAACAGGATCGCTGGGGTACGCTGAGGCGGTAACGCCACGGGATCTATGTTTACTGGTCCCCCTCTTTGTCCCGCCTTCCAGGAAGTTCGCTTTTCCCTCCTCCCCCTTCCCCATATACTACTTCCTTCGCCCTACGGATTACTTTTGTGCGTGTCCGTCACAGCGAAGATCGCCCAAACTTCCACCAGACTTTAATACGTTCTCCCCCTCCCCCCCCCCCCAGACCGCCTCTATCCAACTTTATTCTCTTCGCCACACCGCGCCTCCAGTTTTGATAGGAAGACGAGATGGATCTTCCATGACCCCCTTCGCTTTATTTAAGACCCTGGGCTCTCCTTTCAGACAGTCCCTTCTTCACCCTCCTGCCTGTGCCCCTCTCTTGCTTTCTTTGGAGCGTGCTTTTCGGTACTTTTCTTGAGGTTCCTGCTACCCTCTCTCCACCCAACAACCCCGTCGCCTTCTCTAGTAACCATCTCCTATTGAAAAGAGCAGAGGGATGCGACAAGTCTAACAAACGGCTCATCCGAGCCTTATTCGCCACTATGAGTCATGACCAAGCGAGATTCAACACAAGGAATGTCCCCCTCTCATGCCCTTTAATCAAAGGAAATGTAAATATATAACACTCATCTTATTGTACGCCAGTCTAGCATTAAGAGGCAGGCCTTATCGATCCACGGCCGTAGAATATTCAAAACTTACCCGCAGCGGTGAAAACCTCGATTTGCCACATCGGGTGTAACGGGACGAAAAAAAATTGGGGGAAGGGGGGGGGGGGGGAGAGGTGATTTCGAACATTTTTTTTTCCGCTTAGTATTTTGGATCTACACTTCAGTGAGTCGTGCTCCAGTAAGAACATCTGGAAAGCACGTGGAAGAGTTTTCTAGAAGAATGCTGGGGTTATTTCAATTCTTCATAGAAACCAAAATTAGCACACTAATATATTAATTATTTTTAATTCAACACACCACACCGCCTTCTCTCCATCTTTCCCTCTCTTTCTCGCCGCATGCTAACGTTTTATTTACAATTATTCTTGGTAATTTTCTGCTGTTATTTAACTCTGTTAAAATATTTAACTTCCAAAGAATGCCAAATGTGATGGGAAAAATAATTAAAACAAATTTATAGACCTTCTTTAACTGATAAAATGTCATCATTATCTTTCATTTTCTTTGGTGATGTTCGTTACTGAAAGTTCCGAAACATTTTGTTCAGTGCATGCAATGCATTTAGCGAATATTTCTTGCAGTCATACTACCAGAAATGATTTCTTCTAACGGCCGAAAAGGAGTTTGCCCCACGTGTTTGTGGAGTTGCTACTCTAGTTTTCAGAAGCAGGAAGTGAGTTTTATTACCCATATGTTCAGTTTTTCAAAATCAGTTTCTGTACGCGTTGAAAAATATATTTAATAAATCGTCTTGAACACTTGCGATGCATAATGTGGCACAGGGATGAACTCGGATCCTAAATTATTCCACAAATGAACAAATAATTTCTCCTTTATGCTATTCTGCTTGACATGTGTACGCATAACAGTATTATTAAAAATTTTGACCTCATGTGGAGTTTCAGGATTAATGAAAATTCACTATCGTTGTAAATATAATTGGCTGACTATTTAGACATTATCCAGTGCCCGACGTAGCTGAATGAGTTTTCTAAAGTATTACACAGTAACGCATAGTGAGCAGAAGGGCACAAAATTAAAAATGTAAAAACACACAGAGTAAACTGCAAAGCGCAATAGCATAGAGAAATGCAACGTTTCTTTATGATTTCGATAATTTATCAGTTACTTCCGTTCTTCGTGACTTCTGGGATAAAGTCTGATTTGTACAATCAGCTCGTTGACCGTGTTTTCTTGTGATATTTTTATTCCCTAGGAATTCTCCAGGCGAATGATTGTGTCGCAGCTTCCCGCTTTCAACTGGAAATTCACAATAGCCACTAAAGTTTACATAATATGTTGTCGATTAAAGTATACAAGTTTTTTTTCCCAGCTGTAGAAAGGTACCAAGCCATCAGAAATATCATATTAGATTTAGTAAGAGGTCTTACTGTGTAAAGTGTAAATGAATGGGAGAAACAAATCTAACAGGTTTTCCCCCCCCCCTCTGGTAGCTTGACACCAGTACAGGGAGGCACAATAACCGCGTTATCGCACACGCGTTTCAAGCATGGGCCTTCACGTGAAGATACGTGTTTCATACTTTTTGTGTAGTTTCAGTAATGTGTGGTTACTTTGGCACTTCGTGGCAACATTGACCTAAATATTGGAAAAAATTATTTACTTTCTGATTATTAAAAATTAACAGTTTGATTCTCCTGCTACTCTCCGTTCACTTAAAAACAAATGTAATCAAACACGCTTGGTTATAACAGTCGAAACACTAAAAGAGGCTTACGCAAAATTTTCTTCAAAGTCTTACGGTAACGGTTACGTAGAAAAAGGAGAATGGGGACACCTAAAGCTGTCTCATTTTTCGATCGAGCTGGGCAGTACCTTTAATGAAACTCCATTTTCAGCGGTGATGCTGCGCGATTACGAGAAAAAGAGAGAAAAAGACGAGGAAATAAAAAAAAAAATGGGTGGACCATGCACCTGGTCGATTTGCCGCGTGTTACTGCCGAAGGGGGGGGGGGGGGGAGCAAATATCATGCGGGCCGCAGCACGGCGGGGAACAATGAAGCCAATCAGCGGGCTAATTAAACAACCTGAGTCCACCCCGCTCGCGCTCTGCTGTGTTACACGCCAAAGCGTCCAAGGGGATGGTGCGGGGGAGGCAAAGCGACCATTTCCCCATCTAATTTTACCCCTTTCCCCCACGCCCCTTCATTATCACTTTGTCCCTCTCCTCGCCTCTCCATTTCCGCTATGGCTATTTCACGACGGAGAATCGCTTTTTAAGTTACCTATCATCCTGCAACCCCGATGTCGACGACTGCGAAGGTGACAACCAATCAGCTTTCCTTCATCCACACCCGGTCTTTTTGACTGAAATGTGTTGATTATGGTCGCTGAATGGCGAAAATATTTACATGCGTATAGGTAATTCATGGTAAAGCGAGATTTTTGAAGCCATTTCTTTTGGAATAATAGTCAATAAATATATTTTATTGTAGCCTTAGACGTTAATTTTCCAGTACGGTACAATTTATACACTGCGTTTATTACTTACATGGAAATATTTATTTTAAAAACTGTTGGAAGGATAAAAATGGTTGATAGGAGAAAAGTAACTAGGGACTCTAAAGTGCTCACTTTACCGTGAACAGCGTATAGGTCGGCGTGGTACGTGAAAACTAAAACTAATCACTAGCAAATCTGGGACCGCGGTGCCTCAGTGGTTAGATCGCTCGCGGTTCGATTCCCGGCGGGGTCGCTCCTGGGTTTTCTTTCTTGGGAATCGTTCCGATCGATGCCGCTGGTCGGCTGGCTTTCTCGGGGATCTCCCCTCCCTCGCATTCTAGCGCTGTACCGTACTCACCTCGCTTCAAAGACCTTGATGTTTAAAGCCACCCAAATCTCTCCCATCTACTGAAAAATCTCCGAAGTAATCAGAAGGCTGTAATGTGCACACAACTTATTAACATTATTTCTCTGTTTTATGTCTAGTTAATTGCATTCATTTTAATATTGGTTGTGATCGTTAATGCATTGGCCTACATTGTGTTTATTACTTACATGGCAATATTAATTTAAAAAGGTGTTTAAAGAGTACAAAGTGGCTGCAAGGAAAATGTAACCTGGCCCTCAAAAGTGCTCAGTTTACCGTGAACATCGTATAGAAAAATTGCCATCGTGGGTGGGTATTGGCGTAATCTGCGTGTTTCGGAAGTGAAATGTTCTAGCTTACATACTGCTTTTCAAAAGTATATTTTTAAATATATTAAGACCTAGTAACTATTTTGACCTCAAATTAGAAGGGAATTGTTAAAAACTGAACCAAGAAATATTCTTCAAGATGTTCTAGTGACATCGGCAGTGGCTGAAAGCGTTCGGAGAGCTCACCACATGTTCGGCTGCTGTCCAACCCTGTAGTCGCTTTCAAGGTCTCGCCATCCGGGACCCGTGGCCACAAGGCAGGGGCAGATCTCCTGATCTGAACTTGTGGAACCAATGCCTGGCAGCGCGTTGGTTCACAGCATTGTCCCCACAAAGCCTGCGCGTATTCTGCAAATTTGGTGCAGGCTGCGGGGAAAAATGAAAGCAGATAACCTCGAACGAGCTCCTTCGACACACCTCCATTTCTGTTTCGCCACTGCTCGGCTCGAACTATGACATGAGAGTGCGCAACGCGCCCGTGTTGGTCTAGGTCAGTGTCCCCACTCCCATCCCGAGCGCTTTTCCGGCATGTGACACATTTTCGCATCAGTCATTACTTCTCCCAATGCTACTTCAAAAAAGGCTAGAACTTATTGGGTTACCTTGTAACAATCATCGTGTTTTTTAGTATAAAATATGATAATTTTAAATTAAAACCAGGATTTCTACAAATGTATATATATATATATATATGTGTGTGTGTGTGTGTGTTATAATATACTAGCTGATCCAGGCGAACGTTGTCCCGCCTTTTTTATATTTAGAATACATAATGAATATGTATATTACGCCATCAGTTATATTTCAATTGTAAATGCCAAATTTAAAACATGAAGTGTAAATGTTATGTGCCTTGTGTGTCATAGTAAATTAGGCGCAAATGTCACGTGTATTGTGTTTCGTAAATATCATTTTACATAATAAATCTGCAATTACACATTCAACACCGCTTATTAAATGATTTTTCATACTTTTTTTTTTGCTACACAATGACAAAACACGTGTAATTATTCGATATGCACAAATTTTTTTTTTTTTTTTTTTTCATTTTCATCACTTACTGTATTTATATATATATATATATATATATATATATATATATATATAATTGGAATTATATCCTTTCCTCTCCTTCCCAGAATATAAGCGGATATTGTAAAGCGTCGTTTTATCGATGTATGTCTTGAACTGTGTTGTTTCTGCGTATAAATGTCTATTGGAATATGTTTGGCGTGCACGTCCTTCTCTTATGATCGTCCTGTTTGCTTCTCGATTTTGTGTTCGTGCCTCTTCACTTCGTGCAGCGCGTGTTCACGTTCTCTTTTCCCTTCTCAATGCGTCCTCTCTATTACGTCAGGTACGTCGACCGATATTTGACCGTGGTGTTGCTGGCATTTTTCTTTTAGATCAAAAAACTTTCCCGCAAGTATGAGCAAAATCGGCCCTTAAATACAGAAGTTCGACTCCAGCGCCATCTATCGGAATGAAACATAACTAAAAACCTTACTCGCCATCTCAATAACATATTGTGTGTATATGGTCTCAATTGGTCCAGTGGTTTGTCAGTGATGATGTGGTTTATTCACGCACAAAGGCTTTTATATAAAGATGAGTAATTATTTAAAATTCGTTATCCTCCATTAGTATATTTTTTTTCAGGCTATTATTCCATATCTCTTTGAAGAAGAATGTAATCTACTAAATATGAAACAAAAAAATAATTTTAGACTCTTGAAGAATCTTGATTTTTAGTTACTACGAAGAAAAATTTAGACTGTGACAATACAGTAAGTATAATAATAACTGACTTAACTGTTTCAAATATGTTTCATCGACTTATGCGAATAATTTTTCACCTCTAAATATCTACATGAAACATCTGCACAACGATCGTGTAACTTTAATAGGTCACCGTTTAAGGGGAGGTCCGTATATTTGTTACAGAAAAATTGCTCTTATTTAAGGGGAAATACCGGTGTCGTATTCAAGGAGATCAGCAAGGCTGTTGAAGACTGACTTCTCCACCTCCGTTCATTCCAAGAGGAACAGAGTCCTGCCCTCTTTCTGTCTACGCTCCGTTTGGCCTGCCTGAAGACTATTCCGCGTGGCAGTGCGACGCCGCAAACACTCATGTTTTTTACATCGAGGATGCTGGCTCGGATCAACCGACTCCCTTTATCAAGCAACTCCACTTCCAATATAATTCAAGCAGCGGAGCTGCTGCCTTTCTTCCACAGACCCTAACTCGCCGACATATTTATCCCCAAACAGTGTTCCGGGACGAATTGCTTTCTTTTATGTCCGCTGTCGAACAGGGCGCTGTATGGAGACCGCATTATACATGTGCGACGCGTCTGTCAGGCGCAAAGCGCGTGGCACATCTCCTATTCGCGAAGTTCGCAGGCCGAAGAATGACGCACAGCGGAATATGCAATTCGCTCGAGAACGTACAGGAAATACGCGTTTCCACGTGTAAAAATTGCAAGCTGAAAGTCCGGAAACGAATACGTCTCTTTCGGTTTGACTGAGTGTAAATTAATCAGCATCGTAAAAGCTCGCCTGCCAATACGGCCAGCACTGCCAACTTGAATGGCTCAAATATTGTGGCTGTTGCCAACCTTAAAGGTCTGTCTGAATACCACGCCAAGGTAAGCGTGGTTTTTAAAGGCGATTCACACAGACAACTGAACGCATAGCAATACACTGCTTAATTTCGTATCTCTTTATACTGTGTATTCCTTAGGCGACGTATACAGTTCCATTGACGTGGTATTTATTTGTCAAGCAACTAATTCAATAGCTACTAAAATAATATTGTCATTTTATAAGATTGCCTCAAGTCTGTACTCGCTGTTTACTTAAAAATATATACTGTAAAGCAAATAATATTTTTAATGGTTCATTAATTGTAACTTGTAAAAGTTAACTACCTGTATTCCATGCCATTTCTAGAAAAGCAAAACTATTTATTAAATAAAATCACGTATTTTCAAAATTGAAATAGTTTTGGTGAAATATTTAAAGCATCACTCTTCTCAGTAACATTTACATTGCCATATTTTACCTACTATCCGAAGCAAAGCTAGACTTATGAGATCATTCTCCTGCCTGTATGTATGTATATATATATATATATATATATATTTGTGTGTGTGTGTATATATATATATACACATATATATATACACATGCACTGTAGAAGAAGTTTAAAAATACATGTACAACCTTTTAGTAATTTTACATTTTCTGTGTGTAACTTGTAGAATCAAGTACAGTACGTGTAAATTTACAGCAATGTACAATTTTATTCATAACATTGTACAATGATATTATAAAAAAAGAACCTAAATATTAACAATAAGAGGAGTGGAAATTTTCAATTTTGAAAGTACGTGAAAAAATCCACGAACATGAAGTATTAAAATCCAAAGCTGTATATTTTTTCAACTATGCCAATATTGTATTGAAACCTAGATATAGGTGTAAAAATACATTGTTCCATTTCATTCAAAAGGTAGTACAATATTAATGTAAAAACACTGATGTACTGGTATATTCACATTTTAAAGGCTGTAAGATTACAAGTGTATGTGTAAAAATACACCAATGCAAGGCACTAAAACACTAAACTAATGTGTTTTTACAATCACGCCAATGTAGTATTAAAACACGTACACCAGTGTTAAAAAAACATATTTTTCTATTTCACTCACTAGGTAGTACAATATTACTGTAAAAATCATAAATGTACTGGAATATTGACATTAAAAAGGGCGTAAAATTACAAATGCAAAAGTATGTGTAAAATACACTAATACAAGGCACTAAAACTCCAAGCCTGTGTGTTTTAACAACCATGCCGCTGTTGTATCATCTCGCACATCAGTGTAAAAGTACATATTTTCCTATTTCACCCACAACGTAGTACAGTTTTACAGTTAAAAAAACAAATGTACGGTGGTATATTGACATTAACAAGGGCGTAAAATTACAAATTCGAAAGTATATGAGCGTATATTTACACATACAAATTTATGGTAACTTTACATTTTTAAGTGCAATTATCTCAAACGAGTACAGTGTTTGTAATTTTACACTAATGTTCCTGTGAATTTAAATATAACTAAAAGTATTTGCTTAAAACATGCGATCCAGCGGTAGGGAGTAGACCTACTTCGAGCTCCTTTTGTATTCAAAAGGAAATCTTTAATTCCCACTGATGGAATATTCTGGCTTTTGTGTATAACTACCCATTTTTAGTTATAGGGTAGTTAGGAAAAAATTGCTGAAGTCAATCGTTATCCACATTTTGGAGATAACTTTTAATGAATGTGTTAAACTACAAAGTTTTTGTAATTAAAATTGCAGTGAATCTGCGATTTTACTTTTTTGTTAGTGAGAAAATACACATTAACAGCGGTGAAATTTCAATTGTGATGATTGTGTAAATTTACAGTATGTGCCAGGAAATTTATAATTTACATAGTCAAATTACATGCACGGAGTGCATGTTATTTAACGTCATAATAAGTAGAAATTACAGACTGGTATGATAACATCACACCTGCAATGTAGGCCTACATGTAATTGGGTATGATGAACATTAAACAGTAACAGACTAGTGTAGTAAAATTACCATAACTATGGTTGGGTTAATTTACAATGTGTGGTAGAAAATCAGAAGCAAGTATAGTAAAATAACATGTACAGAGTAATGAGATGAATAGTAAAAGAAACTGGCAGGTATGATAAAATTACACTGACAAATTTTGTGTAAATTTACATTATGTGGCTTGATATCGGTAACAAAAAAAAAGTAAAATAATACATACAGAGTACTTGTGATTGAACATAATGATTAGTAGAAAGAATAACAAGTATAGTAAAATTATACTGGCATTGTACTTGTAAATATGGGACACACAGTAAAATTACACGCACACATGTACATGTAAAAATACACAAACACGTGTGAAGAATGTGGTGCCACATACATTAGTGTAAAATTACACAATTTGTTTACAGTGTACATATAATTATGGGTTCCATGAAGCTGTGTAGAGCGAATAAGTAACGTTCCTAGAACAACGGTCTAAATGGAGCTTCCACTATAAATTTTAGCAAAACTACTGAGTACTATAGCGCGAGAAATAACATTACTGTCGCTGATATAATTCAGAAAATCATTGTGCAAAATTTTACTGCACTAACTTTATTAAAAATATTAATGCTGCGATACCTTATAAAACTTTCAGTTATTGTTATTTCACCAAACGTGCGTTAAATATTGACGTATCAGTCACGGAGTAAAATTCTCTCTTAAATGTTTTATCTTATCATGTAAAAATATTTCCAAACGTTTGGGACTTGTCAAATTCCTTTCAAACTTGAATGTTTGCTGGTTACTTATAATGCCCCTTTACTTGTAATAAACACTGACGAACCATTAGTTATTAGCGGAATAGAGCCCTGTATTAAAAAAAAATTTTGACATTTTGGTAGTTCTTTTAATACTCATGACCAAACGAAAGATGCTAGAAATTTCATTACCAATTTTTTTTTGTGCCATACTTTAAGCGGTGCTTCACCTTCTGAAGCAAGCCATTCCACAATTTTATCTCTAGTTAATTTTTGATCGCAGTTATAAAATATTAATATATTTCATTGCAAAAATATGCAAGATTTAAACAAGTTCACGAACTATTACTTATTGAGTTTTCTATGTTCAAGTAAATACGCGTTGGAGTTCAAAATATTATTGGAGTTAATAGATACAATTATACATTTCTCACGAATGACAGAAAGTCTGTTGGTTGAACTCAATGCAGAATCCGCGTGGAATGAGCTTTGAGAACAATTACCGACTCTTCACTACATCCAACTGAGATTCCGTGTATGTGTTTAGAACGAGTAGTTACAGACTGTTCATATTTCCTACTATAGTCTATTCGCGGTTTCTTCACACGTTTCGAATCAAACCTTCGAAAAATTACCCCATGTCTGACGTGTTTGGTTATTTCCTAAACATGCAATTTATGACAAGCGTTTTATACCTCTATTAACTTAAAAGTATCTTATTTTTGGTGAAAATTGTAGTTCAGCAATATTTTCTTAATAATTTATAATATTAAATAAAAAATAAATATGAAAAAAGAAACAATGAGAAAACACGTGTGTTGGTAGCACTTAGTAAGAAATAGTTCTCATGCAAAATATTTTAACTGACTGCGCAGGGATTCGGTGCGTTCTCCTTTGGTGTAATTTTCCAGACTTAGTTTGCATGAGGCGGAGGAATATCCTGGAAGTAGAACTTGTGCAGGGCTTCAGAAAAGTGTGAAGTAACTGTGAATGGATTATATAAGAGTTGAGTACTGCCTCCACAATATCGTAATCTCAACGACACTGTCGATCATATACACAGGTCTCTGGTCCTACCGCTCTTTTTATATCTAAGTTTACCTTCACTACACAGTTTCTTCCTCCGAGGTGCAGCGCTTCGTGATTTGTTATCACGGAAGGCGTGAACATTCATTCTAACAATTTGTTATTCTAATACCTGTAAATAAATTATTTAGAGCCATTTAGTTGCAGATAAAGAAAAATATTTTTACCGCAAAAACCATCAGTATTTAAGATGATATCTATGGAAATATTATACAGCTTTGCATAATAAAAGACTAACTGTTTTATGATTACTGATATCGGGAATTTTCTTTCTCCAATATAAACATCAGTGCTAAGATTTCATTATTCCTTTAAAAAATCGCATGTTTACGATGTTGTAATGTAAGGCATTAAAATATAAAAAAATATGTCGGATGCCATGAAGTAGCACTAGCATAACGGATTCTGTAGCCATAAACATGTCGACAATTTGAGTTTAGGTAAGTTTTAATGTGGTTAACAGTAAGTTCCTGAATTTAGTCAAAGTGTTGAGATGAACGTTATAACAAATGTAGTTTTGTAAACTGATATGGACTGAAGCACTGGAAATAATTCTTTATAATTGGCGTTTTCATTCTGAAATTCAGATTATTCTATTTCAGTTTGAAAGTATGTTTCGACGAAACTAACCAGCAACTTTTAGCAAAGCACGACTCTCTTTGCAAAGTGAGTTGCCAAAAAAGCGTGTTTCCGCGATGGATGAAAGTCTCTTATTCTTAATGTTTACTCAGCCGTCTGGATTCTATGGACAAAGTTTCTCTGACAAATGCATTTATATTTAAATAGCACCATAGCCTGAGTTATGACGAATAGATTTCTTATCTCAACCAGTTAAAAATATTTTGCTATCACTTTTAGGCTATAACAAGAATATTTTAAATACACTATGGCGTACTGTAGTGAGTCGTCCATGAAAAAGCCCCACTTATAGACTAAATAATGTTGGAATGGCCATCGTATTATCGAGTAGTGGTATTGTTATGAACCTCAGTATAATGGCTTAAATTATCTTTTTCGTGGTCAACCGTGTCCAAATGTCCAAACAATGTCCAAACAAAACGAGAAAGGCCAGCAAATGATAGCTGAAATGGATTCATATTCTCTTGTCTTAGGTTTTCTTTTGCTCTTTATTTAGCTGGTGTTACGTGCTAGCCATCAGTTTGAAAGCCAGAACTTTAAAACGATTTATGAACATTTCCCATGCGGTCCCTACAAAATTTCAACCTAATTGCCAATTAGGTTTCACACCTAAATACCTAGAACGTTGCCAACGTTAAATCAAAGTTATTCGACTATATGTGCGAGCGTGATTTTGAATCGCATTAAATGATATCCAAAAAATAATAATATTGTGGGTATTGGGTAGTGAGCACATTCAAATGCAAAAAAAAATTGAAACCAAGAAATAATCCTGCTATCGACTCAGCCCTTTCATAAAACTGTCGTACGTAAGAGTTTGAATTTTTTAATTATATAATTTGCCATTCCTTTCATTTTTTAAACTCTCTAAGTATAATTGCGGTGTGCTGAAATTAATTATTGATACTATTCAGCTGGAGTAAGTAAGCGCCACAAATCACAATTACTGTGGAGTTCATTTTTGTCATACTAGGCAAGTGTTGTAGTTCTCAGGTGATTATGGCATGCACGTGTGTCATTGAGAAAGCACTATGTTGTGAAAGACTGCATCGCCATTTTAAGAGGGAAATTAAATACGCGTTAGCACACTACCAGTGTATTATGTGATCGTTCGCTTTCCCCCTACGATTGCAGATGGCAGGCAGTCATCATAGTTAGACCTCCTGCCATTATTGACTGAGTATTAAGGCCCTAAGTGGCACGAAAGGTCATTTGTGTACAAGTTGTTGTGGAGTAGAAATCTGGACAACGCCTTCACTGATGATATTTTTTTAGAGTAAGAGAATAAAAGCAGATATATCCCAAACCGAAAAATTATTATTCAACTTTTAGGCTACTTAAAGTTAGAAGCACAAATTGTTTGGTAAGTTCAAAATTACTATGAATAATGTAGCGTTTATTTGCAGTAATTTCAATTTACATTCACGAGAATTTGAGCACACAGCGTGAAAAAAACTACTTCCTTTTCAGCTGTGCAACTGCTTAACATTTGTTTTCCTAACAAATATATAGAAGACTTTTCAAATATATAGAAGACTTTTCAAATATAAGCGTATCGATTTTCCACTGTATGTGGCAAAGTAATTAATAAGGTTGAACACGAAAATATTTCCTCTTAGAGATAAATGTTGCGTGTGAGTTTCCATTGTGCAGTTTATTTTATTTAAAACTAACTGTGAAATATTCAGACTTGTCCACACAAAAATTTACTTTGAGCAACAACATGTCATGACGAAGTTAAGTCGATGGAGTAAGCTTATATGGAAAATAACTATCGTTTTATTAACTAGTCTTAAAAAAAAATTACCGTTTTTCGTATTTCAGAGAAAGTGAATGTATAGCTAAGTAGGTATTGGGTAATGAACTTAATAGACATGAATGACTTTTGATAGTGAAATACATTAGTCCTTGAAACAACGTTTACCCATAGTCGCACGGGAGGGTCTCTATATTAGTTGGGACCGCGGTGACTAAGCGGTTAGAATGCTCGCCCTCATCGCGGTGAACCGGATTCAATCCCAGGCCGGATCACTCCCGGATTTTCACAAGTGAGAATCGTGCTTGATGATGTCGTTTCCCCCGCCCACGGATACCTCGCCCTTGCTGCTCCATGCTCGCTTCACTTCACCCTCATCGGCTCTCAAGACCTCAACGTTCAGAGTCACCCAAATCCCTTCTTCTTTTGCTAACTTAGTGATGCGTTACCAAATTCAGAATGCAGGTGATACAGTCCATATAATTATCTGGTTCCACACAGTTATATAAAATCTTAGCAATAGTCTACATGTGGAATTAATACTTTGCTGCCAGCAGGCAAATGCAATACTCACAGCAGCACCGCAACGGCACAAAAGTAAGTTATATTAACTCGAATTTACTAGGTTATTAGGATGAAAGCACCAAAATGTGTCATCTGGCTACAAGCCGACGATGTACGACAGTATTCCTTATTCACCCAACAGCTGCATAATTCATTTAGGCCCTTATTTATGGCCGAGATCCGCACGATCTACAAATAAATTATATTCATTTAACTTTATGTTTGTATCAGTGAGATAAGTTTATTTTACAGAAAGGCACCTCAAAAAAAAATTATACCTTGTTTACAATTAACAAATATTATCTTAATTCAACCTTTAACAATTTATACTAAAAGAAACCTGTACGTAATTGAAGATAAACATTCGACTCAATATTTATCGTATGTTGGAAGTGAATAAAAAAATGTAGTTCTTTGCTTTAAAAATGCAATACTTCGAACTAATGACAGAATTTTTTTTATAACTTCAAATTTTGCGTGTTATTGTTTAAATTTTGACTTACTCGGAAATACTCTTAGGCCCTTGATAACGTCAATGCTGTTCTTACAAAGATTAATGTCAAATAACAAGAGAAATAAACGACAAACATACAAGTAATGTGACAAGTTCACAAAAACTGCTGTAAAGTAGAATTTAATCATAAAAATCTCTGCCTATAACTAGAAATACATAAAGTTCGTAAAACAAAATCATATGCGATAGTTATTTTTAGACCACTTCGATATTTTTTTTTCTCATAAAATTCTACAGTTTCAATTGATAATTAAAAAATACTAGTCACAGTCGATCTCGCGTGGCCCTATCTGCGATGCGGGAGGTTCTGGGTTCGAATCCTAGGTAAGGCATGGGTGTTAGTTTAAGTCAGGTCATACGTTAGTTTGTAAACCGTCCCCTGATAAGCCATCAGGCTTAACACCGGGGGATGTTAATAAGCTCTTTCCAATTCCAGGCCAGTTATACGTCTACCAATATGATTTTTATTTGTCGCGGAATGATACACATTTGGGAAGAGATAATAATCATAAGAGGGGCATTAAAGAAAATTGAATAACCTTTTATTATAGCTTGTTCACGGTAAAATGAGCACTTTTTAAAGCCCTGCTTAAGATCTACTTGTATACACGTTGTGTGTTCTTCCGCCTTATGTGAAATTAACATTGCCATGGGCCTCATCACTTTATCCATGCATCGGTCAAGTACAACTGTGAAATTATTAGAAAAGTAAACATTGTACAAATCTGCTCATGCTTACATTTCGTTGCATTAAAGCGAGAGAAATAATTTAAAGTTTTCAAAAATGGTTACGTAACACTTTCCTTTCGACCTTACACTCCACCGTTATCAACTTTACTGGATGCATGTGACTCATTGAGCACGTTAAAATATATGATGGTAGGGGCAGCGACTTTTTTCTAAGGGTGATTTCAAAAGTGCTCACTTGATCGCGAACAGCCTTTACCTACAGGAATTATAAAATCACCGGCAGTTTTGAACAAGTAGTGAGGTAATTCCTATCGAACCACCGGCTCTTGGAATTGCGGAAAGCTTAAGGTGACCGCCAATTAGTTAAATACATTGTCTACACAGGTGAGATGATGAAATGTGAAAGATGGTTTAAAAATATATACACTAGAGCGCACTGAAAACGCCCACGTACTCTTGAGAACGTGCGCGGGAACGCCAGGCAGTGATCGACTTGCGATCGAACCCGAATCGCGATGGCGTGTTTATCCATGCACTAAATATGAGCCAAGCCGAGCTTCTTCCTCTGCGCAGATCCTCAGAGTTGCCCTTAAGAACGGCCGAAATAACTGTCAAATTCGCGTATCGTTTCAACAGCGATGTGACCCTTCATTACACTTCAAACCAGTATTTAGAGACTAAACTAACGTTTTGCGTAACTCGGTTGCACAGTCTGTCAAAAGTAGTGTACTGGCGTACTGAAACATTGATTTCACTAAACAGTGTTCTATGAAGTGGAAACCTGTTGGTTTTGACAAAATTTGTCATAATTATTATATAATTATTTATTTACATAATTACATTATAATAATTACTATGTATGAAGTAAAGCAGCTCAAGTTTTGGGAGACAGGGAATGGTTACTATTCAGCGACATGAGCATTCTACCCCATATTTACCTACCCTACGAGTGATCGCCATTTCACTCACCTCCCACTTTCCCGAGTCAACGTGTTTTGAATTAAACAGCGCGGGGCAGAATTCGACCGACCAACTTCGTGAAGTGATTCCTTATGCTAAATCAAGTGGGAAATGTACTCCCCGTATCTGAACCTATGGAATTTCACTGTTTCTATCAGTCTACAATGCTTGAATGATTCAACAGTCACTTCCGTGAATTTAACTCATGAATCTGTGAAGAAACTCCAGTTTTCTTTCACTTATTGAGTCGGTGGCATTTTCCACTGATTCATCAGTGATTTTTTTTCACTCTTTTCAGTGTGTAAAAATGGCCGTCAAACAGCGTTTAAAAATGGCCGTTAAACAAAGCGCACGAAATAACAATTAATAAACTAATGAAACCAATACAAAATACTTTCCGAAATGTGTTTCCTCTTTCAAAACACCTATTTACAAGGTAATATAAACATTCGGCATTTCATTCCGTTTTTACGAAATTCTTTTCGTTTTCATGTAATCATAACGGCACTCTGTTTGCAGTTTTAAAGTTCATATAATATGGCGAAGACATAGCACTTATATGTACTATTCGTTTTAACAATCCTAACAGTACCAGTTAAACCAAAAACGAAAAATAAGGCCATAATATTTAAAAGTAGGCTACAAGCCTTCGATAAAGAACTATAAGATATATATTTTTCTCTTAGTTATCAACTTGACTTGGTAGCGTAGATGGAAAGGTAACGACCTAACAGTGAAGTAGAAAGAGTGTGCGAGCTCTATCCCGGCCACCTCCAAGTATTTTTAATAATTACCGTAATTTGCGCAACATAAATAGCAAACTACCGTAAATATGTTTATTTCTCGTAATTATTTTGCTTATTTCAATGATAACTATATCTAATTCATCACTGCAGTTGGCTGTTACTTATTCAATCAGTGAAGCCATTTTCACTGATTCGAGTAGTTGAATTTCACTGCGAACCAGTGGTGTTCTACTGATTCGAATTCAGAGTACATAGGACAAATTCTATCTAAACTGAATATTATGCATACGGTTTCTGTCTGCCTTGCCCTCCAACTGCACTGCAATGTGTTTTAAATCACGAAAGTATTATGCTACGATCGATGAGATTAGAACAATAAAGATTATATAGAATGTTCCCTAATAACATCGACAACTCCGGCAAGTGATTCCGCACAAACATTAGACGCTATATTATATATATATTACATAAAGTGTAATATACTTCCTAAAGTAAGACACATGGCCTTCAAAATGAAGATGATAGGCTGTCTTTTTTTTTTTTTTTTTCAAATATTACAGGGAATAACTGTAAGAGTGAATAGATAGTGTGCTATTTACCGGAAATTCACATCTGCAGCGAATGTTTTATTTGCAGCGAAAGAGGATTTTAGCCAATTATAGGGATCGCCACTCTGTTATTGAATCAAACAATACCATGTTCATTACGGATAATAAACAACACATGTTCATATTTACAAAAATAAGTCGCCATCTGCTATTGTGGTAGATTTAATCGTGTTTGCGAAATTGATGCATAATATTTAACCTCAAAACAAAAACCGCACCGTTTAGCATTACAACACAAGACGTCCTAATATTTTTTTGTTAATTTTAAGATGCAGGTTTTTTTTATCCGACATGAATATTCAGATATTTACTAAAATAAAACTTAAAGCAACCAAAAGGGGCCAACCCCATGATTAGAGATAGGAAAATTTTGGGAGTTAATTTCAGGACAAGGTAGATGTCTAACACGTGTACACTGAAGTTGAGTTTGCAATTGTATCGTAGTTTTATTAGACACGCCCTGGACGACACTGGGCCAATAGCAGACTTGTAAGGTAACAAGTAGAGAGTGCCATACTGCCAGGTGTGGAGTAACACAGGCTACTTACTCTCTGGGGCAGCAGCCAATGAACAAACAAGTTAGGCTCGAGTAAACACAGGATTGTGGAGTCTAGCCTACGGGTCATCGAACTCGCGCAATTTTCCCATCCCTACCCATAATTTCCATGGCCTAATTTTGTGACAAAGATATTATTTGCTATAGACGCGTATTTTCGTTTAATGGCGTACCGACAATGAATTCGTGTTCTAGTGGGTTATTTAATTTATTATTCGCACTAAACAAGTATATCATTTTCACTTTAGTGGCGCCCTCCGTACTTGGGAAGAAAATTAGGGTATAGGCTGTTCACGGCAAAGTGAACACTTTTTAAGGCCCTGCTGAAATTTTCCTTTTGGCATATTTCTATGTTCCTATCACTTTTTAATATAAACATTGCCTTGTGACAAACAAACGTAGTGTATACCTTTCTTCTCTCGCAAAAGTTAATGTCTTAAACTGTAATAAATTATATTTATTAGTAGTTAACGCTGGTTAGAAGGGCCTTAAAAAGTGCTCAATTTACCGTGAATAGCCTATGTATATTATGTATATACATTTCGCCTATATCTTTGTGAGGAATCAACTGCGGAGTTGTCGGTGTTATTAATGAATATACACTTAATGGAGGTTAAATTCTGTACACTACACGAAGTACCAATATAAAATTCATCATTTTCTAGATGGAATCCACAATCCTCTTCAACGGTAGGCACTGAGACCTGTCGTCATGCTAGCTTTACAACAGGAATGTAACATCCTACAGGCCGTCAGGTCATTGTATTTTAATTCTTTCAAACGATGTACGGTGAACTCGCCTGTGTTGTTAGCTCGGCTTATTCTTGCACGCCTAATAGGTGCAATTTTTCTTAAAAATATGTTTTATTACTATTTACGCTCTTGACGATTACTGTTAGTGCACTTACACTTCTGGCCTCCAGTTAGCTTACTGATTAGACATTTACTTTTCTTAACACATTTTTTAATGAAAAACTCCGACGATTCGTGCTATCTTAGCAGTGGGAAACGGCGCCCAAGGGCAAGAAAAGAGCGAGAGTGTGAGAGAAAGAGGAAAAAACTTGGCGGTACATAACAATTACGTAGGAGGTTACTTCCCCTCCCCAAAGTTTCTCGCCCGCCACAATAATAACCCCCAAAGCACTGGGAAGCTCAAGGACGAGTAAAATAAAAAGTACGTGGAAGAGAGGAGGGAGCGATGGCGCAGATCTTGAGAGAACAAGGGAGCATTTGCGGACTTACTTGCGCTTGCAGAAGGAGAGTAAAACTAACTTACTGTTTCCCGCTAATCACAACACACACACACGCACAGACGGAAATACGTTTGGTCTTATTCTGTCCCTTCTGTGTTCTGTTTTACGCATTTTGTAGCCATACTGGCGACGGCAAGGAATTAGGAAATTTATTCTTTTGTCCTTTTCAATGTTTGTTCTATCAATTCTACGCTAAGGATTTGTTTCTCTCTCCGTTTCATTTTGGATCCTGCTCATCTGTTGGCACAATATTATAATTCGATGTCTGCCTGGAATGCAAACCGATGCATTCGAGCTGTATTGTTTTCGCAGTTGTGATATCCTCTTAAGATCTGTCGTCAGTACTTATCCCTCTCACAGCCTTGGGAAATGGCATAAGTCCAAAAGCACTCTAATGGAAGGTTTACACTTCTGCAGAAATTTTTTTTTGATAAAACAGCGTTTTACAGTGGTGTTTCATTGATGACAAACAACATATGTTTGTTGGCGCACTGTATAGATCATACGAAAGGAAAACATTATGTCTGAGTCGTATTCAAAGGGTTGTCAGCTTGATGACTCTAGTATATTTTCCACCAATGCCCATTCCAAGTGACTGCTGATGCAGCTAAATTTCAACACGCCTGCTGTCCTGTACTAATGTTAATATTCAGTTATAGGGTATTCATGGTAAAGTGAACACTAATTAAGGCCCTTACAACAGCCATTAACCACCAATAAGTACATTTAATGTCAGCTTCTGACATTAACTTTTGGGAGTGGTGGAATGTATACGCTATGTTTATTGGCCGCATGGCATTATTCATATTAAAAACTGGCGGAAAGATAGAAATTGGTTAAAAGGAAAAATTTAGTTGGGCCTTAAAAAGTGCTCACTTTGCCGTCAATAGACTAACTGTTATTACTGTTGTTTTAGTCTGCTATAAATCCACTGTGCAATTGCTTAAGGGATGAAAAATATTCTGCCAAAACCTCAAAGTAACATTATGAAATTGTGTTATGAAAATCTGATACAAGGTTCATTCAATAATAATTTGTTACAAATAGGCCGTACACGTAGACACCAACATTTCATTTAAAATAAAATTCTAAGGGAAACATTAATTTTAAAAAATGTTACAAATTTGCTAGCAAGCACACAATAATGTTATTTTTCTCGTAATTGTATAAGTTCTTAAGTTCTCATTTCCATTCTACACGGTAACGTAAAATGCGCGGGTGCTACCAAAACATTTCCGAAGATTCTCTTTTGGACAAGCTAAAAAGTTCTTAAATCCAAAGTAGCAGATGGGTTCCTATATAATACGGGTACTGTTCAACATTTGGAGATAAACAAAATGTTCATAGAACAACATGTTCAATTTTATTTTTTGCGAAATATGCAAACAAGATGGTGAGGGGACAAATTCAAGAAAATTACTTATATACCCATACATTTTATGAGTAGCATTTTTGTAAAAAAAAAAAATGATTTAAATAATACATGTTAGTTATCAAATTGAAATGAACTATCGGGCCGGAATGATAATACAATAAGTGCAGAATTCATGCCCCAAATTTCCAACTCTTACTTACATTTTAAAAATTTTCGAAGTTCAGGAATAAATAAAACCGACATACATTTAACATTCATCAGTGAGAAAATCTTTTAAAAAGAAAAATACTTTATGTACAATTTTTTTCGGTTTTATTAGGCGACTAATATTTTAGAGATTAGTGGAGTGGAGTGGAGTGGAGATTAGGGTTGACGAAGTGTTAATCTCACCACTCAGAGAATGAAATGGAGGAAAAAGAAGTTTATTTGCTCTACAGTGATTTAATGTACGTTAGTGAGCAGCCGAAAATGTTATTTTACGTAAGATGATTGTATCGCAGCTATATCTACCAGGAGGGGAGGAGGCGTGGTGGTATAAAACGGTCCCACCAGTCACCCCCCTCCTTAGCTAAGCGGCCTGCCAAATCCCACCTTCAACATTGAACCACGGCACGATCGTTATTGCAATAACACCTTGCGAAAGTCAGTTGCAGAACGCCCCCCCCCCCCCCATCAAGGAAATGGGGCCGATAATATCAAACAAAACGCCTGATATAGACAAACGTAACACTGGGAGCGAGGTCTTCTGTCTTCGGGTCGTTGAAACAAGAAGACCACTGAAGATGGGTATGTCCGGCCGTCGACTTCCGCCATCCTAATCAGCCTCCGAAATCATGGACAAGATGGGGACTTTTCAATTAGACTTTACTCAGAATGTGGCTGGTTAAATCTTTTATAGCTAATATAAATTAATAATTCAGTTTATTTGTATAGCTACCTCTCCTCTCCATAACAATCATATTTATATGTAAATAATACTGTATAACTTTAAAGTTAAATAAACCCATTTCATATATGGTTCATTACATAACTCTTATCAATCGCTTGATTCGCCCCTATAGCCCCGTTAAGATATGATGCATAATCGTAAATCACATCACAACAAGCAGCATTCGCAGATGTGCGCTACCTCGATTCCTCCGTTTGGCGTCTCCGCGCAAAAAGAGAGACAAGTGAACGTGTACGCCACCCGCGAATTCGGAACATCCGAGATCGTGGCAGCAGTTCCTCTTTGATCTCCTGTCGGCGGCCCTAATGCAGCATTTCCCTTTGGCTATAGAATGAATGCGAAACACTAGGGCGCCGTCCCTTCACACACAGGGCCACTTAAGCTGGTCACAATGTTACGTAGTTGTGAGGACTAGTGAGAGCCCTATTGGCACAAGTGTTCTCTCTCTCGCTCTCGCTCTCTCTCTCTCTCTCTCTCTCGCTCTCTCTCTCTCTCTCTCTCTCTCTCGCTCTCTCTCTCTCTCTCTCCAACCGTTTTAAGTCACTGCAGTTGTGAGAAATTCCATTTCCTATTTACGTAAAATTGTAGTCTACTCGCTGTGTACTCACACTTTTCCAATCAAACCTTTGAAAGATCACCCTACGTATGTCATGTTTCTACTTATATTTTATGTATAAATATAAATTTTATCTATAATTAATATGGACAATAGTAGAGAGAAATTAGGTGCGTTGGTAATGACTATTAAGAAATAGTTCTCATGCAAAATACCAAACTGAGTGCGTACAAATGTGGTGCGTTGTAGCTTGGTGTAGTTTCTAGACATAAAGTTCGAAATAACTGTGAACGGGCTATACTCGCGAGTCTTATTATGATGAGAAATTGTTACTACTGAATCTGGCCGTACGAAATATCGCGTTGTCCTATAGAAAAAAAAAATTAAAAAAAAAAAAAGAACGATAATTGTTTATGCTTTCAAACCATATCATAATTTGATTTGATATTAACGCACGGGGACATTTTCTTGTATTATAATAAAAGTTGGAATTGTTCTTAGCACTAGTCTGAAAAATACTGTACGTAGGGGTAAATCGGAATTATAAATGACATGCCATCTCGTCAACCTGCGTGGGCTAGGCAGTCGAGTTAATATCTTCGGAATACGAGTATTCACGTTAGAGTTCCGGGTAAACAGTGAATTTAAGTGCTCTTCGGAATATGAATATTCACGTTAGAGTTCCGGGTAAACAGTGAATGTAAGTGCACGCTTGTTTTAAATGTTACTTTAAGTAAGTTTGGTTTGTATGCCATTTCGTTCCCACTGATACTGTAAATATCTGTTTCTTGTGGTTTTACGGATATTCGTTTGGGAAATTGTTGTGTGTGTGTGTGCGTGTATATATATATATATATATAAACTCTAGTAAATTAGACAAAATTTTACCAAGCGTTACTGTGGAATGTGTAAAAAAAAAATTTGCATTTTAAGAAGTAATCACGGTGGACTTTTGATTTATTATAAGCATTAAGTTAGTATACATTACAAGCATTAAAGAGGTATAACAGTTTACTGTGTTCCGTAAAACAATGTGTTGTAAAGACACAATACTTCACTTTGAGTGTTACACGAAAAATATTCTGTCAACTGATTACCAATTAACTGTTTGTAAATCGTGCAAAAACTTTTTGTTGTGTGTTTAGCTTATGTTTTCCATACAAGAGCGGGAACTGCAATAGGCGTAATATAGCGAAATAAATATTTAAGCCATCTCGGCATCATACACGAAATTATAATTTAGACAATGACAATAAAAGAGAGCCGAAGACACTTTCGTTATTGCCAACACACGTAAGTACGGAGCGGAAAATTTCCCGAAAAGATTTTTAGGACAAGCTAGACTTCAAAGACCTGTACATTTCTTTTTTAATCTACGATAGGATCACAGTTTATTAGACACGCCGATGTGAGCTCCGAGCCAATAACAGACCTGGCAGAGAACAATCAGCGAATCCCGCGCTATCTTGTCTGAATTAAAACTGACTCTTCGCTGTGACAACAGCAAGTTAACACAAAGTCGCGGCTCGAAAATGTATACAGTAGTACCTTGGAATCTAGCATACGAGTAAATTTTCCTGTCTCTACATAGAAGTCATAAAACAGAGCTTCAAACATGTGCGGTTACTAGAAAACTGACTTTATTTGTCGCAGCCAAAATGTATTACACCTCATTCTGTTGAAACACTCGATATACCAGACACACTAGGAAAAGTCTTTCAGTGCAAGTTGACATTTTACGCGAAATGGTACGGACATTTTGTATCTATTCAGCACCTATCTGCTGAAACCTAAGGTTTCCGAAAACTGAAAACAGATACATTTCTAAAGGAACACTTATTGTGCCGGCTCCACGCTGGCAGAGCAGTTAGCACGCTCGCCTCCCACCAAGGCGAACCGGGTTCAATCCCCGGCCGGGTCACCGGATTTTCGCAAGAGGGAATCGTGCCGGACGATGCTGTTGGTCGGTGGGGTTTCTCGGGGATCTCCCGTTTCCCCCGCCACTTCATTCCGGCACCGCTCCATATTCACTTCAATCATCCTCATCGGCTCTCAATCAAGACCTCGCTGTTAGAGCCGCCCAAATCTCTTCACTCACTCATAGTGCCCCTCATCGATAAATTAACGTAACGATGTGTAATACAGAAATGGTCCTTGAACAAACGGAAAACAGAATGTGGTAACTATGCACTCGTGTGGACTGCCAATAAGCTGTGTTGCGACCTCTTGCCTGCAGTGCATCGTCTTGGCATACTCCTAACCAGCCTTTGGATACAAGTTTGTAGAATGTGTTGCCACTTTTCTCAAACATCTTCCTGTAGGTGGGCAAGTGTTTCGCGATGGTCTCGACCTCCTCAACCTGCATTTCCAGATGATCCCATAGGTGCTCTATCACTGAACTGTACCCGAAAACATAAGCACATCTTTTCCCTTACGAATCCTCATCTTCTTTGGTTGGAACAACATGCCATCTTCCGAATGAAAGTGAAATACGCACGTCCATTTGTAGATTAGTAGTAACGTAAATACGAATCTTAATTGCAATTGTGTGAAAGTTTGCATCACTACAGTACTACGCAAATTGTGATCATCTATGTGCAATCGATTTTTTGAACTATTATGTCAATACATAGAGGTAATATAATATTCCGGAAATTTATTGTTTTTGTGTTTCAGATGTTTTTTTTTCTGCAAAGAAACGTTTCGAAGGCGAATTGATAGATCTTTTACTCATTTACTCTCTGTAATGAAATTTTAATTTCAACAGCGCATGTGTAGTTATGAATAAAATAACTGTACTGTAAAGGATTTTTTAACGTCCCCCGGTTTTACGTTTGAAAACTTAACAGGGGACGGCTTACAGATTAATTTATAACCTAACATAAATCAACACCCATGCCTTACCCGGGATTCGAACCCAGAGCCTCCCGAACCACAGATCGGTGGCGCGCCAAACAACTGCACCACGGGAGGTCGGCAATAAATTAACAAAACAAGAAAAAAAATAAAATAAAAATTGATTCTTCAGCACTTGAAAGTTTATCATAACAAATTCTCCGCGAAGTATGTTAATGTAAATTAACTTTACGAATAGCACAAAAAGAAACACTTGCGCACTGCTTAAAATCAATATAACTAAAATACAGTGATTTTCATCTTTATTTGAAAAGTTCAGCGGGCGATGTTAAGAGATTAATTATTGCTGATCGGTAACGGAAGAAGTTACTAATGAACGATGGCGCACTTCTCTAATATTCTCACGGAAAAATTGATTTAAGATGCTTCCAAAGTTTATAGCGGCTTGTTGTCGAACTTGCGAGCGCTTATTGGGAGCTTATCTGCGGAACAAGGAGATCTTGTCGAACATGCTCGTCAGTGCTCGGTTGGGCTCACAAGATGTGGCACAAGACACACACATCTCCGCACACTTAACGGACGAGGGTCCGTGGACCTCCCAGGCCCGTGATTACTGCGAATGATTTCGTGGACGAGGTCATCTTTACTATATACTATCCACGGTAAAGTGAGCACTCTTTAAGGTCCTGCTAATTTTTTTTTCCTTTCAGGCAATTTCTAACTTTCCGCCCCATTTAATATAACATTGCCACGTGACTAATAAACAGAGTGTATACATTTGAATTCTCTAAAAATTTACGCTCGACGCTGCAATAGAATACATTTATTAGTGGATTATGCGTGTCGGGAGGGCCTTACAAAGTGCTCACTTTACCGTGAACAGCCTATAGTGGACTTTCGTCGCGTGTAATGAAGCAGCAGTGTTACAGATCTCAACTGTGCAGTAAAGCGTGACTACGGAAGCACAGCACGCTTGTTCAACGCCTTGCGCGTATAGACACGCAAAACTGCTTCAGGTACACGCAGGAGCCTTAACTTATGAGATGTTTCGAGTGCGACTGGAGCGTTTCCGCAGAGGTGAGAAGTGGCGATAAGGTCGTTTTAGCACGCGTATCACTTGCGCTCTTGCTCTTAATACATATTTTCCATGTGAAGTTTTCGTCTAGAGTTGTATGAAGATTACAAGTGCATGCACTGTAATATATATATATATAATATATATATATATATATATATATATATATATATATATATATATATATAATATATATATATATATATATATATATATATATATATCGTATGGACTCAGTTCGATAATATTTTGCATTACTTTCTAGAAATAACCAATTCACCTATTTTATCTATGTTTTATCCATACTTATTATACATGAAATATTATATCTTATATATAAGATATAAGCAAATGTTCACTTTAACAAAAATCAAGAGACCTTTATATTAACACAAGTACAACACGCTTGTGATACATGACATATTTAGGAAACCACGAACTATGTCACACGAGATGATTTTTGGAAATATTTCATTCAAAATGTATGAAGAAAGCGCTAATATGAATATAGTTACATTAAACACGACGAAATTTGCTTTCAAATAGGTGTCATTTCCAGGATTGCTTTCAACAACAATGACAGGTGCTTGGTAGCTGTGAGCACTGACAGCTTGATAAGTGATCACCCGAGCCTTCACTACCAGGACTGTCATTAGTATATGAGAACAGCGAGGTGTGGTGAGGAGGGGGGGGGGGGGGGATATTTTGATTTAAAGTTGATTACAGTCACGGGGGGCCTTGTTGCCATAAACATTTTTAGCATATAACCCTGTAATGTATGTAAATATCAAAATTTGTAGTAAGTTTGCTTAAGAGGGTGAACTTAAGGCAATTCCATAAAAATTACCTTTCTAAATATGTGGATAGGGAGAAAGGGATACGGATATCAGTTATTCCAACGGTGATAAAATGGTTGAAGGGAAATCAATTCGAATTGAATTTGGCATATTTCCTCCATCAATTAAACTCTAAATGTTCACTCCAAAGAGTCAAAGAATACTATAAAATATTTTTCTTTAAACTTTTTTACGCAATACGCAATGCCAGTGTGTTATTTTTATCTATTGACACAATAATTCGTAGAGAATATAAAAGAATATTAATTTCGAATAAGAAATGTATGCTTCATTTACACATATTTTCTTCGCTGAGTGATAGGTCCGGTAAACCTCAGACGTCTCCTTCCAGTGCATTATTACACAGCTAAACTGGAAAATTATTTCTCAACTTACTAAGTGATGCCCAAAATAAGTATGGTAGTCCTACCTTAACAGCTCTAGTGATATCAATTTTAACGTAATTAATGTTTTTTGATATTGCTGAGCATAGGGCAAATTCACTGATGCAATCTCCAATAAATACACTGTTTTAGTTAATTAAAAATTTTGTATGACGAAAAAAATTGGGCATTTACATTAATCAAAATTGTAAAAATAATTTAAATACTTTTATACGCTGTTATGGAAAATATTCACTTGTTAACGGATTATTGGTACGTTGTGATAATAGAGATGAGAGATCGCTTCAAGCACGCATGAAGACCGATCTCATCTTTTTTGCTTACTCGTAAAGATGCTCCTCGACCCAGGCAGATACTGAACAGCTTTCGATCTAACGGCAGTAATTAGCGTAGAAAGAGACCCGAGAATATCTGTCAGCTCTCTGCAGTACACGTTTACTGCGTTTCAAGATCAAAAGCGGTATATGAAAGACGTTTTGCATTAGCGGAAAGCCGGCAAGTTAGACTTTAAGATGAGTTAGGCATGAACACACGGCAGTAGAAATTAAGAACCATTTAAATTGGGAAACCGGTGCACTTTTTAGTTGAGGGATCTAGAAAGACTCGTCTATTGGATTCGCTGGATGTTCTGCCTGCGTTCGGGATGTCTCGACATAGCTACACCCCATACACAAAAGTACTTCCCCTGCAATTTTTTCCTGTATTTGCGAACCGGTTTCAGACTTGGTGGGTTAATAAAGTCTGTATTAAGTTATGCTTATTTGTGAAACAGTGACGTCTTTCCAAACCGCAATGTTTACGGAGGAGAGGAACATAATAGCATATACATGCCTCTGCACAAAGAATAAGAAACAAGACAACTATGTATGGCCGGGAGAGAACCTACGAATTCTTGATAGGTAGTAAAGACATGCATAGAGGTTGCTCACGGGGCTGCTACGATTAGGCCGAATGAAGGAAGCAGCCAGCCGAACTAACGTGGAGACATGAGCTCACATCTCATTCGGTCAGGGGACGTATTTAAGTATCAAGTTGAAGCCTCCACTAACCAAATTAGTCTGGGATTTTGATTAATAATCTTTTTTTAACCATAAACCTAGGACAAGCAGGGGCGTAACCAGGGGAGAGATATTGAACTTGCAACCCCTCTTTTGTCCCCTAGGTTGTCCTCAATTACTGAGTTGGAGTGGAGGTTTGGGTGGCTCCTAACATCATGAGAGCTGATGAGGGTGAAGCAAAGTGAGTAATGAGCGACGCGGGAATGTAAGGTTGGAGGAAAAGCACGATCGCTACGTGCGAGAATCCGGGTTCGACCCCGGCAGGAATCGAACCCGGTCCGACTCGACGGCAGGCTAGCGTTCTTTCTAGCAGCCTCGCCACCGCGGCCCCGTCATAAAGTAATATTAAAGCAATATATAAATCCATGATTATGATAAAATCATGCGATTTCAGGAAACTATAATGCATCTTATTATATTGTGGAGTAATATTTATCTTCGTAATAAGTTCTAATTAACAGGTGGTTGAGTCCCCTGGAAAAAGCGGGGGGGGGGGGGGAAGCGCAGAGGGGGGGAAACTTCACTTCAGTCAATGCAACCTCCCTCCCGCTGAGACACTTCCAGCTACGTCACTGAGTATAAGGCTGCATATGACAACTATTTTTGGCTTCAGTTAATTACATTGCGAACCAGCCATTCACTTCAGTAAGTTTAACAAGCACACAGCTAGTTAAATATTTCTAGCTCTCTGCGTAGCTGAAAGAAACGAAATTGAATAAACACAAACCAATAAACTAATTAATATTAAGCTGTCGAAAATTCACAGTAAATTAAAAACTTTGTCATGTCTGTCGCCTACTTTACACGGCATTTATCTTCCAAGAAATAATTAAGGCTGTCTCCTGTCCCTCTTTCTACCATGTATTGTCGATGCTTCACTGATTACCAGGATTAACTCCGTTAAACATACTTGTTCAGCGGTTTTGTCAGCGTCTTCATATTTAAGAAAAATAACTAATTTTAAAATATGACTATCGTAAGTAAAATTAAAAAAAAAAAAAATTGAATTCTTTGTGACTTATCTGCTAATTTCCTTTCAGCATATTAAAAACTGCGATGACTCCTTCAGGCGGACAAATTGTGCATTTCAATCGCGTTATTACTCGTGACAAAATATATTTTCATCGTTTTCATTCACGTCCAACGAAAGTTATTATTATTTTGGTTACTTGTCTACCTCTTCAGAAATTCCACTATTCGATTTCACAGTTTCCGGTGAAAAATAGTTTTAGTAGATGTTTCGAGTTCGTTAAGAATTAAAACTTATTCTTCGTTCAGAATTTGGATGTCCGAGCAAAAAATTATTACACATTCCCGTTTCTGAGTATAAAGTGGTATAATTTATATATGCAGATAATCAATTGCCATTTGTAAACATCAAATTTTATCTTGAGAGATAATTCGAGAATGACATATGTACTAAAGACGGAACACAACTCTAGGTCTAACCTTAAATGCAAACACGATATCTCGTTGTGGCAATGTAACGCGGTCTGAGTAATACGATCTTCGTCCACGTATTTTAAGCCCCTAATACTATTATTGGTGTCGGATTCTTTACAATCAATAATTTTATTTGTGCAATACGGAAGAAGGTTAGTGTATTCATTAGTGGAGAAAACACTTGTCCACGCGGGTTGAACATGCATGCGCGAGGTATCTAAATACGTTCTGTCTCCGCTCAGTAGACACTGGTTCATTAACAGCGAACATACTCGGAGCTCGGCAGGTATTTCTAATGCTCGCGATCGGCGTGCTTTCACGCCAGTTAGCGGCCCAAGCAGTTCGACCGCCGCATTCTCGAAGCATTCCATAGCTCAGCCTAGCAGACTCTCGTCGGCGTCAGGGTAAACCACCTTCCGACCAATCAAATGATCGCGCGCTTTCGGGTCGTTAACGCTGACGCCTGTGTACGGTGTGCTATCTGGATTGGTCAATTAACTCCAAACTTGAAAGCGATCTCTTTGGAACCGCAGGGCTTTGCGGTGGAAATTTGACCCTGTGCAAAACTCTCCCAAAAGAAATCTCGTTTTGTTCCTTATCCGAGAATAATAATCCTTACTTCTGCGCATCTCATCCGTTGTGCACGACTTGGCACAGGTTGGAGCGAAACCTGGTTTCAAACGAAGATTCGAGTAGAGAACGTAGGAATAATTTAGTACGGCGAACTGCGCCGACCGTGTCTATCAGCGTTGTGACTGATGTAATTTCGAGCTTTCAACGTCAATATCAAGAACAGGCCACTACACACGTCGATAAACATCTTGCTCGGAGGAGAGAACTACGCTGTCGTGGTTCTATTGGTTCCAAGTGGAGGGTGCTTCGACATCCCCAGCCAGCCCTCTAATGTTAATTGGGGTGGGGGGGGGGGTGGTTGATTGAGACGCCCTCTACCGCTCGGGTTTCGGGTTTGTCAACACTGCCTCACTGCTACCTATCAACCCAAACAATACGTTTTAAATTTACTCGAGGTAGCGGGCCCTCGTTTGAATGACTCAGGTTTCTGACCCGATGCAACAAAGCTTATCGTAAAATATATTCTCATATATATATATATATATATATATATATATATATATATATATATATATATATACTATATTAGAAATGCCTACTTTAACTTTAAATGGTTTCCCAAAATTAAAAAAATATAACATATCACTAAAACATTTGGCCACTTTATTTCTACGATGCAAACTGACTTTGAATTACATTTGCAATTACAAATGCTCAACAGTTTTTCCATTTCATAAAAAGTTAAAAAAAATGCTTAAAACTTCTTCCAATACACGGGCCATAGAATACCAGAGAACAGTTTGGCTAGAGAGTACGTTAAAATGTTTAATCGCTGCAGCTCCAAACACGTACTTTTAAAAATAACCAATAGAACACTACGGTCAATAAATGCCACAATTCTTAATACAGACACTTTCTCGCAAAATGGGAGAGCCGCAGCTGGTTTAAGCGGCATAAGTATCTCCGTGCGAACTCTGCGAAAATACGCCCACTTTGATAACGCTGCCCTCGGATTATTATGGGTGCTGCCATAAAACGTTGACTTTATACCTGAATGAAAAGCGGATAAGGCGATATCCATTGCAAACCACTCGCACTGCAGGGCATGGTTAACGGCTTCGATAGGGAACACTTACGGCACAACTGTATAGTGCGCCGGCATCCTCCGAACATAAGTTTATCACGTAATGAACAAGCCAGTTAAGAGTCCTGTGTACTGAAACGTTTTCCGTAAAATCGTTGATTGCGCATAAACGCGTATCTCGGTGAATAAAATTTATGGAAATACGACTTCTTTCCAGAAAAGACGAAAAAAAAATATATATATATATCTATGGCCCCATTTTTTTACTTTAGTAATATTAAATATATTCTTGGAAAAAAAAAGTTCTGAAAAAAATCAAATATCGCATTTTTAAAACTTGCTTATGCAGTTTCCGTAGGCGGCAAGAGAAAAGTGCAAAGATACGGAAGTAGATTAATCTGTGGTATTTCATCGCGTGTAATAAAACCCCTCTGTTACAGATCTGATTTGCACAGCACAACGTCACGACGGAAACACTGCACGTCTTGCGCGTAGGAGCGATGAGGCGCTAGAAGTGCGTGTTAGTGTCGCCCGTATCGCTCCCTCGCTTCTTGACCTTGGACGCGTAGCTACATAGTCCCCTTAATATCGAACATAGAGTGAAGATGTAAGGGGTGTGTTTCATCGGCGGGCTAACGGCCTCTTTCATGTTACGTATACGATCAATCGCCAGCGCGATCGCTCGCGACAAAGTTAAAACATAATTACAACAACGCCGACAATCCCAGCCAAGATCGCAAACCTGTACTGCCCGCCCGCCGCGGCAAACAGCTGACCCATCGACAATACAGGGTGCTCACACCGCCACGTACCGAAGACTACTCTCTCCATACACAGCTACCTCGCGCCTGGCTATGTCATCACCAAGCCCGTATGCCGCGACATCAAGCGGCGACACTCTTAATAACATACAAGTATAGGCCGTTCACGGTAAACTGAGCACTTTTGAAGCCCTGCTTACTTTTTTCCTTTCAACCAATTTATATCCTTCCACCACTTGTTAATGTAAGCCCTGCCATGTGAGTGATAGGTATGGTGAATGCATACACAATGTTTAAGACCAAAAGTCTGAGGCCACAATGAAATGTATTCATTGGTTATTATGTCTGATGAAACAGCTTCAAAAAGGTCTCACTTTACCGTGAACGGCATATACTATACATTCACTAAGTATAGCATACATGATATCAATATAAAACATTATTAATAGGACTGAAATTACAAAACCTTAATCAATCGAAATAATATCATAATAATAATATATATATAATGCTGGCCTTTAAAAACAAATTAAAGCTTTACAGGACTAACGTGATATCGTAAAGAGTGGGTGTTGCCAACCTCGGCACAAATTAACTAGGCACTGGAAAACCATGTGACGATACCATGGTCACATTATCACCGAAAACTACATTATTTCACATTTGTATACAATGCCGTTTAACATTATTTAAGAATGCTATTTATTCATATTTTAAAAAAAATCAGAAATATTTTGCGTCAAGGCACGTCAAAATCACAGTTTTAAAGGTTTTGGGACATGCAAATAAATTAACACATTTACAAATAAATTTAAAAAATGGTGGCTAAAAGGTTTCGTGTCTTCCGCGTTTAATAAATTTCCTGTCTTCAAATTTTTAGAGTCTGATTTATTAGTTTGTTCATATATTTTAAAAGACTTTCGGATACGATTTTCGCTGTAAATATTACGTTTAAGAATAGCCACATGCAATTTATTGATTTACATTCAGCTGATATTTGAATAAAGGTATATGTCCACTCTTAGTGACTATTTAAAAACGATCGACTTGGCAGCATTTAAACATTTTGATAGCATGTTTGGATTCAGACGCTTTCCTTCACTGACTCTCGATGTTCGTGGCGCGCGTAAGAAGACCAATGACATGCGAAGTTCCAGCCATCTGTCGGTCGTCTGCCAGTTGAAGATAAAACTTGGCCATATCCACCGTGTCACACCACACTGAGGTTTGTTCTTCTCAGGTTAGGAACAAAACGAGATTTCTTATTGGAGAGTTTAGCATTGGGAAAATTTCCGCCGTTAGGTGCGCAGTGTTTCAAAAGGTAACTTTTAATAAGAAAGTTACGGGAATAATAAAGAGAACGATTTTACTCGCGTAGGAAAAAGAGAACATGTGGTAAATGTACGGTACGAACGCTAACACTGTGGTAAGCATTTTTGGTTTGCCCCAATTTTAACAGTTTCATTTATCCTAACGTACCATAATTCTAAGTGTTAAGAGCGATCTCGAGGTAGGGGAGGTCAATGTATCTCAGGACTAGGCCCTATACGCGCCTACAAGGAAATAAATTTCTGCAGGGAGGCATGCATCGCGGCAGCGAGGGATTCGGCTGCCATCGCTGTTATTGGGGCCATTACTACCTCCCAATGTTTACCTATAGTTAACATATATCTAAAAAGAGAAAAAAGGGGGGGGGAACCAGCATAGGCACCGTAAAAAAAACCCTTTCGACATAATATAATTAAAAATTGTTACATGCGTTAATAGAAATGCTATAGAAAACGGAGAGGTTGGAACTATACTCTTGGTTAGTGGGGGAAAAATAAAGACTCGAAAAAGGGGGGGGGGGGGCACCTTTGGTACCGAGACTCGAACCAGTATACTTCAACCTTCAACGCAAACACTTTATCACGTGGCTGAGTAATCATACATAAACTTATTTTAACACTGATCTTATTTCAACCTGTAGTAGGAGTAACTATGCGGCAACGACAGTGACGTCGCGATTAAGCAAGCCAATGAGATATCAGAACGGCAACAACGCGGCAGCGCATTGCAGTAAGGTCGACACACGGTTTACACTGGAAAACGTGTGCACAAGGAACGTGTGCTGTTACGTTTACGACATAACAAGAGAGGTCAGGCAAGGGCGGAGTGCGGGCAACTGTTGTTATTTGAACAATAATCCCGGACAACGGGGTCAGTGTCGCAACGGTGGAAAGCACAGCGTTATCAATTCAAGTCAATTTCTAATCGTGTGTGATTGGTTGAACGTAAGAAGAGTACATTCGTTATGAGCCACATGGTTTTGTACAGGCTGTTCACGGCAAAGCGAAAAATTTCGAAATAAAACTTTGGGGAAAAATAATATGTCACTTCAGCATGTCAAGAAGGCTTCTAGTTAAGTTGGCAGCGAATTAATAAAAAATAGTTCTTGAGACTTGACGTTGTACACTGTGGCGAGTGTAATGTTGGCCACAAATGTTGGCATTTCTTGTTTCATACACCTCAGATTGTGAATTGTCATGTTAGGGTCACATTCGTATTCCTAACAATTACTTGGTTCTTTTTGGATGGCGCATGGATAAAGTGGTCAGGCTCATGGTATATAGTGTGTGTATGTATATATATATATATATATATATATATATATATATATATATAAAATAATATAAGTTGTCTTTATTTTGCAAGGGTAAGACATAGCTGCATTCTCTTATATTGAAAGTTTTTTCTGGTATTTACACTCCCTTATTACAATTAAAAAAAAAAAAAACTATTAGCTCTTACACATTTGATATCTTTTCGAAAAAAGTATATTAGTAGCCCTTACTGAAGATTGATAAAAACAAATAATAAAAACAAAAAATTGTGCGCATTTAAGTACTGACAAACACTGTAAGTTAACAAGTAGTTACTATGTAGAAATAAAAGTGTAGGAAAGGCTGATGAGAGGGAGGTATTAGTATAAAAAACCCATTATATATATATATATATATATATATATATATATATTATACACATATTTGTAGGATATATATCCTACAAACATACAGAAATATATACAAATGCATAAACATGCTTCCCCTATATATGTATATAAGTATGAGTGTATATATATATATATAGACACACACATGAAAATTCCCCTGTACACAAACAAATTTGCAAGACGTAGTATAATTATATCCGAGGCATGGCCTTCAGAAGTTTTTAATTAACGGTGAATACCCTATACACGTTCTATGCAGGTATTTATCACGTGCACTAAACTGATGGTGATCCGAGTTTTAAGGGAGAGTAAGGTAGGGGTATACGCAAGGTAGGGTGGTCGGGTGATCGCTTCCCCTCCTCATTCAGAAATTTCAAGTAGATACCGCAGTGTGATACTGTAGGATTAGAAAGTAATTTCCGTGCCTCGTTGACCTTCCGCGAGGATAATTTTTAAAGATGTGATTAAAATTTTGGTAAATTAAATATTGTGCCAGCCAAATAAAATATTGAGTAATTGACACATGGCACAAAAAGTAAGTGCCAAAGTAATGCAAATTATTTTGTCATTAAAACAGCGTAGTTTATGCTAAATGTTAAATTTTGAAATAACAAATTTTCGGTAGGAAAAACCCCAGAGTACTACAGTATGCATGACTATCAGTAAAATCTCTAATTTTGATTGCAATCCTCCACTCCCACGAAAAATAATAATTCTCTTGCAATGGCGATCGCCCCCCTCCAGAAAATGGGGCGCGTACGCCACTGGAGGTGGGGGTGGTGTAGGGGTTGCTGCAAGCTAGGGAGGGTCGCTGGGAGCCTGCTAGGGCCACGGTCCGCCGGGCACGAAATGCCGGGGGAAAAGGGAGCTGTCGATGGTTAGAAGGCGGGGGGGGGGGGGGGCAAAGATAAATTCTGGCACCGCGCCCTGCGAAAAATCGGTCACTGGAAGAATGAAATGAGGCGGGTGGGTGGAGGGGGATATGAAAAGGGTGGGGTTTAGGGGGAGGGGGACAAGCGGGTGGTGGGCAGGGGTTCAAGGCAGTAGGGCCAGACTTCATATCCCAGTACCCAGGGAAGTTCTTAACTTCCTGTCTTCTCCCCTGGATTTTTATATAACCTACCTCAGAACCTGGAGTCCAGTGGAGAGATTTGGGCGGCTCATAACATCGAGGTCTTGAGAGCCGATGAGGGTGAAGTGAGGTGAGTATGGAGCAACGCTGTAATGCAATGGCGGGGGGAAAGGGAGATACCCGAGGAAACCCACCGACCGATGGTATCGTCTGGTACGATTCCCACATGTGAAAATCCGGGAGCGATCCCGCAGGTAATCGAACCTGGTTAGCCTTGGTGGTGGTAGTCTGACTACTACACTACCGCGGCCCCCTTAAAACTAAAAAGATAGTTAGGCGAGTGTCATAGGCAGGAAAGAAACCTAAGTCCGTCTTAACCTGCATATTTAAGCGGGTGGAGATCTGCTTTAAGTTCTAGCTACATGGTACACCCGTGGATTTTCAGGGATTGGGCAACATGGGGTCATGTTTACCTCTCACGCTAACCCAAAACACTGAGTAAAGATATACAGTAGAGCGGTCATGGGCTAGGGAAAAGTTTGATCAGTTTTTAATGTTAGTTCTTGGGATGATTCGGAGGAGCGCTACTGTTCTCGACTGGGAGTTAGCAGGCAGCAGACGACGCAGCAGTCAAAATACCTCGCCACCGGCGTGGTGTTGCCAGTTCTGCAGCGGGTAAAAGTAGGTAATCACCCTGTCCTCGGCTCAACCACGTGTTCGTTCACGTTCTGCTAAAGCGAGCAGGCCACACGCCATTTATCACCTTTCGTTGCAGCTGTGAATACCCAACTCCTGATTTGTTAGTGGCAGCCGTGGAATGTGTTTTGTTTCTGTTGTAGAATTCTGTTTTTGCTGAAGTTTGTGGTGATATCAATTACTATTTGGTTTTATTTACCGTGTGCAAAAATTTATCATCATAAATATATAACGGTTATTTTTTCTAATTTTAATTTATTATTTTACTATAATTTAGGTCTTCATGATAAAATACGAATACTGTTAGCACTTACAATTACAAATTTGATATTAATAATGAATTATGTCATACATCATAGTAGCGTTTCATTCCGTTCTTATGTGAAATGAAGTTGACAGGAAATTATTGTTCACCAGTCGAGAAATATATTTCAGATACACGAAGGTACACAATGTGACTCAGTGTTTACAATTTGGGGTTGTTATCAACTGCAAAGGCGACTGTTCGTACTAATATTCATTACGTTAAATTTGTCGATTCTAGTTTCATTGAAGCTGTGTCCAAACCTAGGAATACACTTATGTATATAAGCATACTCCACTCTTCGATAATTAATACATTCCGACAGGCATACTTCTTTGCATCCCTTACAGCAGCTAGTTAGCTGATAAGATTATGAACCAGCATTTTAACGGAAAACAAATACTTATTCTGTACTGAATTGTAGGCGCATAGACATAAAATTTTCAACACATTAGCAGCTGTAGCTGGAAAGATCATGACAATGAAAGTGTTGCTGTTCATCAAGCATATACATTTTTTTCAAGAACGGAATAAATAAGCATTTGATGCAGTAAAGGCAGTTATCTATTATGTGCTATTAAAGCTGGTAAAAACTAGATGTTAATTTTATTTAACACTAATATTGGCACGAGTAAAAATTAATTTAAGAATTTTGATATAAATTTTACACTCATCCACGCCTTCTCTTGTTAACAAATTGACAGTATTCTCACTGCCCTGCATATATATATAGAGAGAGAGAGAGAGAGAGAGAGAGAGAGAGAGAGAGAGAGAGAGAGCGAGAGAGAGCCTTGTCTTGAAAACATAACTGGGCCGGAATAAATAAGATGTTGGCAAGTTTACTAAAAAGACAAAGATGCTGTATCGGAATCGGCCCAGAATATTATTTGAGATATTGGTGTATTGGTGACAAGTTGGCTGTGCGAGATCATGCCAACATAATTTCGGTGATATCCATCTGTTATCCTAAATAATGCACCGGGCCTTTGTCTTTATCATAACGGCTAGCAATCTGTCTCAAGAAAGACATGCGGTTGCCAAATGGCTATATTCTTTCATGTAAACGACAGTTGCCGAAAGTGCCAGTGTCGAGTCGACAATTTGCCAACACTGCCAACAGGTTGTGTTTGCTGGGCAAGTGGAATTTTCGAAATATTCTCAAACGGTTTTAGATGACTGGAAACAAACTGATAAACTATTGGTAATTGGCATGTTGGACCAACGTTGGGAAACCAACATTTTATTTCAAAATATAGAACAAACTTTTCGAATAAAAACAATGCTACTTTCTCGCGGGGGAAAAAAAAAAAAAAAAAAAAAAAACCCTTTTTCACAATCGCATGTCGAGACAATATATGAGCATAACAGTTGGTGATTGATCCAAAGCAACAAACAGTATCAGCGTTACGTTGCAGGCATTCTGCCATAATAGGATTATTATTAATATTTAAAAAAAAACCTCAATGTAATTAATTTCAATTGGTTCTTTGTTGCACAAATATTATTTAAAACTGAACTGTCTTTTGTTGGTTGAGTATTGTCAAGTAGTTAGAAAATTTACGGTTTGTAGCTGAAAAGTATTCGTATACTATATTTAACATTGGGGGTAAGGTTAGGAAATACGTTGTGTTAGAATCCTAATATTTGGTCTATGTTTTGTATTACAATTATATATTTTCCTGCGACATTGCTCTTAAATAATTTTACATTGCAACAAATGACACAACACGAGGCTTAAAAATATATTATATGTGTCATGCCAGAAAGTCCATAAAACAATTTAAAAAGAGTAACATCTGATATCAATATCTTAAAAACCCTACACAGTATTGCGAACTGCAATATTATGGTATACGCTTATTGCTTTATGATCTTCATGAAGTCAGAGTAGACTAGTGGACTTTCGAAGAGTATTTTAAAATTAATTAAAAGTTGATAAGATATTAAAATTACTTTGCGGATTAATTTTCAAGTTACGGCTGAGCATACTTTAGGTGGTTACTGTATGAATTATACTTTGTTTTCTAAATATCGCTAATATTTTCGGAGTAGAGAGACTCCTTTAATCTATTTCAAAACGTACACAACTTATCAAATCATTGAAAATGTTACGGTACGTAGGCAGGAAATATGTAAAGATGTGAAGCATACTGATGTTAAAATGCCAGCAGTAAAAGTACTGTAATAGAGTGCGCGCCCTACAGATCTGCATGAAGCATAAATCCCTAGCCCCTTTTTAATACCTGTAAACAAATCCCGCTGTTCGGTGTTTATGTGAAACACATGCGAAAATAGGAATGAAATAGGAACTAAGCCACCGCCGGCTATTCCGTCCCAGGCGTAAAATGACCTGTACATTGGAATCGTTATCGTGTGCCCTCAGAGCAAGAGCGACTCAAGTGAATTGACAATTTCTGAGCTCGCTTTACAAATTTGTTCAATGCAGTGGTGTACCCATGTGTAGAAAAGTTAGAAAAGCATATCGTAACATATTAATAGACACGCTCCATAAACGTGTCCGCTAATATAATAGGATCTTTACGGTAAAATAAACAGTTTTGAAATTCCTCTTGAAGGGCTACATGTATGCACGGGGTGTATTTTTCCGCCTAGTGTAAAATTAACATTGCCATGGGCCTCATCACTTTTTTAATGCGCCGGTCAAGTGAAACTGTGAAAATATTATAATTCCAAATATTTTACAAATATGGTCATTTTTACACTTCGATGCCTTAAAAAAATACAGGAATAAAATTAATAATTTGAGTTATTACAAATAGTTACCCGACAAATTTCATTCGACTGCGAGATATGGAACTACTTTTAATCTATCATTACCAACTTAACTGGGTGCACGTCCTTCAGTGAGCCCGTTAAAATATATGCAAGCTGGAGCAGTGACTTTTTTAAGGTTAATTTCAAAAGTGCTCAATTTATCGTGAACAGCCTTTTGTCAAAGCGTTGACAATTATTTATAGCAGATATTTTTTGGGTTCTTGCGCACAACATAAGGTTCTGTGAAGTTCTGAGTCCAAATTTGTGGCGTGTATTGTTACGCGCTCGCTGCTTCTCATCCCGCGCGAGCGAGTGGAAGTGAAGCAAGGCAGTTATATGATAGCGGCGGCAGGGAGTCAGTGGATTGTTTTGAATGACAGGCGAGCAATAGGCCCAGTGGCCGCGTATCTGTAACAGAAAGCGAGCCGACACGACAGTCCTTTTTGCGGCGCATGCTGTTGATCCTGTATTGTATTGAGTTTTTGTATCTATCAGGATTTTTCCAGTAATTTCTGCCATATATTCTGTCCGCATGACTCGGGGTGTATCGAACTTTCTAGGTCAAGGCCAGCATAGTATAACTTGTGCGAAGGGCCCCCTAGCTGAGTAGTACTTGATGCGTGAATTAGTGGCTGAGTTCCGAGCGATAGAAGGCGACCACTGACCAGCGGAAGGGGAGTCTGCGACTGCGAGTATCAAGCAGCGAAGGGCGTGGCTGGCAGGCTGGACTATTGGACTAAATGCGTGAGTGAACGTATTTTACAGATGATGCAACCGATAGACTGAACATGTGTTAATGATGAGTACGAGTTGTTTTGAAAAAAACTAATTAGAGACATAAAGAAGGACGTTAATTAGAGCTGGAATATACATTACATATGGCGCTCACCAAGAAATAAAAGTTTAAGAGTGGAGATAGGCCAATTTATTGCTATAAATAATAGCTGTGTGAATAAATTAGAAATCAAATTGAATTATTTTATTTTATTTATTTAAACTTTCATCCCTCGCGAACACAGATACACCCTTCAGGCATCCCACGTAACATAATCGTTTCGAAGCGTGCTGCATTTCTCTCTAGCAAATCAATTTGCACTCGAATTCCCTACAAGCACTAAACGATTCGTTGAAAAGTATAGTTTTTTAAGTTAGTAACCTTAAACAGCTGTCTCGTAAAAATGACATTTGCAATTACATAGTCTTCAAATAAAATATATTAATTAGATATTCAATTGTTTTCACGTCGGTGGAAACGAGAACTTCTGAAACTGTGAATCATAATTTCGTGCGGCAAACAGAGAAGTATCACACTTTTCCCCTTCATTTGTCACATTCTATTTAGAAGTCTGTAATAATTTTTCTGTCTTCCTTGATCTAAAGAAACGTATGGCAAGAAAAAAAGTATTTTGAAATGATGTCGGGAGTAAAGAGAATATTTATTTACCACGACGTCTTACATTCCTCAACTTCGTTTGGTGTTCACCGCCTCTAGCTAAAGAAATACGACAAGGAGTCTAAAGAGAGCAGCATGGCACGAGGATTGTAATCGATTACGGCAATATTCCCACCTGTTCCTCCATCTTGTTAGAGTGTCTCTCTGATTACATCACAGCGATAGCTTGGCAATATGAGGCCACTTCATGGTGTGTGTGTGGGTGGGTGGGTTTGAAATAAAACTGAGATGGAAGGTTATTCCCGCATATTTATTTTTTATTTTTTTATCTCCACCCACTCGCGTTTTGCCTGGAGCACCCACGACCAGATTTCAAATCACAGCTGCGAAACGAAATACAAGACTTCGCAAAAGAAAATAACTGAGATACGGAGAAATGTTTGACCTTAAAAGGTCGATTCACATTGAAGATAACGCAGAGCTCTCTGTGTTAGCTGTACGTTATGTTCAGGTATATACGGCGCATTCGTGTATATAAGTTAAGGAAAGAGCGACGTAAAGGTAGAATTTTCACTCGATAAGTTTACTCAAATTCAATATTACGTAAAGGCAAACGTAGTTTTGGCAAGTCTGATTCGAGGGAAGATTATTTTATTTTGTTTTCTGTATTAGTTTTTATTCCTATCAATTTACAACGGAACTGTGTATGCGTATTAGTCACGATTGCAACAGACGTAGAATTTGACAGTTTCATTTGTGTGTATTTTAATAATAAAAAAAATTAACGATTTGAAAACTCTGGAATTAATATATTTACACACAAGTTAGGTGCCTAATGGCGTCAGTTCATGTGAGAGATGAGATTAGTATTGGTATGCAGAGGAAAATGTGTTTCAATTATTACAACTTGTGATATGTACGGTTAATTACAAACATACACATATATGTACTAGGTTTTTCAGATCCCAGATATAGCATATTCGGTACTACTGGATTTGCAACTTGTCAAAGACGAGCAGTTCTTAACTACAATGTGAACACAAGTACGACTTTATAAATAATTTCTACACAGAGTTAGCGCTGAGATAGCAAATCCAGAGCCCCCATCTTAACTTCGATGTGAATCAGTCTTAGTTTGAAGTTACGGAATCTTCCAACATTTAAGAATATGCTGTGAATACTACTTATAGTATTGACTTCAGTGAAATTATATACCATGATTGTTAGGTATAATCCAACTAGATATTATGCGAATTCTTTCTTGTGCGATATTAGCGTATTATAAGTGAAATATTTGCCGAAATTTCTAAGATAGGCCTATTATGGTAAGTATCCAGAATTTCAGTATTAATGTAGTATATTCCCACAGAGATAAATACGATAGGCATACTCTTTTAAATCTACGAAGCTAACCATTCGAGAAAAAAAAAATCTTCAAAATTCACAAATGTCTGTCTGAGGAAACTTCGTACATGTAACATCACTTATTGGCATTGGTGACTCAATACCAACGTATACAAGGCGAAGTTCATTCTTTGGTGTGTCTGAAATGCTTAGTGCTCCTGAGTGTCTTAATGTTTACACATGATAAGATGTGCAAATTTTTTTTGGTTAACACTGCCAAACTACAAAATAAAACCCTTTTGTAGACAGCAAAGCTAATTGGAAAAGTTTCCCAATTTACATAAATATGTCTTCTGGTGCTACTAATTTTTCGGAACCAGTTCCCAAACTTCTTTTTAAATATTTTAATGGCCCATGAACAAGGCTGGTGCTGGCACTTGTCAGTGACAACTGAACTTTAGTATCATCAGTGCGTGAGCTGACTTCCCGTGGCGCAGTTGGTTGGTGCGCCACCGATCTGGGATGCGGGAGTCTTTGTTGCTCGAATCCCGGGTAAGGCATGGGTATTAATTTAATGGCCCATGAACAAGGCTGGTGCTGGCACTTGTCAGTGAGAACTGAACTTTAGTATCATCAGTGCGTGAGCTGACTTCCCGTGGCGCAGTTGGTTGGTGCGCCACCTATCTGGGATGCGGGAGTCTTTGTTGCTCGAATCCCGGGTAAGGCATGGGTATTAATTTAATGGCCCATGAACAAGGCTGGTGCTGGCACTTGTCAGTGACAACTGAACTTTAGTATCATCAGTGCGTGAGCTGACTTCCCGTGGCGCAGTTGGTTGGTGCGCCACCTATCTGGGATGCGGGAGTCTTTGTTGCTCGAATCCCGGGTAAGGCATGGGTATTAATTTAATGGCCCATGAACAAGGCTGGTGCTGGCACTTGTCAGTGACAACTGAACTTTAGTATCATCAGTGCGTGAGCTGACTTCCCGTGGCGCAGTTGGTTGGTGCGCCACCTATCTGGGATGCGGGAGTCTTTGTTGCTCGAATCCCGGGTAAGGCATGGGTATTAATTTAATGGCCCATGAACAAGGCTGGTGCTGGCACTTGTCAGTGACAACTGAACTTTAGTATCATCAGTGCGTGAGCTGACTTCCCGTGGCGCAGTTGGTTGGTGCGCCACCTATCTGGGATGCGGGAGTCTTTGTTGCTCGAATCCCGGGTAAGGCATGGGTATTAATTTAATGGCCCATGAACAAGGCTGGTGCTGGCACTTGTCAGTGACAACTGAACTTTAGTATCATCAGTGCGTGAGCTGACTTCCCGTGGCGCAGTTGGTTGGTGCGCCACCTATCTGGGATGCGGGAGTCTTTGTTGCTCGAATCCCGGGTAAGGCATGGGTATTAATTTAAGTTAGATCATAAGTTCGTCTGTAAGCCGTCCCCTGCTAAGCCTTCAAGCATAAAACTTCGGGACGTTAAAAAGCTGTTTACAATACAATCAGTGCGTGATTTATATCGTGGGAGAATGGAATTGGAGGAGACACAGAGAGAGAGAGAGAGAGAGAGAGAGAGAGAGAGAGGAGAGAGAGAGAGAGAGAGAGAGAGAGAGAGGAGAGAGAGAGGAGAGAGAGAGAGAGAGATGTGTATAGGTGTAAGTTTTCTCTTTAACCCAACATATCGTTCTCCTCACCCACCAAATAAACAGCTTTTTTAAAGTTGATCAAGGATAAGCGGTTTGCTCACTTACCAATGGGAAACTCTCACACAATTTGTCACAAGCTTACATACATAAATAGTGCAGAATATTTTTCATTAAAAGCTGTTCACGATAAAGTGAGCACTTTTGAAATCAACCTTGGAAGAAAGTCCATCTCCTACCGGCATATATTACAACGGTTGCAATGAGTGACATGCGCCCGGTAAAGTTGGTAACGATGGATGGAGAGTAGTTCCGTATCTTAACGTCGAATAAAACGTGTTAGGTAACAATTTGTGATCATTTAAATTATTTATTTCGCTTTCGGTTTATTTAATGCATCAGTATGTGAAAATTAGCAGATCTACGACATGTTTACTTTTCTAATAATTCCACAGTTTCACTTGACCGACGCATGAATAAAGTAATGAGACCCATGGCAATGTTAATTTTGCATAAGGCGGAAGAACACACAACGTGCACACAAGTAGATCTTAAGCAGGGCTTTCAAAAGTGCTCATTCTGCCGTGAACAGCCTATAATTTATTTACTTCCTACATTTGTCATACCACCTCCAGTGCATGTGTGCCCATTCTAGTTTGTCCACATATTTACAATATACCTTACAATGGAGGAGAGTTTGTACATTTGAGGCGGAATGAATTTTCGGGGAAGGAATCTAATTTTTGATGCACGTCGGAATCTTGTGTGTTTCCATGTCTACATGGTAGCTATTTTTATAGATTACACGGTGCCCTTTAATTAGTAGAAGGAAACAGAAAATAATTATACAGTTCTCATAGTTTAACAAAGTGACCCGATTTATTTTCCTGTACTAACGTTTGGGGTTTTGTTGAATAAGAAATAAAAGATTCTACGTCAAACCATAAAATAATAGCATAACCAAACAGGAATTTGATCCCGGTGTCCACAACGCTACAGAATCGATAAGGATAACGAATCTGACTCTAGTTCCCCCTGTTTCTTTTCTCATGAGTTCCTGGTTCGTTGTTATTTCCAGTCTAGCACTAGCACCTCTTCCCCGACCCATATCACTGGCACGAGAATAGTGTGTTCGCCAGAGTCTAGCAAACTTCCCCCAGCTAGTCTTTTGTCTGTTCGGTTTCCCAGCGCTTCACTTGTTTCGTCGTTATTTTTTGTTTTCCCCCAGTCTGCTGACGCCAGGAAACTGATGCGCAAAGGAAGTTTCTTGTGGATTGCACACACCACTCGCCGTCGAAACCTAAGGTACAGCGTACAATAATGTATGTGCAAGCGGGCGAGCGCTACCCTCTCCCTCGGCGGAACAGTCGCCTTATAGACCGTTTCTCCGCTTGCAGCCGGCGCGTATTGGCCCTGTTAATGCCCCATTTGAACTTCCGGACAGGAAGCCGAGAGCACGGTTTAACTGGACAAAGGCCGTTAAGGGCCCCGCCGCTGCACGAATGGGAAGGGAGGAAGGCCACTGTGTTCTGCTCTTTCGCGCCACCGTCAGTCTCTCTTACGACCGATCGATTCCGCGGCTCAGCGACCGATTTGCAGCTTGTCGGATCAGCACATCGGCCTCCTAGCCAACCCCGACGACGCAGTAAATAACTGTGCAAAACCGCCGTTTCCTCGTCCTGTGGCGAGCTCTGCAATTCTCCAATCCGTGGGTAACCCATTAAAGGCGATATTACAAGGTACCAGATCCCGTAAAAGCTTGTACAAGGTCCGCCGCAACGGCCGGTTTACGGGCTAGTGCGACACCTGTCATGGCATTTCACGCCTAGTACGGCCAGATTACGTACCAGCTTTGGTAATTGGACACGTCCTATTTTTCGTGGCAGGTTCCACACCGGCTCTCGTACCTGGCCAATCATGTCGCAGTTTCAGAGCGTAGGGCGCTCCCCGTGGCTACTACTTGAAACGAGTTGATGAAGAAACCGAAAAGGAAACCTCCATCTTGATTATAAATCCGTGAGGGTAAAACTCTCTCAAGTAGACTTAAAACACGACAACGACGAATAATGTTGGCCATGACAACATTTCGTTACTGTTTAAAACTGTTTTAAATACTTTAAACATTACCTACTCTAAGAAAACATTAATTCGAACAATTTATTATATCTACTGTATATAAACTCAAAATCTGGAGTGTGAATTAGTGGTACAGTGGGAAAGTTCGGCATCCGCTATGGAAAGTGTATCTTTCAGGCGTAAGTTCTAAACGCCGTTAGGCCCAATTTGTTATCATTAAATTTTACACGCGGATAATATCCCGGTATGTAAGGAAAAAACTATATTTGGCAACCGGTCAGTAAATTCCGTCAAAATTTAAAATAACCCACTCGTACTCTAGTAACTTCAAGTCGTTTCCAAGAAAATGAATGAAACTATACTAGTAAGTAATCAATCTATGTAAAAGGCGAACAGTAATATAGCAATATTAAGATTTTCTAGCTAGTTTGCCATAGCCCTACGCAAGTTACTAACTGATAGCAGTTCTACGAATGGGGTTCATATTTACTACAAACCAAGCACTGCGCATCTACCGAGGGTTCCAAATGCTAGAACGCGAATTGCTGTCGTGTAATATGAATCTTCCATAGCGGCCCATATAGCGGCTGGTATACCAGCTCGTGCACCAGTGTTTATAGAAGCTTGTACAAGAACCAAGTATGGCTGCAGATATAGTGTAATAGCGGCTTTACGAGAAACTGGCCACACGCTGCTAGGACGTAAAATTTTAAACAATTTAAAGACTTTCGAAATTACAGGCGGTAGGGTTATTTAACGATTTAAACCAGCGTGTATTTTATTTACTGAATGCACGTGGGGTTAATCTTCGGTATATCATATCCAGATCATAAATTATCGCAATAAAGTTAATTTGTTACTAGGTCCATCAGTTGCGTGTTAAATTCTCGCGAAGAATTTTTGTTTTTTGTTTGTGTGTAACTGCAGATGACTGACTGTTTTTAAAATTACCTTCCAAATTTCATTTGCGTGCCTATTTTGAGAGCGTGACTGCTGTATGTACCTTGGTTGAAGCCTCGCGGTATTAAAAGTAAAAAAAAAATCAACTCAGTTTCTTTAGTATGAGCAGATTATACCCTATAGAGTAATCGATGTAAAAGTTTAACGATTACATTGCAAATATATACGCTGGAACTCTCGTAAATCTGTGCGATACTTTGCCGTCGTGGTGCTAAATACGTATTCAAAATTTGAGATTCGAGGACGATCCTTCCTCCCACAGTTAAAGTCGGCATAAATGCGACAAACGGGCGGCGAATGGCAGGAGACATCGTCGGGGCGCAGTGAGGAATTGAGATGATTCTCGTCGTGTCTGGAGGACACTAAAATGATAGGAGAAGCTGCAGCAACTTACTGCGCGGGCATCTCAGCCGTTGCTCGCGACCCACAGGTGTGAGAACAAGTCACCTCTCCCCCCGACCCCCCCGCCTCTAGAAGAGCAGCGCCGAACGAGGGACACCGATGGGCTGTTTCCTTGTTTTACGAACTGGGGGGAAATTTCCCCGCGCGTTATATGACCGTCGTTGATATCCTTGTCAAGGCGAGAAACGAGACGCCATCCAGCGCCACTACGAGCGCCGTATAACACTAACTGGATCTCTCAGGGCCGCCAGCTGTTGACACTAAAATGTACCTTAGGGGGAAGCTAGGAATGCTCCTTAATCCGGTGTTGCCAACCCATTCACGCCGCATTTTTACTGTTTGCGACACAGCAAGCGATTAACACAGCGAGTTACATTCCCAGCCACCCCGCGTGCTAGCGAGCCCTCTCCAAGTAGTAGCTCAGTAGTCACGGAGATCCGATCTCTTATTCACAGCGAGTCATTAGAGTTGATTGCTTGGAAGTTGGTCGAAATGACGCGACGGAGATGGTGTCATTAGAAAAGTCGTTATTTAGGTTCGTCAAAAGATTATGCTTTGGCTCTTTATTAAAGTCCTCGTATAAAATGCGATTTTCTTTAATATTTCTTTAGTGCGTTGAAGAATTTCGAAGCATATTTAATAAGCACATTCTGAGTTGTGCATTTTTAATGCTTACGATGTGTTGTTCACGCAAACTCTTAACATTCCACGAATGATAACCGACATGTTTTTCTTAAAATTTAAGCCCTCAAATTGAGAATCATTTATTATTCTGCTTGAAACTTATAGATGTCCGCTACATTCAATAAGTTTCAATCGTCATGTATTTCCGTAGTATATGCATTACGTACATCCGCATAGGGCCTACATGCTTGCATGCACAGATAAATTGCTTCAGCTTGTTTCCAAACGAAGTACGCAAAAATTTGAAATGTTATTGACTTTAGGTGCGTTTTAGTTTTCGAATATGTAGAAAGTACGGCCACGTGCAACTATTATAATCGTTAGGTAAATACGTTCCCATGTTACTATTGCGTGCATCTTAGCCAGAGGAAAGTCCCGTTATTTACACTACATCAAACTACTACTTACAGATTTTATATTATGACTATTGTACTGTTCACAAAATTAAGGGAATGCCCTTTATTGCCACTTGCTCTTTCAATCTGCACCGCAAGGAAATTCTAAATAAGAGACATTAAAGTACAAGAAAGGTTTTAAGGGATTCTTTACAACGAGGTCTTGAGAGCATTAAAATACTTGCGTTTTCGATCGTAGAAAGAGTCTCAGCTCACGTTTTCATTACTAGAATTGCACTTATGTCAGTTCCAACGTAAAACATTCTTACATACACTACAGAAAATATAATCGGTTGTTTTAATGCAGTCAGCAGGTTGATGATTATTATCGTAGCCATTTATTGGATGCCATGAAACCCCAAATGCAAACTAAATTGAATGCAAGAGAGAGAGAAGAAATCTGACGACTTATTAGTGTTTAATAAGTCCAGCAACTGTATCGAATAAATACAGTAAAATTTTGTTGGGGTACCGTTTTTGAAGTAAATTATTGTCTTACTTGTGCAGTTATTTTGTTACGAAATTAATATAATTTCCCGACGACGCGAAGTATTTATGTAGAAGGATGTGTCCGAGACAAGTAAACGGTTTTATAAATGTAAGAGAACAACTTGTTGCTGAAAGTGAAGGAAACTTATTTAAATTTCAATTAAAGAAAACGTTCAAATTGCTCACAAGTCTGTCCAAGACCTAGGAGTATCGTACTAAATGTTACACGTGCTTCAGGTTAGTAAGGCAGGTGTCACAGGGACTGTGCTTACTCATGAAACATTCCGCTAGTTTAAATACATGTTTCAGTGGATCTGTACCTCAAAATATTCCTTTCTTCTAAAAATGTTTATGTATTTCATATAACCTAAAGTGGGGAAAGCTGTATGGAAAACCTGAGATACGAAATTACGTATTTGCAAATAGTCTGTACGAACAAGAGATACTATCAAAGAAATACGTCTAGCTATATACAACCACGCAAAATATCTCAGCCATGTCATGCATAATGATCTATGAGCTTCAGGTTTGCAGTGCCGCTTTCACCGTATCTGCGATTACTCATGAAAAATGCAGCAGATCTGAATACACGTCTCAGCTCAGTTGAGTCTGTATCCTACTTTTCTTCTTTGAAACTGCTTGCATTTCAAATCACGGAAAATGGTAAAATCTGTATGGCAAATCTAAGACTCGAAATTACGTATTTTTTAAATGTTTGAACTAACAACAGGGCTTCTTGTCACTATTCTGGATTACAATAAAAACAATTATGCCTAATCAGTTTATTTCTTGTCAACGTTGATGAAAAATTTACTTCAATTAGAAAAGTACAGGAAAATTGAAGGAAAAAAACCTATTAAGAAAGAAAGCACAATAAAAGACAAGTATTAATATAAATAAGTTGATTTAGTTAATTTAATTTAATTGAAGAATTTACATTTTTCATAAGATTATACAAGCTATAAGATAATCTCTTCTTGTTTATTAACAATTATCCCTTTTTCCTCAATAGATGAATAAAAAATATTTAATTTTATGGCTTTTAACCGTAGCGTTCTTAACACTGACATAATTAATTAAATGTTTTTGCCCTGTTTCTTTATTGTAAACACTTTTTTCTCCTTGACTGTTGGATCACGTCAAGATAAAGATAAAACAATAATTACGAAAAAATTCCTATATTTTCTGTAGAGAATATTTACTTTTCTCCTGCACACACATTTTAAATGAAAAAAGTTTTCTAAAAAAATAGAGTACGAATAATGAGTTCTAAAGTTAAAATACTAGAAAAAATGCCCCTTATGAATTAGCGTCCAATGTTTGTGTATATATTGCAACTATTAAAACAGAAATTAATGTTGACACGTCTTGCGTTTTTGACGTAAATAAGTACACTATCTACCAAAAAGTAATTGGGCACCCGTGAAGATAGGTAATTCAGTACGTCAGTTGACTTGTGTTTCACGATCTTCGCGTTAGGACCGCTGGTGTTTGTCCGTGGTAGCATGAACACAGAGGCCTATTGTAACATTCTGGATAATGAAATGCTCCCAACATTGTGGCGTTTTTACGGAATGGATCCGTGTTACTTCCAGGATGACAATGTCAGGTGCCATGTTTCAAGGGCTACTATGCAGTGGTACACCGACAACAATGTTCGCCGACTGGACTGGCCCGTCCAGAGCCCCGACCTCAACCCTATAGAACATCTTTGGGGCGAATTGGATCGCCGGGCGAGGGCTCGCCAGGTGCGGCCAAAATCCATTGCTCAACTCATGGAATGGCGACGAATCCCCGTGGATGTCCTGCAAACACTCGTAGAGAGCATGCCAGACAGGGTGGCTGCTGTTATAGCCGCAAGAGGTGGCCCTATGATATTCTAATGGGGTGACAACCACCGAGCAAACATTGTGGACAGGTGCCCAATTACTTTTTGGTAGATAGTGTACATATAAAATGGACTTCGCAGGCTTTCAGAGAAACAGGTAAAAGGGCGTTACTGGGGACAATATTTACCCGTTTAGAGATGAAAAACTATTTCCAGAAAATAATTTTTGTTTGTTTCGGCAATGTATTTTGTTTTTAGTGTGAAGAATATTTGAACCATCATTTTGTTCAACAAATTTTACGTCACACATTTTCTTTTTGGTGTGTTTTGATGCTTGCTACAATAGCTCCGTGTCCACAGGTAACAATTGATGCTTGAACAGTGGCTCCTTTGTCAAAAATCAGGGAAATAAAATCACAATTTACTTATATCCTCATCATCCAGGACAATGATATAGAAATACAATCATCCCTAAGTGTGACTTTAATATAGAGTGACGATGGAATATAAGGCTAATGAAAACAATGAAGACACCGGTATACAATATGATGGAACACTTCCACCTCTTTTAAGACGTCTCTCTGTTCGCCAGAAGAAATATAGAGAAAAAAGAAGAAAAAGAACGAAACCTTTTGTCGTCACTTCGCAAGTTTGCAAAGAATATGATGAAAAGAAGATAAAAAAAAAAGAACGAAAAGAACAAGTAAAAACAAAAAAGAAAGGAAGAATGGCAAAAGAAGAAGCAGTTGAACATGAAAAAGAAAACCATAAAAAAAATCCCTTATTTCTTCAAGTTTATCAGAATATTCTGAGGATGACATATTTTTTTACAGTGGTTGTAAAGTAATGATATTGAATAATTCATAAGAGAGAAAGAATAGTTGGAAAAAAGAATTGATTGACCAGGCAGAAGAAAATAATGAAAACGTATATAAAGGTAAGAAGGAACCCAGGGCTGATACCAGCAGAGAACCATGTGGAAATGCAACACACAAAATCACAGTGTCCAGTTTTGTGATTGTTAACTACGAAGGGGAGCAGTTACTTTCCTGGACGGGTTTAGGACATTGAAGGCGGCTAATATAATGGCAAGGCAATAAGTATGAGTGGGCACGATAATTCACCTGGATTCGAACCCGTATCGCCTTAGTAGAAGTCAAGAGGGTGGTGCTATGGTGTAGGGGAGAGCTGGACAGAACGGAGTTTTCTGATAATACGTGGTATTTACGTATACAGCCATGGTGACCGCAGCTATCATCCGGCAAACAGTTACCAGACTGTTAACACAAACTATTCCATAGGTAGCGCGCGGAACATTAGAAATGACCTGGCAACTACGGGCCATTGTGTACGCAAGTGAGCTGTTCGTCTGTTCATTTTTATTTTATTCCTTTTCTAAATCTGCATTACTGATCATTGCAAGAAGATACATAACTATGTAAGAACCTATCATTAATATATGCACATTTAAGTGTACGTTTTTCGTACTGCAATTTAAACATGCGTGGTTCGTTGTTTTAGGATGTTGTGATGTTGAATCATTCCACTTAAATATAAAAGGAAAATGACAAGGTAGTCGCGGCCAGAGCAACATTTGCAGAATGCAGCAGTGTCAAAATTTTTCAAGTTGAGAAGAGGGTTATCCAGTTGAGGCATGTTTATTGTGTGATTATTTATATTTAAATTTTGCATCAAATACAACCTGGATTATGCTTCTTTCTTGTAAAAATTGGGCTCGCGAGGAGTTCAGTGGTAAAGAAGTTTGCAAACGATTAATGTGTGACATGCACAACTGGAAATTTTTACTTTAAAATGTGATTTGTCTAGTTGCTGCCGTTATTAAAAATTAACGTGAAGCCTAGATTGTTTCGTCTACAATTAGACAGAGTTACATATTTCGTTTATTTAAGATAACAGTTCTTCCTTTAATTTTATGGTTTCATTTTAGCTTTGTAGGTTTCAATTTAAACTTCTTAAAAGTTTAAATAATTTTTCATGTTATTTAGAGAAGTTAGGTTTCATTTTGTTTTGGTGTGGATAGCCGACTTTTAAACTGTTTATTTATATTTATTATTGAATACTAAGGGCCATTTTTTTTTGTGGCAGAGCTTACGATGGGTGTTTGTTATTCACTTTAATTAAGGTTTTATTTTTAAATCACATTTTTTATTCCAGTTTATTATATTATGCTAATTTAGTTTATGAAGTGTGTCTGTATTACTCGTTGCTACTGTATATTTGTTTAGAGTGAAGTAAACCTAAATTTCATTTGCAGAACACAAATGACGTATTCAGTGTGGCTTCATTTAAAGTTATTGTTTCAAAGTTCACATTTAACTAAAATATGTTATATTATTTGCGACCAGCCCTGGCCTCGCTCAGGTGTGATTTACAAATATGGCATTGTTTATGTTTACAGCAAGTACATACACTAAATGCCTAAGTTAACTAACCTAGGATTAATGCTGTGTTCTTCAAAGAGTCTTCGTATCTGAAACCCTATTTTTAATGAAATTTTAAAATACAAAAATGGTTACAGTGGATCATCCTTAAAAGATAAACATATGCTCAAGGACTTTTCTGTATACCAATCTAACGTCTACAATTCTGTTGTACATTAACTTGGCGTATCTCTTATGATTTAGTCAGCGTAAGTCATATAAGCTCCCGAAAAGAGGCTGTTCCGACTTGATTAGAAAACTTCGACATTTCTGTAATATCCTTACATTACATATTAATGTTTTATATACTTGAACCTTCCTCAAGAAATTCTCTAAATGATAGTGAAAATCGCATTAAAATCAATAAGTAGTTTATAATCCTTATCAGAATACACAGACACACGCGACCGGGCGACTGTGTATAGATTAGGAACAGTTTTTATCTTAATTTATGAAATGCTTTGATACTGTATATAATTGGCGTGTGGCCTTTTTTCGTGTGAAGTAGTGTTTATGTTCTTTTCATACAAATAAGCATAAATTCTGCTGTGCAATAACAATTTTTTATAATTTTCTAGGTTCACATTTACTTATTTGAAAAAATATTAATATTTAATCGTAATTTATTCTAACATTAAATGTTGGCCACTATTTACGTGTACATTATTCTTGTTTCATGTGTTAAGATGCATCACGAAGCGTAATTATATCATTTTACATCGCTTTGCATAGCGTTTTATCCTACTAGTTCTCTAAAACGGGTTTCTTTGCAATGTAACCATAACTACCTATTTTCTAAAACAAATAACATGTGATGGAATTAAAGTAATTATTCTTTAAATCGAATGTTTAACTTAATTGGTTTATAAATTGTAGATTTTCAGCACATATTTTTGTATTCGCTAAAAGTGTTTGAAGACTTTCTATCCCGTTTTATTCAGTTTGCCCCTACCAAGTTTACTTCGGATATAACGACGGTATGTCCCCTGAGAAGTTTAGGCTGATGAAGAATGAGAATAACTTTGTTGTGTTCTATGTTCATCGGCAGCCTAGGGCTTCGAAGCACACATTTACTCATTCCTCCTCAAAGAGAATGCCACAGTGCCGTTATAGAACCGTGTAATGAAATGACATTTTTCTCTGGCATTGTAGGTTTGTTAGTTTGATTTATCGTTTACAATTAAAGCAAGGAAATTTTCCAAAAGCTGAGACATTTCGAACGCCCCAGCATCCTGTAGTAGACCCTATTATTACGTCTGATGCTCTGCAGTCCCAGAGTGGTTCCAGAATCGCTTATTTACAACTACTTACAATATTTAGCAGTTGCGCATGTATGCTGCAGTGTGTGTTCAGAAGATGTTTAAATGTCTGTATCGCCTCTATTTTAATGTTAATTACGTTATAGTTTATTTAATACATAGTTAAAACCTTCTTGTTTCTGCAGTTTAATTTATATGGTGAGGTAGAACTGAATTCAAATTTTGAATGGATCTTCATTGCCTACAGTAAATACGAAAAAAGTAATCGGAAAACGAAGAACAGGATATGTGAATGAAAAACACAAATTCAATAAAAATGTGATAATATTAATAAGCACATATATGTAACAAGATACAACGATCTACAACGTTTCGGAAGCTGCGATCTGCTCCCATCCTCAGATTATCTCTTGTTCGATATATGTGCTTATTTATAATATAACATTTTTATTGAATTTGTGTTTCCAATCCATATATTGTTTCTTCGCTTTCGGTTACGTTTTTCGTAGTCATTGTAGGCAATATAGATCCATTCAAAATTCAAAATAAAATTATCCCTTGTGAAATCCTGACACATGATGGGTGTTCTAAAATTTATATATTAATTAAATATAATGTCCGTTCAAAATACTGAAATGGATGAAATTTGTATTTAGTGTAGAGTAACAGAAGGTAGTGTAAAAAAGGCAAAATATCTTAAGTGGTACAATGTTGTGTACATATGCTGGAAACAATTTTACCAAACCCAAACGAAACGAAACTATGTGAAATTAATCTAAAGCACCCTCGCATACTACATTTATTATTTTTTACTTGTAACTGTCGAAAAGAAACGTTACTTTTTTGTGGGTGACTGCAGAGATAACAGCAAGAACTATCTAGCGATACTAGCTTCAGAAGAGCAATTCCATCTGCCCTGTCAGTTCAAAAAAATTACACACACTGTACTGCCAGGTTTTGGCCAAAAATTAATAAGCTACAGAGTCGTCAAACACCATACGAAATAAGATACTTCAATGTTCTATAGCCATTTTTCGCAGATTTCGTAGTTTTCCCTCTAATTTATTACTATTTTGACTAAAGAGAGAGTGCAGGCATAATAATATTCACTTCTTACTACGAATTACGATTTTCCTTACAGGCATGCATAACAAAACTTCAGAAATGTGTAGTGCCACAACTGCAGTAAATCGCCGATTTTCTCCAAAAGAGATTTTGAAAATTTTGTCAATTATGACTGCATTTTACAATTCTTATATACACGTCTAAACTTGAATGGTGCATGTCTAATCACGATCAAGAGTAACGATTACAGAAAAAGTCTAAAAATGGTTACATCACGCAAAACTACAAAATAAATACATGCAACCTCATTTATCGCGGGAACTAATTTTATGTACTTTCTCAAAGCAGAAAAAATATTTATCACCCTTTTTAAGAGATATTTTCAGCAAGAAGTTAAAACGAACATCCATTCAGACTAAAGGGTCTATGATTTAACTACCTCACTTTGTCGTTCACTAGTGCACTTAGAATGGCTTCAAGTAAAACCATATTTTATTCTCTTAGATATCCCTCAAAAATTCTTTTTAGTGGATGCTCAGCTGCATTTTAGTTGCTTTCAAATGCAAAACTCTTTCGTGAGGTCATATTATGAGAAATTCTTGGAAAATAGATTTTTAAAAAGTAGCCTTGTTAAATGTAAGGAAAGAAAATTGCAAACATAATGGTGTTTAACGATCTTACGTAGCACCGTAAAACACTATTGAGAATATGTATATTACCACGTGTATGTCATAATTAATGTCAGTTAGATAGGCCTTTTGGGCAGTGCGTTCAAAATTATACTTTGTGCGACGTGGTACCACATAAACGCGAATTTAATTGGAAAATTAATTAAAAACTATAACATTAATTTTATGTTTCCATTTTATTACTTAGCACATTTAAAAACAGTACTATGCTCAAATAGTTGTAGTGATTATTTGAACTGCACAATCACGAATAGTATGTAAAGCACAATTTACAAGAATACTACCCTAATGCACATTCAAGTGAGTCTATTTACTTCCCGAGGCACTTGTATTTGCAATACCCGTAAGTTATGGCACACAGACGTTTCAGCTTTCAGACAAATACATTTCTCACAACAAAGGAAAAAAAAAATCCGTACGGGTACTTTTAATCCTATTCTCTCTTTCATCCTATCTTGCACAATGAAATAAGAACTGAAATTTCCCTTGAAAACGGCCATTATATTTTAACCGGATTTTGAAACACAAAAGACGTACCTGGGCTAGTCACGCGACTTGTGTTACTGTGATACCATGAACTGTTACAGGACTTGCTTTGTAGAGATGCACAGAGGGAATGATGGTTGGTTTTAATAGATCCGAAAAGAAAATAGGTGTAGTCCACGCTCGAAAACCGTTACAACTTTTGTACAGACAAAGCACAATCTTCTTAGGTTACTAGGAAAGACTGGCGACGCTTCAAATACGAATACTTTGAAAAGCCATTCGTGAAAACTTTTAACTTTGAGAACTTGGAAAACCCGTTTATGAGCTTATACACTGCGTGCGCGTGTGAATAGACAGAGTGTTCCCAAATATGTTGGAAGTAATGCCACTACGAGCATGTGCCCTAAAGTAGCTGGTTTTCGAGTCACCGTAATAGTCTTCCTGACACATTCGAGTTAGAGTAGCTGTAGCCATTTTCTTGCGCCAGGATGACACGTCACTTCACAAGAAGTGCTCAAAGTATCCACCTAGAGTGTGTGAATGCACGCATTAACATGTGGCGTCGTTGATTGCTGAAACTTTCAAATACTCCAGGAATTGCACGTATCTGCGGGCAACCATGCTCCACTCGCTGGCGAAGCTCTGCTATGCTCGGAACTCGAGTTGCATAAACAATGGCCTTGTAACATCCTCCCAGGTAATAGTCTAATGGAGGAGTGGGTACTGAGCGCATGGCATTTCACTTGAGTCAGCTGTCAACAGTGCAATGGGACACTCACGACATTCCAGATGATCATTTTAACAGGTATACCCCGTAAAAGACCGACTCATACCAGAATGTGTGGTGCAATTTTGAAAGGTCTGTAACTCGGAAGCTATCAACTTTAGGACACATGTTCACAAGGACATTTTGTGTTGTTTTGGGGTTCCCTATCTAATAACTTCAACCATATTTCGGGATACGCTCTATGGGAGCGAATTCGTGGGCATAAATAATTGATTTATTTTTTTCAACACATATTTGGAGTAGCTTTATAATATTCTTTTTGCTATTTTACGCAACGATATCATTAAAAATATTTGCTGCTCAGTTTTAGCGACCAAATAAGTCGATCGGATTTGTTACATTTTCATTAGTTTTCAAACTCTATAGTCTCTAATTTAATGGTTTAAATGATATCCTCTTTACTAAGAAATATTTTTATATGCTATGTTACTCAAATCACACCTAAAATGGCTATAGGTGGTAGCATACTATAACTTGGAGTTAGGTTGAGCACAGCATAATAAGTTTGAGGTATATTAAACATGAAAGATTACGCAACAAAAATTTAACAATGTATATTACTTAATGCATTCGGGAAACTTAATTGAAATAGCAGGACGTTAGATCATGTCACTTAAAAGGATATTATGAAGTCACTTTAACTGTCGTCAATATTGGGGGTGTGCAAGTATCGTCCCCGCTTACTGGCCGGTGGAGGGGATTTCTGATTTTGTTCCTTGCATCGTGGATCGGTAATCAGGGCTCGTGTCCTGGTTTTTGAAAGTGTGACCAGGCAGGCCGTTCAGCTGAGGTCCTGATCTCAGTCCATAACACTAGTGAAACCCTTCATCGGAATGATATAGGCTGTTCACGGTAAAGTAAGCACTTTTGAAAGCTCTGCCTAAGATCTGTTTGTGTGCATATTGTGTATCCTTCCACGATGTGTATAATTTAACATTGCTATGGGCTTCATCACTTTATTCATCCGACGGTCAAGTGAAACAGTCAAATTATTAGAGAAGTAAATGTTTTACATATGTGCTAATTCCGAAAATGTATATGCATTAAAGAGAAACCAAATAAATAATTTCAATAATCGCAATTGTTTATCCAATAGGTACTTTTAATTTAAAGTTAAAACCGGCAACTACATTCCTTAAATCTTCACCAACTTTGTTGGACGCATGCCACTCACGCACCTGTTAAAACATAAGCAGGAAGGGAGAGTGACATTTTCCAAAGGTTGATTTCAGCGGTTTGCTCAATCAACCGTGAATACTATATAGATGTTTCTCGGCCAGGTAAACCAAGTATCACGTAACAATCAGAGAGCTACAACTCCCGACGTGGTAACATATGTCATTGACAGAGAATATCGTGGTTACTATCTATATCTGCCAGACTTTGTGATTGTTTATAGGCTTTCGTGCGATAATTCAGCGTAGAATGTTTGGTAACGAAGGTTTAAATTATTTGGAATAAATGTAAACCATGCACTGGCAAAATAAAATGAAAATATTTGTAGTTTCCATATGAAAAGCTATTATGATAAACTTAACACGGGGCCAGATTTTCACTATTGTAGTCGCGTTCAATATGTGGGAGACAACCCAGTTATAATTTCTAGTCGCCTTTCTAAGTACAGAGTAGAATCAGTGACACTGGGAAGACAAATAAAGAAATGAAAACTAGGCAGTACGTGAGAGTGAACTACGAAAATGCTATGCACGAGAGTAAACTCACAAACTTTGTAATATGTTTGGCAATAGTTTTCACGTTAAGTAAGCACTTTGTAAAATAAACATAAAACCAGAAAACTGTTTACCAGCACACCATGTTGTAGTTACACGAACTCCTAGAACAAGTTATGAGAGCCTTGGAATGGAATTATAGGCAAGGTGTGGATGTGTTTGCAAATTTTAGTTTAGAGTCTATGTTTAGTTTAGTGTGTATACCATTCTCAGATTAAATATCCAACATTAAGGAAAGGCCCTATTAAAAGATAACCGAAATGACAGTTATTTCTAAACAAGAATAAACAAAAAATACTGTACTTAATTTTGCAATCATGGAATATCTTTTCAGCAATTTTGCTAGGCTCTGCTCATTCAACATTGTAACGCTTATAATATACATTGATCAGAGTTTATCAGATTTGGTCTGGTTTACGTATCAGTATTTACATAATATCTCAAAATATACCGGATGTATCTGAACAACACCGACAAACTCCCGGAAGATTTATAAAATATAATACGAAAACTGCAACTTTTTTGTTAAGAGATTATTAAGGGAGCTATACACCCCAAAAAGTACAGTTTGTAAATGCTTTTAGTTAAGAATATCATGAAGTACTTGTGATTAAGTAACAAGTCACTGGATATTGGTTTGTCTAATGGAGATATTACACCTCTAAAAACAAGGTAGGTAATATCCTTGCGCTTTGTTAAGTAAATGAGAGTTGCCACCCTATGTTAGCATGGAAGGTTATAACAATAGGCTGTAAAATATTTTTAAGACGGATTGTGAATCAAGTATAAGTTAACAGAAAAGTTCGCGTTGTCGGAACACACTCCCGTAAACCGTTCCCGAGAAATCCTTGCGGAAATTTCAAGCTGAACGTAGGCACACGACGTGAGACTGAACGATATTTACTGCTTTTTTTTTTTTTTTTTTTTTTTTGTTAGACGGGATTTAAATTCTCAAATAATTACAAAATGCTGTGACAATAACATGGCCACCAAATCTGCAATTCTATTGTACACACTAATGTCTAAGGGCCACCAAAGCTGCGCTTCTGTTGTACACACTGGTGTCTAAGAATCTCAGTGTTCAACAAATTCTTGTTCTACGGCTTACAGTAAACAACAAATTTTCTGTTTACCGCGATCTGAGTTTCGCAAGATCCCACTTCTCCTAACCGCTTGAAAGTTGAGATTACGGTCGTGGTAATAATGCAATTAATAATATTTTTTTTACTTGGAATAGATTTGATTAATATTTACGTAAGAAATTTTATTCAATAAGTAATACTTAAATACATTATTCAATTTTGAAAAAGTGTACCCTAAAGTGGCCTGTATTTTTGCCAAGCAAATTTGAGCGGAAAAGGGATAGACCGATTATAATACTATTTCACCGTCTCAAAGTACGTGGCAGGCTTAGTTCGAAAAATTACCCAAAAAGGCATTTTAAAAACAACATATAACGGTCCACAGAAAACTTATTATAAAGCTCTTGCTGGATGTTTTGGTTAGCTTCGTCAGGTATAATATCACGTTCACAATAACGTTACTTAATAATAACGCCTCCAAATAAGGAAGGTTTTGGAAATAAAGCATTTTTTGTAAAGACTATAAACATGGTTATTAATAACAATTCCGTAAGTCAAGGCAATAAAAAAGTACTCAATGCAAACGAATTATTCGTTTGGTAAATAAACAAACGAATAAATACGTAAAATCTATTTTATTAAAAGAAAACGGAAATATCCATTCGCTCACAAATTTATTTTGGCATAATGAGCTAACGACACTTAGGGATGATAAATATTCTTTCGTAATTTATTTCATTGATCTATAAATATAATTACATATTTAACATGCCACGGTATCCGAATAATTTTAAGCAGTAGCATATTTTGTAGGGTGAACTTCACAAATCTTGGCACAATAGAAACTTTTCCCAAATGAAGTTACATTAAAATCTGGTTCAAACTTTATCACCGTTCTTTCTCAATGCGCAGGAATAGAGTGTGTGGTGACGTACAACAAAAGTATATACTATCTGAGGCTGATGTTGAGACAATATTTGTGTGTTACATTTCTTGAAATAGTTTACCTTCCCCGTGACTGAACCTGTGTGGAAACACAGTCGGCCTTGAGACGTTAACGTCGGGAATGAAGTTGGTAGCCGAGGTTCGCGATGTGCAATGGCGTGGATAGTTTGCGATACTCGAGGTAACGTGAGCAGATAGCTCCTTGATGGAATATGATAATGAGCAACTCTATCAACCATCTTCATATTACAATGCGGTCTTGTGTCAAGCAGCTCTTCTGTGGAAGGGAAGCCAAGGTTTACGTCGCTTCCATAAAAACATTGTTAAATGGGCAAAAAAAAAAAACCATAAAGAAGTACTTTACTTAACTCTATAGCGTGCAATGATAGAATTTATATCAAACAATCTCGACATGGAAACAAAGACTTTCTACATTGCCTCCCTAAAAAAAAGTTATTCCCTTAGCTCTGTAGTGATGCCTGGAAGAATTTCTGATTAAAAAATAGCATCATGAAAACAAAATAACTTATTTACATTACCTTTCAAGGTTACAGTGCTGAATTCCTCAATAATATTTCACTTTACAAAGAAAACACTTAGGATCATTTAAAGATGAGGAAACTACGTTGTAATCTACGTTTCCCCTTTTCGAGTCCACTTTTTAAACATCTAAATGTACAATGGAGAGCGTAAAAAAATTTTCTTTACCCATAAGTACTGAAATCCTTGTCAAATTAAAACATGTAAAATTTTTGATTACTACAGAAACATAGTTTAAAAATGCAGTAAAAAGAATTGAAAAATAAATACAAATTTTACTGAGTTGTTGATGCATACTGCAAGCTCCCAGTTACAGTAATACAAAGAAGTTTGTTTGTTAATACCCTCTTTCTTTCCCCTTTTTACTATCTTTTTAAACTGAATTTCCGGGCAATAGAAAATATGAGAAAATGTTAAAGTCGACACTCACTTTTATTCTCGGCTATGTCACAAATTTTCCTTCAGAAAATCCATTATTCTAGAGACGTATGAATTGAATTTTATACAATTATAAGATACGGGATGGATTCATGAGCGCAGAGACCCGAGTCTGCGGTCCTCTGTACACCCGTAACTCAGCAATTTGTTCATTGGTAGCTGATGCAAGCGAATACGTTGCGAACGTTATGATATAGGCTGTTCACGGTAAAGTGAGCACATTTGAGGCCCTAGTTACTTATTACTTTCAGTCATATATAATCCTTTACCCACCATTTTTAACAAATATTTCCATGTAAGTAATAAACACGGTGTGTATATTCCACAGCACTCTTAAGTTAACGTCTAAAGCTAAAATAACATATATTTATTGACTATTATTCCAAATGAGAGTGCTTTCAAATGTGTTCACTTCACCGTGAATAGCCTATACTTATGTTGTTGCTGGTTCGCTGTAGGCCCGGAGTCCATCAAGACGTGTGATCAAATGGTTGCCAAATCTCAAGAGCAAATTAAAGAGTAAAAGTTTCATATTTTTAATGTTTTTAATTTCAACCAATTGGCTAACGAATTCTATACATTTCTGGACCAACTACGACACGAAGATGCAATCTATAAGTAAGAAACAAAGAGAAGGTTGTGGGATCTCTCTACGGAATCCTGCACGCATTGATAGCAAATACGTTTAACCAACACCATCTCGCCTGCAGAAAATTCTCCGTCATCTTCCCGCGGGCCCATTGGGGAGTGATGGTAGATGGGGGGAGGGGAGGGGTGGAACCCTCCAAATGTATTCTAACAGTGGCGCGTGTATTGCCAAACCATTTGTAATATAATGTTGAATCTGTAGTTGGTGCTAGAAATCTGTCGGAATAGATGACTGCACTGTTTGTTCGTAATTGTATCTCTCTTCACACACACACGTAGTAGATAGTCTACGAATGTATATTTTTCTGTTCATTATCTGTATACTAAATAATTTTTGTACAGCGTGTGTTAAAATAGTTCGAATAACAACAATTTGCACGCTGAAATTCAAATCTTTCAAATGGAGAGCCCCATGAACCCCGCTTTATTAGTCGGATCAGTGTTCATTTAAAAATCTGAATTCTCGTCCCGTCAATAGCTAACTATAGCCAGAGTCGCTGTTCTTCCGCCATAACGCTAAGATAATGATTTTGGAGGCAATGCTATAGAAGTTATTCGTATTTTACAATTAAATGGAACAAAATATATGATGATAATAATGAAAAGGCAATCCCACATAATTGTTTTTTTTTTTTTTTATAGCATTACAAGCAAAATGATATTTCTGCCGAGATATTTCGGGCACCATAAACATTCATACGCAATCCAGGAGCAAGATATTTACGCAAAATACATGCACGAGTATTGCAAAACAGTTGTTTACAAAGTTGGCAATAACCGCAATATAAGATTGCCCATTTTGCGCTTTTTTTATGCTGGCTACAAAAAAAGCCTGTTCATACGACATAAATTTACGTATTTGGAGTTAATTTATGTATCACGTCCTGTTAAGCGAGTGTGTGACACAAGACACTACTACACACGTTATTTGGAGTTAATTTATGTATCACGTCCTGTTAAGCGAGTGTGTGACACAAGACACTACTACACACGTTATTTGGAGTTACTTTATGTATCACGTCCTGTTAAGCGAGTGTGTGACACAAGACACTACTACACACGTTATTTGGAGTTACTTTATGTATCACGTCCTGTTAAGCGAGTGTGTGACACAAGACACTACTACACACGTTATTTGGAGTTAATTTATGTATCACGTCCTGTTAAGCGAGTGTGTGACAAGACACTACTACACACGTTATTTGGAGTTAATTTATGTATCACGTCCTGTTAAGCGAGTGTGTGACACAAGACACTACTACACACGTTATTTGGAGTTACTTTATGTATCACGTCCTGTTAAGTGAGTGTGTGACACAAGACACAACTACACACGTTATTTGAAGTCTCCAGGAAGGCAGTAAGTATAGAAAAAATCCTAGCAACGGCAATCGTCTGGAACAATTGTCATTAAACATGTTTTGTTTTGGTAGAAGACTAACTTCCGAGTGCAGTGAAATATATACCCTGAGTTTATTACTTACATGACAGTATTTTTTTTAAGGGGTTGGTACAGGATTAAAAATGGCTGAAAGGAAAATGTAACTAAAGCCTCGGAAGTACTCACTTTACCGTGTACAGCCTATAACAATGTTAATCGCCAATTTTTTAAAAAAGAAAATTTTTGCCAGAGTGATGCGTTCCGTTTATGTAACGCCTTAAGCCGCAATTAAATGAACACGTTTACGGAGTGAGGAATAGTTGAGTAGGAACACATCACTATAGGTAAATACTTCCTTGCGTATTTCCTTTTATATTTTCAATTGGCTTCCTAACGCTAGTAAACTTCAACCGACATTTATGGAACCAAACGAACACTGTAGTTGACATATGGATAGTATAGTAAAAAGTTGTGACCTTTGTGATTTTTAAAAAAATTAAGGAATTTTTCAATTTAAATATTTGTCCACGACAGAACCGAACGTTTATATTCTGTTAATAATTTATAAATCTGTTTATTGAGACATAAATAAGGTCGTTGCTAAAGGTGAAAATTAACAGAAATCGCTGTAGTGTCCCTCTATTTAAGATATTTATCATTTTGCGAAACAGTTAATTTCTTAACTATAGAGACACTACGCTATGATTTACGAACAGATTGCTGTATTAAAACTATACAGTCATCGCTTGAAACGCGAATATTGTTTATGTTACTTTCCATCGGGGTCTCAATACTTCCTCACTTACGTAGCCTTCAGGCATTGAAATTGTTATACTGGAAAACCCTGACTTACATCCAGTGCAGCCTTAAACAGCTGCACTCAAGCGGGATGGAAGGTACACTGCCTCCGTAGCCCCATGGCCAAGCCGGAGCACACACAGCATCCACCGGGGCAACACGCAGACCACCATAAAAGCGACCGTACGAGGAGGACGTGTTTCGCAAACTGGCGGCGAAGTGAAGGCATACACCATTCTGCGCGGCGCCATCGCCATAGCTCAGTGGAGCGTCGCGGAGGTAGACGTGCAGTCACGTTAAACTTATCTATCCCGCCATCTCTCTCTCTCTCGGCAAGTATCCGCTGCAAGCACGTGAGAAGTGGAAGAGGGGGGGGGGGGCTGTGCTCGTGTATCGTAGAGATGAGCCGAGAAAATCGCGCAGCTTGTGAAAGTTTTACGCGTACGTACAAACACAGCGATCACAAATTGTACGATGTATTCGATAGTAGCAATGAAAGAAGTAGCGGTATCTGTCCAGCGTACTGCTACCTGCGAATTGTATTTTGAACTATCGCGGGCTCTCTCTTTGACGGTCTTGTGGGCGAATACAGAAACACTAGCTGAATGTTACGCTGGTTGCAGACAGCTAAGAGGCACAGCTAACCGAAATGCCGAAACCTCGTGATTCCTGCGTGTGCCTTGTCTCAGATGTTACAACAACAGCGTTACACGATCATAGACTAAAGACAACAAATATCGGTGTCCCAACATCGAACTGCTTTGCTGCCAGCACATCTAGCGAAAACGGCGAAGTTTGGATTTTAGGTTAGAAAACGTATTTGTAAACAAGTGCTTAGCGATGTTTTTTATACTACCTCTAACCAGTTTGTAATGCCGTTTGATTACATTCAAATTTGTAAAGGTATTTTATTAATATAATAGTGCTTATCATTTAAAAAATTAGGATGTAAACAAACACGTTCATCACTCTTGACCATGTGACTTTGACAATCGTGTAGGATTGGGATAGGTCAATGTTGGGTACATGCGCATAAGACGAATAAGCGGCCTACCTCATCTTCGGTCTATGTACACGACAGCACACATCCTGTGAAAAGTAGCAATCACGTTCACAGCCTGCTAGCAGGATTCACAGTTTCGCCCATCTCTAGTATACCGCCGTCACCGCTATACACACTAATGACGAGGGGGCGACGGGGGTAAACAAGACAGCTGTGGTTGTCTACTCCATGATGTCCGCTACTCACGACCACCGACTTGACCTCAAAGAAGATGCAGGGGCCAGATTTCCCTGGCCGTCACGTTGTCGTTGAACCCCGCCAACATCCGCCAGCCCCGCGAACTCCAGCCGCACACGGGGCCGCGGTAGCTTAGCGGTCAGACTACTCGCCTCCAACCTGGGCGAACCTGTTTCGATTCCCGGCGGGGTCGCTCCGCGGATATTCGCACGTGCGAATTGTGCCGGACGATGCCGCTTGTCGGCGGGTTTTGTCGGAGACCCCAGAGTTCCCCCGCCTTGCTTTCCATTCCCACATGGCTTCACCCTCATCGGCTCTCAATGCCAGCAAGATGGCGTCGACGGCCGGCAGCATGCCGGGAACGCCAGTTGCCAATCAGATAGCGTCCAGCCAATAGGGTTGATTTCGCGGCAAGTTATCATGACTTACAATGGAATCAAACGTGGTGTGTTTGTTAGAGTAGAAGGTCGTACGATATGTTATTACATTTCTGCAGTACATTAACAGTGTGTATTTTGACGTTCGATCAACTCAGGTGTGTAGTTCGGCCGTAGGAATGACGGGACAACATTGAAAGTCGGCTGGTAACAATTTCTTTAAATAGAGAGACGTGCAACACTACAGCTAACGCAATCGGTAGATATGGCTTAACGTCTCGTCGACAGCAAGGTAATTACAAACGGAGCAATATAAGGTAGGCCGCTCATTCGCCTTCTGCGCACGTACCGAACAATGACCTACCACAAAGGAACACAACTGTCAAAAGTCGCATGGCTAACAGTAATAAACGCGTTTGTTTGTATCTTAATATTCAAAAGACAAGCTATTTTTATATTAATAAAATACTTTTAGCAATTTGAATTTAACCTAACTGCATTCCAAATTGGTATATGCTGTTCACGGCAAAGTTAGCACTTTTTAAGACCCTCCCAACAAGCCTTAACCACTAATAAATATATCTTATTGCAGCCTCGGGCATTAAATTTTGAGGGTGGTGAAATGCATACACTGTGTTTATTGGTCGCATTGCAATGTTTATATTAAAAAAGCACGAGGAAGATGAAAATTGGACGAAAGGAAAAATTTAGAAGGGCCTTAAAAAGTGCTCACTTTACCGTGAACATCCTATAAGAGGAAGTATACAAAAATCTCGAAGCCCTTGTGTACTAAACAGTGAACAGTGTTGTAACCACAGATCCAATCGACGCCGTTTTTGCTCGTTGAATCGGCAGAAAAGCATTTCAATGTCGGGACACCGAGATTGCTTGAGCGCAGCCAGTGAGATTGGTCTACCTCATCTATGGCATGAGCAGGGGAGGAATCAGCCATGATCCTTAGGCAGGAAACATCCTACCATACAAGTAGAGCGATTTCGGAAAACTATGAAAATCGAAATGAGGATGTCCAGAGGTAGTATCGAACCCGAGGCTAATGGGGTTGTTTACAACCTCGCTTGGTGCAGGAAAATTATGACATCTGCATAGACTAGATTGTAGATGGTACACCAGAACCTCAATGTGTTTCTACTGGAGCAATTCGACTTCTGCAGGTAGCTGCTTTTTTTTTTTTTTTTTTTTTTTTTCCCACAACCGCTGCCAATCGCAAGCAAGCAGACGGCATTGTGATCAACTGTCTCCTTCTCACTCTCTCGGCGTGTATTTCGTTATGGTCGCTGGGTGGTAGCATGATGTGATGCGGAGGGGCTGGGGCGAGAGCTTACCCCGGTTGTCAGGAACTACGGTCGCTTGGGGGGGGGGGGGAGCCGACGGCGCGGAGGTAGTAGGGTGGTTGTACAGGGGAGAGGGTTGCGACCTGCAGCTATTCACATCTGTCGACGGCAGCGAACTACGCGAAGGGGTGGGGTGGAGGGAGGGTTGTTCCAGCGCGCGCGTGTGAAAGACCGCTTTTGTTACCGCAACACACCTGCCCCAACCCGGCGGCGCAGTGTGGCCAACGCTGCAGACGAAACGCCGGACGCACGGCCCTGCGCACGAGCAAAAGTTCCAGGAGATTGATGTGGTCGCGAACTTCGTACGGACCTATCTGGGGGATTGCAATTTTAAACAGACGTCCATTATCTACGTTGGTTACAAACTAGCTCAACAACACGTCAAATTTCACTACGTGACAATAAATGGTTAAAAATCAACTGAGCCCGAACTTATTTGTTTTCCTGCGGATTATGTATCCTTCCACCATATGTAAATATTTATACTAACGCGGGCCCATAGGCAATTCCCAGTTAATACACCCTTTCTTTTTGAAGACATAATTCAGATATATATTCTCTCTTCATTTTATATATTTCCACCATTACCACTGGCTTAGTTACTTCATTCGCGTGCTATTCAAGTGAAAAAGTGAAATTTTTAGGAACCCAAATATGTTACAAATATGCATGTTCGTGCTTTAAAGTGTATATAAAGTCAAATCACCTGATTCATTTACCATGAGTTTATACATTACAACTGCAACACATCAAGTCTTGGAACTCTTTATGTTAATTCGTGGTCATCTTAACTGAGAACCTGCATATCAGTGTGTAGGCGGTTAACGGGCATTAGTTTGTTTTTTCAAAGAATGTTTCTAAAAGTGCTCAGTTTACCGTGAACAGCCTATAACAAAAATAACATATGCTCCATATAGAAACTTCAACAAACTTGCAACAGACATATATAGTTCCCTTGTATTCCAATCATAAATTTAATATTCATATTAAATGCTAAGACTTCCAGATAATGCTGATCTTCAACAATAAACCTTTTAATAATATGTTCAATTACACTACCCCTATCAATAATTTCCTGCTAAGTACAATGTAAATGTGTGCCGGTTAGCTTCTTCATTCAACTGTACACAATTTCAGGCCAGGGTTTTGGTGTTTAAATATTAAATTCCATCCTCAGTTAATCACAACCATGCATAATCACATATATCAAAATAATTTCCTAGTTCAACCTTGACAAAGAAGAAGAGATTTTCTATTCAAGTTGAAGCTGGGGTTGAACTGCAGCCATCACATGCCAGGCCTCCTGCACGCGTCACCCAAGGATATGCCCCACGGAAAAGCCAGAATAGTTGCAGAGAAATTCGGAATCACAAATGTTGTAACATACGAGCCTTACGTACGGCGCAAGCAGGATGGCATGTCCTACGATTTCTGTGCGTGTTTCTGAGAGCTCGTAGGGTATCTGGATCAGTGGGGCATGTTGCATCCATTACTGGCGATGCAGCAGGCATTACTGCACTAAAGATATGGTTTTCAGTACGAAGTATTTGATAAACATAGCAAATATGACAATCCCCAAAAGTGTGATAAAAATATCAGCGCACCGACGACAACTGAGCGATGATTCTAAATGGTTTACCACTGCCTTCTGTAGCAGGAGGGAAATTCGGTTCACCCAGTCACTTAGCAAAAATTTCGAAAGTTATGTGTGGGAATTGACCCTGGAAATTTCCAGTGAGTGAACGCAATACTCGGTACTACACCACAAAGGCGTTCGTAAAAAACATATCTCGCCATATATTTTGTTCATACAGAGTTATTTTGTATTCTTAACAAAAAAGTAAGGTTATTATTACAAAACAAAGTAGTTTTGAAAGCAATTTAAAAAATGATGTTAAATATAAATGTGAATATTTTTCTTGTCAGTCTTTTTTTTTTTATCTTAAGTACTACTATGTTCCGGCATAGTTTATCTGCAGGACTATCTCGTCCCTTTGTTACGGACACAAAATAGTCTTGTCACACTAGCAGTGAAATTAGAAATGTTTACTAAAACAGTTAGCTATTAGGAAAATCAATAGGAATAATCTCACTCCTACTTTCCCATTAACACACTATCAAATATACTCACTAATAAATTCTTACAATAACCAAGATATACTTACCCTAAGTTAAATTTTGATTAGTAAATTTCTTTCGCCAAATTTCTAGGTATACCACCTGTTCTTCTTTATGTTTTTTTTTTTTCAGTGCTTCCATCTCCTCCCACTTTTACTCACCTGTCACTGTCGTAGAAGCAGTTTAATATATTGCTTTACTTTGTCTTCCATATGCAACCTGTTTCTGATCCTGTTGGAACTGTTAAAAAAAAAAATAGAAACGGCCTGTACAACATAATAGTTTCTTATTGGTGTGATCCAATAAAAATTTCAAAGACATTACAAACTTGTGTTTACTTAAAATGCTTCTTTCGTTCTTTCATATTTAATTCAACACTCATGCTTCAAAACGCTGTTATATGGAGGGTTACAAGGGCAAGTGTGTGCCTTATTTGCTGCTATGCTTTCTTTAATGCATATTAATATTTAAAATGACATACTCAAAGGTTTAAAAAAAATGAAAGCATTAGGCGCATAACGTGGGTTTTCTCATGATACTGTCTACATATCAAGTTCATGTACCGAGGAGGGCTGATTGATGATGGTTCGTATCCACTCGCCGATACTAAGCATTTTATAACCATCGAGTTACTAAGAAGTTCGGATACCACACCGAACTCGGTTAAGGTTAAAATTTTTAAGGAAGTTTACAGTTGCAAGTTGCTAATAAGTTAGAGTAAACAAATATCACTTGAGAGAAAAATTTTGTAACATTTTTAATAATTTACTAAAATACTTATAATTTCGTAACTAAGTGACATTGACTGACAGTGCTGAAATGAAATAGCCTACTAATAAACGTAAATTAAGCTACTGCATTTTTTCAGAAGCATAAGAAAAATAATAATAAACACGCCCTACTTTTTATTTTGATAAATAGAGCTTGAGTTACCACTGTTGTTACAATTTCCCTCTCGAATTTAGTGTGTTTAACCAAGTTCGTTAAGGGATGGAGATCTTAATTAAATAAAAGAGTTAATTATAATTTCTTGATTTTATTTACAATAACTACAACATCTCACATTAAATTGATATCAGGTGCTGTTTACAATTAATACAGTGTATAATTACCTCAAAGAAATCAACGAAATTAAATTATTAAAAATCAGTCCCAATAGACAGTGTATCAACCAATTCAAATATTTTATAACTCATATTTTCATATTTGACAGTTCCAATATTTACAATAAAATCCGTATTACATGTCCACTCAGTCCCATCTCAGTTTAGTCCATATCCCACCAGTCCGCAATGTTCTAGAGCTCTCCGAGCGCCCTCGCGCACAGTAGGTTTCACTCGTCGGGTTTCACGCCCTCTCGTCCATTCACATTACGAACACCTCGTTTTCAGTCGTACCACACGCCACTTCGCGGCCGCATTATGCTAGATGGCCTTCGCCAAACAATGCTGGCCGCTGGGCTGCGGCAGAATTTATAGCGTCGTAGACAGTCATCCAGAAATTCTGCCAATTCCCTAGTTGCGCCGAGTGTCCTAATTCCTAGAATATTCTTGCGCTCTCGCTACATTTGTCGGCATATACAGCAGGGGGGAGACGCCAGCCAGGAGCCGAGCGGCGCGACAGCTTCACCGCTGCTGTCAGTCATCCACGAACTTCCTATTCGAAGGGAAGCAACAGGACAGCGAGCGTGTCGGTCCGGGGGAGGGGTGGTAGAGGTCGGTCACCCGCCAATAGCGCCGGACAGCAGCCCGGTGCCAGCTGCAGCGCGTAACACTATTTACCACTATTAACTTTTCGAATTAAATTTCGAAATGATCTCTGTCGAAATGAGTGGCCGATGCCATACACTACTTTGTTTTCCGGAATGGTTGTGTGCTACTTGTTTTGATATTCGTGTTGATCATTTACTCAGTTTAAAATGAAAGCAGAAAGCGTTTTCTGAAGAAAAAAAAAGACAGTATTATTATGACTTGTGACATCTCATGCAACGAAGTACCTGTAGGTATCGTGTCTCTTTCCACATCAGCTTTTGAAGTAGACCTAGCGCTGTATATACAGAGTGCGAAGCGTGGGAAAATTCGTGATGGTTAGAAAACAATGAAAATTTTCCCACTGTACGATTCATCGTTCGCTACAAATGAATAGACTACCAATCTTGGAATTAATGAATAGTTGTAACAAGTCACCGTCATGGATATGCTAATACTGTGTGTAATGATAATTGCATGGATGCAATCATTGTTGTATTTCTTTCACTTCCCCTATCTTGTTAAGTCGCTCGATAATGCTAGATACTTTTATTCTCATCGCAGCAACGTTATTGGAATTGATTTCATGTGTTTTGTAAGTTTTGGTTTCACCACGTTGACTGCGCCGTGTTGATAGAGCTTGATTGTTACTAGATAAATTATTATTAGGCCCATCATGAAACGTAGAGCACGAAGCGCAGATGTGCCAGGATACGAGTAATTAAAGTTAAACGTTAGAATTATTGAGAATAACCTTTATGAAATGTGTAATTTCCGAAAACTTTTAATACGAATATGTTCTGAAAAAAAAAAAAAACATGTTTAGACTTCTAGCTAACAATGGTTTTATAAATAGGCGTAAACATTATGTAATATGTTCTAGGGCATAGCTTACGATGGATCTTTTCTCTCTCTCTCTCTTTCTCTCTCTCTCGCTCTCTCTTTCTGCCACTATTCGTTAAATTCTAAGTTGAACATAATTCTATCTGTCCTCTGTTGTCACTTTGGAGGTAAATATTTTATTGCATCCTTTCTGGGTATTAAGGTTTTGTTCGAAAGTAAGATAACTACATCTTTACCTGAGAATAAAATCTTGGCACTGCATTTTTTAATCTGCGTGAGAAATGAATGCTCCAATGAAGTAAGTATTTTAAAAACCAAAACACTACAGTTTTATTCTTGTAAATTCTGAGTTGCCTATTTTTAATTAATGTGTAAAGTCTTTATGCTAGCACTTGTCTGAATGCAAAGCGAAATGTTAGCCTAGTTTAAACTATTAAGTTTGATAAAATGAGTAACAAATCTTGTTATTTAAAATTTATGTCTGCCTCTTTTATAATGTCATTCTAGTTGGTTTGTATGTGACCAGCTAACTAGCACGTTAAACATATATTTTCAGTCACAAAACCTATCAGATTTCACTGGAAAAGTTGTATTTATACTGTTTCTTCCTAGTATAATGAGCTAGGAATTTCACAGTTAGCGAGTGTAAGGACTTAATCACTAATTTTTTTTTTTTTTCATATTTGATGATTTGTTAACATTTTGAATTTACCTATAAGCTGTTTTGAAGGGGGGGGGGGGTATATAATAATAGGTTAAGATTGGCTAAATACCGAGATCAAACATTTTAGCGTAAATGTAGACAATGCACCTACAATTGAAGCAAAAATTTTGCTGCATATCTATGTATCAGAATCAAATAATTTTATGCTCTTAGTATTATTGTCAAATATCGAAATGCGTGAACCATTGAGGTGGAAAATACTTGGTTTCGTTTCCTTGTAATCAAATGTACGTTCATTTGACACTATATATATATATATATATATATATATATATATATATATATATATATATATATATATTTTGTTTCGGGCTGTGTGATAAACTGAGCTCTCAACACATTCAAAGTTATACTTTATTTAAAATTCCTTAGTTGCGGAACCTATTAAGCTATTGTTCGGGTGTTACGTCTTCTATTGTGGAGATAAACTGCGCGTTCGTGTACACGTAGATGCATTACCTAGGCAATTCTGTGTTTGAGATTAGGTAGTTAGATTGACTAAAAATCTTATTCACGAACAACCTATCCAATCAGAGATGGAGCGATCTTGGTTCCAAACTGATCCTAGGTTTCATCAACATGTCGTTGTAGACTGTCGCACCAGTGAAATGGTAAGATTTTTGACCTCACATTTGCCAGTTTAAGTTCAAAGAAGTATATATATATGAAATAAACATTGTTCTTGTTTAGTTGTCTATTATGTCACAGAAAACCATACTTACACAATATAACTATAACTTCTTATCACGTACGTTGGCGTTGTAATCGGTACGTTTCGCGTGGTTCGTATTTTGTGTATTTGTTGTCAGAAAGGTTTTTATGCGCTACTGAAATGTATAACTTCTCTTTGGTACTCAATGTATACAATTTTTATATAATGGCCTCTAATATGACATATGATTATGGATGTAAACTCTTATTTTATGTCCATTAAAATCTTTCGACCACCTAAAATACTAAAATGGACGGTCTCAAATTAATTTCAAACCAGTTTCGATTCACATTTTGTTCTCAAAATGGGGCAAGGATTTTGTATATCAGTACGAGATCATAACCCATGTGATCTCGGGTCGATAGCTGAACCTCAGTGGAAAAAAAAAACGGGCATTACTACTGGAACAATGAAATGAAATGTGAATATCTGACTTCTCATCTTCATTATCTGCTTATTATGCTGCAGCCACTTTTATGAACTTAATTTATAATTCAATCTCTCAGGGAATTCATTTTATTATTTCGCAATGGCATAAACACTTAGAAAAGCCCCCATTCCTTACAAATGGACCACATTTTGTGGCCTAAATTCTTGAAATTTAGGTTTGGTTGTAATTTCACAAAGGATGGAGTTGGCGAATGAAGTATATAACTGCAAGCTGGTGATTATAGAACACACATACACCACCAAGAATTTCTTCGGCATTTTATGTGTGGGTACATTTTGAAGCAGCACGCTCTATTTTGATGACCAAGGGCCAAGTTTCTTGTGCTGGTACAATGACTCCTTTCCTTTGCGGGGAATTGAACTTGCACCTCCTATGTCCATTGTAGATTGTAACTAAGACTTTCTTAACTCAACCTACTATTGGAACGAAATATTGTACTCAGTAAAATTGCGTGTAAAAATTATTACCTCTTACGAAATCCTGGTTCGTAATTGAATCACCGCTTTCACTTATGAAAGAAAAACATTGCTCTGTATGTGAATCATGCGTGTTTTAATGATGGTAAATTATAGTGTGAGTCGTATGTGTACTTTCTTGTAGTAAGTATCGTATACGTTTACTAAGAACGGAACGTCTGATTGTGATCACTGCGATTAAACACTGTCTCAAGGCACTGATGTCAAAATTTCATAAAGAAATAATGATTATGAAAATAATGGAAATTGAAAAAAGGCTTCGCCATTTACATCTGAAGACTTACTTTTCAAAATGTCCACGTACATGCATTTAATGTAAATCCAAATCAGTACAATGAATTTTACTATTCCGTATTCATAATGCGAAAAAACTGCATGTGCAAAGTGCATAGCCAGTAGTATATTGCCTCCCTTGCACACGCAAGCATATGAAAGATAAAAAATTAACTTATTTCCTCGAAATTTTGAGTCAGATTATGAAATAAAGCTGTTCAAATAATGCACGACTAATTTATAAAAACTAGGAAGTAGCGGGACTCTTATTAAATAACCAGAGTTTAATATTTGATGAAAAATAATTTTCGCGTAAGGTTTTCATGACGAGTGGTATTTCCAAACACTTGAGCTCATAACCACTTTTGTATTTTCATAATTTATTTGTTGCTCGTATGATTAATCGGCTTACAAATCGCACAGTAGTGTAGTTTTGGTCGGCTCCGTCGCTTAAATAATGCCTCCTCGCAATGATATTGTGATATTCCACCTCTATATCCTTTTTCTATCATTAAAATCATATGATAATTATGTAATAAATCTAATGGATGTTAAGTTATTTTATACATTGCTTCCCATGATAAACCTGGTACTGTGCAATACCATGCAGGATCTAAAACATAAGCATTTATACACGTATTTATAAAATTTTCGAATATATCAGCTAGCAATAATACATCACTTTTTAAATATAAATCATGATATTCTCCAAGATTTTTCATTAAATTGGTTCCATACACATTTTGCATGTTTATAGTAATCGGAATTTATATCAGATTCATTTAATTTATTGTAAAATTCACATTTTGGTAGAAGTTGATATTCTTCGAATTTCTTCGATCTGTCCATACAATCATACGGATAAACCCCTTTTCTAATAACCAAATCGACTTAATCTTTTGGAAAATGTACGTAAAATTTCTTTAGTAACCCATTTTTAAAATAATTAGATTGTTATTTTTTGGAAGATAAAATTAAAGAATAAAGACCAGATTCATTAATAAATATGGAAGATTTTCGTTTCCAACTAACCCCGTCTTGTAGATTTCCAAGCTAGTTTTGTCTTCACTGTCTGGTTTATATTCACTTATTTTATCTTCAAAAAAAGACGGAGCTATATTCCTACAGGCGATGGGTTTTCTTTTCCAAATGATGATTATGTTTATGAGACTACTAAAAAGAGATAGGGGAGGAAATGAGGCAAAATATGATAAATTATATAATATTGATGTTTGCTCTAACTTTTTTCCTTTTCAGTTTTCTAGAATAGAAATCTCAAAACTTGGACGTATTACAGAAGCTGTTGACAATCCGGGTATAACTTCAACAATGGCGAATACTTGTCAAGATCTCCAGGTGAACAAAGTTATTAAGAATCATCTTGTGTTGATTATTATTATCATCAAATAAAAGCTACTCCTAGTGCTAAACCAAATGAAATAATCTGTCCGTTGAGATCTGTTTGATTTTATTCGAGATAACAATTATATTTACTGGAAAGGTGGCTATAAAATTACTTTTATTCGTAATGCATCTGATAACAATTGTTTATTTGTTTTTCAAAATAAAGAAGCAGATGGTTTACTAGATAGAGATTATGCTGATCCATGTAAAATTATTATTAAAAATTGTAAATTATGTGGCCTATAGTTGAATTTGAACCTATCACAGCATTTGCAATTAAAGAAAAAATATACAAGAACCCTAAAATTCACATTAGTTTTGATTATTGTCAATTTTTAGAAAAAGAAGTTCCTACTGGATCAATTGTTTTTAACTTTGATATAAAAAACCAGTTTAATAATTCACAATTTGACATGCCTGATTTTGTAATTGTAGGATTTCAAACTTATAGAAAAAATCGTGCTGATCAGGAGGTGCACGCTTCTATGTTTGATCATTGTAATGTGAGAAATATTTATCTTAAAAATGGAAGAAACGAGAAATTTTTCCAAAAGAAAATTGGAATCTAGATATTGGCAATAATTTATGTGATAAAATGTTATATATAAACAAACATAAAAATTACTGTTGATTTTGAAAAAGCTATTGAAGCTGGTACAATTTGTAATGTTGTTCTAGTTAGACAAAGAAATTTAACTTGTGATTATTTGAAAGAAAGAATTACTGAAGATTATATATAACTTATAAATTTTTAAAAATTAATCAATGGAGGATGTAAACGATTTTACGGAAAAGCAAAATGCTTCGATAGTTTAATACGAATTTTTAGATGTATAGTTAAGTTGTTTAATCGAATAAAAATCACCTTTTTTTTTTTTTTACCTGAATAGATTTTTTCTCAATAGTGTCAACTTTATTTGAGCATTTTTGAAAAGGGGCAAATGAGCTTATATTTCAGTTTTTTTTTAAAATATAACTTCACTAGATATATAATGCGGATATTAGCGCAGCGTGCTAAATTGGATAAAAATCAAGTAGATTAAAGCCAAATTGTAGTAAATTTCTCATTTCCTGTAGAATCTTTAAAATTGCAACTCAAAAGCAAGCAAATTTCAATATGTTTCAAGCCCATGCGAGCAGGCTTTTTTTTTTTTTTTTAAATCCATACCTGCACGCTAAATCATTGTATAGTTGATAGAATTTAGGCACTATTTTCTTCTCCTTCTTAATAAATTTATCTCTTTATAAAACAAAAATGGAATCGCGCCTCAACAAGTTAAACAATTCGTTTGAATTCACTCAAGTGCAAGATCTCGAACAAAATTAATGGTTTGCTGCTACAGAGTTTCAAATTTATGACTCTAATGTTGGTAAAAAAAAAAAAAAAAAATTGTATTCTGGATGGTAAGTATAAAATTACTCTGTCCGATCGCTATGGAGAAATATTAGATAAAAACACTTTGAAATTTGTAATTAGAAGGAAGTTTATATAGCCATATAGAGACTTAAAAGAAATGAAAAATGTAAAATTTTTGCATGATATAGAGTTCTCGTAAGAATTTCAGCAAATTTTGTAATTTTTTTTTTTACTAATTGTTTTGACTTACAGATTTAGATTAAATTTAGCATATTTTACTGGAAAAGGGATCCTGCTCAGCAGGTATTTTTTTTAATTTGCTTGATTTAGATTGCAGATTAGGATTAAATTACCTTGATTTTGGATTTAATTTGCTTGATTTTAAGAATAAAATTTGAATAGATAAATGATGTTTCCAGAAGATTTGAAAAAGTTGCTTGAAAATGAGAAATTTACTAGATTTTTTGTCTGTCCAATAATTGCGCTGCGCTTGGATCCGCATTAGATATATACTCTTATACTATTGTGCTCTTAACTAATCATGATTCATTATTTACTTACGCCCATAGCCTCTTTCAGGTATGATTTGACCACAAGTCAATTCACGAAGACATGTCCCTACGGGGACCAACCCGCTCCTAACCGTATATTTAATTATAGGTTATCTTGTGCACGATGCATTGCTGTAAATACGTTTGGATAAATTTGGAACGAATTCCGGGTATTACGTGATCACTGCTGATTACGTTGTTCTCGCCATATGCGTACTTCACAGTTTCTCACTGTCAAGTGCTCCTCACTCGAGATACATATGTCGTGGCTGTGTCGACACAGAGAGTACAGATGTGTGCGCAACACACAGCCTGGTGACTGGGGTGGGGAAATTTTCCCAACTAGTACAGTCACTCCACCGCAAGGAAGAGCACGTCAAGAGCACACAAGGATGCAAGAAAAGTACTAATGGGAGAAATTACCCGGCAATATCCGCATGTTGAAAACTAATAGTTTCTTAAATAAAACTGCCCGAACATTTAACTTACCAAGTTAGAAACCGTCTCTATTGCAGCCATACAGGCGAACACAAATTGCATTGCGTTGAAAAAAATGACCGTTTTGATGTGTAGTTTTCTTCTAATGCTCATTCACTACCTTTTCTTCCCTTTTTGCAGTTCTTGATTAGCCTGTAAAGTTAATGCAATAATCCTTAAATGATGTTTTATTGTGTATTGTATTAATGCACTCATTGTTATTCGATTCTGTTAATATTTTAGTGTCACATTCGTTTGACATATTAGTTGGACTCCTTTTTTTTTGCGATCACTGACATTGTTCTTTTAACTAAACAAATATGTAGGACCTATATGCCCAATAGCTATACATAAATACAACTATTTAAATTCACATACCTGTGTTCACAATTTATGGAAATTTCTTTGTAGTTCTGCGTCTATAGTTCGCAATTTTCTTTCAATCGCTTCCAATCTCATTACGTTCTTCTCACGACTGCGATATTCGTCGATCCGGCTGTCCCACAGACACAGTGACTCCTCAGATAATTAAATAAGCTTTACAGTTTCTTCACGTAACCACTGAGGCTTTCTACTAGCCACGCTGTGAGATGCGGGCGGTGGACAACTTCCCTCAGCAAGTGAACTTCTATACGAACTAACCTCGTATAGCTGAAGGTACTTACTGAGAGGCAGTCATTTGCATGTGTAAGGTCCTGAGCTGGCTGCCGCTTGCCGCCAAGTCCGTGTGCACTTGCGGTAAAGGCTGTTCACCATAAAGTGAGCGCTTTTGAAATCAAACTTTGAAAAATGTCACTGCCCCTGCCGGCATATATTTTAACGGGTCAACTAACTGGTACGCGCCCTCTAAATTTTCCAATGATAGAATGAAAGTAGTTCCATATCATTACGCTGAATTAAAAGTGGAAGAAAAATTTTTTTGGAAAACCTAAATTATTTATTTTAGTGTCTATTTTTAACGCATGGAAGTGTATGAATGAGCAAAATTGTAAAATAATTACTTTACTAATAATTTCACTGTTTTAATTGGCCGACGCACGAATAATGTGGCCAGGTCCTTGACAATGTCCATGTTACATAAGGCAGAAGTATACGGAATGTGCACACAAGTAGATCTTTAACAGGGCTGTCACAAGTGCTCACTTTACCGTGAACAGCCTTTAGTCAACTTTTCCGGGTACATGAGCAAGAAGCACTTGCAGCAGCTATTATAGTTGACTTGCGATAGAAAACTTGCCTATGTACTGTGCTCTTCGCATAATATCGACGAATTGTTAAATTTTAAAATCAGCCCTATAAAGCACGTAATATTTTGTATGGAAGGGTACGAAATAGCTACTAACTTTTTTAGAGGATGCCATATCATTTCATTTTTAATTTAGAATTTATGGGCGATATGTATTTAGCATAATTCGCATCGTCCGTAGAAAATTATTGTTTTCAAATAAACACTTATTTCCCTGATACAAAGAGACATTAACACTCGCATTAATTTTGCGTAATTCTAAGGCTTCTACCTTAATTTCCAAAACTAATTATACCTAATTACTTTTAATAATTTTTCGACTTACCGGTAAACTTACTTTGTGCATATATTGTGATAGGTTTTTTTTAAATTTAAAACTTTAATTTTTCTGGTCACATAATTTAGCCACTAATTAAAAACAAGTTTGTACATGTAGTAAGTGATCCTTATATATTTATTTTTACATACATTTAGTAACTATGCTGGATTATCTTAAAACACTAAAACATTTACACACATATAAACTTGTTATGAAACAAAATTTTAATTGAATCAAAAAAGAAGCTATTATATTTGACGTAGACTGTGTTGAATTCGGATAACACTAGTAAACTTTTTTTTTATTCCCACTTAATCAACCTAATAGCTTATATATATCTGTATTATTCATAGTCCATTTTTGAACTCTCGAAATAATTCTGTGTGAGAATTGTATTTTGTGAATGAAATAATTGAACTGTTCTAAAATGCTTTATATTGACTGTAAATGCCTGGAAAATTTGTTTTCATTTGTGAAGCTATCATAGTTAAATTTGAGCATATCTACCGGAGCGAATGTTAAATACTGGTTGAAGGAAGGCTATAAATGTATCAAGTACACGTCTATAGAAATTTCTGTTTTGGAGATAGCAAATATCAAATATATGATTACTTTTAGGTTATTAGTGTATCGTTCGCTATGAGGATTGCTCTTGTATAATGTACTGGTGGAAATAATTATAATTACCAAGAAGTAATTTTTACAAAGTAAACTACAGAAACTCGCGTGCAAGGGTTATAGACATCATCCTGTTCCGTGAATATAAAGCGACAGAGAACTAATCACGGGAACTTTACGCTGACTTCTTCATAAGTTGATTCATAAAGATAACATATCATTAAAAGAAGGATAGGAACAAATAATATAGGATATGAGGAAGCAAAATGGAACGTGTGCAAATACGCTTCTGCTCTACATCGCATATATAGACTACATATTTCAAAACTAGTTAGTTATTGGCTAATGAAGCAAAAAATTTCCAATTTTCTTCATGGCACGCAATTTCTATTGCAAACGAAGGTTTTTTGCTAATATTTATTGAGAATAACCAAAATCGTCCATTTTTTTTTTGTCCTGGTGGGGAACATTTATTCCGGCAGGACGAGTTATATAGGTCCTATATTCCTTGATCCTTGTACCACCAATAAGAATTAGCGCTATCTCACATTGTGTACGGTTTGCTACACGCCGCCTTGCGATAAGATGGATTATATATTCGAATCCCGGATAGCGGAAGCATATTTCATACGTCTAAAGCATAAACTAAGGTTAGATCACCCGAAACATATTATAATATTTATTGAAATTTAGGTCATATGTTCACACTACCGCTGCGAAAATACAGTCTACTGCTATATTCATTGCACGAGTTTAACGTGTCTAAAAATAGGCTACCACGTATTAAGAGAATTTTCATTATTCAGATTATTAGCAATGACCGGGGCGTAACAAACGGAAGGACAGATGGATATCAGGAAGTGAATAATTCCACTAGCAGGCATCTGTGACGGGAGTGTACAAACCACCCAAGAGAAAGCGACCGTTAGTGCAGCAAATCGAACTGGAAACTTCACGAAATAGTCTTGCGTTTTACAACAATAGATATGTAAGTGGACTGCTGAAATGAAAATAAACACATACTTTATGATTAAAAGTGCGGGACCTACACAACGTTAAATATGCCCATACGCTCAAGTAATTTTTACAGAAACGTATAGCTAATATACGCAAACACAGACGTTAAACAAAACTTGGCTCCGTATTCACATCAGCTTCGGGTTTTCAGAACGAACAATGCCGAGAGTACACGAAGCCTTCCCCGCCGATGCTACCGTAAAATTACCATTTCAGTCAGTTCGCAGTTTCAGTCAGTCAGTTCACCCTGCTTAAGTTCTACTTCCAGGATATTCCTCCACCTCATGCAAACAAAACTTGACCGAGTATATAAAACTACTCAAAGGGCCAACGCGCCACTTACGTCCACACTCAGTGTAATAATATTTCGCATAACAACTATTACTTAATAGGTATTGTCGACATACCTATGTTCTCGCTGTTTTCATCTGTATTAAATATAAACCAAATAATATAAATTACAGGTAACAAAAGTAACAGTACAAGTTAGCCAAAAATAATATAATTGTATTTTAATAGAAGGATAAAAGTCTTAAGGTACCAGGCATTTCACGTAAACTACGAATCATTTTTCGTAATATTTTCACAAGCCAGAAATATTCAAAAATATAATAGAAAATTTGTGGAAGTTTGCTTGAGTTCGCGGGACGTTTTGTGACACTTACGGAAAGTCAGTTATTAAAAAAAATTTCTCTAATTTTACACAGGTTTCTGAATAACTGTTACCAACACTTTCCAGTAATTTTACGGAAATGTTTCTGACAGTGCGCAAAAGCATCTTGAATAAAATGCATATCCTTTATATTACTTTGTTTACGAATTTAATGAAATAAAAGCGAATTCAAGATTTTTTTTTTTTATTACCGTTTACGAAATGTAGTTCGAAGTTGGTATATAACCTTTTTCGAATAATACGAACACCGTAGCGGAAAATATCAAATATGGTTAATTTGTAAGATTTTTCGCTCCAAAATTTAACGTAAAACTATTGGTGCGTGAGAGTTCATTTCTGGAATTTAACAGCGAAATATAATTGGATTAAACCAAATTTTCCGCTCACTCCATTGTAGTTACACTATCACGGGAACAAACTCAATTTCGCTACATTACAATGATGCGTATTCAAAGAACGAATACGTGACTTTTTCTCGCTTCTGTTTATTTACACATGTCTCAAGAGAAACAAACGTTATTGTTTTTATCTTTGTGTGAGGAAATGAAATGGGCGAATAAGCAAGAAGCAATGTATATTTTCACTGGTTAAGAGTTTCACCTATCAAAATCTGTACGATTTATAAAATATTTACGACGCAAATGATAACAAAACACACTGCCCAATTACATTGTGTTTTGTTTATGGTTAAATAATCACGTTTCTAATAAACTTTTGAACGGGACGGATTTAAACGTGAACACAAAAATGTTCACTGCGAATTATGAAAGCACTTAAGTGCAATTTTTAAATAAATGACCAGTTAAATAAGCACATTTTTGTTTAAATAGATAATGGGAAAATAGTTATTTAACTATTTCCTTAAGAATGTTGTTTCGCTTGAGTGAAGCACACACAGCAGTCTTTAATTTCACGCTAATTTATTATAGATGTTTGTTAAAAGGATAATTGATTATCAGAGAGAAGAAACAATACTAGGTTTACAGACGTATTGACGTAAGAGGAAATCAGCAATAAAAGCTTAAAACCGACTCAGGGACAGGAAGATTTGAGTAAAGAAATCGGCAGCGTTTATCAATGCAATCTTCAAAGTATCATAGTCCACATATTATGATTGATATACTTTATTCTGTAAAAAAAATGTTATAAACAACGCGCTAAACATTGAGAATATTAAGAAGAAAAAAAAGAGTATATGGACGATTTTAGTTTTTCTGAAAATAAAATTAATGATTCCCCATTTCGTTACGTGTGAATTGGTCAAAAGAAGCAGATTATCATATTTACTCCTAAATAAGAGTAACACTAATAAAGAATGGCAATAATATCGATCGCAGTGAAGACGAAATTAATAAAAATATGATTGTGACTATACAGACGCTACAAGTGAATTTGTTTAATTAGACTTGTGTAGTTTTGATTTCGTATCATACTCCCTCAAATATGTAACTATTATAGGAAGGTCATTTTCTCGGGAAAAAAAAACTACATTTTGAAATATTTCGTTGTTAGTCACACTCAGTGGTGTAGTTTCCATAATGCCAAATTACACGAAGTGCTTGCTTAGATGAAGCCGGCTTGGGCTTATTGTATGGAGTAATTTTAAGGAATCTGTCACAATACCACATATTTTAGTAATATTCGTTTGAATTGGTAGATGTACAAAACGCAATGTCTTGCACAAATTAGGTACCTAGGGACATTTTGTTATTTTACGAAGAAATTTGCAATTTCTGTTGTTTAGATAATTCATATGGATGCTTTCCAAACTCCATTAAATGCTGAATTTGGGTTAGATTTTCTAAATTTGAATTACATCGTTTTAATTTCGGTTGCTAGTAATTCAAAAAACTGCAAAACAAACATGTTTGTATGACACGGTAATTTTATATACCACCAGTACATTGCTCAAAACTGATAAAAAAAGACACAACTTTCGTTTAGTCAGTATTCATCACTGTGTGTGTAACTTCCCTGTCCAACATTTCAAAAGCTATCATTGCCGTCGTAGTGATTTCTGATGATAATTGTGCTACTTAGCTGGGTTCATTAACCTCTGATAATTAGCAGGGTTTATTACACTCACTACCAATTATTTAAATAATTTATAAAATTATACATTTTGCCAAGTCAAATCTATAGTTGGTAATAAATATAACACGTAAATATTTTGGTTTTTTAATGAGAGAAGTTTGACGTACGTAAAAGACTTACGAAAAATTTCTGGTATTAATTTCCAATAACATATTTACATTTCAACTGTTTTTTCGTTAGAACCTTCGGTCCTTGAAGAAGTTGTTTTAGCAGGGCCATTTAAACGGCCGATATTTAATCATATATTTGTAATTCGCTTCGAATGAAAAATGATAAGCAGCACAAATAATTTATTTGAACTCTTCAAAGTAATGAGCAGCTGTGTTCTGCGATCTGAGATATATAGCGACCAGAAACATTCGCAGCAAAAATAATTGTTAGGGTAATTCAATTTTATCAAGAGGCATTCCGATTAGTCTGGAATGGAGGTTTTGGGATGCAATATGAGATGTTCTTATAAAACTCTCTTTCACAACGTTCCTAAAAACATGAATGAGCTGAGGTGGACACAGGCGTGAATGGAGGACATAAAAATGTAGGCTCGTAGAAGGACGGAGGTGACAGTCTAGAGGTTCTACCAGCCGCGTAATGTATTGGCGTGAACATATGTTAGAACTAAATCAAAACACGGAATTTCGTTCCTGGTTGGGAAATTCAATAAACCACGCAGCGTCATTCCTCATAGTAGGTTCCTACCCTAGTGTATTAGGCCTATTTGAAATTCAGAAGCTGAGAAAGCTCTCCATTTTCAGTTTGACAGAGACTTTGGGAATTTCTGCCTCATACGTAATGATAAAATAATAACTCATAGGGGACAAATGGACCGAAGCAGACATACATGCACATTTGCTCACGGATAAATGCTACTTTCCAAGAGTTATTTGAAATAGTTTCTACTGATGCAGCTAACGGGGCGGTGTATACAAAAGTATTAGTTTTTTTAATGGTGTACAGTTTCTTAAACCTCCTTCTACATTTAGCGTTGAAACGTACTAGTTTTATATTGCATTGCTTAGCTGCAAAAGCGCTCACAATGTAAAAGATGATTATATGAAAACGAATTATAGTGATATTGATTAAAAAAAAAAAAGTGCATGCATTGCTGGCTAAAGTTGCAGGAATGAGATAATATTTATAATTTTTCATATGTGTTGCTAGGAGAAAATAATAACCGAGATGTTTTCAGAACACTTAGATAATCAGTTCTCAAACAAATAACAATAGTAATAACAATATACACATTTCAAATCAACAACTAACGATTCAAGTCATAGCATAGTAATAAGACTACGGTGGGTTTTGAAATAAAATTTGCAACATATATCGTTTTCTACTCGGAGGTATCACGATTAGAACGTCACAAACAGGAAGTTTGATTCTTCACATTATATATATATATATATATATATATATATATATATATATATATATATATATATATATATATATACATATATAAAATTATATACACTAAGCAATCCATCCTCGTAGAATAAAAATATATACTAATTTTTAATTGTAGGTTTTATACGTAGACAATTTACGTTACATTTTTCCAAAATTTCCATCTTAAAATAAACTTCTAGACTCATAATAAATGAAATTTTGTCTTATTTTAAAATAAAGGTCTGATTGTGTAATGAGGTAACTAGAGTAAAAATACTACCTTATTTTTAAAAATTGATATAAATATGACTAAAATATCCCCCCCCCCCCCCGGCTATCCCTTCCATCACAACAAAAAAACCTATGCTATTCTACGCTTAAATACCAGTAAAATCGTAACTAGTTCGTAAGTATCATATTTACAATTCCGAACATTGTTAAAATAGCATGAAATGAAACAAATCTCATCTGATGGTTAAAAAGGCAAGACAACTTGAATAAGAAACATGAAATATTTAACTTTTTTTATAAAACCACGTAATGACTTCGTTCTCGATAGTTAACATGGTTTCATTAAACTGTGACATAGAAACTATTACAATTCACAGTTACTGGTTGAATGTATAAATTCCTATAAAATATGTAAAGAGACCTGCCAAGGGTCGTTAAGCTGATCACGGTAAAGTGAGCACTATTAGAGCCCTAGTTACTCCTTTCAGCCATATTTTATACTTTAACCGCCTTTTTAGATATATGTTGCGATGTAAGTAATAAACACAGTGTGTATATTCCACCTCACTCGGAATTTAATGTCTAAGGCTAAAATGAAATAATATTTATAGACTAGTATTCCAAACGAGAGGGCGTTTAAAAGTGCTCATTTTGCCGTGAATAGACTAAACTAAAAAATAATATCATTCAAGACATTTTAACTACGTGAAAAAAAATATTATTTCTGCTAAAGTAGTTGAAAAAAGAAATCACATTGGTGGCTTGCTTGCGGAAGCTCCAAAGTAAAACGGGCTAGAAGATTGTTTAGCCGGCCGGCATTGCGTGGTTAGCTGGGATGGTAACTTTCTGTGAGATACTCTGTGTTAGGATTCCGGGTAAGACAGTGATAACGTGTTTCCTATTAACATGTACGTTATTTGAGGTCGAGAGAACTTTTTTATGGCTAAAAAACAGGTACTCTAGCAAACAGGGCACTTAAAATACTGTCTTAATTTGTTGAAAATATTCGAAGTCCCTCTGTTATAGAGTATATCATTGAGAGTTTTTAAACACGTCACTAGAAATATGACAAAAGCAGACTACCAAAACTGCATTAAAACTCGACATAATACAACATTTCCGAAAACTCTTACGCATCAAGAAAGAATATGACATCCGAACCGGTGGGCCAAACCAGTGATTATGCCGATAAATTTTATTAAAATTAATTTGTGCAATTTAACACCATTCAACTGTACTAAGCCTCGTTCTCAAAACTATATCCTATTAAAGTGTTTTTTCTGACATCTAAAGTAGATTCACTTGAATTTTATGTATACGTGCATGTATAAGTATATGTTAATGTATTTCAGTGTTTTACGCAAAATTTGTAATGTGCATTTAGAAATAACCTGTATTTACATTAGTACAGAGGCGATTAAAGCATGACAAGTGTTAAAATGTTTTCTTGCAAAAGGTTTCGTTCTAAGTGATTTTAACCAGACTAAGCGGAATTATGGTCAGACAGTATGGATAGAAAAGTGTTATTTCATAAGGGAGGATATGTGAATTAAAAAAATGTAGAAATAAGTAGGGTAGGAAGATATTTAAGCAAATTCTAAATTAAATTTATACATTTATCAAGGCCCAAATATACGTTATTAATTCACATAGCTAATCGCTGAACTAGTGATGTAGACACAAAAAATTATTTTTTAGTGTGTAAATTTTATAACACATATAACAAGGCAAATATGGAGAGTATATTTCGGAGAGTATGGCCTTTTATCTCTCAGAAATAAAGGGTCAGTTACAGACAACACATTTTGTCAAGTGTTCAACTAAAAAAGATTTTTGAAACTGTACGGCGACGATTTTTAAATACTACGAAGAAGAGAAAAACGCGCAAAAAGTAAAAAAAAAAAACTGTTTTTATAGTTTTCAGAAATTAGTATATTTCAATAAATCTAGAAATTTCTCTGAAAGAGTCTATATTCTTAAACTATCCCTGTGACTATATTTTTTAGGTTTTGTACAAATTTTATTATGCTAAGTACATGGTTTTCCAGCACCTAAATAATATAAGCAAATGCCATTTAATGGGTACTAAATTTCAGATAATTATCTTCTCATTATTCGCCAACTACAATTCCCGTTAAAGTTTTATACTGTATACTTACTCAAGGCTTAATGCCTGAGAGCACTAGTAAATTATGCTTAAACCTGAAACATGCTATCCTATCTGACTTCCTAACTACAAGCTGTAATTCCCTAAATAATTACTTTTTTACCATAACTTCAAGAAAAAACGAAGCTTTGAAATGCACGCATGCACATACGATAATTTGGATTCACTTAAAATGTAAACGTTTGTATTATAGGCTATTCACGGTAAAGCGAGCATTTCTGGAGACTCTCTCATTTGTAATTATCAGTAGATATATTTCATTATAGCTTCAGACGGTAACTTCTGAGAGCGGTGGAATCAATAATCTGGGTTTATTACTTACATGGCAAAATTTATTTAAAAAGGTGGTTAAAGGATAAAAAATGGCTGAAAGCAAAAAGTAACTAGGGCCTCAAAAGTGCTCATTTTACCGTGACCAACCTATACTGTAAGTGTGGCATACTGGAACGCATATATATAATACACGTCAGTGCGTCACAATATAATTAAGTATAATTGTTTTGTCTTTGTTAAATTCGTCAATTGCCAGCCGTTACTCTAAATTTTATCCAGATCAAACAGGTAAATTTTAAGTAAATTCAAGTAACAGATCCCCACTATATGGTAAAATTCGAAGCTTGATATAGAGTTTACAGGAATTTGTTGTCGAACAAAATTGATGTTGGCTGTCTAGGAGAAAATGTGCAATAATTGAGAAAGGATTTGACGGAAGAAATTTATTTAAAAAGTATTTAGTTTCTCAGCTTATATTAGCTCGTGTAAATTACCGCCAGTAGAAACCTTGGGATATCGGCAATACTCTTCACTCTTTACCTTTTCAAAATAAGCCGATGAAATTAATCATGACGCACCGCAACAAATTTTCTTGGTATGAAATTTGAGAAGTTTCAACACGTTAACAGTGTTTCCTGTTTAACACTACGTAAAATATATTTACGATGTTTGTAAATAATTAATTTACTTAACGTAAAACACAATCACGCTAGATTACAGTTTCATTCTGCGCTCGGCGCGATTCAATACTGAAACGTAATGTACGCACTCGTTAACTGAACGCAACATGTGACCTTAAGGTTTATATATGTGAACATTTCTGCTCCATGAGCGCCAGATAATTTCTAGGTAGGACATGACCTAACTCCTGCACTTCTTGTTGTTTCCTTTCAAACCAAAACAAAACTATCAGGTAGTGTTTTCTAGATATTTCTCATATTCCCAAATACTTAAAATTCAGAAATATTTAGTAAGAGCGATTAAACTTAGGTAAAATCCAATTCTATGTAATAAACACCGACTAGACTCAATCCGCAAGGAAAAATTATTAGAAATGTATTTACATGCGTGCACTCAATTCGTCAGAGTAAGTAAAGGTTATATTTTCTTCTCTGCAGAAAAATCAGAAATGTTTTACTAAATTATAATCTATTCGCGGTTTGTCCACATTTCTCGAATCAAACCTTAGAAAAACTAGCCCATGTTTGACATGTTCGGTTGTTTACCAAATACTTCATGTGTCACAAGCGATTTATACTTCTGTTACTATAACAGTATTTTATTATTTTTTAAATTGAACTTTTACATATATTATAACAATATATTATATTCTTCTATAATTAATATGAACAAGAACAAAGTTGACAAGTTGTTGATGAAGCCTAATAAGTAATATTTCTCATGCAAATTATTATGTAACTTCGTGTGAACGAATGCGGTAAGTTGTTCCTTTGGTGTAATTTTCTATACTTGGTTAAGTTTTGTTTGCATGAGGTGCAACAATACCATACTTCAGCAGGACTTCAGGAAAGTTGGGGGTAGCCATAAATGGGATATACCACCAAATGCATATAGCCTACTAACTACTAGGTATCCTCTAAAAGAACAGTACTGCTTGGTTGAAGGGAGTTTTTTTTTTTTTTTTTTTTCGTTAAAATAACGTCAAAATCAGTGTCGTATTTCTCCTGAAATTTACGATTAAACTTGTAATATTCTGTACAAAGTACAAACATTTTAAATCATCAAAGCAAAATTATCTTTAACGCTCTAGTTATCGGGGAATTATTTTTCTTGTGAGATGATAGCACAAGGAACATTTCTAAAATATTCTACAAAATGCCATTTGAAGATGTAAAAGCATAAGTGTTGGAATTTATTATTGGTCAAAACTACCGGCGTTTTCCAACGCGACAAATTGATCACCAACATTAATATATAGGTGTATTGCATTTCGTTCATTCTAAACTTACTTCTCGATATTGATATTTATAACGGAGGCATTTTACGTACACGAGGAAAACGTATTCAAGGATTAAATAAACACACTATGTAGGAATTGAGGACAAGGTGTAAGAATAGTTAACAAAAACACCGCATAACGCATTGTTTAAGAAACGTAGCTCTAACAGAACGCATTGTTTAAGAAACTTAGCTCTAACAGAACGGATAATGTACGTGACATACTCCGCACACTTATTGTTAAAAAAAAAAAGACCTGAGTAAAATTTGTATTAAAATTTGACAATATTAACTCGCAAAAACTCTATAATTGCAAGAACCTGGCAGTTTGCGCGTATGTTGCTTTTGTTCGTATACTTACTTAGTTTCTACGCACTGCTGTCTCGGAAAGTAGAAAGACTTCACGTGTCTGGTAATCCTGCTATGGGTCTCGTGTGGGAAAAAAGGCGATCATCTGTGATATTTTTTGAGGAAGCATTCCCACTAAAATACGATAAAAAAAAATTACTCTCTTTATTGACAGTGTTCTCAAGTTATTTTTTTCATCTCCATGTAAGTTTTAATTATAAGAATAAATACCTATTTTAAGGTGCTGGCTCTCAGTATGCTCTCTTTCATACATACACATAAATCATTTTACAATGTATTGAATGCAAATGACATCTGAAAAACGCTGTGAGCCGCAATAGTTTCGGAAGTACTGCTGTTATTATGTAGTCAATGCAGTATTCCAAGAGAAAGCAATATTCACAAATGTTTTAAGTTAAACATGTTAATTTAAGATGCCGCTATTATAGAATCAGTCACGAGGATACTGTACTTGTGAAGGCAATCTATTTCAAGAAGAGATTTGCCTACGTTGTCTCCCTGGCGAGGTTAGGAGAGCCTCATCAGGCGCTAACAGTGCGGCGTGTATTCAAGCTCACATCCGCACAAAACATATGTTTTCGGAGAAACGACAGCACACTAGCGGTTTACTGCTGGTGATAGTGACTGGATGGCCTTGAGGTTAAAGTACTTAGGCTGTACATGACAGTCACGTGGTTATCGTGGCACCCACACGAACTCTCAGTAATTGGTTTATATGCTGCTGTGGGCGACTTCATGGGAGGAAATTACGAGGGCGCCACGGCGTCTCATTGGCAGACACCTGAAAAATTCGTGGGTTCAAAGACATGTAGGCTATACTCTACAGCCTTATGTACAAATATACCGATATCAAATGATAAACATACAGATTGTAAACCAAAACACCCACCTGCTTCGCAGAAGGTGGCTACACGATTGGATGCGAGATTGAAATGAGAGAAAAAAATGGCTGTAGAAACGTAATTTCTGTACATATAACGCATATATATTGGCAATGTAGGGGCAGCAGACACACTGGTGGTTGGTAACATATAAAAATTGTTAACATAAATAATAATAGCAACAGAACTGCATATATGCTGTGTCCTGTTTGTCACTTTATCTCCAACTATTAATATAGTTCCTACAGCAGAGCAGATCTACTCTTCTTGAAGAACAGATAGTTCGTTCAACAAAACAACTTCAGTATATTTGCATTGTTCCCGCAAATAAAAACCGAATTGTAATAAAACTAGCAGAAAATGATATTTTTTTTGATACAGAAATTTCGTTGCTGCGACCACGAAACCAGATTACACAACTGTACTGTTGTTTCTCTTCTGCTGTTTATTCTTATAGTGTGTGGCTAAGTTTCATCTCTGTAGTATACATCAAGCTCGACTAGAGCCGAGTGACGGGCAGGGTACATGCCACATTGATGGCTCCTACACCAGAGGTGTACGCAAACCTGTCAGCTCTGGTGACATATTATAGAGGAGGGGGCGGATATTGCCAACAAAAGTAAAGACTTGCTAACGGAGGTCCGAGTGTTTCTACCCTGGGAAGTACGTTTATTTTCTTGTTGAATATTTTAGCAGTAATCAAGCTTATTTAATTACAAAATTATGTGCATTTCTCTGACATTCTTCAAGATATAATATGTAAACAGGTATATTGGACAAACTTCAACATTTTATATCCCTTGCATAACATTTTAATAATCAAAATTAAAAATACAGCTTTACTGATTTTCCTCATGCAAAGCGAGCAAGAAACGGAAGTTATGCTCCTATCCAAAAATAACTTACTGCGATAACTGTCCAAAATTTAGGATTTTCATGGGAGGCGATACTCCCTTATCGCTTCCTACCTACCCCTCAGCACCACACGGCCGGCCATAACGGCAACAAAGACACGCGTGCTGAGAGACCGTGGGGTACCTACTTGGGGTAGATCAGGCTGATCAATCAACACTCAGGGGCCACGTTCAGCGGCGCTCACTGGTCACTATCGGCGGGGGAAATGGTACTCTCTCATATGGAAATATTTTCTTCAGTAGGCGTAATATGGAAGTACGGTTTTTAAAATTGTTTTCCGTGTAGGGACCCCCAAACTTTCTTCCGGCCTGGGATTATTCCATTCCCCACACTCCCCGGTAGCTTATCACCCTCTACAGATCTACAGCACATAGTCAATTCACAATTACTTTCGCCTCTTGCAAACAAAGCTTAGCCAAGTTTAGAAAATTACAACAAAGTGACAATGCACCGCATTCGTGCGCACTCAGATTAAGGCAATATTTTGCATGAGAACTATTGCTTACTAGAAATTATCGACCGTTATAACTCATAAGAATAATAAATGAAATATTATAATATATATAAGTAAAAGTTTAATTTAACCAAAAGTAAGAGAATTTTATGTTAACTGAAGTATACAGAATGTTTCGTAACTTATGTCACAGGCTTTGGGAGCGGACTCCTTACGAAAAAACGTTACAAAAATGCCGATTGACTTATGTCCGGAAACGACGCCTAAGAGTGGAAAAAACACCCCCAACAGCTGGGCTTCAAAATTAATTTTTATTTAATAAAGTGGAAACAAATTAATATTAACTTAAGATACATAAATATTGTAAATAAATACTACTTTTTTGCCATTTTATTTAGTAAAAAATCACTTACAAAGCCCAACTTTCGGGGATGTTTTCAACCCTTAGAAGTTGTTTCCGGACATACGTCAATCGGCATTTTCGTAATTTTTTTCTATAAGGAATCACCTGCCAAAGTTTGTAAGACAAGTTACGAAACATCCTGTATATGCACGTGATATACGACATATCTAGGAAACAACCAAACACGTCATACATGGGGTGTTTTTTCAAAGGTTTGATTGAGAAAGTGTGACCGGGCTGTAGTCCCGCTGTCACTGGAGAGGAGGAAGGAGGCAGCACTCACCTGCTTTGTTGGCAGCAGCGACTGCGGTGGCGGCGGCAGCCACGTTGTGGTTGAGAGCCAGCTTGCCGTTCGCCTCGAACTTGGCCTGGGCGACGGGGATGGGTCCCGTGTTGGTCATGGTGGCCGCCGGCATCATGAGCGTCGACATGGCCAGCATTGGGACGACGGTCGGCGACGAGCGCGGCACGCCGAGGTACGGCAGCAGGCTGGCTGGCATTCACAGCCTCCCTCGTCGGGGTTCGTCAGAGAGAGGGAGGGGTGCACGGCGCGTCGGCGTCAAACAGTGGCGAGAAGATGAAGAAGAAGAAGAAAACCAGTTCCTTCAAGTCCCTGCACTTGGCGCGCACGTGGCCCCTTCACACACCCTGCTGCTGGCGCATTTTCCTCCCTCCCTCCCACCCTGCTGCTCCGGAAGATGATCTCCGCCGGACCGCGAGCTCACCTCAGCTTCTTCTACGTCACCACAAGACGTGTATCTGTTTAGACTGGCTTAGTCTTGAAAACAGCTTCCTATCGCGAATGATAAGTCTTCCTTATCGCTTCAATACCCCTTTGTCTGTTTTACAAGTTTGGTGAAAGACTTGGGGGGGGAAAACAGAAAATAAGTTCAGCGATTTGTTTTCCTGAAAGAGACGAGAAAATGAACACACGTGCAAGCCCTGGAAAGAAAAATAATTCCTTTTTTCGTCTTTCCCTTTTCAGTGTGTCTTCGGACACGCAAGAAACGGCGAGGGAAAATAAATAACTTGGAGGGGTGTAACGGAAAGTTCTAACGAGGCGGATTGCAGAAAGAAAGTTCTAATGACATGTGAGGATAAATTATAGCGGTACAGAAATAAACCTGTGTCAACGGAGTCGATGATGGAGAGGAGACACAACTATCTTGAAGAGCGAAACGGTAACAAAAGTGGTTTTGGCTTTCCTACCAAAATGCACTACGGGAAATAAAGAGATTATTTCTGTTTTGCGCAACCTACTCGATTAACAGTTGAGCCGAGCAGCAGGCTACGTCTACAATTGCTCCCTTATATTAGAGTAATTTAAAGCACTTTTATTGGTTAGCTAAGCTTAAACCTTTGATATGTTCAGTTGAGAGTGATTACAGCAAAGAGTTCACGGAACGTTCACCTAGCTACAGCGGGCGATATTCGTCTAGGAAGGGTCTCTTTCGCTGGCGATCACAGGTCTTGGGCCGCAGGGACGTGCGTACGGGTGGTCGCCTTGACGCTGGGCGCCGAAATGCTGGTCATGCTTGCCGGCCGCGCAGGAGCGTCGTTCGACGTCGTGTGGCTGTGCTGGCGCTGTCGGCAAGTCTTGCCCCTTCGTCGCGTGTAAGGGCCGGCCGGCTGCGAGCGATGTGCAGGGTTGTCTTGTCCCTTCCGGGCCCGTTCGGATTTTCGAGATCGTGCGTTCGACCCGGCCGCCACCGCGTGCAGCACGACTCTGGCCGACAGTCCGGGGCGGCTCGGGGTTGGTGACTGGCGGGGAGGGAAGGCCACCCCTCCGCGGTGGTGCGAGAGGGGAAGGTTGATCACGAGGGGTGGCGGAGATGCCCGAGAGACCCGGCGGGAACACACGAGGCCGTGCCGTTCAAACCCCGTCGCCGGGGCGACGAGCAAGCCACAAGAAGAAGGGGAGAGATCAGGCATTCAGTGTAGGGGCTTCACCATCCGTGAATGAGGTGTGCTTCGCTACTGCCTTGCGCCCTATACACACCTAGTGCATTGCGCACATGGTGTCATGCACTAAGTTCAGTACGGTGGAGATATATACAAAAGTGTATGGCACACATGCCAAAATTAAAGACAGTTTCTTTAAGTTGCTTTACACATCACTGTAATTTTATTTTACTTGTGTAAACAATTTAACGGAAGTAAAAATATACCGACGTTAGTTAATAATAATAAAACAAGGTGAAATTTTGGTCCTTAGCATCCCGTAAACATTATTTGATCTATCGTGCCTCGGAAATATCGCCGTCGAAATATAAACATTTAAATACTGGCAATTTAAAACTAACAATTATTATTTTTTACTTTAGAAAACAGCTACGCACGAATGCCAAAATTAAAAAAAAAAAAATGTGTCGTATGTCAAAAGTTTCAAAATAAGTATCTCAGAGATGAATCTATGAACGTTCTCAAGTCGGCTTTATAATGAAATAACTTAAAAAATTTTGGTACTTAATCGAAAATTATTTACAATATAATCTTTAATTAAGAATATGGCGAAGCCTAGTAGGGTTGAAAGGATATTTAAATGTTTAAAATCACAGCTTGTTGGTTATCACGAATTAAAATAACATTCTTTAAAAAAAATATATATTACTGCCTTTTACTGCTGTTTTGTTCGTCGCAACATTTCGTGAACAGCAAGGCCAGTGTTGGGCGATGGAGGTCGAGTGGCTCAAGGCTTTCACAACAAACGACTTTCGTTCTCTTGCCCGAGAGCGTATCGGTGGAGCGAATCGATAGAAGAGCCGGTGTTTTGGCGGCGCAGCTTCCAGGCTGGACCACTCGGCGCACGCTCGCCTGGCGCCACCGGAGGATACTTCCCGCACTGCGAACTTGCCTACCAGGTTGCAGCACCGTACAGGCGCGTCCCTCAACTCCGCGACGCTGCCACAGAGCGTCGCCAGCGTTTTCGCTAACCGCTCCGAACAACATTTTTATTCACTTTTACCTGCGCATATTAAAAAACATTATTTTAACTCACGATGAAAAAGTTTTATTATTAACAAGTTATCTCACGTTCCGGCACTATTAGCATTCGAAAAAATGAAATCTTTACTCTGAAGTTCGCTAACGTTCTGAGAGCACAAAAATTGTGATAGATAAAATGTGGAGTGTTTGTAATACTTTTTGTTAAAACACCGTAGGCTTAGTTAATTACGGCGCTTGAAGAACGTAATATTTTTTTATCAGTTGAATAACATATCAGTGACTGTTCAAACAACTCGAAACAAAAAAAAAACAATATAATACATATGTACATAACCTTAGAGTATAACATACGCTAAATTATGTTGATTATTTGAACTATTCATCTGGTTTTCGCAACATTTTTTCAACTTAGCTTGTAGGAAATTTTAATATTTAATGGTTGCGAGACAAATTAAAAAAAAATATATATTTCCCACAACTAACAAGCTATTAACGTTAAATTTTTTTTTCTTAAATCATGCCAAACAAATATTTAGCTTATGCTTAGAAACGCGCTGTGTGAGTGAAAAAAGTGATATATCAAAAAATATTTTCTTTTGCCAACCACTCAATGTCTTAAATAATTTTTAGTTCGGGTACCAAATTATACGTCCAGTACAATAATTTGGTTCAATAAAATGCTCATATTTCGTTGGTTATACACAAAAAAAACTACGTACATTGTTTACTCGGAATTCACATTCCCATTTAACTCAATTCTCTCTGTTTTTAAATGGTACGATCACCAATCACTTAAAAATATGCATAGAATGTAGTACCTCTCCTTTGAAATCCAATACTTAAGTCATATTTTATTGTTATAAATATTAAAAATTACTTTAGAAAACTGTATTATATTGTTATTTTACTAGACTTTTGGAATTAAAGTGTTTTACGATGTCACCAAATAAAAACACCTTTCAAGAAACGTAACCATATATTTAAACTCTGAGCAGTTTAACTCTCAACAATTCACAAAGGAGCGCTTCTTTAAATACAATATTTGGCTAAGCAAAAACATTCAAGATTTTTGGTTTTATAAGTTGCTGAATTAATATTTGCAGAATTAAAACTTTTTAAAATTATTAATTAACACAAACTAGTATACTGCAAAAATCTTTAATAAAAATTTATTTAAAACTTATTAACAAATACTATGTTTTATACACACTTTAAGTAATAAAATTTGCATTTACTTACGGATTCAGCAGGTTTCGAGAATTTTTAACAAAACTTTAAAACCTAAATATATAAGAAAATAATGGAAAATTGTTTGTCCTAGGTTTAGCTTTTAAATAACTTTAGTGTAGTAAGAAACATATGTGAGGAGAGAGAAGACTGTTTTAATAGAGTAAACAAATTGCAGACAACTCGTAGTAATTTTGCATTAATAATAAATATAATAATAATTCGTGTAGTACTTAAAGGCCAATTAAAAAACCCATACGACAATAATATCCTGGGAGACGGCACAACATGCACAAATATTCTGTCGGTAATATTACTCGAAATGGCAAACAGCTGGGCTCACTACTTTACTCTGCAATATCCAGTGGCATAAAAACTTTTGTTAAATCGTTCTGATTGTTCAAGAGTTGAAATAATTAAAGCAACATATTTGCTTTATCGCCATTTTTAAAATAAGAGTCTGATTTCTTAAAACTCCGTAAATATTACATACTTCCAGTTATACTTACAGTGCTCCAAAAATTCCAAGCATTGTGTTGTCCTTATAGCCCGAAATCGCATAATAAATAGTTGATATACTAAAATCATTGGTTTCACAAATCCCTGCCATTCTACTATTACGAATTACAAAAATGTTACTATACACTGGGGTATAAAATAGCCAAACGTGTTAAACTTGACTGCTTTCACTACACGCGGTAATAGTTTTGTTTTATAAATCAGCGCGCTGCGCGTTGTCGAGCTCTAAATGAAGTCTGATATGTACCAACAATGTTGTGTGAATTAAAATGTTCAATAAATCCTTTACATTTATTCGCGCTCGTAGTTACAGGCAATAAGATCAGTGATCCAAGACCATGCCCTGAATCGAAGACCTCCGAACTTCATACTCAGGATCATCACAGTCCTGTAACTTTAACTAACCGGGCGTTTGCAAACGTCCGCACGTTTATCAGCTCTCCACGACACAGAATGAGTCGTCGTTTTACAGACAAATCTTTCAGCGTTTCTAAGTTCGCAAACTTTATCCTCAGATTCACTGCAGACAGCGGGCGACATTCTATCATGTCTCGTCAACTTCGCCTTGTCAAATGAATCCAAGTGCAACCTCCACCTGTCGGATATTATTGATTACTTACAATTTTGAAGCCACCGTCTGAAACGAAACCTTGCGGTTTGACTGTAGCACACGTCGAAGGAATTGATGATGTCGATTCATCAATATTTTCGGTTATTTGAGTATAATTTTGAGAGTTATTACTCCCTCACTTTTCTCTTTAACCTCTACATCTTCCAATATTTGGCGGAGTATATGAAACTTAATTGAAATATCAAGAATTTATATTAAAATCTGTAGGCACCCATTCTAATCGGTTATATGGTGTCGTGCGTTCATATTGGTAGCTGCAGGTGTTATGAACGTCAACTAAACGTTCGATGTCCTTGAAAGGGTCTGGCGGGTAACATTAATTACACAAGGTGCTTCAAATGGAAACATTTAGAGTTGACGGCAAGAACATTTTCAAACGTTTAGAAATAAAGAGCTCTATTAACATAGTAATGAAATAGAACTGTCGCTTAGAAAGAGAGAACTGCTGCCAAATAAGCTAGTTTGCTATCTGCCGCGGGTGATTCGGATCTGGCTGAAGAATGAGCTTTTAGCTTATCCTCGTGTGAAAAATTGTTTACGTTTGAATTTCAATATACAAAAACCATAATGATCTACTGAAAATATATTTTATGGATTCAGGTGTTATAAATGAAACTTTTAGCTACCCACACTCTGAAATATAATCGATGGATTGAATTGGTAGTATTAAAGTTACCGTAAATTGTGTTTTTGACATCTACTGATACGATGGGAAAAATCAGATCTGTTGTGAGCGAAAATAGTTTTGTTGAGATCAACAAAATTATTTCGTCACAAGATATGGTGTAGTGACAAACTTTTTTTCGTAATTTCAGTATTTAGTGACTACCACAAAAAGTGCTTTTGCTGTCACTAGTAAATTCAACGTGACGGTTGGCAATTATATCTTCCTTAGTCGCAGCAAAATTGTAACGATTCTAGCAGTAATAATGGTTGGCGAGGCTTACCAAAGGGTTATCATAGGAAGGTAGTGTGGTTTAACAACCAATAAAAACCAAAAGTAATGTTGCCAGACCGGACGTCGAACCCGCGGGTTCTTTCAAATGCCAACTGAGTGTTTTACCGCTATGCCACCTCGCTTTCACTTAAGATACACATTCCACCATCTAGTATGTGGCACGCATGCCAAAATCTGACAACTACTTACTTGGGATAGGGGAAATATTTACTCCATCCCTAATTTCGTAAGAATGTCCTTCACGAATAAGTTGGAAACCTGAAGCAAGGAGACGAACACAGACAAATATGGCACAAGGTGGCCACTTACAATACGCCAGTGCGCATAACATAACGGATGTAGTTCTGCAGTCGCAGCAAATATTTTATTATGGGTGGCATCGATGCTATTGCTGCGAACTAAATACTTTATGGCATCCGACAAACATATTTTTCAATCAATAAACTATTACGTCCGAGAGTATTAAATGGCTTTAGTACTTGTAAAGTCAAACTACGTTTTATGCGCACCACTATTTCTTTTGCAGACACCAAAATGTCAAACTACGTTTTATGCGCACCACTATTTCTTTTGCAGATACCAAAATTTTGCTTTGAAAATCATTAACTGAATTCATATTGATGTCAACAATAAACTTATGTGGCCACTAAAATTTATTTTTGGCGACTACAAACAGTTTTATGTTAATCACGAAAAACGTTTGGTAGAGTAAATACCAATGAAACACGTTGTGGGTGCAATAAAATATATTTTCCTGTTATGTTTTTGTACCCATTAACAAATATTTGACAAATAATTGGTAAAATCGAGAATAAGAACCGCTAACATATCAGCAGAGTTTCAGTGTATAGCAAAAATAAGTTTCACTGATCCAGATTTTAAGTGCATTCGCCAACATGAGCGCAGGTGCAAAAATGTGGGGAAAATATTGGGGGCTGTGTTGGGGACACGGCCGTTTGTTTTGCGTGAATACGTCTACATTGACGCGCTCGGACGCCTTGATGTTTATTTTACGTTCCTGGCACCGCTTCACTCGATCATATGGGGGTTTTTTTGATGGGTATCACTGGATTGCTTTTGAGATGCTCTTTCCAACCGTATACTATTTCTGTATTTCGACTTGGCTTTTTGACGAGTATAGGCCGAAATTGGGTTAAGTTTTCTTAATTTTTTTTTTACATTAAACGCATACAATTTCATCATAACCACGCCACAGAAATGGATCGATCTTGACGATTATTGTCGATTTAAACTTAAACGAGCGTCGTAGCTTCTTCCAGTCAAAAGTTATACTAAGTGGAAGTTATGAGACGCGGCGAAACGAACTCAAAATTGCGGCGCTCCTTCCCCCCTCCCCTCCCTTTTATAATATCACCCTTGCGATGCTTCGCAGTCCTCACTCAATGTAACATATTATTTAATCCTTTGGCAATGGAGGGGTATAATTGCATTTTGAATGTAGACGATAGATTCGGCGCTCCAATGCCAACCTGTGTATCCCCCAATTTTATTATCATCTAATTTTCTGGCATGCCTCCCACTATGGTCACAAATTTAAAGACGTACTCACGTCACAAACGTAGTGTTCTATCCACCGGACGAACAAGTGTTCAACTCAGTCATGGTGCAAGCTGCCAGTAACCTCCTGTTTCGCCAAATTCGGCCGTTAGAATGAAAGACCGCTCGAGCGTCATCTGGCGGTTGAAATCGTATTTTGACGATACGGCACTTGCATTGCACGTGACGCTACGCACCCTGACCTACACCACAGCGCATTTTTGTTGCTGGGTCATTGAAAAGCCATCTTGCATTTATGCGATGTAATCCGGCAGCACTCTGCATGGCGACCATGCTGAAGTACGATCACAGATGTTACAACATGTTCGTGCAAGCATTATCGCACATGCACGAATTCCTGCCGAATTGATCTGATATTCACTTCGTGTGCCTCCTCTAAATTCTGACTGACTTGTACAAACAATTTTCTATAGACTGTTCACGGTAAAGTGAGCACTTTTTAAGGCCCACCCAACAGGCTTTAACCACTAACAATATAACTTACTGCAATCTCAGGCATTAAATTTGTAAGGTGGTGAAATGTATACACTGTGTTTATTAGTCACATTGCAATTTTTATATTAAAAAGCAGTAGGAAGATGGAAAAAACGACGAAAGGAAAAATTTAGAAGGGCTTTAAAAAGTGCTCACTTTACCGTGAACAGCCTATACTTCTTATATTTGAGATCTTAGGATCTTTCGCAGCATGTATATATACATTTCACGGACAACAGTGCTGAAAATATTTCTACTTAATATAATTATACTGTATGAACTGGTTCCTAAATTAAAAACACTATTATTTAGATTAATTTTTAAAACTCGACCACTACAATAATTGCTACGAGTAATTTGCTTATTTTATGTTTTAGGGCAAGTTAATTTTATCCTCCTGTAAAACATATTGCTACATCAGATCCCATATCAATAAGAGCCAAGATTTTACGGCTTGAACATTTCATTGTCAATCCTTAAAGCGGAATTAATTAATATCTGCGTTGGACATTAATTTAATTTAGATTTGTAAATGGCACGTGGAAAATTAGTTATCTACTTAAAAAATATGACTTCCGTTTCTTCAACATGTATTCCGTTTCTCGATAAATTTGGAAACATGCAAACTTATACGATAAAAAATCTACACGTTACTAAAAAAAACTGAGGCTAGTAATTTTTTTTCCCACAAATCGGTAGGCAATGAAAAAAAATTATGATTTCCACAGGTTTATAAAATGATTAAAGGAAATCGGTATCTAATAAACACATTGTAGTTTTCATAACAAAGAGAATATGTTCTGACGGTCGTCGGAAGCTTCCTATCAGATGTTGAGTGTCACTAACACGGTGTAAATACCCCGGTTGCTTGGAAAAATATACCAAAATAAGGAACCGTTCAGTTTAAGAGAAATCATACCTTATTATAGCCACAAGACAATGTTCCGCCTACTTGTGAGACAGAGTAAGTGCTCTATTTTATCCCGCATATTAATTTCTTCTATAACCTATTGTATTACAACAATTAATTTTCAGTCAGGTTGAGGTATTTTAGACGTTAAAATCGCCAGGAATTTGTGTTTGTGTACAATGTTTGCTATCCCTAAAAATAAACAAAGCAAATAAAGATATTCCCCTAATCTCAACACATTGGATACAGTACGTAACGAATAATATTGTTGGCAGTCTTCAAAAATTCTATACTCACTCACACACACACACACACACACTCGCACACGCTGCTGTAGCCAGCAATAGTAACAACCCAGGTGAAACCCAACGACCCTTAGTCTACATGTTTAAATTCCACATTTCATGTGTGATTGCTGTAAATATAGTTTTTGCTTTACTAAATATATTTGAGTTTATACACTATGATGAATATTTATTTTAAAAAATAGTCGCTGGAATAATCTAAGAGAATTTTAGTTATAGAATGTGCCTAATGATAGACGCCACCTAATGCTTAGGTGCCAGGGTGTTTGTAAACTTTCGTATTGGCTGTTCACGGTAAAATGAGCACTTTTGAAAGCCCTGCATAAGATTTACATGTAGACACGTTGTGTATTATTCCGCCTTATGTAAAATTAACACTGACATGGCCTCATCACTTTATTCATGCGTCGGTCAAAAGAAACTTTGAAATTAGTAATAAATTAAATACTTTACATATCTGCTCATTTTTACACTTCGATGCATAAAAAAAAAACAGAAAGCAAAAGAAATAATTTTAAGGTATCACAAATGGCTACGTAACACTTTTTATTTCACGTTTATATATGGAACTACTTTCCATCCATCGTTACCAACTTTACGGGGCGAATGTCACTCAGTGCGCCCATTAAAATAAATGGATGCAGAGGCAGTAATTTTTTTAAATATTCATTTCTATAGTGCTCACTTTATCGTGAACAGCGTTTAACTAAAAGAATGTTCTGTTTATAATTATAGTAATGTCGTGTAGGACATGCTTCTTCACTTTATCCATACCAATGCAAACAACATATTACCTTCCATCGTACTGGGATAAGCCTGAAAATCCTTTAATGCTTGTATCTTCCTTTACAGACAATAGACATCTGCCATACCACATCGGCAACGTGGAGTAACAACTGGAGATATCGGGCTATTGATTGGCGTAGATCTCTTTCACAGTCACTTTAATGCCCAATACCTGGACATTGTATGCTAAGTAATTGAATTAGAATGGCCTCGTAAAATGGGGAACTACCCACCCAATGACAACTAACATCTAAGTATCAAAGTTCTGGATGATCATAAGCGTTCGATTGTCCAAGATTGCCAAAATGAGGGACATAAATAAAAAATAAATAAATTCAGGGTCGGCCCACTGATATCACTTTAGCACTTGTTCAGCTAAGATGTTCGGGAATAGTGCTAGAACACCCACATTCTGGAGAAGGCTTGGGGGTTCTTCCATTCCAAACACTTGCTGGCATAATGAGTGATGACACAGCTCCAGTGGGGTTCTTAGCGCGCAGGATAATCGGATAATATTCCAAGTTCAAAATGGGCGTTATTAAAAAGGAGTGGAATGAATTCACACAACAGTAAATCTATACTACTAACTAAAACAAAAGTGTCTGTGATTTTCCAATTTTCCAATTTTTCACTCTTAATTATTTTTTCACGTAGTATAATTGATAACTAAGTCATATCTGATGTTAATTATTTTCGTATCTGTCTGTCTGTCCGAACGGATTTAACTCGAAAATCGCTTAACGTATTGACAACAAATTTACACAGTATACAAATAATAACCCCAGGATTAACTTAGTCTTTGTTTCATCAAAGTATCTCAAACGGTTCCGGAAAAAAATGATGATCAGGGACGTAAATAGGTACTGGATTAAGCTTTTCTTAGGATTACTGCTTTAAAAAAAGCATTGTAGAAAATTGTTCGCAATGTCTCCTTTCTTTTTTGTCTATGATATGGGCTGTAAACCTTTCCTTCTAAAAAAACCATAGTAGCCCAGTGGCTTGAGTTATTCTAAATGGGGCCGCAGTGACCCAGTTAATAGATATATATCAAGTGTGGCCGCAGTAGCTCAGTGGCTAGAGAACCCAATAAGGGGGCCGCAGAAGCTCAGGATCTAGAAAACCCAATAGTGGAGCCGCAGTAGCTCAGTGGCTAGAGCACCTAATAGTGGGGACGCAGTATCTCAGTGGCTATAGCATCCAAAAAGGGGGCCGCAGTAGCTCAGTGGCTAGAGAACCGAATTAAAAAAGTGACTACATCAATTCATAGTCCTAAATATCATGCTAACATAAAACATGTGCGAAGCGATAGCAGGGTTTAATTTAATAACTCCATTAAACAAGGAAGAAGAAATATTAGTATTTTAAACATAAAACCTTAATGAAAATATGGTGGGATTTATTTTAATAACTTTGAAAGAAATAATGCGAACGAAGTCGCACGGGTCAGCTAATACATAATATACTGAAGAGCAGGCCCTGCCATGTTCAAGTTGAGTTGAGAGGTTTTGACAGCTCTTATCAGCGAGGTCTTGAAAGTCTATGAAGGTGAAGAGAGGTGAATATGGAGCGGCGCCGGAATGCAAGGGCAGGGAAATGGGAGATCCCCGAGAAATTTCGCCGACCAGTGGCATCGTCCGGTACGATTCCCACGTCGTGAAAATCCAGCAGCGACCCCTCCCGGAATCGAACCTGGTTCGCCTTGTTGGGAGGCGAGTGCTCTAACCACTGCCCCAACGCGGCCTCCTAATGAATGAGGAGATCTACACAGGTGTTTGAAATATTTTTAAACTATACATTATTCTTGAACTAATCATAAATGTGTTGAAACATGAACCAAAAGAACGGCAATGAACAAAAACCAACTTATTTGCATAGTGCAAACTCTTAAATAAAACACAGGGAGACGTTTTCAGCGAGACTACAGAAATCGGCGTGACTAGGAGTGCGATGAATGTCACAGATAGTGACTTTGTCACAGTCAGGTTTTTTTTCACTACAGTGATTTGTCCGTTGAACTCACGGGAACAAAGTCTCGAAACATATTGCCCCGCCTCTGGCCGCGCTTTTCAGGTTAATGTTCATTCGCGCTGGTTGTTACCGATACTATTCACGGTGACAGGTACGCATTGAACAGCAACTGCCACACAGTGGTCACAAAAAAAAAATACAGTTGTGGAACGAAACTGCTACACGCCACTGCGAAATATATGTTCCATCTACGTAACAGCTGTACTATGAATCCTTTTAGAAATTATATTCACTGATATAATATCAATTGCAAATAAAAGTGTAAAGATATTTTTTTTTCGTTTAAGACGAAACCTATTATCACTCCGAATGACGATATACGTAATATCCACAGTATTTATGTAAAAAAAAGTACAGTATATCAGACTCAGTACCCCTTGATAAAGGCAGTTCACGATAAAGTGAGCACTATTGAAATGAACGTTGGAAAAAGGTCACTGCTCCTACCTACATATATTTTAAGGGCCGCACCTAGTGACATGCGCCCAGTAAAGTTGGTAATGATGGATGGAAAGTAGTTCCACATCTTGAAGTCGAATAAAAGGTGTCTGGTAACCATTTGTGATGTCATAAATTATTTCTTTTGCTTTATGTTTATTTAATGGACGGAAGTGTAAAAATTACCAGTTTTGTATAGTAAAAACTTTTCAAATAATTCCACTGTTTCGCTTGACCGACGCATGAATAAAGTGATGAGATCCATGGCAAAGTTATTTTTACATAAGGCGAAATAATACACAAGACGCATACAAGTAGATCTTAAGCAGGGCTTTGAATAGTGTTCATTTTAATGTGAACAGCTGATGCAAATATAACCCCCGTCGTGTTGAAAAAGTGCATAAAACTTAACGAAAAAGTGGTATGTTCGAGTAATATCGTTGCAAGATAAGCATTTTGCTACGCCTTGGGAAAATAAAGTATTGTGCAAACTATGATGATTAGAATAATGTGGGATCACCTAACGTCAGTAGGTGGATGATATGCAAATTTTAAATTTGTTAAACATTTTCGTGTAATCATTATTCCGACCGATACGGCAATCACGAAATCAATGAACGCTGCTAACATCGAGAGAAAATTAACAAATTTTGTAAAAGTGTTATTTGGATATGATATATTTTTAATATAATGTGTCCACAAAGTTTCCTGGTCAGAAATATTTATGAAACGTAAGAAAATACCAACTTAATACATAAATAAACAAATCTAACTGCATTCAAAATACTCTATTAGTTATAAATAGGACCACCTGTTTTACGCGAAAATATTTCAGGACACCTTGTACTCCAAAACACCATTTTGAGCTCAGATCCACTTTCGTGATTGGATTATTTTAACTGTCGCGCATTGCAGGTGTCTGCCCGATAATCACGGATACTCAGTGTTGAAGTAACTTCATTCTGATTGGCCCAATAAGTTAAGGAACTGTCTCCCGACAAAGACACGTGGCAACTAACTGAAACTGTCCGTATGCCATGGGACATTGGAGTCTAAATTTCGAGTAAATTATTTTGACCAAAAACCTATGGCCCTAGTTATAAATTATTACTTTTAAAACTCTTTCGCAGGACTTTTTTATCATTTATATATGATTTTATGCACTGTTCGCTTCAAATAAATAGCTTTTAAAAAGTAATGTTAACACATCTCTTGAATGGAAACACTGTAAGAAAGAAAATACATTTTCGGTATACGATTGCATGTTGTCATCGCTAGTCACGTTGATAAAAAGTCACAGATGTACGTCAAAACTATTTTTGTAACTATCGCTGTTAGAACTATAAATTAACTAAAACGGTTACCATTTTCCCCAGACGTAGAGGTATCCTTTCCAGCGTCTGGTGGTAGGTTTCTGGTTTCAATAATGGGTAGAATATTGACGAACCCCGAGACACTTGAACACGGCAGGGCATGTTCTGTAGTGTGTTATCAATTTTCTTTTGGGAAATTCACCCCACTCCTCAGTGGCGGCACGTATGGCTTAGTGGAGAGTTTACAGTATGTTCGGACAGCTGGCGATGTCTTCTTTCAGAAAGGTCCCGGTATTTCCTATTGCAACGCCCTTGCCCAAGGGCGGTGCAAAGGGGCATACAACAACCCGCTGAACGTTACCATAAAACAGCAGAAATAAAGGACCTTTGAAAGAGAGCAAAAAGTATGGCACACATTTTCTGAAAAGAGGACCACATGAAATATTTGTCATTGTAATAATTTTTATTTGTTTTCAAAATTATCATGAAGAAGAAAACTAGCAAATCCAGTATATTTTACACTTGATTAAAAAATCTCATCAATTTCATAGTAAAAACACTTGAACACAGTTAGTATTTATACTTTCTCATTATATATGAGTAATACTGCCAGCAAATACTTGGCTGTTCTCATACAATATGATATAAAATTTACCAGCCATATGATAGACACACATAGATAAACTTTATTTTGGCGATATCATAAAACTCTACATTAAAATTTACATTGAGTATTTTCCTTCCATCCAAAACACTGGGGCCGCGGTGGCTGAGCGGTTAGCACACTCGCCTCCCACCAAGGCGAACTGGGCTCAATCCTCGGCCGGGTCACCGGATTTTCACAAATGGGAATCGTGCCGGACGAAGTGGGTTTTCTCGGGGATCTCCCGTTTCCCCCGCCCCTTCTTCATTCCGGCGCCGCTCCATACTCACTCCAATCACCCTAATCGGCTCTGAAGACCTCGCTGTTAAGAACCTCCCAAATCTCTTCCTTCACTCACTCACTCACTCACTCACTCCATCCTAAACAGCATATTTTCCGTAACCTTCAGAACTAACTGTTTTCATCATTAGGAGAGAACATATTTGCAACATGGCGTGTTCTTAAAGTTTTCAGTATAAAAGCCATGCACGATCGGAATTTTATGTTTACTACACGTTACATTACTGTAGTTTCCATGAATTTTCATAATTTTAAACTATTATTTTGATCACCAAAATACTAATATTTAACTTACTCTTTACATTTCTCATTTATGTTAAGACCAATTGCCAAGAAAACAAACGTTGATTTTTTAAAATTAATCACCTGACTTAGATAACTTACAACCATGCAAGTTGTTATGAAACATGATTTCCTGTTCAACTAAGGGATTTGCAAAATCCCTGTTTTTTCCTGCATTATGGCCTGAAAGGTCATTTTTATTATAAATATACTTCACTTGTTCTGACATCTCGATCCAGGAGCGCTGTTCTCCCCGAGACAGCAACGCTCCTGGCTCGTAAACAAAATTTCACCGTTACGAAACCCCTCCTATCTAGGGGTAATTTAAAGTACAGCCAATCAGGCATCACCGAACATTCTGCTGTGTTCTCAGCTATTCATAAATCTGGCAGAGAAATTAACACTTCCGGCGCTGAAGTCTGCGGTGCGCTGCAGTATGTTGCCGCACCTCCAGGTACCTCCGCCGAAGGCCAGGACAGGCCAGTCGTAGCGGGGCCGGTCCTCTGCGTGGATGCCATGACGCTAGCCAGCTGCCACGCTGGTTGACAAACTTTGCCCGTGAGCAGAACTTCCAGTTGTAGCAGTTTATAAGCCAGGGAATATTCTTCAGAACATGCTCACCTAGTATTTAGGACACATCACGTAAGATTTTGGTAGAAATTATTTTCATAAACGGCTTGAATTTTACCAGCCGTTGATGCGTAGTTCAGGCCGAGACGTAGTTAGACAGGACTGCGCAGATACGGGATACGGAAAATTGCAATCATGGGACGAACCATCTCCCTATGCTATCGAAATAAGGTGAATGCGAACTCCAGTCCGCGCGGTGAATTCTGCACTCCTCGACGTTTCTGTGCAAATTATTTCTACCCTCATTTTGTCAGCAATATGGAATCAGTCAGTTACAATTTCAGACAACGTGTATCAGTTAATAAAGTAAAGATGGTAATCGAGTGGGTTGAGTACATGAGAATTAATAGGCCCGAATGGCGACTAAACAACTCTGGCCCCCACTGCATTGACCACGCGTGGGATCGGTTGTAATGCTACGACCAAACTGCTCGGAAAACACTGCCGGAGCAACTCATTAGTGTGCAGGAGCAATGGAGACAACTTCCTGCAGTAACTTACTCCAAACTGATAGTATGTCGCCATGTAATCGTAGAGGATTTGACCGCCGCTGAAAGCAGACCTCGGTAGTAGTAACATCATTCTGGTTAGTAAATTAATAGGATAGTGTGGTGATAAATGATCATGTAGTATACATATTTGTTTGTTAATGCTCTTCCGCTAATGGTTCTATCAAGCATTTGCATCTTAGTCATGGAATTTCCTTAAGTTCATTCAATGCGGTGCTCTTCGAGAGTGGAGCTGGGAATATTACAATAAATGGGATAATGGAAAAAAAACTCCTTATCGTGCGAGGATTTTGGTCCACTGATGCGGGGGACGGTTAACAGAATTAATTCAAGGCAGGTTAAAAGAACCTACGAATATTATTTCTAATTTGGACGAATGCCTCGGTAAAATTGTCACTACGGTACACAACTGAAAGTAAATGCAACATAACGTGTAAAAATATAGTTTTAAACTATATTTTTCTGCTGAGTTGAGCGAAACATAGAAGTACATATTTTCCGTAGACATGAGTCGTGTGCTAGAGAATCCTGAATGTTGTATTTTTAAATGTTTCGTTTTCGTCTTCATAGAAAATAATTTACCTAAAATGAAGTTAAAACGATAGGCTAACAGAAATCGAAATAAAAATCTTCCATGTACGGCCTCAACTGTTGTGATGGCGGCATTAAATTGAGACGACGTCGATTTAACACAGGAAATACTTGCATGAGTTTGAGCGCATGCAGTGGTGTCGTTATTAAATACAAATGTTGTCTTATAAAATCAGCTTTCTCGGGGAGAGAGTGAATAGCGAAGTAGATCGACAGTGGACGCGGCTGTATCTGCGAGGTGTTGAACGAATGTGTCGCCGTATTGTGTGAGGAACGTATACACTGTACGGTGCACCGTATCTGGCAACCATCGCAGGCGTTGACCAGCGGCGCTAATTAACGCCCGCGCGTAACAAATAATGGATTCAGGTCAGACGTGCCACTACGTGCTCATCACGCGCGAACTCGCCACGTCGTCCCGGTGCAGCGTGCCGTGCCGTGCCTTAATGCACGAGTGAGCGTGGTCCCACTTACACTCTCTCGCATTGCTACAACTTTACGGCGAAGAGGGGAAAATTAGTTTCTGCAGCGAATTGTCACGTGGACCAAAGTTGCTCGACCATTTCAATTTCGACCGCCCCTCAACCCATCTGACGTACTTAACGTTAAATAAATTTAATTCACATCACCCGCTGGAACATTACTGGAGTACTACTGGCTGCAATTATCTAAGAGGAGTTAAAGTTGAAGGCCGCAAAAGTAAATTATTTTATATCTCATTATGGCATATAAAATACACAATTTTAGTGTTTCAGGGCCTAAATAATAATCAAATATAACTCACCGAAATGAGATAATTCATAGTGAAATAAAATACAAGTTGTTCAACAAATCGTTTAACTCACGATAGGAAATGTTTTCGATTTAAAAAAAATTAATATAGAACTTTTTGCATATTTCTTATTTGCAGTAATCTATTATTTTTTCTATAAAAATAAACTGTGGTACCTATAACTTAAAATAAATTTAACAACCTTTCTTAAATTTCCTGTGAACGTTTTCATTTATTTTATTTGTCAGTTCCAAAAAGACCAAATTTGCAATATTGGCATACCAATAGTGCATAAAATGTGTAACCTAAATTTTTCATGCGATGAAAGAGTAATAAAATACAAATAATATTTTTTTTTGTGACCCACATTGTCGTCGCCGTATTTTTGGTTGAATTGAACTTTTGTTAGTACTTTATCTTTAAATCACAATATTTGATTTTCTAATTTAAATTAATAAAAACGGTAATAAAATAGGTGTATTGACAATGCCTAGAAAGAAATAGTTCTCGTGTTAGATATTATTTACGCGAATGTACACGAATGCGGTGCGCTGTCCCTCTGGTGTAATGTTCTATACTTGGTTCATATTCCACGTTGACGTTCTTCGCCGCGCGCTATCCTTGAAGTTTTTGATGCGCACGGAGCTTCTAAATTTCTTCGAGGGTAAGAACTCGGGACGTGAAGTTGCTGCGAAGCGATAATGGAACATCCACTGCTGTACAAGGCACCGAGTGCAACCTTCCCTGCCCCCCCACCCACCCATCCGACACCAACCTTTTTGTCTCGCGAAGTGGGAAAGGGGATTGCTGGTTGTAGAGTTGTTGTTGGAAAGGAGGAAGGTCGGGGGGGGGGGGGGGGGGTTTGGTGCCGGAGGGGTTGGTTTGTTTACGACCGTGGGGACCTTCCGCCGCACCCAACGCGAGAATATCATCCCCGCAGCTCCAACACCGCAGACGTACACTCCCCCGCGCTCCGCCGCGGCGCGAGAAAGAAGCGGAATTACGGGAAGCTTCATTACTGCAGATGATGTACGTCCTACGAGTGAGACGAGGCGCCGGCAAGGGGGATATTACTAACGGGGAAGGAGAAACTAGGAACTACGGAAAGATTCAAGTAATGAAAGGAAAACCGCGAAACGTAGTAAATTTCTAGAACAGCTCGGAATGTTCGTTGTTTTTGGTTGCCGCCGGTTCCCCGTCGGAGAGCGTTTTGGGGGTTGGGAGGGGGGAGTTGTGGGAGGGGGGCAGGGCTAAGAGTAATAATAGTTATCTACCGTTGGGGTGAAGGAGAGAACCCAGCTGAAAATTCGTGTCGGGATCGTATTCTGGTGCCACTGTTGAGGACAAAGAAAACATTCGGTCAAATCTTTAAGAAAAATCACGGCAACTTCGTATTTCGTGACGGGTCTGAACTCGCGAATAATTTATGTGACACAGAAACGTACAAACACTCTGCACTTTTTTTTCTTTCAAGAACATGCAAATGTTTTCGGAATTATTTCACGAAACGATAACTCGAGAGGTAGAAATCCGCATTTTCCGGTACTTTAACCTCGGAGGGAAGACAGGTGGGGGCAAAAAAAAAAAGGGTTAGAATTTACATTAAAAGAGGAAATGGAAAGAAAATGTGTATGCGACAGATATGTGCCGGGAATCTTGGAATATATTCCTTCACCAATACCGTACAACCTGCGTATGCGCAGAAGTTTTAACTCTTAAACTGAAACATCAGACGCGTACTTAAGACAGAAACATATTTATTAATTTTTTTAATGTGTTAATCACTCCCGAAAATGTTACGAAAATCTTGATTTTTTTACTATACCTCACTGTCAAAGTATCTACACTCAAAACCATATAAAACCTACGGCTATTTGGGAAGTACCCACTTGTGAAAATGTGTATTGAACTGTCTAACTAGCAAACAGGCCTATGTGGTAGTTCAGTTGGTAGGCACGAATGGCTTTTGATGTTCGTCTTTGGACACGATCCCAGGCGCTATCAATCCAACTTCTGTATGGTTGACACATGGTATTACCCTAACATAACCACCCCTGTAGCACCATTTACTGTAAGGGGGTAGATTCGAATGTAGTCCGTCAGATTATACAAGAAGTATTATAAACTGTTATGGCATTTTTGTCCCTTTCATTAAGCTCATTGACAAAGTTTACTTCATCGACCAGTATGTGAAAACTGGTTAATACTTTGAGGCTTTGGATCATTTACAGGCGTTCCTGCTGAAGGCTATTACAACATGAACACAGGTTCTGTCGATTTCTGTGTTCCCAGTTGCACGGTCTTATAAGTCCGCATTGCATCATTATTGGCAGTCTGCCAATTAATTGCCCAGCCGACTGTGATGCTATAAAATATTATTTCGTTAAAAATAGTATATACAATACATTATGTTCATTTGAGTAGCCATAAATAAATATTTTTTCATTTTCATTTTTAAAAATTTTTCGTGGTATTATAAAGCTTTCCTTGTAATATCATGATGGATATCAGCGAGACAATGGAAACGCACCGGTGCAAATTTAAGATTCAAGGTCAGATGAAGTTTCCTATTAGAGTTATTCCAATAACGTGGGGACATAATCCTCTTAGTCCTCTATGTCTACAATGAATATTGTATTTTAATTATAATGCTGATTGTGTAAATGCCAGATGGAAGCTGGGTTTCCACAGGAACTGGACCCCTAACACCTGCATGCAAAGGCAGACGTACTGGTGTCCCACCTAACATAGAGGTATCCCTTTGTCAAACAACATAACCATCTATCACTTGAGTTCACAATGTAGTTCCCTAACGGAACGTCATTACAGCGACGGGAAGGAAGCAGGTCGTACCATGAAGACAGAGTTTTCCCAAAGTTGAAGTAGAGTTTGGCGCCAATTACTAACTCGAAGACACTTCGATGACCGTCGAGTCCCTAGTTCTCTGTCAGTTCTGCTTGCCACACGTCTCTAGCTCCCGTGGAGGAACTAATACCCTTTTATCCCAGCTCAGCTCACCGTCAGTTCCCCCCCCCCCCCAAGAATTAACGTCACTGCAGGCGGGAAATGTCAAGGAAATGACAGTGAGAGAATATGTCGTATCAATGTTTTTTTTTGGGGGGGGGGGATGAAAACTCAAGACACCACAAGCGTAATTTAAAATTATAAAATAGGTGGTTAAAAACCGGCGCATTGGCGTTAGAATACGTAATATATACTACCTATTTTGAGGAATCACCTTGATGATGTAAAATTTGTACTTGAATTATTACATGAATCCTTTCTTTGAACACGCTATTTAGAGATGTACAGAAATCAGATTGTACAAGATAAATATAATTTCCGTCGTAAAAAAGCGGGCTGTGTTTATAACTTATAACATGCTAATTAAAATTATATCTGACACCTCATCTTCCCATTATGTTAAGTAATTGTCAAATTCATTATAAACTTAGCTAGTATGCCTCACTAAATACGTTTGTTTAACATTACTAGCGAAATATTCCTGTTCGTTACTAAGGGCATACAACTTTTAAAAGTTCTATTTTGTCAGGTTTTCGACAAGAAGAGTTTCCTACTTTCTGTTAGCTTTAGTCCACAAACTGTGCTTATTGTAACTAACATAATCACTTATATTCAGATTAACTTATACCTTACAAACTCCTTTCATTACGTAGCAAAGAGTGCACGATCATAATTCAATTTTTATTATCTTTTGATTAACTGGTGCCTTAGATACACTGCAGAAAAGTGTTAGTGTTTTATTCATGTTTCCCTCTTCAGAGAATTACAAAACAGCATATTAGAGCACAAAGATATTTCCTTCATATGATTTCAGTCATAACATTGGTTAAAGATCATTGTTGGCAATAGAAAGAATATATATACATTCAATTCTCCCAACTAATTACTGTCTATGTATGAAAAAGAAACCATTTACGTGAAATGTAGTTGTTTCGGCTGCTCTTAACGTCTTATGCGTATATCATTATGGTATTAACATAGAATGATGTAAATTTAAACAAAAATATACTCCATTTTAAAGATTGAACAGTATGACTCAATAACAGGCACAGAAAATTTAAATAATAAAGACGCTATTGTTATGGTACTGGCACGCTAAAAATAAATACTTTTTGACTTTCCAAAGAAAAACAGCATTGAGAAAAAAATGTCTAATATCTTATCAGCCAAATGACGTGATAAAAACAAAGGCATGATTCTTTTAAGTAGCGACCGGAGCATGTAATGTACGGCGCGATGTACTGTAACATGCTCGTGTGGTTGGGACAGCGCTGCGAGTGGCTTCCCAACTGCTCTGCTTGGTCCGGCAGACTGTCTATCCAACACCAAGGGATCCGCAGCTCTAGTTGACACGTCTACGTGACAAGTTGGGTGCGCCAAGAAGAAACTCACTGCCACGTATGACTGGGCAGAGGAATCCGCGTTACAATTAATTGAATTATGTAGGAAAAAGTATTCTGTGGGACCCAAGGGAAGGAGAAGTACTTTTTAAAAATTAGGAAGGAAGAAACTCGGAGGGAAATCGCCTCTTCTTTACGAAGGACCAGGGATGTATGTAAAAAGAAAGTGATAAGTTTTCTTGCATCATATAGATTTGAGACTGCAAAGGAAATAAAATCAACAGAAACAAAAAAAAAAGATAAATGTTTGCTTTAATATACTGTAAAGCTGCAGTTTACTTCGTCAAGACATAATAGTTTGGTATATGTACGTCACGTTAAGGATCACAAAAGAACAAATAAATAAAATTGCTAAAATAAATTAGCCAAAATCGAAATGTAATGATATTCTCTGTGTTTATTTAAAACATTTTTCACCATATGGAACACTTCCAGTTTTTCCTTAGGTAAGTAACCAAATATGTGATTATATAATAAATTGAAAAAACTGTAAGTATTCCATATAGCTTAAATAAAATAGCGATTCCCTTCAGTTAGACATTTCAATGAAAGTAATAACCTTATAGCCATTGTGTGTTATGTTGGTACAAAGTTTTAAAATACCAGCGGAAAATGTTGAAAATATGTTTGAGGTAAAATATTAGTCTCGTATGTTTTCATCTTATACTTGGAAAAATTGTCCTAAATTTAACTTATTGACATTACGTTTTTAAGATTTGCAATTTATTGTTCATAATATATGTAAACAATGTCCCTGTTGTATTTTCTGCTACCCTGTTAAATCAGCTAATACAAATTAAGGGGTTTTTTTTTCCCTGCGATAGCTCACATATTAACTAATTTTGAGACTGGCAGCTACTGAATAAATTACAAAAGTAACCGGAAAATTAGATGTGCTCTGAAAAAATATATATTGATGAGATTCACCTCTTGTAGACGTGGAAGGCCGGCAGAGTAACACTGTTAATGGTACAGAAATGTTTTATGTTTCGATTTGACTCAGTGGTAGTCAGGAAAACATACACTACATGTGTTAGTTCCATATGTCGTAAAACGAAGCTTTAATTTCAGCACGCCCTTGACCGTACATCATCACAATATCGATCGCCTGTGTTTAAACCAGCGACACCAACAGCTGAGAATTTCTAGAGGCTTCAGTTTTCAAGTATTACTGGCGAGTTGAACGTAACTATTTTGTTGCTGCGTAGAACTACTACTATCGATGGCCGGCGATTTCATTTCAAGTATTAGACCAGCCTAGCACGCCATCTTGGGATATAGTAAAACCATTAGTTGTTATATTACGCCCACGAATACCCTGACTCTAAGTTGTTTCGTGCTCCCAACTGAGATTGGCGTAGCTTTAATCAAAGATATATTATTCTAATAAAATTGAATATATTACTAGTGGGCGTCATCAAAGCACTAGACTATATAAAGAGCTACGGTCACTTAAACCACACTCTCATCAAATATCTAAGACTTGTACATGTTTCAGAATAATGAGTTTCCAAACTTAATTATTAACAAGTCGTTTCTTTTGTCTGAGTTTCACGACGTATCTATAAAGAAATTTAATATATCTTAACCTTTTTCATGAGTGTGTTATTTGTGAAGGTAGTTTGGTAGAAATCTTTCTGCGATTCAGTGTTTTTGGCATGCTGTGTATTGTCAGACTAGTAGCTGCTACCAGGAGTCTAGCGCAACACACTAAACTATTAACTAGTCTGAGAAGTGTGAACGTGGGTAAAGATAAGCATACCTACCGCTGTGGCTGCTTCTCGTCATGTCTCGTTTTCAAGTATGTTGCAAATGCATGCGGTTCTTGAACCTACTATCACGTATGTTTAAACAGCCCGTTCATTACACTACATATTCCATTAGTGTCCCATTCCTCAGGACTGGTTAAGTATTGTCCTAACCTGCTCAATACATACATACATACACAACACTGTTGCTACATAGCTGCCATTGCATACCCAAATTGCTTCTCTAACATTCGCTAATATGGGTTATGTAATTTACTAGCCTTTCTATACGTGTCCATGGTACACAATTGGACAACTGAACAAAAAGTAATTGCGTACGAAATATTCACACTACCAGGGTCGAAAATTTACGCAATTATAAAGCGCACAAAGCAGTCGTGCCGTTTTAATGTATCTTATCCGTTTTTTCGGATTTTAACACTGGAGAAAAATTCAAACCCAAACTTTTTTTTTTTCGCTTTGCTCAAAATGGCTGCTGCGTACATGCGCCCACAGAGATGTGTGTCAGTTTCACTGATGCATTTGTTTGAAATATTCTGACAATGGAGGTGAATAATTAAGCGAAATATATTTTGGACATACACCATTGCTTTAATAGCGTATGTCCAAAATATTTTGCTTCGTTATTCACTGACGCAGGTATACACTTACCTACATATTTCTGTTCCTGGTCGTATGATCACATGCAAATGCCAAGGCCATTATTGGAAAACCTTGCCGCGAATTTCCGTTTTTACGCATACAATTAAAATTTGGTGACTTGTGTTTTGTGTTTGGCATTGATATCACAATGGTGAGTAAATGAAAATTATTTCCGATACAGTTGTATAAACGAAAGTATAAGTGTGAGTGGAAAAAAGAATTGCCATGATTTGTACATCCCAAAACAAAACAACCACCTTAAATATGTAAACGTATTTCATATCCATTTTTTTTGTAATCTGCAATTTTTTTTAATTTGAAGGATTTTACAGGATTTGACCCAATGATTCCAGGATTTCACAGGATTTTTAAATACAGGAACCAGAATTTAAGCTTCAGGGCTGGTGGCAGCCCTGACATAAAGTGATTGAAACTTTCGTTTATATGATCTTTTGAGATATTTGCTGATTGCTTCAAATACTTCTGGGATGAAAGCTGATAGACCTATCGCTGACTTCGAAACATGGAAAAATATAGGAACAATTTGGAAGTTGGTTTTTGAGGCAGGATAAGCTAAAATTATCCCCATTTTAAAACACGCACTGAAGAGCCGCCACCATTAGTTCTTATCGTGAGCCATTTATACTACCGGAGTGGCGCGAACGCAATATGACGGGTCAGTAACCGACCATCCTATTACGAGTTAGCTGGCTCAATGGGTAGGTCAGTCACTAGCTCTGTCTGAAACCTCGAGGGTAGTAGACGGACCAGGTAAGTATCTGGGACAAGTGACCAGGTTGCATGGACCAGCTACTGACCCCCTATCCAGGCCAGCTGTTGGAAGGATGTGAACGGGTCTTTAGGAAATCCTTCTTCTGAACGCATGCGAACAACTAGGATATATATGAAAGAGGAAACTTGTACGTGATCTTATTCTGATATCCCTTGCTTACGCAAATGTTTTAAAAATTGCAACCTAAAATACAATTTACTGCATATGTATTGATAGCTGCTGAACGAAACAACGTTAACGTACCGTGAAATTGATGTTACTGCTCTGATACGGAATCCCCTGTTCTGTCAACTTAAGTCATTTAATTCGCGGTCACTACTCATCATCTTTCTGCGCAGACTTCGCTATCAGAAGCGTTAGGATTTGGTGGGTGATATTTCTGGGATCGAATACGCATGTTTGGTATTAGTTTAGTATTTAAGGGCCTCTTACGCCCGGTTAGACTTTTATTATAAAGTAATGTTACAGAAAAATGGCTAATAAAAATTACTAAATATTTTTCAAGAAAGAACTCGCCTTTGTTGGCATCAAATAGTATTTCATTATTAAACATACTTACACCATTCATTGACGAAGTCAATAAAATTAAACCAACTATTTTCTTCTGGTAAGAAAATTGGACTATATAGTTACATGTTTGTAAATCGTTTCAGATTGTATCTGTTACCATGGGGTTGGAAAAAAGAATTTATCACGTACACATCTAATCAGCTTGAGTTTAATAACTGCAACTGACAAAATTCATCCGTGTAATTTTCCTGTTTAATCAGTTCTGTTCGTAATAGATAATACATGCAACAAATGTAAGTATTCATTCTACCCCACTCAAGAAAGTTAGTCAGGGACGCTTCATACTGTAGTTAAACAGGCATGAAAAAACGAGCACTTGACATGTGAATGAAGAGAAACTAAACAGCGTCCTTGACAAATGTAATATTTAAAATAGCGACAGAGTGAAAATTTCTTCGGTGACATATTTCACAGATTGCTGTGCCAAGTGATAGGCAAGTGATGGAGTTCATTAATCCGTCACCAAAAATATGCTAGTTATCTTTACTTTCAGTGATTGTACAGTTACTACTCGATCATCAGATTTAAAGTAGATTCACTCCGTAAAAAATATTTCGATCAAACAAACAGAAAAAGGGATCAGCTATGTGTGCTTGTTTGAAAGCAGCGCTATCAAAAATATAGTTTTTTTTTTTTTTGCACGCGAACAGTTACAGTATATAGCTTATAGGTTGTAAAGGAAACCGCCGAAGTAGGATAGGAAGAATTGAAAAACGCCAACCAAGTTTGCTCCTAACATTTTTTACTCCTGTGGGACAGGAGCATGACGACCAAGTAACTTTCTCCCGAAGAAAATGAAAACTGTATGAAATTGCTGGTATTGGTGTTTTTACAGGTGTATGCGATTATTGAAGTTCAGCCAACTGAAATACGGCTGCGGTCTTAACAAAAAGAAGAAGGTAAAGTAAGTATATACGTTTTGATACTCGAGCAACTTATTCCTTCCTCAGTGAACCGCTACAGCGGGGGAATCAAGTAGGCGTAGGAATAAAAAAAAGAATACAAAAGAACAACCGAGGAAAGATAAAAGTAAAAAAAAAAAAAATCCGCTGCGAGAAGAACATTGATTCATTGGATTCTCGTTCTTATTCCCTTATCACAAAACAAATGTACGAGCTCATACACGAACATATTACATTACATTTTGCTTTCTGTAGATGTTCTTCACAGTTTCTATATCACACGCTAATTATGATTTTCAAGGAATAACACCATAAAAAAAAATTATTTTACAGTTGCAGTAAAAAGACTAACGGCAAGTATAATTATAATAACAAAAATACAACTTCACTTTAGAAATTTCCAAAATGACCCAAACATCTGTTTTATTTGCCCATATTTTGCTACATTCTGATGGGCTTAATGTGTTTTCTTTAATAAAGTCGTTTCAAAGTGAGTCAATGGATTTTTTTCTCCAAATTCCTCTTCTTCGTCGTATATGTGAAGTGACCAGATTACTATAAGTTCAGACATTTCACATTTCATAATTGGCGAATTTGGGAAATTAGCGAACAATCAGCTATGAGCAAAACATTTTACTATGAATAAAAAAATCGCGGTATAACCTGTTTTGCTGGTCGTACAAATAACCTTCAGGCATTCGCTGCATTGTAAGCCTCAGTATCCATTAATTTGGTTTACTCTTTGCTACTTTATGTTTTAAAATTATAAAAGAGAATTACGAAGGTGTATTAGTTGCTACTCTTTAAACGAATTGACCTCAATATATCAAAATGTTCCCTTGATATGTGCAAGAAAAATCAATAAATAATACGTAATTCTTCCAGAACTCCGTTCTTAAACTACAATGTAAAAAATTGTTTACAAGAATTGTTTTGGAAACAGGTTACAAAAATTATGTAGCGCTACAAAATTTTTTTCTTGTAATTACGGCACTTAATTATTTTGTAATATTACAAATGAAGGCTGGCTTTTATTTCAATTTACACTATCGCGAAGTGGAAACAGAATTCTTTTAGTGTTGCTCTAGAAAAAATCTGAAATGAAGATGTAACATATGACGATACATTTTTCGAATATATATATATATATATATATATATATGTACATGTACATACTCACACACACAACCAAATATCTTAACATATCATTTTGAATTTCGTTTCACTAGGTGATTGAATGAAGGCGTACAGGATGAAAACACGAATGTTGTAAACACATGTCTACTTTTTTGTGGTGTAGGGGTTGCTATCCATTTGAACAACTAAAATATAATTTATTTGTGCTTATAATAACATCGTGGGCACAGAATTATTATTGACAGCAATTCCAACAGTGACTGGGAGCTCTCTTGGTATAAACGCCTCCAACAAACGATGTGCGATAAAATGCCAAATTGAAATTGTTTACTATGAAACTATAATTCAGTATCTGCAAGATACGCAAGGGCATGGAAACGTATGAATTTCACAGTTACTCTTTTTATTGTTGTCAGCAATAATAATTCTGTGTGCAAAACGTAATTACAAGCACACACACGAGGTATTTTAACTTTCCAAAAGAGTAGCAACACCTACATCATGTATAATTAGACATGTGTTTACAATACTCGTGTTTGCATCCTACGCACCTTCATCATTCATTTACCTAGTGTAGAAATTTCCAAATGACATATTTTCCGTGCACATTTTATTCAAAGGAACTTGTTACTTATTTCTTGCTTTCGATGGCGTTTTCCACCCTTCTGAGTAGTTTGCGGATATAGGCTGTTAATATATTTGTCGAATGGTTTTTCATGGGGAACTACTTGGTGAAGTTTCTGTTCTGATTCCAGGGACATCCATATATATATATATATATATATATATATATATATATATATATATATATATATATATGGATGTATATATATATATTCCAGGGACATCCATATATATATATATATATATATATATATATATATATATATATATATATATATATATATATATATATATATATATATGGATATATATGGATGTCCCTGGAATATATATATATATATATATATATATATATATATATATATATATATATATATATATACACACACACACACGTGTGTGTGTGTGTGTAGGAGGCACAATATGAGAATCATGACAATGCACAACAACGCCAAGGCGAGTAACAAGACAACGTGGATAAGTTCAGGTAACAAGATTGGAGAAAGACAACTGTACCATGTAGCGATCCGAGACAGGAATCGCAGGAAAATCATGAATACCAGATTAAGGAAGAACATCCGAATGGAGCCTGGCCACTACCTAACCGAAATAAAACGTAGATGGATACCGAACAGAACTAAGAAAAACAAGTCCCGCAAATATACACAGGATCGACAGAGATCTACTGTACAAAGACAGAGATGAATATACGAAAAACCTGACAGTGGAGAGTAAATGTGAGAGCTTGAGAGATGTGATAAAAGAACAATCGAAACGACTAGTCAGTAATAATAAAAGACGGAAACATTGCTGGTGGACTGAAGAGTGCGAGGGGGAGGTCGAATCCAGAAGGAAGTCGTGGATGAAGTGGCATGCTAGCAAGAACGAAGAAGACTTATCGAACTTCGAGATAGCGAGAAGAATGGTGGCCAAGGTGATCAGGAATGCTAGGAGAAACCGGTGGAACGAGCGGCCTGAAGAGGCAGATGAGGCTTTCAAGAAAAACAAATCACGAGCTTTCTTCAGGGAAATGAAGAGCAGGATAAAAAAAAAATGAGGCGATAGAACATTTCGTGAAAGGGAGAGATAGTGGATATAAAATAGGCGAGAAAGACGTGTGCGAGTAAATGGCCAGCTACTTCAAAGACTTGCTGAACACGGATGTGCCTACAGAAAGGATGACACTACATTTCACCAAAAACATCAGCTGTGGTCGGGTACCCTCCAGAGCAGAAGTGGTGAAGGCAATTAAGGATCGCAAAGCCAATAAGGCGGCAGGTAACGACGGGATCTGCGCTGAGAAAATAAGTTGTGTGGTCTGGTGACAGAAGACAGCATATACAGAATAATAACTAACATCTGGATGAATAGGAAGACACCTATAGACTGGAAAGAAGCCATAATCATATCAATGCACAAGAAAGGAGTTAAAAAGATACTAGATAACTATAGAGGCATCTCCCTTCTGAACATCGGGTACTAGATTCTCTCTAAATTGCTACTGTATAGGATGGAAGAACAGCGTGAGTCGAGGATAGGAGAATACCAGGGTGAACTGCGTGGAACAGATCTGCAGGCTCAAGAGGTTAATAGAACACAGGCACAGGAGAGGAAAAACCAGAATAGTGATCTTCGTAGACTTTAAGAAAGTCTACCATTCAATAGACAGGAACACCTTACCGGATGTGCTGCAACACAGAGGACTGGATACTGCAACGCATGAATTAGTGAGATAAACACTAGAAGGCTCAACTGCCAGGGCCAGACTGCACGACAGCTTCTAAATAAAAACAGGAGTCCGACAAGGGGATGGGCTGTCGCCGATACTGTTTAATCTTGTCCTGGACGAAGAGGTGAAACAGTGGAGAAAGTTAAACAAAGCTATGGGGATTGAAGGCGTACAGATTGAGTACAAGATCAAGCAAAATGTAATAGTGGATTGCCTGACCTTTGTGGATGGTATGGCATTGCTAAACGAGAAGGAAGAGGATGTAAAGATGGCGCTAGCAAACTTAGCAGAGATTGCAGCGAAGGTCGGCCTGAAGATAGCCTACAGCAAGACCAAGGTATTGAATGCAAAAACCGACTGGAAAATAGAAGGCCAAGTTGTACAGAGAGAGTAGACAGTTTCCGGTACTTGGGAGAGAACATCACTGGCAAAATACAAAACAACAATAGTAAAATAGACAGGGCAAAACTACTCCGTAGACTAAGATATGTGGCTAAGACAACCTGGGGGAAAAACTTATCGAGGAACGCCAAACTGCGACATTATACGTCGACCATCAGGAATTCCGCAATGTATGCGACAGAGACACTGACATTAGGCAAGAGAGATTGTATACGCTTGGAGAGAGAGAGAGAGAGAGAGAGAGAGAGAGAGAGAGAGGAAAGGACGATCTTGAGAACTATATGGGGCACCAAAAAGCAAAGCGAATTTTGGATCCATAGATCAAGGCAGGAGCTGTACGAGAGCGTAGAACCAATTTCGAGTGTGATACAGAAGAGAAGGTTGAGATTCCGGGGGCACCTGATGAGGATATACGACAACAGACTGACCAAGAAGATCTGGAATGCGACATGCTTAACGGGAAACAGCAGGATGAAGGAAATTAGGGAGGATTGGAAGGCAATTGGCATTATGGATAAAAATTCCCAGACAATAGTACAAGATAGTCAGGTACAAGAACATGGCGGAAGTTCACAAATGGACTGACACCAGAATCAAGATACAACTCACAGAAGCAGAGAGAAACAGGAGGTGTGAGAGAATGAAGAGGTATTGGGAAGAGCGAAGGCGCGCTGAACAAGTCACTTGTAATCCTGATGGGTCGTAACAAAGATTATATGCATATATACACACACAAACACATGAACAGCAACCTCTTAGTTACAATGCACGCACGTTAATCACACGAATACCTCTCGGAGAGGATTGATGTTAGTAATTTATGCATTAATTACTACATTTAAACTGAACTGTAAGTCTGTAGGTAGATTGAACAGCTGCATAGATGAATCTTATAATTGTTGAATAAATTATGTTTTGAACTACGTATCAGGGTAATGACTACTGGTATTGCAAACCAGTACATTATCACTGCGGCCTGTTAGGTTAGTTATAAAATGACTGGGTATATATAATACATAAAACAGCGTGATCCAATGAATTTTGAAAGTAGAGTTAAATGCAATTAAGCATTTTACACTAGAAAGAACTTACATTTTTTTTCGCCTTTATTCAGTAGTTATTAGTCAATAGCACGTCATTCGTAAACACATTAATTTTTCTATGTAAAATAATTACCACAGAATGGAGTAGTTTGTAACTTTGACTTCGCGTATTAAAGTGATTTCTGGTCGTTTCGAAAATTTTCATAATTGTATGACAAATGCGGCTCTTGTAGCGTTGCGAAGAAGACATTTTACAAATAATATTATTGTATTTTTACAAAATGTTGTAAATGTACAAAAAAATTTCAGTAACATTTACAAAACCAATTTAACACCGTATGGAATAACAACCATTTTTGTTGGTTACAAAGGCCCCTGCTGTGTAGGTTATATGATATCAGACTTCCTTTTACTGTTATTCATGGAACAGGATTTCTTCTTATTTTTCCGTACACAGCTGGAGAAAGTTTTCCCCGTTTTTCCTCGATCATGGTGAGTATTTGACATCTGTCTATTAGTAAAGTAGCTCTGGCACGCGCACAACGTCCCAGCTAATCCTAAAAATATTGTATATTCAAGTCAGGAATTTGATATGGCCACTTATGCAGTTACACAAGGTTGTCTTCAGACCACGACGCAACGACAAAGTGAGCGTAATACAACTGAATTGTTCTGGTAATTCAATAACACTGTCAACATTAACAGCACCATTACGCATTCACTGGAGTAGCCATAGGGATCATTACAAACTGTAAGTTTTGAAAATCTTTGCTTATGACTTATATAGTCTTATATGAGATGACAGTATGTGTCCACAACTATCTTAAATAAATATCCATTTTGCACGCAAACAAAGTAGTTCATTGACAAGTCACATTTGTACACTGAAATTACTCTCCAGAGCTACCATTAAGTTGTTTTGGTAATATTGCGAAGGTATACTTAAGGTTAATATAAGGTGAAGAGTGTCAGAATTTTTCATCTTTAACGTGGTAAGTTGCAATTTTTCTTATTTTATTAATGTACTTTCTTTCCGCCACATTGGCGCAGAAAAGGATATCACAGCGTCCAGTACACGTCTCGTATAATACTGAATGAACTAAAACAAAATTATTAGTGTCAGTGAAACTTCCCCTGAAAATTTATATCACTTCTGTGCCTTTATATCCTCTTTGGGGAAATATACTGCCGCATTCGCGGAAAGATACGAAACCCACTTAATGTCCATAGTTCCATTTAACCCGCGTTTCACCAGGCGTGCTTTATTATGCATTTGTTTCTTCTCTACTGTAAAGCTGATAATACTGGAAAACTCAAACACAAGCTTTGTAAGGAGGACAGTATGTTTAGTGCAATCAACGTTTGCACTACGTTGCAATAAAACGCTTCTTATGTTCCTTCTTTGCATGGCATTACAAATAATACACGATGAGAATCTTGAGCCCCATGTTATGTTATTTTTAAAGTAGTTTTGCAGTCGCCAGACTCTGATGGGTTCCGACAGTATCCGTCATTTGAAAATTCATCTTAAAACTGCGGGTATTAAAACCTAGTCAGATGGAAATTATTTTTGCTTGCAAAAGTGTTCTAAACTTCGGGTTTTCTTATTTGCACTCATCGTGCAATCTATTGAAGCGGTTAAAGCTAAATGCGACGCCAATTCACGGACTAAGTGCGGTATTTGTGTATCAAAATATATGAATACTCTAGAAGAAGTAACCGTGTATTATGTAAAGTCATAATAAAACATCTTGAAGGAAAAAAAAATGTGTACGTAAATTAAATCCTAAGGCTGGAAACAATTTACTTCACCATTTTACATAAACCTTGAATTTCTCTATAACGGCCATGAGTTCTCTTTGAAATGACATTATATTTTACGAATATCTAATCAAGATGAATATTATTCACACTGTGAGGTGCAGATGTTTTAGTACAGAGTGCTTGGAATGTACAATTTTGAAACCTTTTTATATTTGCGAAGGAATAAAGATATCCTAGTCGTCTATGAGTACCGCACTCGAGATTTATCTAACGCGCTTGTCAAATACCGATCGCTGAAATGTTACCGACAATTTCGTGAACATTATTTCCACTCTTATCAATCAGTCAAGCAGAGCACAAATAAAGAAAAGATTAATTGCCGAAAGTTATTCTGCGAGATGAGTAAAAGGCAGACAATTCGCGACGAATACAAGAGAACATGAGTGTAAGACGTGCCCATAACGTGGAGGACATATGTTATTATAGTTCACTTAGGTTAATCTAATTAAAAATTTCCTTTCAGCAGGTTTTACCGTCTCTTCCGGATCACGTAAAAACCAGTGAGCGTAGGCAATGCTGACACCCACTGGTAGCTCACTTTCATTTCTTCTGGTTTCAGGTTTACTGGGAAACCGGAGAGAATGGCTCAATAGCGCCACTTCCCTCACCATGGTGATGCTTGCATCACACTGGGTTAAAGTCAGCGTAAAATGGAAGAATTCCAAATGAAATGCCACCTCTCTATTAGTCTTTTATCTCTACAAATGAAGCATGAGTTCTAACCTCTGTTTCCCGTAGCATTTCCGTTTAATGCATACAAATTTTGAATTATATCCTGTGGACTGTGTTTTTACGGCTTCCTTTTCCGGTCTCTTCTAGTTATATCTAAGTACACTTAAGGCCATATTACACGGTACCAGATTTCGTAAAAGCTTGTGCAAGGTCTGCCATAGCTGTTGTTGTACCGGGCTGTACGGCAGCCGTCATGGCATTTTTCGCCTGGCGCTGCCAGATTTCATCACAGGTTTGGTAATTGGTCCCGTCCTATTTTCCGTGGCAGGTTCCATGCCGGCTCTCGTACCTGGTCAATCGCATTGCAATTTCAGAGCGTAGGGCGCTCCTCGTGGCTACTACTTGAAACGAGTTGATGAAGAAACTGAAAAGGAGGCCTCCATCTTGAATTTACATCCGTGAGGTTGAAACTCTTTCAAATAGATATCAAATACGACACAGGCGAATAATGTTGGCAATGACAACTTTTAATTACTGTTGAAAACCGTTCTAAATACTTAAAACATTACCTACTGCATAAAAACATTAATTTGAAATATCTACGTATATACTATTTAAAAACTCAACATCTGGTGTGTGAACTGGTGGTATAGTGATAAAGTTGCGGTACCCGCGAGTAGTATGTAAGTTTTGGGCACGAGTTCGAAACTCCGTCGGCCCTAATTTGTTTTTATCAATACATTTGACATGCGGGTAATATCCCGGTACATATAGAAGAAAAAACTATATTTTGCAACCGGTCAGTAATTTTCGTCGAAATTAAAACTAGCACACTTTTACTCTAGTGACTGCGCGTCATTTTCAAGAAAATGAATGAAACTATACTTGTAAGCAAATAATTTATGTAAAACGCGAACAGTAATATAGCAATATTAAGATGTACTAGTACTCTAATAGGCCTACTCAAGTTACTAACTGGTAGCAGTTCTACGAATGGGGTTCACCTTAACTACAAATCACACACTGCGCACCCACCGAGGGTGCCGAATGATAGTATGCGAACTGCTATCGTGTAATATGACTCTTCCATGGTGGCTTATATAGCGGCCCGTACACCAGGGCTTATAGAAGTTTGTACAAGAACCAAGTACGGCAGCAGGTATCGGGTAATATCCGCTTTAGGGAGGTAGTCATGGCCCCGATTGCGGCCATGGCTGCCCAAGCCCTCTCTGCCGCGATGCATGTCTCCTCGCATGATTTCCTTTCCTTGTAGGCGTAAGGGGTTCGCCCTGGGACGCAATTGGCTCCCGTCCTACCCACCGGGCTTTCTTCTACCTAACACTTAGGGTAGTTAGAAAACTATTCCAGAGAGAGAGAGAGAGAGACACACACACACGTCCCTGGCGGCGAGCGGGAACCGAGGGGTGTGTGAAACACCACCCCTGTTTAAAAGAGAACTTGGAGAGTCGTCGTGATGTCATTAAAGTATACAGCCTGTGGACTTAGAAATTAGCAATAGTCAGATGTAGTGAAGATTGGACTAAGTCTGCGAACCGGACTAGTTTGGAATTAATTTTTTTCAGCACGCGACGAGGGACTTTACAAAAAAAAAATGCTGAGGGTAGAAGATGGACTTTGCCTGAGAACGGGAGTATTTTGGATTCTGTCCCTGAGCGTGAGTAAAATATTGGCTGCTTGACAGACAGATTTCTGCAGTGAGTAATAACTGTCGGGCATTGGTAATAGTTAAGATAAGTGGGAATGGATGAGTATTTTGGAATTGTGGGTGGGATGAGTAGGGTCCTGATGGACTGAGCGTACGAACTCGGTGGCCAGGGGTATTTTCCTCGAGGCCGGGAATCTTTAATAGAGCGTGTTACGAAATTCAGTGCCCAAACTCATAACATGGTTTCTTTTGACCAACCGTAACAGATAAACCCTATACTCTTATATCCGGAAACGAAATTTTATATCAAATAATTGTGTTCAAGGTTGAGGTGTACAACAACTGCACAACAAGGCTGTTCGATCATTCCCTTTTTTGCAAGTTGCATAGCTCGTAGGCGCGCGACATTAAATTATTGCATATGCAGCGTCGCGCGCCTACTTCATATGCAACTTATCCTACACGCATGATGATACCGCCTTGCTCTCCAGGCGTTCTTCCCCACAACTTTGAAGGCAATTAAATTTTATAAAATATTGTTTTCGGGGATGTTAGTGTATAGGTATTTCGTAATAAATCGTCATTATCACAAACGTAAATCGAAATCAGTATTTTTTTTTTCGACAATTAGTGTGTACGGGCAGCGGAGCACGACCCAGGTATTATATTGGTGAAATACTATAGTTCATAGCAGGAGTATGCGCAGTTCTCACTGTGCTGATAGAACGAGAGTGAACACACTGTGGCAGACAGCACAGCGCTGTAGGTGGCAGCGACAGGTCGCGGCGAGCAGAAACATAAATTGTCGTGAACTGTTGTAGCGCAGCTGGAGCAGTTATTCAGTATTTGTCGAACAAGGGTTGAACTTGCCATGTTTTATTGGTCCTCGCGATATTTCGTGGTCTACTGATGCCATAAGAGGCGCTACAGCGTAAAATACACGTCCGTAAGTTACTGGTCGCGACAAGCACTGTTAAAACAAATTTTAAGTTATTTTACGGAAAACTGCTGGTAAATAATTTTAAAAAATTCTCCGTACTACGGAACCGTTCCATTTTTCAGTAACGGCTCTCCGTCCTTTCGCGGACTGTTTCCATTAATTTGGAAGATTGTTTCCCTGTACTCCAGTTAAAAAAAAAAAAAAATTACGAATATGTCTTTCATTTTCGTTGTGCGAGTTACTGTATATAGAAAATAAAAAAATAAATAAAAAATGGTAATATTTAATTCTGCACTGGCTTTTGTACACGAATAGAAAGTTTCGAATGTCGTGATTCTGAACACTCTTCTACGACCAGCGGCGAAGTAAGCTTCGTGCAAACTCGGCATTGTTCGTTCCCGAAACCCGACGTGATAGGAAATGCGCACACGTTTCCTATTTTGTATTTGCGGAGCTCGGCTCAGTTCCCCGTCATTCGAGATCGCGTTTCCCGCTTGTCAACTGCAGGCCACACGCCGTAAAATTTCCCGTTAATATACGGAACTTTTCAACAGCACATTCTTGACGCCTGAAAACATTAGTATACAAATTACTGTATATAGCTACACTATGATAAGAGACTTGCAGTTCATTCGCCGTCAGCTAAAGCTCTACTTCGAAAGTATTCCTCCCGCAAGAAAAGCTTACCCGTGTATAGAAAATTACACCAAACGGACAACACACTACATTCACGCGTACTCGGTTTAATTTTGTTTTGCACGAGAACTATTTCTTAGTACACATTACCAGTGTTCCTACCTCTATAATTGTCATATTAATTATAAAAAAAATATTATATAAGTTTAATCTAACTTAAAATAATATTGTTTTATGTAGGCAGAAGTACAAAACTCTTGAGGTACATGACGTGGTTAGTAGAAACGACACACGTCATATATAGGATACATTTTCAAAGTTTTGATTCAGAAAGGGTGGCGATACATCGAATAGACTAGGTATACTGAGCTACGAAATGTAATCGTACGAAAAAAAATATATACATATCGATTCGGAACGGTTGCGGATATTATTTTCAATTCGCTCCTCTGGTGACAAAAGTAATAGAGAAAAAGTCGTCCTCGGTTGCATCTGCCATAAAGCTGACGTCTCGACCTCCCGACTCCAGCGCAAAGTTACGAATTTTGTCTCTCGCCTGTAACTATTTTTAACTCTGCGACGCGAGTCGCGAATGATTCCCGTCCGCTTTTATCGCGGGGATCGCATATTCGCGTACGCGACTGCTGTCATTATCGTTATTACGGGGTAGGAGTGTAATTCAAGAGCAAGAATGGCGTGATCAGGGCCCGCGTCACGGAAAGTAAGCGATACGCTACGGGAAAGGGCCATGAAGTTCTGCGTCAACTTTTCCAAGCCGGCAACAAAGTTTTAACGACTGCATTTTTTTTTTTTTTAACGAGGCAGGTGATCACACACGAATATCGTATATAAAAGACGCACCAATTACTGGTGAGATACGTGTAACTACGTCGTCTTATTCGTATCATATCCACCCTACTGCAACTGTGCGTAGAATGTCGATCCTCCATGGTCCTGGAGGTAGAGAGAGCATACACAAGAGAGAGTGAACTTGGTTATTATTTTACCGGCAGTTCTCAGGCTCGACAGGGAACTAACTGTAAGCCGTTTGGAAAATAAAGACCTACTTTAAACCGTGAAATAAATATGGTATTTTAACGCCACGCGCTAGATTTCGATAAACTGTTACAAAACAAATTATTTAACAGAGAATTACTAGAATAGTTCTACTATGTTACTAGTCACTAACACTCCCAAAAATTTTCGTGGAAATATAATAAAGGGATGGGGAAATTAATTTAATGTACCAAAATTATTGAGTCAACCAACCCTAATACAAGTTACTGAAAAAGGCATATGTTGTGTTATGTAGTCTGGTGTTCTATTTCATGTCTCTGAGATAACTGACGTAATCTTACACCAATTACGGAGCAGAAGTAAATTGTACAAATCTCAACGATAACTTTTTCTTTTGGAATAATTATGGTAATATCAATAAAATGTTTCAACCAATTAACACATGGACAACATTACAGAAAAATATGCGTTGTCAAAAATCTTCTGGACACTCTCCGACTTTGTGATATTGAAAATAAAATATTCCTGCTGTTTTAGTTGATTAACTGCTTTTGTAAGTTATAAAACTACGTATTTTCTGTAATATTGCACAGACATGAAATATACATTCCCAAAAATTGCGCATTAAAGTAACAAAAGGGTTTTTATTTTTTGAACAATAATATAAGGACAACAAAAGGATATGAAATGATTGTGGGTATGGAATTAAGAGTGAAAATAAGAAAATTAATAAAAGGAAAACATTCGGTTAGAGCGTGTAATGGCGGGTCCTTGTTTTCAAAATACAAGCAGATTGTTAAAATATTGATTATCCTTTGGTGTAATTTTTTGCCTTTTCTTGTACTTTGTAACGTTACTATTAAAATATTTATATGTTTTTGGTTTTTATGTTCCATTATCAAAAAATCGAATTTATATACAATTCATGAAATGCAAAAACTGTTAAGAAGCGTACGTAAAGTAGAGTTAATGATATTTGACTAGTTAATATGGCTGGCTCTGCGCTTTTAAATATAGAAAATGCGAAATTGTTGATTGTTAAGTTTAGACTTATTATTTAATAAACAACTTTTTAACCCTTGTCTTTACGAGCACAGTGCAGTTAGGAAAACTAAAATAACAGTAGAATACAGTGTTAATTTTTCAGTACTTCATAAAATCGTTGCACCACGCAGGAAAGTAATGAGAAACTGTTTAGTAGTATTGGAGAAAATGGATAAGTAATAACTGGATAAAACTGTTTATGTGGGCATGTAAGGGTGATTGGAGGAGAAGTTGTGTTTATTGTTGTTGTGTGCTGAGGCAGACTATAAAGGAGAGTTGATTATTGAGATACACTACATATGGTAGGTAACCACAACAGAATATTAGAGAAAAGATATAGCTAGGATATCCAAGAGCTCACTTTTATAAAATGAGATGGTGTAAGCGAAAATAATTATTTTCATCATGGGAATGGAAGGCGTCAGAGAGTGGGATATATAACACACGTGAGGCCAGTTGCTTAAAGGGTTTAGGAATGACAAAGTTGGCATTAGAAAGGGAGACGTTTAATAGTGAAAATGAGTACAGTCGGTATGGAAAAGTAAGTGGACAAGCCAGCTGGGATAAATACAAATTATAGAACACACAGCTTGAATAGCGCTGGAAAGCAAAGTAGTGGATAAAACGCAATTGCGAAATAAATATGGGAGTAGAGTTGTAAAAATTGGTGGGAAGGAGAAAAGAGATTGCAGTCATCATGAAGTGTAGCTGTCAGGGAACGTGTGGTTTATGACAGGTAGATATATAACCTGCAACTGAAACGGTTTCGAGATTGCAAAGATGTGCATAAAAAGTTCCAAGAGAAGATGGGGTAGATTTGTATATGCCAGTATGGACTTCAGATCCATTAAATGGAGAAAGCGAAAGGTTTTTTTTAAAAATAAAGTAGGGAAATAGGATAGAAATGGTGAGAAGTTAGGGAGGGTGGGATACTTGCTAAATATGAAGACAGTACGCAGATTAAGCTGTTTAGAAATGAACAAAAGTAAATTGTAAAGGAAGGATGGTCGTTGTGGTAAATAAAGGGGAAAGGTCATTCTAAAAACAAGTAATGAAATTAATTGTAATATTATTGAATGCCTATTAAAATAACGTGAATGAATATGTAGCAACTTATTAAGAGCTAGCTTATTTTTTTTACTATTTAATGGAAGGACGTTAAACTGGGGAGGGATAAAATAATATAGGTTCCAACAGGAAATGTAAAATTAAGAAAGTAACGTTCACAAACCATATGGGTGAAATTAAATTTTGAGGGAAAATGACGTAGGGGGCAAAGCTTTCCAGATACCTGAAAAAATAAAAACTGAAAAAACAAACAAAAATAAATCTGAGAGGACAGCTACAATAAAAAATTTCAAACAGTTTGGGTCTGGGGTCAGTGATTCACTCCATTTTTAGGAGGTTTTTAAATTTTCAGTTACATCCGCGGAGAAAATAGTAAACTTCTAGGAATAGTGGTCGAAACGGAATGTAACTTTGCGTGATTTGAGGTAATGTGAATTTATTGCAGTAATTACAATAGCTAATCACACGGGAAAAAAATATTTGGCAATTCAGGCGCAATTCAGGCACACTTCAAGTCCTATGTCGGTGGGATTTAGCATACGCTCCGACTCGGATACATACACTGGGTAGTTTCGGGAGTCGTATAGCCGCTGTATCCTCTCTTGGTGAAAGTCGGCACACAGCTGTCATAGCGGTTCATATCCTGCGGATCAGCATTGTGTAGTAACGCGAAATTCAGTCTGCGGTAGAGTTGGTTACTCAGGTTGCCATTCAGTGAACAGCAAACACAGCGATCAACATAGTGGACAGTACTAGTGTGAGTGAGTGAAGAGATTTCGGCGGCTCTCAACAGCGGGGCGAGTATGGAACAGCACTAGAATGACTGGGTGGAGAAACGGGAGATCCCCGAGAAAAATCGTCGACCAGTGGCATCGTCCGGCAGGATTACCGCTTACGAAATTCCAGGAAGGGCCCCGCTGGGAATAGAACCCGGTTCGTATACGTGGGAGGCAAGTAGTCTAACCATTACACCGTCACGGCCCCCTCACGACGGTTTACCCAAGAGACTAAAACGTTCCTCTATTAATTAATTCATTTCAGTGCACCTCTGTTCATTTTGTAGTGTGATTTATTAAGCGATAGTTAAGATCAGTATATAGCCCATTCCCCACTGGAAGCAACTTTCTAGGAGCCCTGCTAAATATCTACTTGCAGGCCCATTTCGTATCCTTCCGCTAAATGTAAACAAACATTGCCATGTGACTGCCATATAGCATCTGTCAAAATCAATGTTTACATGACATTGTGTGTGTACATGTGTTCGTATACTTTCGCTACACCTAAAAATAAACGTTGAAATGTGACTTATACTTTTATACATGTCAAATGAGTTGTTTACTGTTTACAGCTTTTCAAAGAATTCTGTCTCAGGTCTATTTCAAAAACCATTTCGTACGAATATTCACATTTTAGGCCTATAACATTATTTAGGTCAGCTTTATGACGTTTTAAGAATGCCTGAATTAACGATAGTTCTTACAGTTACGTTACAGTAACATATATGTTTTCCACAACACAACACATTACACGTAATTCACGTTAATATTTTGCCGCGTCTGTGTTAAACACTGTTACAACTGCGGGTAATGAACTGTAGTATTTAACTTTTTGTTATTGATATGTGTTAGGTCATTTCTTTAAAAGGACGGCCTCAGTTCGAATAACGAAGGAATAGACAGTCCAACGAAAAAGCGACATTAGAATAAAGCACGCAACTCGTGTCGCTAATTTTTTCATATAGACACTTAAAATATAGCGGTGAACACGCACACAAATAAGCCTACCGTAACTTTTATTCCGCTCATATTTATACATATTGCTACTTACTGTGTATTAGGTTTATTGAAATTTATTGGGGCTAGGCTTGGTTATTTTGTTGGGATGGTGGTAAATCACGTTACACGACTGTGTTTCAAACATCCAGGGCAAAGTTACAACGTTGTGATAAATAAACAGATGTGGATGTAAATCAATAATTTCGTCATGAAACCAGTTCACATTTACAACGTATAAATAGTTCACATCAACTATTTGAAATCTCGGACACACACAGATCCAGCGTAACGATCACCACGCAGCCACGCCACGCTATTTCACACGCAGCAGTTAACGAAACACACTGTAGCAGTATATTTATTACTGCCGCGGAAACACAGATTTATCACAACCTCGTAATTTTCTTAGGTAGGTTTAAAAAACACAACTTCTACAAACGCGATGTAGTAATTTGAAGTATTTTTTGGAGTAAGTATAATTTACGTTTCGTTTAGTAAAACAGCAACACACCATGTCATGGCTCGCCACATCTGCCAACTTCACTTTGTTTCTGCCCCGCCATCATATCTAAATCTGTTAAAATAAGTTTTCAAACATTTAAATCTCTTTTCAGTTGTAAATTACAAATTCAAAAATCATTATTTTGCTGTAACAAGTATGAAATATGCTACAATTCAAAACATGTACAACTTAATCGCGTACTAGCGTAGTGAAACTTCCCGAGTGAGAGAGTGAGTGAGAGAGTGAGAGAGTGAGAGAGAGAGTGAGAGAGAGAGTGAGAGAGAGAGTGAGAGAGAGAGTGAGAGAGACAAAGCTCGCTCAGCAGACAGTTGCTTCAAAATTGCTCTCGCTCGATAAAACAACACCCTACCATTACGGTCTAATCACTATATTTCCCGCTGTTATTTTAAACTGTAAAAATGAGATATGTTGCCATCGGGGCTACCTACGTATTAAAATATTTCAATAGGCACCGTTTAACTTACCAAATAGTATACTAAAAAACCAGGTTAAAATAATATTTTAGCGGTGAACTATTTCTTACCGGCCGTTGCCAACACGTCGCTGCTCTCGCTGTTGTTAATTCATATTCAAAACGAAATAAATATTACAAGTTATAAAATATGTTAAGGTAAAGTTTCATTCATTCAATAATACAATACTCTAAAGTTAACCACAGTGTTATGAATTTGTGGAGTACAGGTTATTGAAAAAACACTTTGACATGTTTTGCCTAGTGTTTTTTCAAAGGTTGAATTCATAAGTCGCTTCCAACCGGGAATGGGCTATATTTGTGTTTTATTACTGAGTGTTATTAATAAGTAAGGAAATGAAATTTACATATTTCATTTAATCAAAATCACGACACCCTTACCAACTTGGGCATGCCCAGACTTTTGGCGGTATAATTTGCAGCTTGCAAGTTCCTAGCGACAGATTAGTGAGTACAAACCATGCGATGGGTAACATTTCAGGACCCGTTAAAATCTTTGCCAGCTTCTACGTACGTACAGAAATGTTTGCGATTAACTTTTTTTTACGTTTAATTGAAATTTATAGACACTTACTTTGAAATTTACCGTACGACGCTCGGTAAATTACTACTTAGAATTTTATATACAGAGTAAGTATGAAAAACAGCGAGAATATCAGTCTCCATATTTCTTGTGTAAAAGTAAGTCGAAAACATATATGCTACGTGAGGGTGGTAGGCACCCTTGACGGTGAAACACATGTTTATTGTAAATATTACGGAATACATTTGAAATTTAATAACGACGTCTAGGATAAAGGCGATGTAACATGTGCGTTAACGTGGGCACTTTGAACAACTCCATTAAGTCTATATTTCACGAAAATATTTCATTTCGTTATCTGAAAGAGAATTATTTATGGACCATATAAATGCCAATATGTATAGTCAAATGATCAAATTTCGGATAACGGGAGCCCAGGTTACTATGTTTCTAACTTTCAGTGCTGTACTCTGAAAACTAAAATCATTTGACTACAAATATTTACATTTATGTCGTCCTTATATAAATCTCGTTCAGATAATGGTCTTAAGTAGTAATATGTTATTTATGGGGCGTGTTGCTCGCCTGCAGGTTGCAGTAGCAAAGTGGTTTTGAAGTTTATGTACGAATTACTCGGAAACGATGGGGTTTAGAGTGATAAGTAAAGACGAACTTTTTCGTTGATTTTAACACGCTCTTTTAAAATTCGCTTTTGTAAAACCAATTAAGCTTCGGCATCACAATAATTATGCGGCAGTGTTGCAACACTTATTTTCTCTATGATATAAATTGATGGCAGTGTCTGGTTTTGCAGTGGTTGAATATATTTGTCCAGGTACTCGATTTTCCTGGATGCCATTGCTCCATTAAAAATAGTTTGTATAATATTTACAATAAAGCCGGGTAACATCTCCAACTTGAAGGGTGAGTACCTCCCCTAACGAACCGTCGTCGGCCCTATGTCGCATATAAGTTACCGTCTCAATTTTTCATAGGGAATATGTATATGTATCCATGTGTGGGAATTTCATATTATGTAAAAATAATTATCTTCAAGCGACATATAGCGGCCGTATTAAAAAAAATAGTACAATACAGGGACGCCTCTAATTTTTAAAATTAATTTCCAACTGTTCTTTTTTTCCGATATCATACTCTACAGCAGCCCTTCAAATGCTTTGCGAGGGCTAAGTGAGCCGGGTGATAGAGGTGCTCTTATCTGACGCTAGCGTGCCATATTTCCGCGTGTAAACGAGATCCCCGAATTTGAACTGGAGCGGCGCGTGCTGTTCTCGCGCTGTAGGGGTTGTAAACAGGGTGGTGGGAGGGGCAGAGGGCCGGCTTCGCGACGTGGTGAAAAGGGAGCGGCTACAAGCCGTGGGAAAGTTGTGACTGCCGTATATCATCGCATGGCATGGCGCTCTCTCGCCCACGCGTATTTGCGCGCGGAAGATAATGCAAGCTCGGGTGAAATATTTGCAATCGGCATTTCGTCCGGACACATGCTTCGGGGCCGTGTCAGATAAAGCACAACAAATGAAAAACAGTCTGTTCTCCTGGCGTATTCACGCCCGGGCGGTTGATGAGGTGGGGGGAGGGGGGTGCAGGGAACACTGGGCGTGCGCGCGTGCGTGCTGTGGGGTAGAGCACAACATTACACGCAGCACGATACAACATGTGGCTTTCAGGGATTTAACGCACACAAAAAATAAAATAGTCTGCTTCCCTACGTGTAATATTTTGGAGTGGCTGAGTGGCTTATGTGCAGGAGATTATTGATTGACGTATCCTAAATTGAAAACATATATAGTACATGAAATACATGAAAAATATTGCCCCAGCACAGGAAGGAAGTCCCTATTGTACTATTACAATAGCCTGGTCAGTCAGCGGATTAAAATTAATAATGCCCGACTTCGCATCTTACGCAGAAATAATTTGTTATTCTTTTCATGATTTCAGATTCGGGGTAAGTGCCAACAATTTCTGACTATATAAAAATGATATTTTGAGAACTCTTTAAAGTATTTTATTAGTTCGCGTCATTTAGTATCTGTAAAAAGGCGGAAAAATATTAACATTTTAATGTTTACGTCAGTCTATTTGTGACAAAATGGTACTTAATAGTTCGGATTTCATGTCTGTACTGCAGAGTAAGGCTATTATCTCTACTTGTATAGAAGCATTTCTTAAAATTTCAATTCGCGAAAACTAAAATAGGAAGGGAATTAATCTGAAAAAGTTGTTGGCATGGAGCCTTGATTCCATTTGCACGTTACATTCTTATGATGAAAAAAGAATATTCGTTGAACAAACTTCTTACCTTGTTTGTCCGAGGAAATTTAAAAGAAAAATGTTTAAGGCCGGGCTTTTGTGAAAAATTGAGACATGTAAACATTAATTGGGCGTACTTTCATGGTTTAAACTCCCTACAATATGCAGTCGTCGCAGTGAAACTGAAATATGAATGGAGTATGTCAATCGGTTTACATTTCGCCCCCGAGTCTACGACAGTAAATAAAATTAATTTATATTGCATTCTAAAATCGAAAGGTTTTGAATGGCAGAGCGTGCGATTAAGCCGTATCAGTGTCAAAGCGGGCCGACATGGTAATATCTGTAGCGGTGCATTCTGTTGATTCTGGTCGTATTGTATTCGGGCGATTGCTGAAGAATGCTCTGGATTACTGACCTCGTTCTCTCAGCGCAACTCGGGGTGTGCTCTGGATTACTGACCTCGTTCTCTCAGCGCAACTCGGGGTGTGCTGAACCTTCGAGATTGTCAGGGCAGCCCTATAAATTTGCGGCAGGCCTCCGGGTTTGCAGTAGTTGTTTCGTTGGAGTTGAGTTGAGCTGGAGCTGATGAATGAATGAGTGGCCTAGTTCCAAGCGATAGCGGCGTAACCAGCAGTGGAGAAAGAAAGGCGACAACTGCGAGTATGAATGTTCTGAAGGACGAGGCTGGCAGGCTGGACTATTGGACTAAATGCGTTAGTGAAGGAAATTATTACTGATGGAAACAGACAGACTGGACCCGTGCTAATAATGAGTATGACTAACAACAGAAACAATTAAGAAGGACGTTAATTAAAGTTGAAATAGACATTAAATATTGCGCTTACTGTTAAATAGAAAGAGTAAAATTGGAGACAGCTAATTAAAGTTGTAGATAACAGCAAAGTGAATAAATTTGAAATCAAATTTAGTTTCTATTATTTATTTATTTATTTAATTAAGACCTCCATCACTCACGAACTCAGATGCGCCTCTCAGGCGTTCTCACATGTAACGTTACATTATTATGCATTTTAAAAACTACTTCTGAGTGCATTTAATTATTGATAAAATGCCAAATTTTACTCGCATCACAACTAGGAATCTGTGCATAAGCAAATAATTCTTTGCTGTTGTTGTAAACTTACAATACTACAATTGCTCCATTAGCGCGCATTCGGAGAAATTTCGCACTTGTGACAGGAGAGAGAAGAACCACATGTGGTATAAACGTCGAAACCCGATGTCGTGGCGCTACCCCGCGGTTTTCATAGATCAGTTTAAGTTCGCACAGTTGTGTGATCTGCCCACAAGCGGGGTAACTCGTGCTAGTCTGCGTGATAGAGTTTCGTTGGGAACATCCATCACGACAGCTGGCAGGCAAACTGAGGAAGGGGTTGTCTGACCGAGGCAATGTGTCATGCTGGGTGCATATTGCAGTTCCCCAGACGTCTCATATCACGTCTCTCTCTCTCTCTAACCCTTCTCCAACCCCTAAACTGCACCCCACACCCTCGTATGTACTGCTGCCCTGCGATGCACGTGGTGTGATGGGATTCGCCTGCTCGCATTCCAACAATAAGCGATACTTCGCTTTCCCGACATGTACCATCATCCCAGCTCTCTCTCTCTCTCTCTCTCTCTCTCTCTCTCTCTCTCTCTCTCTCTCTCTCTCTCAGCGATGTTTTCAGACGAGCATGTCGTAAGTAGGACAAAGCAACCACTTCTCGCACACCATTGGTTGCGACAAAACTCATTTCACGTCAGAACAACTCTGCGTTATTTTTTGCGACTTATAAGAGCGTTTTAGATAGAGGATAATTCGATAACTAGTTACGTAGAATTGTGATACGAGGTCTACTACCAACAAAAGAAGGAAACTATTGGGTTTGAAGAATCTTATTTGTACACATAAAACTCACGGCGGTTGGAACTCTTGACAACGAAATAAAACAGACGCCTTTCGTCTACGGAATATAGATAGCTCTCCCCTTGAAATTTACGTTAATATTAACTTTTAATTTGACAGTTTCCACGAATATTTTTTTAACATCTGGCATTTCTTGTACGAGAAGACATAACAATACCAGTTTTTGTTATTATTTAACGGCATTTTTTTTTCTCGATATGTCACAATCTCTGTGAAGTGAAACGTTTTCAATTCGGTATGATATATGTTGAAATCGCGTTTATTACAAGTGTATCGCATTAGTTAAACGGCAACAGAGCTCTGCGGTGTCCAGCGCGTCACAGCGGTGTACTTTTTCAGTTAATTAAATCAATTAACTACTCCCTGAAGATACTGAAAACTTTCGCATCATTTACAGATGCAGAATAACTATTGCACAATGGTTTATTGAATCCACGACCGTCAATTTCAAACGTAAAATTGAATGTCGCAAATTAATTTAAATTAGGTTTTAAATATTGTTATGGATCATGACTGGAATCAGAGTTTGTTACCCATAAAATAGGAAATGATTGAGATAACTTAGCGATAGCAGAAAAATATGGAATCTGCTAATGTGCAGAACATAATTGTATTTAGCTATGGTTCTGCAAAAAAAAGTTGAAACTTCTCTGACATAGCCCAGCTCACGTGTCTTTAGAGTAACCATGCATTTTAATCGACTTTTTCTTGACAGATTGATAAGTATCATGTTCATATTATCAAAAAAGTTTGCCTTGGTGTAATGCTCTCAAGACCTAGGTTCTCTTTGAAACTGCAAGGTTGTCAAATGTTGAGGTATGGCGCTTTGCAGCTATGCAAACTGTGCGACTTAAGCTAAGCGATTTGTCTACCACACGGGTGCAGTACAAAGTTAACCAACCCAGTGCGCTATTGTTGACAGTACGCCGAAAATGACCATTGCGAGTCTGCTACCGCGTGACACAGTGTGTTCTGATTTGTGCAATGGACACACAGAAGTCTCAGTAACGTCGTCATCCTGGCCACCAAGTGTTCCAACGTCCTCAACAGTGGCTTCGGGACACCAGTTCACTGCCGGCGAAGAAGACAGAAAATCGCGTGCGGATCATGAAGACACATGCACTTGGAGACGATGTCCTCGAGGATGCGAGTAATGCGTCTTCAAATAGTGCACGTGCAATTGCAGATGCTGTTACAGCGAGTCATGATGCAGTGTGGCGGGTGCATTCTCCATGGGCAGTTACTGGTCTCCTATCGTCTACAACATGTACAACATTTGTCCCCGACTTGAGGTTTGCGTGTGGTTTTTACAACAGTGTGCTATGACACCGCACTTTGGAAATTTGGTGTTGCTCACTGACGAGACAACTTCTTCCAAGGACGGGATGACTTACCAGCCATTCAGCGCACATCTGGGCTGAGGAAAATTCGTATGTTGCACCTGTACGAGCCCATCAGGTAAGATACTCAATCAACGTGTGGTGTGGTATCACCGACGACCACCTCGTAGGACTAACTATACTTAATTATCGGTTGACCAGAACAGTTACCTGGCTTTCTTTCTGAGAAATCGCCAATGTTATTGGAAGACGTAACGCTTGTTGTCACGCGTCAAATGTAGTTTCAGCACGATGGTGTTCCGGCACATAGCAGCACCACTGCAAGGTTCCTCCTGAACACAACATTTTCACAACAAATGGATTGGCTATCGAGGCCCCATCGAATGGCCTGCGCGCTCATCCGAACTAAATCCGTTCTATTTTCTTTTTGTGGGGTCATTTAACAAGTTTGGACAACTGTATGATTGCAACTTAATTTGAAACACACCTGGCATGTTGGGAAGAACCCAGCAATCCTTACTGCAGCGTTGTCAGTTGTGTGCTGACGTTCAAACTCACTACTTTGAACACTTATTGTAACACGTTCTGTGCGAACGTACGCCATACATTCGTATATGGTATGCATTGTTTACAGTAGGTGTTAAGGATCCTATGTACTGAAACGTTTTCTGTGAAATTGTTGCTTGCGTGTAAACGTGTGTGTCTGCAAATAAATGTTCTGGAAACACGAAGTTTTGCCAGAAAGGATAAAAAAAAAAACTATTGTAAATATCGTTATTATATTACTTTTATCATACTAAGTGTATTAATGGAGAAAAAACCGTGAAAGGGGTCAAATAAGGCAATTTAAAATCTTTCCTATGAAGTTTCTTTAAGCGGTAAGAGAAAAGTACCATTTTACGCTGGTAGTTTGATCTGTGCACTTTCATCGCGTGTAGTAAAGACCCACAGATACAGATCTAGTTTACATAGGAAAGCTTTAGGGCGGAAACGCTGCACGCCTTGCGCGTAGGAGCGATGAGGCGCTAGGCGTGCGTGTAACTGTCGCCCGTATCGCTCCCTCAGTTCTTGATCTTGGACGCGTAGCTACATAGTCCTCTTAACCTTGTCCGCCACCATCGGCTGAGCTGTGGCCATACACGCATATAGTAATACCTGCATACTAGGTGCTACATCGCTGCAGCGGGATGTAGCGGAAATTTTGTGTGCGTTTTAAACGAAAATGGTGGGTCCTAGGCAGTTGCAACAAGGCCATACTCCTCAATAAAACGGTGGGTTCTAGGCAGTTGCAACAAGGCCATACTCCTCAATAAAACGGTGGGTCCTAGGCAGTTGCAACAAGGCCATACTCCTCAATAAACCAGCATCAAACATTCATAATTCCCGACGGTAACGAAGTTGCTTGCAATAAGAGGGAGGCAACCCCTGTTATTTTCGTAACGGGGAGTGTCATTATTGTGAATTTGCTGTTAGGTTGATGATCTCGATAACATAAAACAATGTTCAACGTGTTGTACTTTCATCACACCTGGTTTCCAATATTTCGCAAAAATACATTAAAAAATAACCATTTTCGGGGAATTATTTCGCCCTTAGTATTTAGTTTAACTATAAAATGTCCTACATATTTGCCCATTAGTTTTTGGTTTTGCATAAGGAATCACTTCACGAAGTTTGTTGGTCGAATTCAGCCCCACCTTGTGTGTGTGTGTGTGTGTGTGTGTGTGTGTGTGTGTGTGTGTGTGTGTGTATATATATATATATATATATATATATATATATATATATATATATTCCCATACGTGTTTTTTATTGCTCGCTTTTAATCCGTATCATGATTATTGAAACTTTTATAAAACAAGAGTTCAAAAACTAATCCCATTTAAATCTTGGCAACCAAAAGATGATGCACATTAAGAGAAACCAGTGGAATAATCGATCGAATAAGAGGCAGCTGTATTGGAAAAATTCCATTCCATATTCAATAATGATCGGACGCAGAAATATTCCTGATGTAGTTTCATTTAGGAGTGAAAAATAAACTAACTTAACTTGACACTGAATATTGTGACGGAAATTCATGATAAAGGCATATCTGTTTCGTAGATCTGTAACATGAAATTTAATGTGATAAATGCTACGGAAAACGATTCCATAACTTCCCGGTTTACTACTAGACTTGGTACCTAGATCGGTTGATAATGGTGTGTTAGTGTGACTACTACGTTTGAATCTAGGACCCAGCAAATTTGTTATTTTTATTTTTACTTCTTTTTAATTACGTTAAATTTCACAGTACAAACAGAAACTATCGGAAGTATGTTTATCCCTCGTAAATGATTTGGCTAAATACAATAAAATAAATATAATAGTTTTCTGCACGCAGTTGACTGTCACCTGCGAAATTGTTTCACTGACTCGAATTTAGAATGTATTCCGTACACTCCAGTAAAACTGTCACATGCCAGCTCCATGCTCCATACTGGCCCAGTTGCACCAGCGGATTCAAAGAGCATGGGGCTGCATTCCGACAGTAATTTTCTCTTTCGTCTACGATCATTTCCACTCAAGAGTAGTGGCCTGCATTGTTGCAGGAGGATGGCAATATGAGTACTGAAACAGTTTTTCGGCATGTCTTACAAACTTCGTTGTCATCGGGGATGGCCACGTGTGATGAAACTATGCACGCCATGGTATTTTCAAACTTCTTGAACAGAGGAATTATTTTGTATTCCCCCTCCCTCCCTCCTGTATAAACTGGCAAAATTATATAAAATATGACGATCTGCATGTACTGTTTAAACTTCGTCCTGGTCTGAAAATCGAAACTAAACTATTAAAATTAAGTTAGGAAATGGGGGATCCAGGAGCGGGGCTGGGGGCTGTGGAGCAGCGGCGCCAAGGTGGCCGTCTTGGATGAAACCTCCTGCTCTGTCATTCCTCTCCAACGGCGTCTATTTTGGGAGTCTGTACTCAATTTTTTCCCCTTTCTTCGCTCGGAATTTCAGAATTTCCCTTTTTTCCTCGAAAAAACGTTCAAAATTTCCCTTTGTCCTCAAAAATTTCCCGAGTTTCCCTTAAAACACAAACAAATTTTTTTTTTTTTTCACAAAATACATTTTTCTCTATCAGGCGAGGCTTGCGCATGGCCCCACAGTGTAGGTTTGAGTCCATAACCCGAGAAGACACCCATAATATATTCGTTTCGGTTGCAAGCGTTTGTCTAATCGTAAAGTGAAATCATGCAGCCTCCTTAAAATTAACCACTTCAAATTTATACCAGCTATAATGAAATATATTTTTTATTTCCTTTATGCAGCTGTACTTTGCGTAGACGTGTAGATAATATTATGTTCAGTACATTTATAATGGCGATTATAGTATATCTACTGGAAAATTTATATAAAAATGTTTAATACTGTAGATATACCCATCTATTTAAGGTGCTCAGACAGGATTTTTGATGTAAACCCGATTCTATTTGGAATACAGCATGTTTCAAGATTTTTTAAAACCAAACTCTTGACATTATTTCAATGCATGGAGCACGGTATGAAGAAAAGGCAAAGTTTAATTTATACTATATTTATACGATATGTCAAATAATTCCAAACTATATATTAACTATCCAGCATATATTAGTGTAATGCTTGGAATACATTAAAACTGGCTATAGTTTATTAGATCAATAATAAGTTGCATTTTATCAAGCAGAAGAAATACCTCCTTAAGCTATTTGACGCAAATATTTCTCAAAACTAGCGAGTACTAATTCTCTACAGTCATACTTTTGATCACAACGACCTTCTGTGAACACACCATGTGACAAGGAAAAATTCAAGAATGAAGAATAAAGTACATTACACTGCGTCGATTGATATATATCTAAACAACGAACTCGCTTCATTTAATTAAACTCTTTATCAGTATACCGGTAACTTAAAAATTTTAAAATATCATTTGAAATAAAATTTTTACATTTAATATCTAATACGCCTATTTTCTGTGTTTAAACCTAATGCCAAACGGAAAAACCTGCCAACAAACCATTTTCCATACTAAACTTTTAAAATACTTCAACCAACCAGCAAGCGCTGTTGGGACTCACGAAAAAAGGGGGAAATAAGCTAAAGAAAAAACATAAACAAACGTGCAACTTAATTTAGTGAATGAAGCAATATTTTGTACCTCAAACTACTTTTGACGGTGATTTACTGGTCTCTTCATGACGCCAATCCCACCCAGAGCAGTAAATTCCCTTCCCCCCCCCCCCTCCCAACAGCCCAACCATCACCACCCTCATCCCATGTTGCCAACGTATTTATGGCACTCCCGAAACGAACAGAAATTAAATTACCATTTTGCCATTCGCGAAATGAATAATCTGGTACAGTTCCTCTCTTGCATTGTACTTTATTTTTCCTCCCACCTCATTTCTGCTTTCCCTGTCCGCGAGGTGTTTCGTACTATTAGTGCAAGCCACTGTACTGCCACGTACCTTTATGCACCCATCTAGTCACCCAGAACAAACCTTAATATTAACCGTGAAGACTCAGCATTAGCGTGGTATGGGATCTGCCATTTAATTAACTTGTTAAACTTGTGAATGAGACAGTGATGTAAAGTCATTTTAAAATAGCTATTATTTTCAGTGTCTCCCCTAGCATATTTCTGAGTCTGAATTGCGTTTTTACCACATTTATTTTTATAAATTTCGTTTATAAGTGCTAATTAAAATTAGGATAAACTTGAATATATTTGCGAATACACGTGACTTGACGATAATAATTTATATCTTATTATATACTTGGTATCTTTGAAACATATCAAATGAAAAACAAACAGGCGTCTCGATAATTAAACAGGAGTTTATAAGTGGTTAAAATAGACATATGGCGCCTTAATGAAAGGCAAATATTCATGTGAATTTTCCATTCTCTACAACAATTACAACAGCGAAATCTCCTCAATATCACATTAGAACAAATACCGAATGGCACGATAAGACATACTTATTTTCTTCCTTGGCCTATTATCGGTCGTGGTTATAACGGAGTAATAATTAAAGAACACCGCTTTATTATATTAAATGTACGCATTCTTTTGAAAATGTTTTTATACAGGAGACACTAGATTAAATTAAAACTTATATCATGTTTGTTCCAATCAAGCTGTTTTCATTAAAACATATCACGCAGCGACAAGCGCATATTGCAATTAATCCTTTCTCTCAACAACATGCGTGCACTGGATTTAAACTGAGCGAAGATAAATAATTATTTATTTCCTCATGCATGCATTTTTATAGCTTATTTCCTGGGTTGTTATGTAAGAGAATATTTAATCTTCGTTAATAGGTCATTTCGGGAAAAATAACTATGGAATGACCTACTCGATGTTATGGTTTTCAATTTCCGGTGGGACTTTAGAAACGAGTTGCGTTATCGGTGGGGGGGGGGGGCAGAGAGAGAGAGCGAGCGAGTTTAACCGTGCCGTTGCGGAGGAGGTAGGTTGCAAGAAGGATGACAAAAAAATATGCTATTGACAGTAAAGTGAGCACTTTTTAAGGCCCTCACAACAGACATTAGCCACTAATAAATATATCTTATTGCAGCCTCGGGCGTTAACTTTCGAGAGTGGTGAAATGTGTACAATGTGTTTATTGATCACATTGCGCTGTTCATATTAAAAAGTAGCAGGAAGATAGAAATTGGGCGAAAGGAAAAATCAAGAACGGCCTTAAATAGTGCTCACTTTACCGTGAACAGCCTATACTTGCGAAACCCATACTAGGTGCCACTATCGTACTAGATCTCATGCTAGAATATGTAGACATTCAGCAACTGTAGCATATCCTATTTTCAGAAGAGTCGAAACGAATGATCATTTTGGTTGATCTCTGAAAGTGATGTGATCATCTTCATATCAACAAAAGATTTAGGAAAAATGCAGAGGATATAGCTGTGCGGAGAAGAATCAGGCACAAAATTCTGCGAAGAACTCGTAACATTTTTTTTTTTTTTTAGCCCACTGTGTTATTTGATAGTTACTGCTTTAAACCATCGTGTGTATTTGAGATGTGATTGTAAAACGTATGTCTATTTTGAGGCGATCTACTTTTCTATAGGCTGTTCACGATCAAATGAGCACTTTTGAAAGTCCTGCTTAAGATCTGCTTGTAACTACGTTGTGTATTCCTCCACCCTATGTGAAATTAACATTACCATGGGCCTCATCACTTTATTCATACGTCGGTCGAATTAAACTGTGAAATTATTAATAAATTAAATACTTTAAATCTGCTGATTTTTACACTTCGATGCATAAAAAAACAGAAAGAGAAATAAATAATTTTAAGTTATTACAAATAGTTACCTAATACTTATTATTCGACGTTTAGTTATGGAACTACTTTCTTTCCATCATTACCAACTTTATTGGGCGGACGTCTCTCAGTGTGCCCATTTAAACACGTGGATGAAGGGCTAGTGACTTTTTCCGAAGGTTCATTTCTAAAGTGCTCACTTTATCGTGAACAGCCTTTCACGCAAAGAGGTATTTTCGCCTGTTCGTTTTCCATACGCGAGTTGTTCCCTGATGTTCTCACGTTTGAGATTTCGCACGCGAGGCCTCGTGCGAAAAACAGTTTCCCGTCGTGTGACAGCAGCTATAGGTGATCCGGCTGAAGATGTCTCGGCTACCACACGCGCCAGTCGCTTCATCACGCCCAGATGACTGCTACGGCGCGCACAATCTCCCCGCGATGCAAAGCCCCCGCAGCAGCATCACATCTCGTATAAATGTGGTCGAGGAGCGGGGGGGGGGGGGAGGGGGGCCGCTATGTTGTGTGTTTTAGGGCGATATTCCCGCAGCAGAACTTTACGGGCGTTCCCACGCCGAGAGGATGCCTTAACAGCGCGCTGACAGGAAGAAACATTCAGCTCGCAAGCTCGTGTTCGCCCTCGTCCATGAAAACTTTCTAGCCAAGTTGGAAATTTCCTAGAAACCCCACATTAAAAGAAAAATGATTTTAAAAATCATAATTTTGCAAAAGCAAAGCTTATAATGAAATTTTTACCACAGTGAAACGGAAAATTGTAAGAAATAAGAAATTATTTTGTGGGAAATTTTCGGAGTGGGGAAGATTTCACGTGGGGAGTGTGTCACAGTCTGTAGGTTTTCTCGAGGTTCTCCCGCTTCCTTCTTCATTCAACTGCGTCTCCACTCTCGTCTCATCACACTTCCATGAATTTTTTCGGGCCAGCAGGGGAGACAGTTAATTCCCTTACTAAGGGCATAACTTTGCTTTGATACGTTTGGAAGGGAGTTTTTACGGAATTGAATATCGTGCAAGTATGTTAAGCCCCTGTCACGCTGTCAGATTTTCTCCTCCAACTATGTTTGACAATAAAATTTGAAGACAAAATACGGCCATAAAATTTTTCCTTCCAAAAATTTTATCAAATCTTGATCGTGTTGTAATATGTCACACTTTCAAATTTTTGTATTAGGAATATCTAATTTAAATTATTATTTAAAAATTATTTTACTAGTGAGAAACTGTGTTTGTATTCCCACGCAGCCCATTACAAGGAGAAATGTAAGGAATGTTATAATTTATTTTCGCTTCTTTACTAAATTTGAATTTTATTTATCGAAGTTTTTTCCTGCACAAAGAAATTTAATACCCCTGTGCTCATTATAAGCAATATTCAATTAAAACGGCATTCATGCCCAGACAATTACTACATAAATTAATTATCTTCATAATCTACTTTGTATCCAGCAATCGTTCGTTATTTTTAAGTTTCTTCACGTCCATTTTTGTCATACATCATTCTGATTGGCTGAGACCGTCAAACATCAAATAAAATTTAGGACCGGTCCATTCTTCAAAATTTTTAACGGAAACTGAAGCCATCCAACTTTTTCAGACAAATATGGCGGTGTTTATGACGTTTCGACGACGTCATAACTGCCCAATTTTATTTCACCAAACTTATTGGAAGCAATTTGACAGTGTGGCAGGGGCTTCAAACCATTATATTTCTTTTACTAAGGAAGAGATAGTTTAGGCATCTGAAACTATATGACGTAACTTGGTGAAACTAAGAAGGTGGGAGCAACAATCGAGGAGACCGTAGTTGGCTTATTGCGGAAACCTTTTGGACAATTCATTCATACGTTTTTACCCAAAGTAATACTTTTATTAACGCGAAAACCAGAAGTTATCGTGGAACCAAGATATAATTAATGATTAAGAAGTGTCTTTTTTGAAAACTTCTCGGGCGTTGTATGCCATGTTTTCATCATGTAAGGTAATATCAGAAAGATAAAACTGATTAGTTGTCAGCGGAGTAGGTCTGGGTTTTGAGAGAACTAAACGGATGGACCAATGAAATAAACACACACATAGTTGCATATGTGCAAAAAGGAGGTTCAAAATTAATTCTAAAAATGTTTGTTACCTGAAAAAAAATTTCTATTAATATGCTGGGCTGTGTACAAATTTAAATTTCAATAAATTTGATTAGTATAGTATAGTTTTAAAAAGTTAAGTTACATTTTCATTTTTTTTTTTTTTCACTTCTTTTACTTGAGTGAATGTTGGTGTCCAGAGCAGTGAGCGAAGAGATTTGGGCGGCTCGTAACAGCGAAGTCTTGAGAGCCGATGAGGGTGATTGAAGTGAGTATGGAGCTGCGGCGGAATTGGGGGGGGGGGGGGGGCGGGGGACACGGGGGATCCCCGAGGAAACCCGCCAACCAACGGCATCGTCCAGCACGATTCCCGCTTGCGAGAGTCCGGTGACCCGGTCGAGGATTGAACCCGGTTTGCCTTGGTGGGAGGCGAGCAGGCTAACCGCTCAACCAACGTTGCCCCTTGGTGACCAGTGTAGTACGAACTTAAATAAAACGCGTTTCGCTTCTCTGACTGAATGCCATGTATCTTAAATGTTTCATACTTAGCTAAAAAAAAATTTGCGAATTATGAATTATATTCGAGATTTGATGGTTTCGACTTTATAAAATGTAATGTTATAGACAGAGATCAGTTCAAAGTACGCCCCGAATGACATGATAATAATTACAGAATATGCACCCACCAATTTGTGTAAAACAGTTGCCATATATCCATGGTACATAATGCCTATGTGTCCTCGTTCATGTCGAAATTTCGCCATACACAATCCAAAATGACCTCAACGCAATGAGAAGATTCCAACAATTTCCCTAAATAAAAAATTTGAGGAACGAATGTGCTGAACTAATCGAAATTACTCATCACGCGGGTCCCATAGCCAGTTTATCATCAACTATCCGATCGAGAGCGAGTACAGCTAATATCAGTGGAAACACTATGGACACATCACTTCTCAATTTATCTCGGTTTTGTGACCATTTGTTATTACACTTTCATCTTTAAAAAAACATTAATCACCCATTGTAATTAAAAAAGCTAATAACATATTCAATAAAATCCACAGTGGTGCACAGTCTTACATTGGCTCGGAGAAAAAATTTATAGAGTATTCACGGTAAAGTGAGCGCTTTTGTTACCCTCCTATTTGCAATAATAATCAATAAATATATCTATTGTAGCCTTACTCGTTAACTTTCGAGTCCGGCAAAATATATACACTGCTGAGAGGGAAAGAGCCCCAAAAGTTCTCTCTTTACCGTGAACTGTCTATGACTATAACAATACAGGTAAGAGACTTGAGTTTATAGTCGCGCAATACCTTTTTAGTGAGTTTGTGTAACATAACTGTTGCTCATTCACAATTCGTAGCTGTACTAGCAAAAAACGGAGCAGTGTCGTTCCGTTCATTGATACGATAAATCCATAGAAATTTAAGGCAGCTTATTCGCAACAGTTTTATTGAAAAATAGTTGTCGAGTTACGTACAGTTTTGGGATGGACAGGAAGTAATATATTTGTTTTAAAATTTTTTTTTATCTCGATTAAGAAGAACGGAAATGCCTTATTTTTAAAAATCTCTTACAATCTAAATTGTGGTCACCGAAGTACGTTTTTGCGCACCACAAAAATTATCGGATCAAAATTACACTTTATTTTAAATCCATAATATACATAGCTGACAACTTGTAATCCGTGATGATGTTGCAATAATATTATTCTGCGTACTCTATCTTGAATTTTTTTAAATACCACCTGTTATAATGTCTCATCTTTTGCTTCACTTATAAAAATCTTGTTGATAAACACTCTTTCCACACGCTGTCCAGTTACTCGCAGAGTGTGCTTCAGGAAGATATGAAAATTACCCTAATAAATTTGAAACAAATAACATAAAAATATATCATCAGTACAGTTAGAGCAATTTTTCACATCGAAGTTTAATTTTTTTGAGTAAAGTTATTTTGAAAATATTTTACAATGCTGTTAGAGGGTAACGAACACCTGTGTCACCGTGCTGTATAAACAAAAACCGACTGTGGTAAGTATTTTTTTTTTGTTATTAGTATTTCACGGCGTGTGGTTGATACGTATGCAATCTGCGGCGCCCTGCGGCGATCTGCGGTCCCAATTCCCCGAGTTTGTTTAAGCAGACGTAATTCCCACGCGCCACAAACGTTCAACCGTAAAGAGGAAGCGTAGGGGAGGGGGACAGCACAAAATGACCATCCATGGGAGTTTGCCCCGGAGGGAAGCGTTGCAGGGGGGGGGGGGGGGAGGGGGGGCGTGGTGGAGCTTCAGCCGGAACTCGTTTCGCCATAGTTTACACATGGCTTGTTTTTACTGGCGCGCCAGGACAGACATCGCTGCCTCCTCAAAGGACTCAAAACAGCAGAAGTGGTGCGCAGAAAGGTTGCAGGGTGGTAGCTGCGGGGTAGGGTCGAAAGAGGTAGGGGGGAGGCGGGTGGGGAAAGGCGGGTGAAAGGGCAGACCGAAACATCATCAAAATTGACTTACCCGTCGACGAGTTATTCCTGTCAATACTGCGGGAGGATGCCTCAAAAAGTGCGAGGGCCCCGACCATGTGCTTTGGGGTCCCGGCCGGAGAAGATGTGTCAGCGGCGCGCGACTAGAGGACTCGCAGCTTGTGCTGTTTGCATTGCAGGCAGGCAAGGTCGTGTTTACCTCGGACCCGCGCCGCACAGAGCAAGGACAGATGTGCAGCCAGCCAGTGACGGTACAGTATGCCTGGGGACTGGCGCGTGTCTTGCAGCCCGGACAAAACAAGCTCAAGTCATATAAATATTTCGCGGGTCGCAAAACTAGTAGCGTCTAGCACGACTGTGACATCAGGAAATGAACGCACAGTTATAAAGCTGAAAATCATACCGTACTCTTGTACGCTACCCTAACTGCAATTACAAATACTCCAGTTGATTAAAAAATAACGCCTAATCATTATTCACCATTTTATTTTTAATTTCTGAAACTTGACGAATGGAATATATATGCAGTACATGGAGAAACATTATTTTTGGAGAAAATCTCGTATTTTTTCAAACTATTAACATTTATTTTCTCCTATGGATTAAATTTCATAAGCATTTTATTCGAAAACTTCTTTACTTCGTAGGTTACGAAGGAATTTATCCCTACATATTTTGCATCTTGCTGATTAAACAGCAACTTGAAAAATGGCGAACGTCTAAAATTGTTGCGAATTTACTCTATAAAATATACATTAGTGATATTCTTGAAGGTAAAAAGAGACGGAACTTAACTGAAGAACCACTGTTCGAGAAGTAAGTGTAATGTGCCAATGAGAGCTTCAATCATCTCTCGTATTCTCAGGGGATGGTCACGGGGAGATATCTGAATTATTAAGACTTGCGTACCTCAATTCTCAAAGTCAGCACTTTCGGGCATTCAGTTTTTGAATCAGAAATCCTCACCTAATGTTTTCCCTGATCTGGTATCGATGTCTTAGTATGACTTGAGCTATAATAATAATATAAAAAAACGAAATATAACAAGGACACTACAAAATACTAACTAATGAAGGGATGGACAAAGTGTAACTTTCCAATCATTGTTAAACAGTAAAGGAGTGGTTTTCCAGTGCAGTTGTCAATTTAATTAAAGTATATTTACATTTTCTTTAAACTTTTTAAATCGAAACTTTGAAAAATCACACCATGTATGACATTTTTGGTTGTTTCCTAAATATGGCATGTAGAACAAACGTTTTATACTTGTATTAACACAAAAGAACAGTATTTTTGGTCAAAGTGAAAGTCTACTTATACGAAGAGGATAAAAGGGGACTTTGGCGCAAAAGAATGAGGAGGTAGATCTCTAAGCTGTTCATTCTCTATTATTCCGATCGGCCGGCGGCCATGTTGTAAGCCAGTGACCGTTGTTCGTTGACATGACCTTGACCCCGGTGACATTTAACCTTGAAACAAAGAAAAACTGATTAATAAAACATATTTAAGAATTATTAGAAATTATCTAAACATTTCTTTAAAATATTTTAATACTTCTCAAACATTACAGTTACCGATCGACCATTTTCCCTTAACAATTTCTCCTTTTAAGCTAAAAATTCTCTTTTTTTCCCTAAAAATTAAAAAAATCGCTATAAATACACAAAAATACAGCAAGCATATCATGTTACAGAATACTACCGCCATATTATATGGAGGTGACCTAGACCTTTACCCCGAGACCTTAAAAGACCTTGTCCCAAGAATTAAAAAATTATTATAAAAAAATTAGCAAGCATATAACATTACTGACTACTACCGCAATATTAGGGTGCAGGTGGCCTTGACCTTAACCCCGTGACCTTTAATGACCTTGAAAACAACCACTCCATAAAGGTCAGCAAGCATATAACATTACTGACTACTACCGTCATATTGACTGCAGGTGATCTCAACCTTAACCCCATGACCTTAGATTACCTTGATAACAAAAATTCGAGAAAAAATTGAATAAATTCATAAGTCAGCGAGCATATTACATTACTGACTACCACCACCATCTTGGGAATCTTTGACCTTAATCCTTGATCTTAAATCCAAAATAAATCCAAAATATCCCAGGAAAAAATGAATGATTTGTTTTTGTATAAATCTTTCCATTAATCAGCACCGCAATCGCACCACAATATTTCGCAGTCACCTCCATAATCTTTCGCAATCAGCTCCGCAATCGCAGTCAGCTCCACGATCTTTAATTAATGTTTTGTATGCAGTAAACTATACATGTATTTCTTAACACTAAAGTCTGCATTATCATTCTGTATGCAGATCTTTACGTCTATAGGCAAGTTCTCAGAGTAGCACACTAAAGTGTTTCGATGGATAAAAGGACACAACAACAAATAAAGAAAAAAAACTATTATCTTAAAATAATAATTTATAATTATTATTTTGTAACTACAGTTTCAGAAGAAAGCAGTTCATCACATGATGCGATACATCCCCGTCCCTTCAGATGACTAATGATTGAACATATCTCAACAATGCGGAAGTAATACTCACGTCAGTGAATGTCAATCAAATATGCGAGTCTATCAACAAGTTCACTCGGGTCATCGGTAAACATGTCATCTCGTAGCAGCAAATGTATTGGAGGGACGTACGTATCAGTTCATAAAGAAAATGACCATCACTGTCACCATTACCACTGCATTCGTGTTCATTTCCATCCATGCTGTCTTCATGACGTCGTCTTTACTTCCTGTTTCATCCTAAATATTAAATTTACTTTTCTTTGTAACAAGGGTTGTATGTTCATCAGTGTTTAGGGCCGGCGACCGTTCATTTCGAAATTCGTCGACTTCACGCGAAAGTCTCGCAAGTGTAGCCAACATTCTGCGCAAACCGACTCTACTCCACTCATTCCGTCTTTGGCGTTAACTGTCTCAACATATTCACCTATCGATGGGTGCCTACCCATCGATGCAGCCAGAGGCACTTGCCAGCAAACACTTGCTAACTGATAGTAGACGCTAACATTACAGTTCTTGACGTGGTTCTCGAATGTATCGCCTTACACAAACTGCACGGGACCAATGCCGCAATGCTTCATCTCGCGAAGGGGACTATTCTCTCGTGCTGGCGAACACTTTGACCACAGGTGAAAACTCGATCGCTGAATTGACGCTGACAACAACCAGGTAGCGATGATGCAGGTTGCCGCTCCGTGTTGGTTGAGGGTCGAAGTCAGACCTTAGTTTTCGCGATTCGTCTTCGTCGTATGAAGAGAGAGCGCCTCCAAATCGACGTTCACCTCGCGGTGTCAGAACGTTAACTGTCATTTTTCTGTATAAATGAGATTCTTTCAGCAGTGGAGAGTGTAGCTTGTGTACAATCGTACCTCTTGGCATGTTTAGCAGATAAGAGAGTGCGGTTTATGAACATAGATTTAATTTATACATTCTTTGCAACAAAAAATATTAGGCTAGCCAAATAGCTTACTCCACAAAAAAGGAATGTGTGCGCTTAAAGGAGAAACAGCTTCGCAGTTCCTTTGTCACTGACTATACTGAGAAAAAATATGGTTGTAGGAACCATATGGAGTGCAAGAACAAGGATAACAATCGTATGGGCCGTTGGTACCATCTTAATATGGTTAACATAGATAGTAATACGAACTAACTATGTTTGTTGTCTTTATTACTGTGCGTATGGTTGCTACAGCAGAGCACATCGTTCTTACTACAAAACTAGTAGTGCCTCCAACAGAACTACTTGAAAAATATATTTGGTCTGTTACCACTACAGCTAGGTTTGTAATAACGTAACCGAATATTTTGTTGCGGCTCCCCTCAAACCCTATTACAGAACTGTTCAATGCTAGAAAAATAACGTTGTGTTATGTTATCACAACTATGATTGTTGTGGCAACAACTGGAATTGTTGAAGTGGTTCTGTTAGAGGTACTACTGTTCTTTTTTATTATGAACGAAGTGCTCCACTGTAGCTACCATATGTACAGAAGTAAATACAATTACAAACAGGAATAAAACAGTCAGTTATGTTGCTATTACTATCAATGTCAACAATAATGAGATGGCACCTACAGCCCTATGACGGCTGTACCTATTTATAAAGTCTAAATGATTCCTACTACCAGATTAATTTCTCATTATAAAAGGTGTTTTAAACGGGTCTACCGCGATCTGTTATCTCGTGATGTGGAAGATCCACCGAAGTTCCTCCTAGTAGGCCTACCTGGCAAATTAAGTTTCAAGCGTTGACAGATCAAAGACCCTGCGTCAAGTTGCTAGAGAGCTGTCTAAGCTGACATAAGAGGAAGGAGATCGGTCTGTTTCACATCCACATACTGCGCTACTGGGTAGTTTTATAAGGTGTATGGAGCAAATTGTTTACCAAAGCAGAGTAAACACTACATGAATGTGTTCTGTCAACACTAGACAAAGGGAAGTACCTTGAGCGAATATCTGCCTCCCTGTTACCGAACGTGTTGGCGCAGTGGTAAACCACTCGATTCTGATTGGTGAGGTCACGGGTTCGATTCCCAGCCATCATGATTTCGACTTCCGGCATCTTCCCGAAGTCACTCCCTGGAGAGTATTGAGGTGATTCCTTAATACAGCCACAGACAGATTCCTTTTCCCGTCCCTGCTTCTCTGAGCAAACTCCTCCGTCTCTGATAATCTCGCTGTCGACAAGATGTCAAGCCATCCCTACTTGCCTCTATGTGGCCTATATACCCTATGCCATATATAAATTCCGTTTGTTGAAAATTATTCAAACGCAACCGATTACTCTTGGCGAAAGAAATGTAAGCTGTGATCTTATTCCCATTACGAACCGCTTTAGAGTAAATTTATGCGGCTTTAAGGGCGTGTTTTGGCACATGGCATACCATCGTCGACTGAAGAAGAACGGAGTTTCGTTGCGTTTGTTGGTTTGCGAGTTTTCGTTTGGGGAAGTGACAGGTGAGAACCACAGGATGGACAAACAAGACAAGACAAGACAAGCAAACACAAGTCTCGGGTCCGACTGCACAGCAATTGACTCTGCGAGCTGCGGTCAGTCGTCTCTACTGCCAAAGCTGTCCAAAAGATATTATTTTCTTATCTCGAAGACATTTTATTGTTTCAAGCTCTATGTCAATGATGACCTCAAAAAATGTAATTAATGTGAAAACAACATGCTTCATGTTTTTCAAGCGTAAATATGAAAATATTAACTCAAAATCTTAATTCATACAGATTACAATTTTATTTTAACACAAAGCTTCGTTACGGGTTAAGAGTAGGTACGTGGCCCCGAAATTTTTAACTTTTTAGGCACAGCGATAAGGGCGACAATAACACAGGCGACCAACGCCCCGTCACTTCTACGCGCAAGGCGCTTAACCTGCGTGCAGTGCTTCCGCTGTTACGTTTCCCTGTGAAAATGAGATCTGTAACAGTGGGATTTTGTTACAACGCGATCAAAGCACATAGATTAAACTACGAATATACTGTTTTATCTGTTTTACTTTTTTTCTGTATATCAAGGAAGCTGCGCACGAGGCCCTAAAATTGCGATTTTTAACCAATTTCATAATTTTTTTCTCTTGGAATAAACTTAAGATTATGAAAACAAAACTGTACGGGATTACATCATCATTGTTTTTGAAGTGAATGCGTCTTTAAATTTGTGTCCATAGTGGGACGCAATCCAGAAAATCCGTTGATAAAATCGGAGGATATAATTTGGCATTGCAGCTCCCAATCTATCGTTTACTTTCGAAATTCAATTACACCACTCGATTGCCAATGGCCAAATAATATGTTACGTTGAGTGAGGACTGCCAAGTGTCGCGCGGGACGGTGGAGGAAAGACGTCGGGGAGGGGGGTGGAGGGAGGCGAGCCGCAATTTTGAGTTCGTTTCGCCGCGTCTCTAGATTCCGCGTAGTATAACTTTCGACTAGAAGCTGCGACGCTCGTTTAAGTTTCAATCGACAGTTCTCGTCAAAATCAATCGATTGCGTGTTCAAAAACCTACCCGTGGAGTGGTTATTATGAAATCGTATGCGTTTAATGTAAAAAGTTAAGAAAACCTAATACAATATCGGCCTATACTCGTCAAAAAGCCAAGCCGAAATACAGAAATCGTATACGGTTGGAAAGAGCATCTCAAAAGCAATCCAGTGATATCCATAAAGCCCCATATAATCGAATGAAGCGGTGCCAGGTACGTAAAATAAACACCAAGGCGTCTGAGCGCGTCAACGTAGACGTATTCACGTAAAACAAACGGCCGTGTCCCCAACACAGCCACACCCAATTTTTTCCCGTCTTTTCTGGTAAAAATCTTATTCCCAGGACATTTATTTGCCGAGATACGGGTAGACGGGCAGACAACTCTTAAAAGTATTTCTTTGAAGACACTGTAGAGGCATGTGGCAAATTCAAGATGGCGCAGTGGCCCAGACAACCGTGATTTAGGTTTTCTGTAGTTTCCCGAAATCACTCCAGGTGAACGCTGTAGCGATTCCTTTCCACAAACTCTCAAAAAAAAAATCTATTACACTTTCTAAACTGGATTGGAAGTTTTTAACCCATGTATCATATGGAAATAATACCACACACCCAGAACCTTAAGCATCCATACCTTTCGAATCTGACATTTGATTCACCTGTAGTAGGTGCTATTTTGATGTTAAATTTTACTTCAAAAGTAAAACAACTGATAAATGGACATTCTACATAACGGCTGCCTAAGAAATATTCTTCATGACATTTAAATAACATGGACAATTATTTTGATCTGTAGACTAACGTATGAAAATTGGTCGATTTTGAGAAGGTACGGAAAGAGACATAAATTTTAAATTCTTGCAGCTGCTTGTATAAGTAATTTTTAGGCATTTTCTTCCATTTCCATATTTTTGCAGCCTGTCAGTTTATATCAAAACCACAAAGGAATTTATATGCTAAAAAAAAAAATGTAGAGAATAAGTTTAACAATCTTGAGCACTCTTATTAAAAACTGCGATCGTACCTTCCTTTCAGCTATTTAAAAACGATAATAATATAGGAAAATAACTTATGGGGAATAAATGTAATATTCTCAACACAGCACACGTGTAAGGTAGGCATCACCTAACTACTCAGTACTCAAGGTTGGCTCACCTGTTACGGTCTAACTTAACTGAAGCCCTTCTAAAGTCCTTCTTACAGGCTATTCCTCCACATCATGCAAACAAAACAATCTAAAAAAATTATTCCAAAGGCATTACCAACACACCAATTTTCTCTCTGTTTTTCTTCATATTAATTACAAAATAAAATATAACATAAAATATAAGTAAGAGTTCAAATTTAATTTAAGAAAATGCATTACTTTTAAGTAAAAGTAAGTATATAATGGTGGTTATACGTGGCACATTTGCAAAACAACCGAACAAGACATACGAGGGGTGATTTTTGTAAAGGTTTGATTCAAAAAGTGCGAAGGAACCGCGGAAAGTTAAAAGCTGGGCCTACAGATGTCCAAGGTGGTGTGACCCCTCGGAGGGACAGCGCCTCCCTCGTGTGGCCATTGTGGTGCTTCAGCACAGCAACAGGCAGTCCTGCACGGTGACTTAGTGTGTTATATGAGGAGCCGTCATGTCCGGGATCGCTGAACACAATCCTGCTGGTCTCGGCTGGCGCGCGACATCTCTCCGCAATGCGGGTCAAGAGAGTTCATTTCGGGAGAGAAACGTGCAGTCGCGAGAGCTGTTACCTAAACTTGGATGCTGAGGATTTGACCCTTTCCCAAAGCCATTATTTTATATCTTAGGTGTTAATTTTTGGGTAAATATGTCACCCGTAGCGTTTAGTGAGTGTACAAGTGCTGTTTCGGCATTGTAATCAGTTTTTATTTGCGTCTGTTAATGGACCGGCTGAGATTTCGATGGCTGGAAGAGCTGTGAGTGGTGGGGCGACCGGAGTTGACTAACGTGGAGACGATTACATTTACTATAGGCTGTTCACGGTAAAGTGAGAACTTTTGAAAGCCCTCTCATTTGGAACATTAGTCAATAAATATCGCTTATTAAGCCTTAGACGTTAACTTCCGAGTGCGGTGTAACATACACGCTGTGATTATTAACTACATCGTAATATTTATTTACGAAGATGGTTTAAGTATAAAAATGGCTGAAAGTAAAAAGTAACTAGGCCTTCAAAAGTGCTCACTTTACAGTGAACAGACTATACTATTATGTAGTTTCTTGATATTTAAGTTAAAATTATTTACATACGTAGGTATAAGCTAGTAAGTTTTTCCGGCATCCTACGATTGATTAATGTGTTTGGGCTGTAAACACGTATAGTACCATAATGGAGAACCCCCCTCCCCCTCTCCACCCATTACCATCTACGCTGGTGAGTTCGTCGTTCATTCTGGTGTTTCAGTCATTCAGTATGTTATACTATGGGTGAAAAGTAAATAATGCTAGAATGCGCTTTGGTAGTAACTACTGTTTGAAAACAGAATGAGCTATTTTTTAAAATCTACCGTGATAAGTTCACTGATCTGGGTAAACATAATGGCCTGGATGTGCCGGTGTTTTAGCCCCAAGGGGAAGTAATACCTATCACAGTGGTGTGATAAGATGCGACAAATGTGAGCGCTCTGACAATGTAATGTTGGAAACGAGTGTTGGACCCAGACTCTGTGGTGAGAGATGAGGCCGACGGGAGATGTCGAACAAACTGGGATAGTAAAAACCCTGCCGAGTGCGCATGTAGATGACGTACAATCAGGCACTTCTCCACCTCGACGTGGTACGGACTATGTGAGTCTTGGTACTTACACTAACGGAAGCTCACACCACGTTACAATTTACAATAATGCAACCAGGAATAATGATTCATTAATGTATTTGATAAAGAATTTTTTCCAAAACTTTTTCTTCGTTGGTAACATTTGCTTTTCAAGATAGAAAATGTTAACGACTTTTTGTCAAGAAATGTGTTGAATGTGTTGTGAATGTTTAATAAAGTTTAAAGCTGCTAATTTGAGTCAGTACTAAGAATAACACTATTCATTATAGTAAACGATAAAATATATAAACTTCTAAAATGAATAGCCGCGGTTAGTACAACATGACCAGAAAAACATTTGATAAAGCTACTTAATTTACAGGTTTAATGCATCTAAATTTTTTGAAATCGCACCCAGATTTCAAACTTAAGCATAATGTGCATGCAAGAAATTCCGCCTTACTCGTCCATACAACTTACTGCAATTTAGCTATATGTGTTATTCACGCATTCCCGTTAAGCATAATGTGCATGCGAGAAATTCCGCCTTACTCGTCCATACAACTTACTGCAATTTAGCTATATATATTATTCACGCATTCCCGTTAAGCATTTTATGTTAACGTTTTGTAAACATTTTGTACTGCGAGAAAAATGTTTAGGAACACGAGAATACATTACTCAGAACATATTCTTTCAAATTATTTTTTATTAATTCAAATTACCCTTTACTTGTTATTACTTCTCTATATTGCGAAGAATCTGTAAGACTAGAATTAGACCGTGAAGTATAGGAAACTCTTTAAAAGAATGTCATATAAACAATGGTCTAGCCTTTTGTTGAGCACTTTACTCAATGCTGAACAACAAAGAAACGTTTATCTTATCTGTAAACTACGTTTAGGTCTTCAAAAAACTATGCAGATTTGTTCTTTTGGAAACTCTATAATTCATATATGGTGTGAAGATATTTACACAAATTAAAAAGTGACGAATTCTTGGATTCAGCTATAAAAAGAGACAAATTTAATTTACGTGACTGGTGAGGTTTCGGTACATTGTTGCTACATTTTGATTTCTATTAAAGAAAATTATATTATAAGGAAAACTCACGGAATAAAAAACGTGATTTGATCGTTATACTGAAATATTGACGTCACTAATAGTATATGATGATATTTTAATCTCAACTAGATAAGACGGATTACAGAAGGCAAGATACGAAAGCTATACAACCAGACAACACCAGACAAATAATAATTGTATAAAAAGCAAATTCAAAATTTTAAAATTTTCATTTTAGCTAAAGAGGAATGCTTGTACAGGAAGAGAAAATTTAAAAATATGTCTATTGAAATCTTACGCTCAAATATTTATTCACTTTAAAATGAGGTGATACACATATTAAAAAAATTAACGTCACTACCAGTGTTGCCACACGGAATTTAACCTCGGGAGCGAGAAAAAATAACAAAAACAGATTACACGCATGTAAAATTACAATTCTAAAAATTGTAGGTAGCTATTTAAAAAAAAAACCAATAGTCAAATAGACACATTAGGAACGAATAAAGTGTTAAGTATAAATGAAATCACCACTGCATGTAGAGCCAAGTTGATATCCCATTTCTCTTGAATGAACAAAAGATTGCCTGGCCGTTTATCCCAGTGTCTATTGTAGGGATCAGACAGCATACAAAGGACAAATTAAATATGAAAATACTAACTGTAGCTGCTACAGGCCTGAACCATATACTCAACTGATGAAGATAATTACAAATTCTTCGATTTGCTCTTTCGGAAGCGTATGAAGAATTTTGTCACACTAGCTCTTTACATGTTCAACAAAAAGAATCACATGTACATTTAATGGAAGTTCAACCACTGTGAACTTTATCCCTTGGTGGACGGGTGGAAAGGTTTCGGAAAAGTTATCCGACATCGGATTCCTGATTGTTTGCTTCCACGTGGAAACACAATTTTTTTTTTTCCTGCAAAGCGTCGCATCTGCACGAGTTTTCTTTGCCACGAAATTCTCGACTCGACCTCTTCGCCCCACATACACACGCGCAGTTCACTCGGTGGACCCCCACGGACATTTGTATGTCGATCGGCAGCGGGTTTGCCGGATGCCGGATGCAGGGCAAGGCAACAAGCACTCGCATTGCCAGTGCAAACCCTTCGTCGTCGTCCCCCCCCCCCCGCACCACATACATACACCCCCGCACACCACCACGTTGCTGTATCAACACACGCGTGTGTGTAATGTACGCCTTTAAACTGCCGCCGGCGTGCCAGATGCTGGCGGTCCCACTATGTTTACATTATTCAAATATCAGCAGTGGACGGGAGTTGCGAAGGGGAAGCTGTGTAGAGGGGGAAGGGGGTTTGGCAACCCAGAACCCAACCCCTCTTCACTCTCCCGACTGCCGAGACTAGACCACCTTCCTTGCTGCTCGTTTCCGAACGCAGATATTAATTTAATTTAGTGACCATGGCGAAACAGACGTGGGCCCGCCTGGATGATTATGCATATTCATACGAGAGAAATGATACACGTCTACCTCACTTATTCATTTGAGGACTCCTCTGAAACCTCCATCTGCAAGTAACACGTGTTTGGTTCCCACGCCCGCAGAAAGGGAATATTACATTGATGACGATACAGTAGACAGATATATTTACCGACAATAATTGGTTTTCCGAGTTTATATATAAGAAGCAAACTTGAACGGAATTTTGATAGCGCCGAAAGTAAATTCCGTTAAGAATGAGGTTGCGGTATCTTTACGTTAATGTAGTCCAAAACAAGCCCGAAAGTATGTGTTGCCAGGGAGAGCTCGGTCATAAAGAGATCTGCAGTTCAACTATTAGATATCTAGTTCGATCCCTTTTCTTGTAGGATAGAACAATTTTAGCAGAGCATTTTTAGCTTCTCCTTGTTTCCGTCTCGTGTGCATTCTACCACTTCAACAACTTTGCCTAAACGTGTCTCTTAACTTAACTTTCGCACTCGTTACTCATATCTGCTATTTTACAAATAGGATACATTGTTATATTAAGACGCCAGCTTCATTCTACACTTACTTAACACAGCATCTGCCGGAACCTATCCTTCTTGCTTAAGTATGTCTCTTTCCGACAGAATTCGAATACTAAGCAGAGACGTCGTATGGTGCCTATTTATTTTTAATGAAACAGGTTACATAGACAATAAATATTATTTAGTCTAATACACCCACCTTTGTTCTTACAGTCACCACCTAGTCATAGCCATATATTGTAGTCTTAGACTTCCAGAGACCCCTTATAGAGGCTATTGTAATATTACTACGCATCAGGCTGAAAATATGGGGATGTTTAATATCGCTACTATACAAAGTTGGGGACTTTCCCTATGCACTTGACTCGTTCCTGGGCAACTGTAGTAACGTTACCACCCATGTATGGAAAACAATTTTACTATATGCGTTTTGCCATTGTACGTATACACTGACATGGCAAATGTACAAGTAATTTCTTTGAGTGTACTTATCAACAACAAAGCAGGAGGGACTCGCACGTTGGAACTGAATGTCAAATTTGTGAGGATGGTAACGTTTTTTATTGTCTCCTCTAAATTTTTATCGCTTTAAAACCATTACGTCCGCTAATCTTATGTGCACGATTGAGGTAACCACGAATAAATCATGGGGAAACTGATTAGTTTACCAGTGGATAAGCAAATGAGACAACGACGTTGCATGATGGTGTTCTTTTCGATGGTCGTTCCTTCTGTTCTGGATCAACAGCCGTTGTTGACGCTAATGGTTCTACGACAGACGAGATATTTTCACACTTCCAAGTGAAGACGTTTTACTAAATTGTTTTTTAATAGCATGTGTCAATGATTTTTCCTATACGAAGTGAGATGTCTTCTTATAACAACGATATTTCATTCTTAATAGTTCACAGCACTCAGAAATATGCTGTAAAATATGGCGGAGGGAAAAAAATTCAAGAAAACCATTTTGGATGTGTCTCATGTCTAAATTTATTCTCGTCGTAACTAGAAGGTTTCCGTTTTTCTTCTTCGAAAAGCATAGAAATAATACGTGCCTCAGTAAAATAATTGGGTTAGCTTTGAAGTGACCTCAAATATGGCTTTTGGCGTTACGTTTGGCTGTCTTATGTTGCTACATAGCTGTACTCCCAGGAAGAAAACATATATTTTAGATTATAGCTGACACTATAAACAACTCCTGTTAGAAATGCAAAAGACACACCAATCCGCAAGCCCAGGAAACTCGCCCAAACCGACTGCTGCTATCCACAGAACACGTGAAGCGCAGGTGCTGAATCCATCGCCGCGCCGGTCCACCAGAGAGTTAACGACGGCCGAGGGCAAGACTGGTGGTAGCACCAATGAACCCCCACCACACTCCACCATAGACACATACATTCGAAAGCTAGTAAACATAAATACCAAAAACATTTCAAACTGCAAAATCAGCGTGCTGGAGACTCCGACGCAAGTATGACCCCTCCTTACCCAAGAATCTCCCTTGCACAGCAATCAGCCGTCTCACCTTCGCCCATCTTATCCTGAAGCCTAAAACCCATCCTGAGGCCAGATTTGAATCTCACCTTGTTGATGATTTTGAAAATAAGGCCTTGAACCCAGTAATTATGTACATAAAATTTTGATTATATCATTACAGTTCCCAATATTTAATCATATATCCTGTTACAGTATATCGGTTTCTTCACACGTTTTTGAAAACAAACCTTTGAAAAATCACCCCATGAATGACGTGTTTAGTCGTTTCCTAAATATAAATTTTATCACAAGCATTTTACATCTTGTATTAATATGTAAATATCTTATTTTCGGTTCTACAAAACTTCAACTTACATTTTATCTATAAAATAGAGTATTTCACTTATAGTTAATTCGGAACAAAAACCGAGAAAGAATAGGTGCTTTGGTAATGCCTGGTAAGAAATAGTTCTTATATAAAATATTACACTGAGTGCGCACAAATGCGGTGGTATTTAATTTTTTTGTAGACTCGTTGACGCTTTGTTTGCATGAGGCGAAGGAATATCCCGCAAGTAGAACTATAGCAGTGCTTCAGAAGAGTTAGCAGAGGCCGTGAATTGACTATAGATAGTAAGTATTAACAGCTATGCTTAGTTGGTGTCGGGATCCGACAGTGAGTTATACCTACATTTTTGATTGTGAGATTTCGAGGGTATTTCGTTTCGCCTGCAATATACCGCCAAACATAGAAAAAAATATATTGTATTAAGTATTAATCATTCGTTTTAATATTAGGTAGTCTGCGAAGTATTTTACTTATCCTAATTTACAGCATTAGTCATATCTCCCTTGCAGCCAATAAAGTTTCAATTCCGCCCAACCTCCCTTCCCCAAATGAGATATTATGTCCAGCGGTTTATTTTGAGTGCAAACTTATTCTAGGCAAATTTATCGTAGCTCAACAGCTGTGGTGCATATACAGTAACTCTTCGATAACTCATGTGACCAAGAGATTGTCATCATAACATTCGGAGAGCTCACGTTCACTCTCACAGATGTTCACCCGTCACAGTAGAGCATACTCAGTTCTCTGTGTTAGGAAGCCGAGCAACTTGCGCGTGCACTTATGTAAGGCAGTACACATTCCATAAGTAGAGCCTATACGGCAGAAAATAATTCATCAAATTCGAATTTCTTGATGTTAACAAATAAATTGGTTTTACTTCTGATTGTGCTCTGCTGTACTATTGCAGAGGGCAAATGTACTTGAATAGTGGAAAATTTAACACCTTTCCACATCAACATTACCCTAGTTGTTAAAATCACACATGGAACTAAGTTCTAGTATCAACGCCACCACGTTACTGCAAAACCTCTCCAAGACTGGTCACCAAGAGACTACACAAAGAATATTCAAATTTTTTCTAATCAATAAATCAATCAATGTAACCCTCCCAAAAACCACGTGTTTGGAAATAATTTTCCATCAATTACAAAAGAAATTTAGTTGATTAAAATGACAAACAATTTTTACATAAACGTAAGTGATTTTTTAATGTTAAAAATACTTTTGTGAAGTGTACTCTGGGAAAAATATTTTTGATTATTCGACACTTATTATTCCAGTTTGCACAAACATGTGTACACGGCAATCATATGTGGTGCTACATATTTTCTTGCTTGATTAGAAAACACATTTTTTCTAATGTTCTAGAAAAAAAATTCATTTCAGTGAACACTTCGGGAATTGCAGTTCACAGTTTTATTATTGTTTACTAACAAACGTATATAATCAATAAAACAAACACACATTTTATATATATATTATAATAGCAATCCGAAGACACTGCTATGAAGAAATATAGTTTCGTAAAAACAAACTATTTTGTGTATTAATTCCAAAAGTGTACCGAAAAAAATACTACTTTAATGACTGTGTTCAGTGACTTTGTAATTAAATTATTTTTGTATATATGAGACTTAAAAAAATGCTTAATCTACTTGTAAACCATTCCAAAAATTGTTTCGGCCATTTCTGTTTTTTCTTTGTTTAGAGTTAATTCTAAAAATGCATTGTTGTCTATTATGGCACATTAAAAAAAATTACAAACTCGTTATTTTCAGAAATTTGGAGACGTAAAAAATCATGTGGAAAAAAATGTTTCTTTCTTCATTGGTAAGCGGTTCCTAAATAAATGAAATCATTTTAGAAACGTGTAGTGATGCGTGTGTCAAATAGATAGCGCTATGCATATACATGCGACCCGCAGTATAAGCATATGATTCGCCTGTAGTCCCCAGCTCGCACCCTGCCACTGCGGTGCGCAGTAAAGTAGCGCACAGGATGCGAGTGTTGCCAACATAAGTGGCTGGCAATTACCTGCCAGCGCAAGCCGGTTCTCCGGCACGCTCACCGTACAGCATACGACGGCGCATGTTCCCGTGCTAAACACTGCAGTCGAGAACATGCGATAATCAAGCGCCGACTGAACAACATTCTCTCTCACCCTAGCCTCGCGGGGCGAAGCTAGTCTCCCGGGTCGCGCTGCGAGCAACGCCTTCAAAATGTTTCACTCCTATCATTTCAAGATGTTCGTTGTGAAGAACTGCCTTTTTACTTTGATCGTTTGTTTTACGATAATACCGCTGTTCGTATCCATTTCAAATGTGATTCCATGTAACTAAGTTTAACTACACGAACATTTGTACAAATTACTTTTTTTTTTCCAAGTTTACCATAGAGATTTAGCGTTGTTTAATAAATATTCAACTTAATTGCCTTTATAGAATCATCAAGTAATCCTTTATAAATATTTTGTAGCCTTTAAAATGTGAAATATTATTTTTTATTAATAACACATCTAAGAACGTGAATAATTATGTAAAGTAAAATTTGTGAGAAGAATAATTTTAGAATGTCTCAAAAAATTTTACCTCACCTAAAAATTGTCTGGGGAACTACAGTATAAAATAAGTATTATTATTGCTTAAATATTCACCATTTTAGTGCAAGGAAGCTAGGTGTAAAGATATACTTTATGGTTATAAGAAAAAAAAACACCACTCTTTGAATATTAAATATTTACAAGAAAATATTAAACATAAAAATGTTCAATTAAAAAAAAAAAAAAAATTCAACTAGTATAAAACGGGAAAATAAATTTTGAGAAGAAATTATTACGATATTCTATACATACCTAGTTCAAAGAACTACTGAGATAATAATAGCCCGATATTTTAACGATTGCTTATAACAGTTCTCTGGTACAAGTGTCTTAATATTACAGATCGCTGTTTACAAAAATATTCAAGTGTTTCCACTTCTATTTACTAACATTTCCTAGTCGGCTACGCTTTCTTTGCATACTCCAAATAAGTCAAGAAAATATATATTAAAATATGATGTTCTATATTTAATTACTTCAGTGAAATATAGCACCAACTGTATTATTTCACTTCATAGTTATTTATTTTTGAAAAAATCTGAACATGTATTACTATAATTTAATAAAGAAATTAAGGTGCTTTTAAATATTTTGGGAGAATGTAAACAAAGAAACACGTGGCAACGAACTACATCAATACCCGCGATATTTCGGTAGGCTTTTGGAATTAATATCAAGCATGTATGGAAGGCATTAATGGAGAGTGGGGACACGACGTGAAAAAATAAACTTACAATGTTTGAAGTTGTGTTTCATTTCAATACAGATCGGTTTAATGTGCATTTTATTTTCTACACCTATACAGTACTACTTCAGCACGAGGTTTAGTTTGTAACACTAACAACAGCTGCTTTCTGACCATGTAAAATAACAGGTATTAATTAATCTAGGAACTCTTTCTAATCCACTCATTTTCTGCTTGTCTGAGGTGTGTTGGCAGTGCACTCAGAATAGCCAACGTAATATTAATTTTGTTGTTCGGTCGTGCATCATTTGATACGGGATTTTGTAGAAGGCACTTTGTTTGTTTCATATACGTCAAGTTACCGCTCACTGACTATCATGGTCTTGCCCAAGTTATATGAGACAGGGAGTAGCTATGCGCTCGCTGTGCGGTCCACTAATAAAGTAGGTTTAATACAGGTCCGCCAATATGTTTCCATTGCCCAGGCCATGGGGAAGAACCAGAAGGTCTGCCAACATTCGTTTTCATTTTCTCTGTGGAGGGGGAAAAAAAATTCCTCATCCCTTACTAGCATAACCCAGCTTCCATTCCCGACTCTGAGGTACACACATTCTCGTCCATTTTACACCCGCCCTTTCCGGCAACAGCTCGCAAGAGAGGTGACTAATGGCGATTATCTTTTCCCGGAGACACAAAAAAAAACATAAAATAAAACTAGATGCAAAAACCTTAACTATGAAGGGATCGTTGTGATAATATGTTAGTGTGAGAGGCTAATCTGCAGTGGGTTGGCTATTCACAAGGCCGAGTATTCGAGGTTTACACATGACTACACCAATTACGAATTTCCGAACCATATATTATTCTCTCTTCGCCTGTTTGTTGTATTTTTATTTACGGCGGGAAAGCTATAGTTAATCCTACACTGGCCAGGCACACAACTGCCTCATTGTGAAAGTCGGACGTAATTTTTTAGGATTTGCAGCAGATTAAGCGCATGCGTATATGGGGGGCAGCGCCATTCCAGGCAAGCCCTCGTACCTTGTTTCAAAGCACACACACAGGGTCTGTGGGGTCAGTGAAGGGGGGTGGATGGGAGAGGAAAGAGAGGACACTCGAACTCCCTCCACCCCTTTTCCAGACCACAAACCCCCGAACCTTGCGCTTTCGTCTCCCATTAATATCCGAAGCGTCGCCAGACCATAAACTAGAATTAGAATCATTCCTCTCTCCCTTCTTTTCCATAAAAAGAATCCTCTTAAACGGGTGTGTATACTCTTATTAAAACATTTTTATCTTTCTCAGGAAAGATGGTTTATCCCTCATCTACTGCAGTTGAGGGAGTTTCCTAACCCAGCTAAGCACACTATTACGTGGTGTTAACGGAATAGTGATGCAATAGAACACATAAGGATTAGTGCTAAAGAGCTTACGTTAAGTTTGTAGTTTAATGCAACGCCACGTTGCATATAAAATTTACTGAACAATAAAACAATGTTGATCAGATAGGCGCTACAAAAAAAGGCACATTGTCTAAATCGTATCACGCCATTGCTGAAATTACTCGTGACTTCCTTTTTGCGATAGTGTGCATTCGCTTTCGATCATAGTGTTCTATTTGCTTAAATACATTAATATTCTATTGAGACAATGATTTTGTGCACCTGCTACAAGACATTATTTTAACACATCGGATATGGCCATAAGGAACTTTACATTTGTAAAACATCTCATTAAACACTAATAAATACTGCAAAATTTCAACATAATTTTATTTCACACTATGTTTCACTAAATAACACTAAATGTATGTCACTGGCTCAGATTATTAAAAAAAGGAAAAACCTTAGGTGAAATTTACACGTAGTACAAGATAATACTTAAATAAATAATTATTGCGATACTGTATTTTATATTTATTCAGATAGTATAGACGGGAGGGCCTATCAAACGGCTGTCAGGAGCTCGTTGTTGCGATCTCTGTAGTGAAGGACCGGCCCCGTTGTTTTTTGAATAAGGTTGACCGGCAACCAAATGTAATTCATTCCGCAAGACAAGATTATTGATGCGACCAATTCGTGCTATTTCTTTGTGAAATTCACGATCGGCGGTATCAAAAAGAAACGCTGATTATGACAAATGGAAATACATCCTTTTAATGCTACCTAGGACAAAAACTGCAAAGAACTTACAAGTGCACTCTTCAGAAGTTAGGCACGAGAAGAGTCATTGTAATAAAATAAGATAAGAAATAAAACTAAAATAAATAAAATTAAAAACCCTATCCAGGCTATTTTCCGGTGATAAGTTTTGACATAATGTTAAGAAGTAAAATACACAAAAACATTTCAGAGCACATTTTGTAGAACTGTATGCAGTTAGTTGTAACCCAACAACAAAATAATTTAGCTCTCTCGCGATCTCAATCTAGACACTCGAGTACTGCATTAGAAAATTCCTGTTTCTGTGTATTTTAAAACTGACAAATGAGGTTGCTGACGGTTCAGCGCTTTTAAAACTTTTTCCTTAAGGGCGTTCAAGAGGCTAAAATTGGCTTATGAGGACACTTTCTGTATATCTGTGCGAGTGCGTCCCTCCATTGAAAACTTTTTCCTTAAGGGCGTTCAAGAGGCTAAAATTGGCTTATGAGGACACTTTCTGTGTATCTGTGCGAGTGCGTCCCTCCATTGAAAACTTTTTCCTTAAGGGCGTTCAAGAGGCTAAAATTGGCTTATGAGGACACTTTCTGTGTATCTGTGCGAGTGCGTCCCTCCACTGAAAACTTTTTGAACCAGTGAACCGAGTTTTGCCAAACTCAGGACGCACATTGTACTTAATAAGGATATTTGACTTTTACAGTTTTTGATTACGATGAATACTTACTTCAGGATGTCGGTTATTTCAAAATGCAATGCACTATGTAATCTCGGCAACCATTTAACCGATATAAAGTAAATTTGGCATGTTCAGTGTGCATCATGTAAAAATTAAGTTAAAAGATAGATATTTTTATTAGTCCATTATTTTGGTATTTTGGAAGATAGCATTACATCAAAAGATTTATCTTTTAAGTTATATCTCTGAAACTATTCAACCAATTCTCAGCAAATACAGAGTATAAGGGATGCTGCGCGAGACCATGTACACACGTGCTGTTTAAATGGATGACACTTATTTTTAAAATCGCATTCATGTAAAAATTTCGCTTTGTTAGCTATGTCTACCATATCTTTAAACCAAACTCGACCAAACCGATTCCTACTAAATTTTGCAGTCAAATATTACCACAGTACGCCACGGGGAGGAAAGTAAGCTCGCTGGTTATATCGGTAATTTATTGTTCATTGTGATACATTTTCAGACCATTATCTCATATAACAGTGGAGGAAAACGATTTTAAATAGGATAATGAAACGCGTTATTGTAAATTTAAATATCTATAATTTTTAATACAAATCAAAAAATGGAACCAAATTAATACTTAATCCTACGGCTCAAAATAATTTGTCATATTATTATAACATTATGAAGAACATTTCTTGCAACTGTGTTATGAGTTTGCGAGCATTTCAAATTTATCTTTTGAGAACTTATTTGAAGGTAAAATAGCTGGATGTTGGATCGTTACTGCACATGTTTTAACTGTCAGATTTCAAACAAATTGTATCATTCCTCTCGCTTTATTTCAATAAGGACTTCTGCTTGAAATCAACATTTGTGTTAAAATGACATTTTGAAATTCGTATGAGACAAGATTTGAAGTTCATGAATGCTATTTTCATGTAATTCGGTATTTTTTATCAAGTAATTATCGATATCATGTCGCGAAATAATTATAGATTCAAAAAATCTAGAAAAAAAATTTTTTTCTTCTACAACAGCCCTAAGAAATTAATTATGAAATAATATTCCGGAATAGTATGTAGGTCATAAAGGGTTGCATACGTTACATGTAGTAATTTAATAGTATGTAGTTGTGTATTAAAGTGGATTCCAGTTTTATTCTGTAGCTCGCAACTACCGCGAGCTCCCGCTATGCGTTGTCCGGCTGTGTGAGAGTGACCAACTTGTACCCTCCCCTAACTCGGACGCGCTCGCTGCCTTGTCGCATCCCCTGATTACCGCCCCCTCCCCTGGGATAGCCCAGGAATGATTGGCACTGGCGAAAACTGGTTGGCACACAAGCCAATTTTCCCCCCTCCTCAAGAAGCCGACAAATGTAGAGAAGGCGCGAGAATATTCTGGGAATTAGGTCTTCGGCCCAACACGGGATTTAGCGAATTTTTTGGGCGATGGCCTATGACCCTATAAATAGTGCAGCGGTCCAACGGCCAGCAGTGTTTGGCGAAGGCCATCTGGCCGAGGGCGAAGTGCGAAGACAGGGTCAAGACGACGGTGGACGAGGTGTTCGGGGTGTGAATGGATGATAGGGCGTGAAACCCGACGGGTGAAGCCTACTGCGCGTGAGGGCGGACTGACGGGAAACGGACTAAACTAAGGAGGGACTGGATGAACATGTACTACGGGTTTTATTGCAAATATTGCAACTCTGAAATATGGACACAATTTCTCATTGAATAGGTTTTGATACCTTGTATATTGGCAGTTATTTCGGATTATTTAATTACGTTGATTACTTTGAGCTAATTGTAAATGTGATTGTTTGAAGTCATTAATTGTAAACAGCAAGCGATGACAATTTACTGTGAGATATTGGGTCGGGGTGAATTTTGTTTGTAGTTATTGTAAATAAAATTAGGAAATTATTATTAACTCTTTTATTTAACTGACACCTCCGTCCCTTAACGAAGCTAGTTTAGCCCGCTGGCTTAGAAAGAGAAATTGTAACATTACGTAAAACACAGACAGTATTTCTTCGGAAAGATCAAATTATGGTGTTTATTGATTACATTCAGTCAGCCCTGAAATTCATAATTCGGGAATGCAAACAAACTTGTTTTTTTTTTTGAGAAAAAAAAAGAAGTAATATTTATATTTTCTGAAGTTGTACACCTGATTCCAAAATTTCATATATTATAAATAAACACACATCTACATTTCTTGAAAACTTTGAATAAAGTTTGTATTCGGCACTCCTCCCTTAGTCGGTTTTGTGAAAGAAAGGTTAAATGTTTTTATTTTTTCAGAAGCATCATTATTTGATATCACTATGAAACTTTTGATAAGTTAAACACATAGATTGTAAAACTAAACGTAACTACAATACTCAGCTGTTTAGGAAAATAGTGAATAATATGAAAGTTTTCCTTAAAGAAGATATCGTTTATGTGTTCTTAAAGAGATAGAAACGATTATTACATATGTAAAATATATTTATTCGTAAGCGACATATATATAATATATATGTTCATTTTACGTTATCCTTTTTATATAATTTTGTTTCCATAAGAAATAATTACCGGAGTTTCCTAACTTTAATAAGATTGCTAATGAGTCGATAAATATATAATAGCCTGCAAGATGAATATATCACCAAAACACATTTAAATAAATTAAAAATTAACTGATTCCCTTCATTAATGAATAGATGAGACATCAAATATCTGACTGAATTATTATGGAGACAAGTTCAAATTTTGTCAGCTTAGAGTGATAAAAATTTGTTGAACTTTACGTTATTCGATAGATGATTTAGTTATGCCAATTGTTTGTCATGATATATATTTCTGTTGATTTCACAAAGACATTAATTTTCAAGCACTTTTCTTAAAAAATACTTTTGATAACATTAACCATTGAAGTGATATTCAACATACCACCTTTTTAAGCGTATGAAACCTTTTAGCTTTAATACACTTGGTGACTTACTTATAAGATTTTCATTAAAATATCATACTTTAGTGAAATTATGATTCTGTTTTAAATACAATAATGATGACGCTTCTTCGTAATTTCGAGGAGAATAATTAATATATTATTTCGGTTCTTAAATCTTCAGTAGTCACGAATGAATTCACGATATAGCTAGACTAGAGAACATAACAGAATACTATAGGAATTGTGTCATATAGTTCTCCAGAATCATTCTCAGCCTTGGTTACAAACATGAGCAGAACATTCTGGAAAATGTTTTCAGGTAAGATAAGTTGATTACCCACAGCATGAATTTTCTTCGTGATGGGATTATTGAACTTTGTAAATAATAATAATTAACTGATAGTTAAGTATAGTCTATTAACGCTTTTTTCGGCCTTTTTGAATCAAACCTTTGAAAAATCTCGCCATGTATGATGTGCTTGAATGTTTCCTAAATATGTACTGTATCGCAGGCGTTTTATACTTCTCGTCATTAAAGTTACCTTTTTTTCCCTGTTATATTGAAATATTATTAATAAATTATCTATAAATTATAATGCTTTATTCATGAATTATTTGAATAAATACAGTGAAAAAACATGTGTGTAGGTAGCGCCTAGTAAGAAATAGTTCTTGTACAAAATACTGTTACAACCGAGTTCGCACGAATCCGGTGCGTTGTCCCTCTGGCGTAATCTTCCAGACTTGGTTAAACTTAGTTTGCACAAGGCGGAGGAATATCCTGGAAGTAGAACTTTAGCAGGGCTTCAGAAAAGCCCAAAGATAACCGTGAGTCTACTATAAATATGGTTTAACGTCTCGTAGACAGTGCGGTCGTTATACACGAAGCACGTTTCTCAGGATAAGCATAAACGGAATGGGATTCGAACTCAGACCCTCCCGAATACGAGTCCCAGCCTCGTTTGGTTCATTCAACGATATGACGTCTTGGCATATGCAATGTGCAAGGGAAAAAGAAAAAAAAAATTCGCTAGTTCAGTAGTCCTGCAGTGAAAAACTTGCTGCCCATAGATGTAAGATTCAAAGAAAACGTTCTACCTTTGACCGTGAACGTAACATAAATTAGTGCGAAAAATTCCTCTGATTAAAACATCAATTACGAAACTCGTTTTCATCAACTTCAGCGTCTCTTTATATTATAAAAACAGATGTCTTGCGCCCAATCAAGATCCTGCGTTTACTCTTTCAAATATAATTTTACAAGACCTGTTAACTCGCCGCTGTTTGACAAGAAATCGTATGATGAAATAAATGTGATTATCTTGTGTCAAAACAGGTCTGTTTTGGTTCTTAAGCCCTAATTAGAGAAATAAGAACCTGCATTTCTGTGATCATGAATTTTCAGTTCAATCAGTCGTGTAACACAGCACGATTACTACATACCTAATTCTTTAACAAATCTATTCGCTGATTCCTTACGAAGCAAGTTTGGTTTCGAGCCCAGAGTGGCGAAAAGTCTCGCGATGAAAACTTTGTTAGGAGAGTTCTCGTGTGTTGTCCCGCACGGTTGTTGATGTGGCTTCGAGTGAATTATGAGCACGGAATGCACTCTTTTTTTTGCCCCACAGGAAAAAAAAAAAGCACTCCAACTTCGCGGCCCAGTCGTTAGCGAAGCGGCTCTAACCTCACCCCGGGCACATTTACACTCCCCCTGGTTCTCCAACCCCAGGAGCACGCTCGCGGGGCCTAATAAACTATACTTTAATTAACTGCTGCATTCATCTCCCCTTACATTAATTATGCATATTACCCAGCGCCGCAGAGTGACTATCGATATAAATTATCCAACCGCGGCAACGAGGACTTGCAAAAAATATGGCAACACTTTAATGGAGCAATAACGTCTGTTTAAAAATGTCCCTCTGAGAAGGTTAAAAATAATAATAATAAAAAAAATGCAGTTACCCAACATTCGTGGTCGCCAGGTTGGCTGGATACGTCGTTAGTTTAAATTTATTGTATTTCAATGCGGAATCACCCATATTTATACATTTGTTACTTTTTTTTTTTCATGGTAGCAAACCTGATATTTCTAAACAAAAGGCACGCTGCAAGTGTGAAAATTAGAATTTGTCACATTTCCTCAAAATTAATCACGCTATTTTTTTAATTTTTACCTACTTTCCAAAAGGATAGGGGATCACTTACCTCATTGTGTGTGTAGGTATGTGTCTCTGTGTGTGTGTGTGTGTGTGTACCCCCTTACCCTACAATTTTTGAACGTGTAAACTGGATTTCTCCAAACTCTGTACGCATATATACTACTAAGTAAGGACACCTGAATGTTATTGTCGACAATTACGGGCACTTACTTTGAAAATGGTGGCCATAAAAACATTTCGGGCGATATGTCATACCTCGGAAACCATTCGACCGATTTTATCCAAATTTTGTATACTAGCAGACAATTGTGTATGCTCTAAATCTTGAAAAGGATATTGTTGTTGATACGCTATTTTGAAATTAAAAAAAAAAAAACAGCAACAATTACAAAACAACAATTTTACATTATACCTCGGAAACTATTCAAGCAATTCTCACCCAATTTGTCATGTAAGTAATTCTATAGTCGGTCGTGTAAACGAAATTCATTGCACTTGATTCATAAATTATTTTCAAAACGGCAGCCATGCAAACTTTTTTTAATTTATTTTGTACATCTGCTATGCCATTTTACCAATTTCGAACAAATTTTGTATAATGAAAGTATTTGTTACAAGCATCATATACATCGACAAATAACCACTTTTATAGGCCATTTTGTAAGATAGCACCAAACGAATAAATCTTGTTATGTCCGGTAAATAATTACCCGATTCATATTAAATTTTGCAAACAAGTATTACTGAGGCATATTTAAAAAATACAAGAAACTTATTTTTAAAATGTCGGATATGTAGAAATTATTTGTAATAAATTTCAACTTAACTTTATATGCTGGCAGTAGATATTACAACTATCAACTGTATGTACATTGAGCATATTTTGTCCGAAATTTTGTAAGCTAGCCCCATTCGAGTAAATAAAGTTATTTTGCCCTATCTCGGAAACCATCGACAGATTCCTTCCAAATTTGGCAAACAAATAGTACTACAGCAGGTGATGTAAACTGATGTAGGTCAGACATTTGTTTATAAATGGTGGCTATATAAATATTTTAGCGGAGTATATTTTATTAACGATATAAATTTCATCTTAACTTTGTATTCTGGAAGTGCCTATTACAAACATAAAATTTGTCTATGCAGAGCCTCATTTCTCTGCCATTTTGTAAGATAGCACTGCCAATAAAAAATTATGGTTTTATTTCGTAACTCGGGAAACATTCAAACTCAGTCTTACAAAATTTGGCGAAGAAGGTGTACTGTGGTAGGTCATAATGATAAGTGTATTATTTTTTAAAAAGAATACACTTATTTAGAATGGCGGCTATAAAATCATTTTAGTTTTGTGTACTATCTCTACGATGCTATTTAATATATTTTAACTTCACTTTGTATACTGGCAGAACACAATTATCGAATGTGCAACTATATCAATTTTCGACCTCCATTTATGAAATCGCCACATGGAAATTATTGAGGTTTTATGCCAACTCTCGAGAACCAGTCAACTGATTCCCATAAATGTTACACTGGAACATTTCAAATAAATTTGAACCAAATTGTGAACACCATAAATGCTACAGAAGGCCATGTAGATTGTCATGATTTAATTGGTAGAAAACGATGTTCAAAATAGCAGCTTCGTGAATCATTTAGGTACGTTTGACATATATATTATACAATTGAACCAAATTCGACAAAAATTTGTATGTATACAGTATACATTAGAAGCTACATATATAGCACCTATTTTTCTGGTAATTTTGTACGAGAGCATCAAATAAGAAAATAAAGTTTTTTATGTCATATCTCAGGGGCCAAACAACCGATATCCATCAAATTCGTCACCCAAGTTGCCCTGCTGTAGTTCATGTAAACTTACATGTTTTGTGTGGCTAGTCACACATTTTCAAAATAAAGGGCCTGTAAATATTTTAGGTTCATAAACCGTATCATTCAAAACATTAGGCTGATTAAATCCGAATTTGATGCTCCGAATGTGACCTTCTTAATGCAGCGGATTCACACTAGCTTATAGTACAAGGTTTTCTGAGTTAGGCATGAGTGTAGTAGTAATTTTCTCACAACCGATGTTTCATTTATAAAGCTATTGCTTTCAAAGAGAAGTCAAGTCATTTCTACCAGCTCATCTTTTAAGAAATTATTTATAAATGACTTGTGAAAAGTAGGCTCATCTGTTATATCAGTAGCTGATCGTTTATTATTGACCCACTTTGTACACAACATATCAAAGGAAATTATTTTCTAAGAGTTTGAAATGCTGCCAGAATATTTGTTTGGATGTAAGCTAAACGAAATTATCAACAGAATGGCACTTGCTGCAAAGTCGGAACAATTAAACTATTCTCAAAAAGTGAGAATAGATTCCAAACCTTAAAAGTGCGTAAAATGGGGCACTTAGATCCGACTCATTGCAGCAACTAATTCAGTATTCTAACCTTTATTCGTATTGGTTGACAGTTAATAATTCAACGAAAAGTTAATAACGAGCAGCATGTTAAAAGAATATGGAACCACTGAATCTGATATCACGTATTCAACTGCAGTACATGAAAATTGTGCCAGGTCAACTACATGCATACTAGTGAACAAGAACGACTGGAAACAAAACAAACAAGCACAGAACTTTTTTTTATGTTACGCGTGACAGAAAGCAAGGAAGAGCACAAATCCTGTTTACGCAAAACCTATTTTCCACCACAAGGGCATTAACGAAACAGGATGCTCGCGCCAGCGTGAGAGTGGGTAGGGAGCAAAATGATGTTTGTGGAAGGTAAATTTTCTTATTCTTATGTCCTGAGAATTTTATGTAGTGCGGCACGAGGCAAGAATAAGATAATTCTTGCACTATGATGCTAAGATAAGAATCTGGCGGGGGGGGGGGGGGAGATACATACGAATATCTCACCCTGAACTCTAATATGATTATAGGCTACTCACGGTAAAATAAGCACGTTTAAAAGCCCTGTTTAAGATCTACTTGTATGCACGTTGTGTATTTTTCCGTCTTATGTAACATTAAAATTGTCATGGGCCTCGTCACTTTATTCATACATCGATCAAGTGAAACTGTGAAATTATTAGATAAGTAAATATTGAACAAAACTGCTCGTTTTTACACCTTGACGCATTAAAAAACCAGCAAGTGAAATAAATTATTTAAGTTATGACACATGGTTACCTAACACTTTTTATTCGACGTCAAGAAACGCAGCTATTTCCTATCCATCGTTATCAAATTTACTCGAGTGCAACAGATCACTCACCAACTCAATGCCGGGCCACAAAGACCCGTGAACAGCCGCGCCATCTAGAACCATCAGGCCGAAAGGTGGTGTTACGCGCTACTAGGCAGGTGTCTCTAATTCAACTGTTCATGAGTGTAAAATCTTACACAGTATATATAATGCGCCTTCCTCATTATTTTCAATGTATTGTTCTCAAAATATTAACACATCATAATTGTAACTATTCTCTCTTGTTGAAACAACGTTTCACGTTTTCTAAAATAGTTTTATTTTAATCAAGTGCTAACTGACACTTACGTCTCGATTGAGCAAGATGACGCTAAAATAAAAATGCGCACGTGGGACTGTGTTAAATAAAGTTACCTGCTTACACATGAATAATGTGAACATACTGAGAGCTAACTTGCGGATGTAGTAAAACTGTAACACAAAAGTTTATCAATTAATACGCCAAAATGAAAATTGCCAGATTTATCGAACCGGCAATTTGTAACAGATTAAGGTTGTGATATAATATATTTGGAAACGTGTAATTCTTCTCTGAATAATTTATGCCCTTTTTTGCCGCATTTTATTCAGTTGCGAAGATAAGACTATGTGTGTATGGCGGAAAATCCTACCGTAAATATAATGATCAAAATAGCAGCAATTGAGGAATGCGGATCATATAGCTAATTGTGTGTAGCGTCTGACATGTTTTCACAATTTCTTCTTGTATGTCATGACCATTTATATCCAGTGGCACCAAGTATTTTTCATTGGAAGATTTCTTTACTGTAGTGAATTTCAAAGTTTTTTTAATTTTATGGGGAACAATCTTTAGTTATAGCCTATTTGGTTATACCTTGATAAATTATCGCTGCCCTTCTGAACACATTTTCACAAGAAATTACATCGTTAAAGTGTAAATAAAAGTGTATAAACACCAGTAGTGATGCTCACAAATAAAAGGATGTCATATGCAGAGTAGTTCAGCGGACCAATCGGTGGACAATTACGTGAGCACGATTCTCAAAAAACTCACGCTTGAAGTTTTAGGATGCTGTGTTGGTAAGTTATCTGACGAATCAAAACACGAGACCTAGACAATACAACCTTCAGTCATAATACGTAAACATTTGTTACGTTATTATTTCTACGTCTCTTTGGTAGCACGATTTTCACTGATAGTTATGTTAACATTCTGTATTTTCTGGATTCTACCCCAATGTATACGGGGCCTTTCTTATTTTACCACAAAAATTATATTCCGAAAAATGTATTCGTAGCTATTATAGTTACAAATTTTACAAGCGCAGCATTTTAAATTGGTATCTCAAACACTGCTGTGCGAGTAGACGCACGTAGGTTAACATATTGACGAATGTTATAACAATATAAGTAACACCATTAGCATGAATGTTGGCTCAAGAATACTACAACCTGTCTACCTCTGTGCCAAAAAATTACAATTTCACGACTAATTTCGCTTTCAGGAGTCGAGGCAAAAATGAGCCAAAGCCTTTCTGTCCCCGTGTTATCAGACACGACACAAATATTTCTGGCAGTTGCAGAAATGAACTATTTTCTTATATCAGCCTTATTTGTATATTATCAGTGCATTAGTTGACTCAGAACTAGCAATAGTCAACAGGCCTCACTTTCCGTCTGCCACCAAAAAAACTATGATAAATTAGCGAGCGATATGTAGACCGAACTCAACCAACCACAAGACTCAATGCCGTTCATTAATTAATAACACAAGGAATTAATAAAAACTAATACGACATATGTACTAAAGAAAATGTCACAAAAATGACTGCAAAGCTTTAGAATTGGTACCATACAAATAACATATAGTTTGAGTTGTGAATACTGTATTTATCTATTTACACAGCGATCTACTGATTACATATCAATTTCAGTCAATCAATACTGGTTGACAAATATCAAATATTCCATTTTGGAGAGCACCCAATTTCATTTTCAATCAGCATTTCATACAGAAAAAAAAATTCATGTATAGCAGTATCAAATTATATCGGAATGGTGGTAAGTTTAGAAAAGATAACAAAATGTACATGTACAACAAATAACATTTAACCATAGGAAACTAAATAAATCGTGTACGTGAATTTATAAAATGAAAAAATTATAATTTTTTTTACCAAAATTTGGTAAAATGTGGATTTTTCAATTTATTGCGTAGTAAAATTCTGGTGATAAGCAATCCATAAGGTCACCAGTAGTTTATGAAATTAAGAGCCTATTTAAGGAAGATATTTTTGTATGACAGCTTAGGTCAGTTAAGTATATAAAAAATAAATGTTGAGAATAGTTAAGCATGTATGGAATACTTTCAGAGGCAACAAGGAAACCAGAATTCTTACTAATGTTATGATTACAGGTGGTGTGTGTTCTAATAACGTGACAGCGGAGATATGGGCGGATGTTGCACCCGGCCCGCGCCATGTCGTGACGTATAAATGTATTTGCAATTCATAAAGTTGTTTTAAGCAAGCCAGCCCAGGTGGAAGGGCTGGGGAGACGCGAGAGGAGGCAGGGCTTCAAGGAGGCCGCCAAGAGAAGTTGCAGGAGTTACAGAAGTCTTCATCTGAAGGTAATAACTGTAGAGGAATGAGGAGACGGTGGGTGGAGGAGACACAAAGCGGGCAAGTAAAGCGCGAGGAGGTTACAGTGGCTGGTCAGCCCCGAGGGCCGTTGTTTCCACTTCCCCTCACAAGCCCTTAACACTTTTCACTTTCCCCTGGTGAGAGAGAGAGAGAGAGAGAGAGAGAGAGAGAGAGAGAGAGAGAGAGATTGGAGCGCGCTGGCTGACGCGGAACAATGCGACTATGCGACTAGCGGACGCGAGGCTCCTATAGACTAAAGCGTCTTCGCCCAGTTGACAACGTGGACTCCTCCAGGATCACCCAAATACGATGCCTCATTTATTGTCTATTCGCAGTACCTTCTCACGTTCTAAGCAAACCTTTCAAATATCTCCCCAGAAGTGATTGGATGCATGTGTCTTATTTTTGGTTAAATTAAAAGTGTACGTGTTATATACCTAGAAAATTTAATAGTTGATTTATCTATACTAATATTATAGAGAGGTAATGTGGGTTTGTGTGTTTATATGTAACGGCTGATCTAGAAAACTAAAGGGCCGATTCTTATAATTCTTTCACTGTTAGAAAGCTACATTCTTCCAGATAGACATAGGTTATGTTTAATTCAAAAAAACCTATTTTCTTGAAAAATTTAAAAATTTGTAAACCAAGTTGGAGAAAAATTAGCGACTTGGCTGCTTTCTAAACATGCTCTACCAAAACCATAAAAGATAAATTGAAACTATGTTACAAGAAAATGTTGCAAGTTGTCGCAGATAGTCGCAAGTAGTCACAGGTACTCCCAGGTAGTCACGGGTAGTCACAGATGGTCACGGGTAGTCGCAGATGGTCACGGGTAGTCACAGATGGTCACGGGTAGTCACAGGTAGTCACGGGTAGTCACGGGTAGTCGCAGATGGTCACGGGTAGTCACGGGTAGTCGCAGATGGTCACGGGTAGTCACGGGTAGTCGCAGGTGGTAGGTATGTAGGAATGTAAATCAATAACTCCATAAAACCTGAGCGAAGCGTTGCCAGGCTGCTAATAATTAATAAGAATAAAAACAAAGAGAAAATAAGTGAGTTTGTAACGACAAAAAAGAAATAGCTTTCAAACCAAAATATCAATGAAGTGAGGGAGCGCATATGCGGTGCGTTGTCCCTCTTTTGTAATATTCCAGACTTAAGATATGCTTTGTTCCCGTGAGGTGGAGAAATATCCTAAAAGTAGAACGTCAGGAGAGCTTCAGAAAAGTTGGAAGTAATCATGCAAGGACCATAGACACTCTCTCCCCTTCCACATTCCCACTCTCTTCTCCGCAATAAAAAATTATGTTAAAAATTTATAATACAATTAATGTTTCAATTAAATAAAATCAATACCATTATGTCACATACATACATGGAACCTTTCTTTACAGAAATTAAGTTCGCACATTCTTTTCTATAAACTCGTTGATAACATCGTCATATAAGTCAATAACGGTTACTTCACACTTTTCTGAAGACCTGTTAAGTTCTACTTCCAGGATACTACTCCGCCTCATGCAAACAAAGCTTAACCGAGTATAGAAAGTTACGCCAAAAGGGCAGCGCACCGCATTCGGTTGTACTTACTGTAATAACATTTTGCATAAGAACTATTTCTTACTAGGCGTTACCAATACACCCTTTTTATCCCTGCTTTCATTAATATTAGCTATATATGAAATTATATAATATATTTCATACGTAAATGTTCAGTTTAAAAATAATAATATAATTTTATGTTAACACAAGTATAAAACGCTTGCGATGCACGACATTTATAGGGAACAGCCAAAAAAGTCATATGTGGGGTCGTCTTTTAAAGATTTGATTTAAAAGATGTGAAGGAACCGTGAATCGATTATGTAGTATATACGTTACGAAAAATGTCAGCTTCGGTGCAAAGAATGGAAACAGCATTCAAACCATCTCGGAAATAGTTCTTAATGCTCTTCACTCCTTTATTTTGTAGTTGACAGTGGAGTTAAAGTGTACTAGCGAGGCGAATTATTTTTCCATAAAACACCCAGTTAGCCTCGCCTCTGTAGAAGCTGCAGCCCTACCTACGTTGCTTTGGCCTAAATCCCGCACTGCCTAAATCTTCTCCATTAGCAAAGGTGGTTGTGCTGAGGCTGGACCACATTGATTATGTGTTGAACCTTGGAAGGTTCTTCGTCAACAAAGACGGAGCAGTAGTCTGTACCGATTACACCCCAGGCAGCCACAAAATAAAACGCCGTTGATAAATTCTAGTAACTTATGAATATACCACAGAAAAACTAGTTCAGTGAGCACTGTAAATTTTACCTTGACACGACATAAAAACACGAATATTGTAGGTATAATCATATCGTTCGCCACGTCTTATCGTCCACTAATAGCAACATGTGACGTTTTCGACGTATTCTGATGTGATGATAAGGGCGACGCATGGTTTATAGAACTGCACTTTCCCGTCCTTGACTCCAAACCCTGAAGTTTACGCGAAGTCGAAATATTAAGTTTTTACCGTGAATTTCGTCCCTGAAGAGTCAGCGGGATTATGAAGATGTCTTGAGAGCACATCAGAAATAGTTCATCACATTATATGACAATAACGAACATGTACGCAGAATCTTCTGCTTGTAATTAAGAACTTATTTATTTTATATATTATTCTTGGAGAGTATTAATAGGCTTCATTTTTGGCAATTTTGTATTAACCAAATTAAACAGTAGAGGATCTCGGGCAAATATGAGCAGACGGGTAATATGAGCAACCTCTTTGGCAACTACGTTGCTAGAGAATTTTTGTAACAGCCAACAACTAGTGGCAACACTGCTTCATTACATGCTTTTGTTTTGTGAATGAGTTGTCAGGCGCCAGCTCGTCTTGAAATCAGTTTTGTTGGCAGTGAAATGTAAGTCTGTTTCATTTTATTGTTTATTTTAGGGCTGTTAGTTACACTTAGTGTAAATAAAAACGGACAAAATTCATCGCACACCAGTAAAATGAAAATGTAGATTACGTGCAAGAAACCATGGCCTCCGCTCTTCCTTTCCATGCTATGCGAGTCGAGGTTTTGGTTACTCTGCAGTGTGCTGCACTCTATAAAAGAAATTTCTGTCGAAAGTGTAATATGAGCAGGCACGATCAGGGTATATAGCCAACTGTTTTACAGTGCGGGTAATATGAGCAAGTAATAAATAGCTACCATAACATCTTAAATCACATGTGTAGGTCAACATTTTCAACTATTTTACAGTGCGGGTAATATGAGCAAGTAATAAATAGCTACCATAACATCTTAAATCACATGTGTAGGTCAACATTTTCAACTATTCCAGACACGACACTGTTCAGAGTGTACCGTAAATTAACGTAGTCCGTGAAACGTAATACTAAATGGATAGGCCTAATCGTATGTTTCAAATGCGGGACCACTGCTGGTTTGGGCACACACGTTGTTAGAAGCCTGCGTACATTAATGCAGCCTGCAGACAAAGGGTTACTTTCGCCCTTAAAACGAGCTTATTACGATGCTTGCAGTCGCTTTGTGAGGAATCATAGCAGAGCTTTTACCAAGGCGGAATTCGGAGACCTGACAAAGGAAGCTTGGGAGAGAGTTGCAACAGTTGGCCTAGCATTCAATTCGTTCCGTGCTACTGGTATGTGACCTGTCAATCGAAATGCCATTCCTGATCATGATTTCATTTCAGAAGTGATTCCAGGCACAGCACAAGACTCTAGCACTTACCAGAATCTACAGTCAAGAAAGCCTACTTCAGGCCCTCCTCAATCATCAAAACCACATCCAGCAACTTCTCTTTACTGCTAACCAGATTACTCCAACGAAGTACAGCCAGCATGCCGATGAACCTTCAACACCTAGAAGAGCTATTAAAGGACTTTCTTCCCCGCCAATGCTTAACCGTCCAAGTACTTCTAGAGGCAGAAAGCGTGGCAAAGCAAGAAAGCTTACATCACCTGACTCGATTTCAAAAGTTGAACTTCAGAAAATGCGTTCAGGATAGTCTAAGTCAGCTCTTCCTACTGAAAAGAAGAATTTGAGTGATTCTGTCTGCATGTGTCCTCTGTGTGGTGGAAAATTCACAGACGATTGCCATGGTGAACAGTGGGTCATGTGTGAAAATGTAGTGAGTAGAGCCATGAAGACTGTGTCAGTCATTTCGACTCAGAATGTTTTTTTATGAGAACTGCAAATAGTAGGAACAATCTTAGTCTTTTTTATCGTATTTTAGAACACTGAAAGTGCCCAAGTGATGATTATTTGGCGTAGATGACTTTCTGTCGAGTTAAATGTGCCTGCTCATATTACACCTACTATTGGGTAATATTATGAACATCGTGTTGCTGTTATTCAATTTGTGTTGGTACCACGACATGACGTGATTAAATCAAAAATGCTTTTGGTATAAGAAAGTTAACACAATAAAGTATCATTTAGTGCATTTTAAACATTTTTTTAATATTTAAAAATCTTGATTTAAATAAATTTTCCTTAATGTGCTCATATTTGCCTAACATTGATTAATGTTCGCTGTTTTATTCCACATAGGACACCAAAGTAATTTTGGGGCTTCTAATGATGGTGGTTTTCTTCGTGAATTAAGGGGCTATGTACGGAAAAACTAAGGGGGAGGAGAGGTTAATTTATATGTTTCGCTGAAAGGAACTATCATTAGAAAGTAAATGCAGATAATGAAACAACGAAAAATATCAAACTTTTTATTGCGATTTTGTAAAAAAATTGCCAGCATATTTAGCTATAACTCAATTTACCGTAAAACTTACTTTTGTAACATAACACCTTCATCCTCTAGCCCTTAAATGATCAATAATAGATCAATTCTGAACCACTTTATGAGTTTTATTGGACTTTATGGTAATTTGAAGCCTTTTTAAAGGATACATGGCGTGAACAATGCTAACAGATATAACAGACACTGATATTGTTAAAAATATAAACATCACTTTTCACTAATAACATATCTATTCTCCTTTGGAATAACGTGATTCGTGATAGTGTATTTATTCAAAACACTTCTTCTGCTTGTTAAAAATTTCTGGCTTCATCCATTCAAGATAACTGATAAAAACACGGGTACATTTTGCCGGACTGACAAATAGCAGAAATCATTAAAACGAAATATTAACAGAATTCTTAGAAAATGTTAAACATACCGGACTGGTACATTCCCTTAATAAAAAATTGTTTCGACACACAAGAAATATTGTTAAAGACGTAAACTTAGTCTTTCGAATAAAGCGATATTTTTAACGAAAACAACTCTAATCTACTTGGAAAATAGTTATTTAATTGATCCATAATGACGCATGTCAAGTAATCTTTGACTTTCCGTTTCTCATGATGCAAAATGTTCCCCGAATTAAATTTCAACTATGAGCTATTCATCGAGAAGTACTTGTGTCTTATCTTGCAATGGGTCAGTAGAATTAATGGGAAGTCTTCGAAGTTAAACAGAGACATAACAGGGTTTCCAGTTTAAAACGATCTTAGTCTTCTAGTATTTTACTTGCGATAGATTGAGCAGCAAGGAAGCAGGCTGTTATTAGGAAATCAAAGTATCCAGTTTTCGCTTTGGTTTATGTACATGCCTCTTTCTCGTGTTTCAACTTTGAGCGAAATGATTAAATAGACAACAACGTTGTTGTTTACAATATAATTTGTAGGGTTTGTGCTCTTAACTATAATCCTATTTACTATAGGGAATATTTTAAACGCGCGCAACACTTTGATTATAGGTGTATATCGTGTGCTTTTTTGGGCCTTGAAAAATATTCACAGTAAAAACTATTTTAAATTGCTTTATTTAAGCGTTGTAAATAATTTGAACATGACCAAGTACACGACTGTGGCGCCTTTTATTTATTTATTTGTTTACAAATATCTGTATTAAATTACCAATGTTTCGAAAGGTTTTGCATAGCTAATGCGTTCTTTCTATTTGCATGCACGTATCTAAAACACGAACAGTATGATAAACGGAAGAATTAAATTTTTTATATATATTTATTACTTGCAACATATTTTTAATCAGAGGTTGGCATGTAAACAAATTCTGATTTCGACCTTGCAATGTTAAAAAGTGCTTTAATAATTTATAAATCTTCTTCAAATCTTTGGGACATATCGATTAGTTAAGTTCGACATTTCCTGACATAATAACGAGTTATCCACTGTCTCAGATAACGATAGAGTGAGTAACGTTTACCTGCTTTGACGTAGTATTATTTCATCAAATCAAAATCATACGGAAATCGTGCATTTCAAACTGTAACCGTTCAAAGTGACAATACAAATAATGATCAATATAGAAAGCTTAGAAATAAACAGATTTTATAAAACAGAGTGCGATCATCTGGGTCAGAATCCTGCGTATACAAAAACTGGCAACACGAAAACGATGCTCCAACTTACAGTTTGTTACATTTTAGTGAACTATCATTGCACGAAATATTAGAAACAAAGTTCAAGCAGCCAAAAAAATCACCACATGGAAAGGAATTTTTTCATATACACAAGCGAATGGAACTGAATCAGATACAAATTCAAGCTTACTTGTGCCCAGGTAATAGTAGTCCAGTGAAATTCGGGATGAATAAATAAAATACTGAATAATGTGTGGAAGTGGAAGAAGTTTATTGCTTCACTTCAACATTGATGATGATGATGATACTGCAGCTGCTAATGGTGATGTCGTCAACATTCCTTGTCCAATTGCCACTTTCTGGAATTGAGTCATGTTAGTGAACTGCTCCTGGCGCAAAAGAGGTATTTCTAAAAAAAGCATCGCGAAACCAGCAGTCATAAAGCATATGCTCTTGAGCCATTAATCCCGGCAGAAAAACACTCGCCGTCGCTGGAATCTCGCGTTACTGTATATGCCACTACCTCACCGCAACTTTCCTCGTCGCTGATATCCCACGAGCGTGATAAATGTCTGCTGACATTACGCTGAACCCTTGCTGGCACCAGCAGCTTTACCTTCATGATAAAAGTGCATGAATATCCCAACGCGGTAATCGTATTACCTGTTTCGTGGAAAACTTACGTCTCTTTCTCCCAAACTTCTTATTTTATTCTCAACGCCGCCACCGTGCAGACTACCTACAAGTTTCTACGGCATTTGTACTGCCTGAGAGTCTGAAGAAATTATTTACACCAGTCGGTTTCAACTCTCTGTCTCATACAACTTGGCAAGATCATGGCAGTCAGTGAGTGTCAGCTTGACGTATACGAAACAAACAACGTTCAATTTACCAAATCCTGTATCAGCTGATACACGAACGAACAAAAATTAGTTGGGTATTTTGAGTGCACCGCCGACACAAATCAGACATGCAGAAAATGCATGGATAAGAAAGAGTTCCTAGATTAATTAATACCTGTTATTTTACATGGTCAGAAAGCAGCTGTTGTTAGTGTTACAAACTAAACGTCGTGCTAAAGTAGTACTGTATAGGTGTAGAAAATAAAATGCACATTAAACCGATCTGTATTGAAATGAAACACAACTTCAAACATTGTAAGTTTATTTTTTCACGTCGTGTCCCCACTCTCCATTAATGCCTTCCATACATGCTTGATATTAATGCCTTCCATACGTGGTTGATATTCATGCCTTCCATACATGCTTGATATTAATTCCAAAAGCCTACCGAAATATCGCGGGTATTGATGGATAATTTTTCCAAATAATTTGACGAAATATATTTTAAACGCGCGTCGTTTCGAGCCAACAGTAGAAGAAAAGTCAACTCTTAAAAATATGACATCAAGAATCAGGATGCAGGCCAACATGCTGCTGCTACCTGTTGAGTAACGCCCTTTGCTCACAACTTACCCTGCCATCTGTCAGCTGTCTCCCGAAGCACTACCAGCCAGGAAAAAATAGATTTATTGTGTAAAATAACAAATTTATGAACAGATAGCTATGGTTTTATTTTTCCGCGAGCTCTGTACAATTTTTAAAATAACATGCATTCCCGTGTACAGCGTCGATTACACGCCATGTTGTTCTCCGTAAACCCATTTCCTTGTTGTGTTCGTCTTGTTACGATACTGTATTCGTAAAACGAAGGAAGTGGGACTCACGTGGGAAGTTTTTAAAGCAATTCTTACGTTATTCCACGTCACATATTTCGAATTCGAACTGTTTAGTATCAGCAATAGCAGAATTTCTTCCTTTGCAACAGTCGTTAGTGAGTTGTTGGCAAACGAAACTGCGGTGCCAAGCAAGTTCCCCGAATCGCTTTTGTTTCCAGTCTTAACATATTTGCTGTAACGTCCAAAGTGTGATAAAAACTACAGTTACCTTCCCGCAAATTTTAATACAAACTCTCCCATACAGAATCTCCGTTTGTTCCCAAACTCGATATAGAATAAACCTTAACAGGACTACCTTCAGAACTGTCACAGCAATGCAATCATTCGCGAGACAGACTATGTGGAGGAAATGGAAGAGCTATTTTAACGTATCTTACTGTAACACCTGACATGTAGACAACATGCAAGACCTTTTGATGTTTGCTGATGTCTCAAGGCGCCGAATCCTAACAGCCGTTAGCCGCCAAAAAAAAAAAAAGTGGTGCAGAGAAGTAACTTGGGGCTACATGCGATGAGTTAGTGCACAGGAACCCGCTGTTTTTGGACACGTTCGGAAATCGACGCTTCACCTTAGTAATTTGTGTTTGTGTGTTATGAATTTCACTATTTACGAAATTTATTGTGGCGCTACTTTGGCCGTTAGTTTATTTATCATACTGTCTGCGGTCCAAATAGTCAGTACAGTTAGTTACAAAACAATAAAAATCAACGCTGAGTACTTTGTGAAGCGGTTTATACGTTCTCTCCTCGCACGTAATTCCAAGGCTTACGACAAACGTGTATCGATATCTGAACACGAAACTATTGTTTTATTATTTAAATCCATTTGTGAATGCCCAGTAAGACGACGAAAGATGTTGCCGCGCGTCAAATTCAAAAAGGTAGTGTCTTCGTAATGACCAACTTGACTAACAACTTCACGAATCTTAGCGGGCAGTTTTACCCCAGTGGATTTATCCCACCAAATAAGATCATTGATGTAAGCAACCACGCCGATGTGACCCGAAGACTGCGCTCACAATTATAACATTGGCGCCACTGCTGAGAGTATATTTCTCTCTTCCATCACCCGCTACAGAACATGTTGTCACTGAGGTTACAAGCAAACCCTCTCTGATCAGTACTACAACCAAGTTGCGTTCAGTAATTGTATGCAGCCAGCTTCAGTTCATCACCACAGTACGAATAAACACTAATCCATCCAACAATTACTCGTGTCGTCCTGCCAATACCTCACAAGACAGAGGACATGGTTTTATCTAGCATTGTCCGACCCTTCGCCAATAAAACCACTCGTTTCTCTTTCATCGTCACCAGTTGGGCCCTAGAGCATTTTTGGTCGGCTTTAAAAAATTGGGTCTTGAACGCCGGCAGGGGTTAAATGAGGTGAAGATGGAGCAGTGGAGGAATGCGATGGCGGGGGTAAAGGAAAATCCCCGAGAAAACCCGCCGACTAACGGCAAGGTCCGCCACGTTTCCCACATGCGAAATCTGGGGCGACCTTGTCCGGAATCGGCTGTGGTTCGGTGGCTCACCGCCCGCCGAGTGATCGACCCCTTACACTAACAACTTACCTTACCTACGCCAATGTACCAACTTCTGCAGAAACAAAAGAACCTCGCCAACTACAACATCGCCTGCAAACTTCTGCCACTACCACTTCTACACAAATTCCGTTGAAAAAATGTTGTTCTTCCCGTGGACCATGGTAAGCCTTCATAAATGATACACAATTCATGGGGGGAGAGAAATATTTTGTATGCTTATTTTAATGGCTTTAAACAAACAAAAAAATATTTTTTTGGAAACAATTAAAGTAAACAATGTATGTGTGTTGTGTATGACACTGTACAGGTGAAGAATCTGTTTTGTTTATTGTAGTTTGTTTTATGTTAATCTACTATTCCCAGGTTTATGGGTTTTAATACACATAAATTGTTTTCATTTCTCCTTGAAAATATCTTTTTTTTTTAAGAGAGAGTTCTGTTTCAAACCAAAATGGTCTATAGTTGTTTAACACAAACAATCAGAAATTCACATTTAGCAAACTAACATTTTAACTTAGACGAGAATAGTCAAGGTCATTACCAGTTACGCCAAAATATTATTTCGCTTCAAAAATTCGAAGTCCCGCACTAACCACATATTATAATTTAAAATAACGTTTTTTTTGTAGATGCCTACTTACAAATGCCCAAGTAATACTCACCGTTTATTTGGGTTATAATTCTAATTACTTTTCATCTTGGAAATAACTTTATGTGATTTGATACAAGTGGAAATATTCTGTGGTAATATTTATACGTAAATTTCAACATGCCGTACAACAAGAAAGATTGTTGTAAACTCATGGTAATACAGCTACTTGTCGGACTTCTAAATATACTCTAGGCATCCCTCTATGTCTCTTATTATTCTAACGAAGATAACATAAACCATTCATCAGGAAAGAGATAAGGAATGAGATGTATTGCAAATATACAATGGAATATTTTAATACCATTGATAAAAGTTGAACATGTAAACTGCTAGACATGGAAATCGATAGACCCACTTCCTTTATGTGAAACCTTTTTAAACCATCACAGGCTGATATAGGCTGTTCATCATCATTTGAGCAGTTTTGAAATCTACTTTTGATATATGTCACTGCCCTTAAGTGCATATATTTTAATACCATTGATAAAAGTTGAACATGTAAACTGCTAGACATGGAAATCGATAGACCCACTTCCTTTATGTGAAACCTTTTTAAACCATCACAGGCTGATATAGGCTGTTCATCATCATTTGAGCATTTATGAAATCTACTTTTGATATATGTCACTGCCCTTAAGTGCATATATTTTAATACCATTGATAAAAGTTGAACATGTAAACTGCTAGACATGGAAATCGATAGACCCACTTCCTTTATGTGAAACCTTTTTAAACCATCACAGGCTGATATAGGCTGTTCATCATCATTTGAGCAGTTTTGAAATCTACTTTTGATAAATGTCACTGCCCTTAAGTGCATATATTTTAACAGGCACACTGACATGCAAGTATCCAGTAAAAATGGTACCGACCAATGCATAATAGTTCCATGTCTTAAGTTCAATTAAAAGTGTAAAGTAAACAATTGTGAACATGCAATTATATCTTCTGTTTTGTGTTTTTTAACGCATATACGTGCAAAAATTTACAAATTCATAAAATGTTTACTTTTAGAAATTTTACAGTTTCACCTGACTGGGGCATTAATAAAGTTATCAGGCTCATGGCAATGCTAATTTTTCATTCGGAGGAAGGGTACACAACGTCCATACAAGTGAATCTCGGGCAGGGCTAACAAAAGTGCTCAGTTCACCGATAACCGCCTACAGATAACAATTAAAATGAGTTTTGATAAGTATTTCACGCATATACGTAAAGTGAAATCATAGGAGAAGAAATTCCTTGCCGAGGACTCGGCCATAATCCAGCACATGAGCATATTACCAAGCACAATGTCTCCTGCTAATATTAATTCTTGTAAATTTAACTTATCCCTACTTACAAAAGTCTATATGCTCGTGAAGCTATCAGGAGTGCAGGTTACAAAATAATTTATAATAGTTTATTCCCAAGAGTTACACACATGCGAATAACCCCGAAGATTGCAACTAACAGCGAAAAATTCACGACTTCATATCACTGACGCTGCAAGTCAGTAAACCATTCAGATATAATAAATTACGCAAGGAGTATAACGGGGAAAATTATACACACGCCACCGTTTGAATAAGTTCGCAATTGAGTGGCGCCCCGAGTTCGTAGGCGCGCGCGCAAGCGAAGGAAAACGGCAAGTTGGCCGTAATCGGAGGCAGCCAATCAGGCGCGATATAAATCACCCTGTCCACGGGGCTGGTGTGGCCGCAGCTAGGACTAACATACCCACCACGTCGCCGTAAAAATCAATATCCCTCCGGGCGCGCACGACAAGCGAGCAATGCGGCTGGCATGTCGAACCACTGCACGCGAGGATCGAACGCCTGGCCGCCTTCGGAAACAAAGGAATTGCAGCACACCGCGACACTACCCTGAAGCCTGCCCCGGGCTCGCCAAGTCATGCGCCGGTAAATGCCCGAGCACAATTTAAAACTTTAACATTTGCTTTTCGACATGTTGTTTATTATGGAAGTTGACACAATGAAACTGCCGAAGGTAAATTCAAGCAGTCTCTTGACTGTACGATTTCGAAAAGTTGAAATTTAAAGTCAAAGTCAAGCAGCCATTTTGCCGACAATGTAACAGAGGTTATATGAGATGTGAGTTATTTTATTACAGGGCGCTTTTAATTTCGATATATTAAACAAAACTCGTCTTAAATTAAATTAATGGCAAAAAATATATAATGTGAAGAAACAAATTTTTACGAACCTCGTAGAACCTATGTTTAATCGTCTAAACTTTGACTTTACAGTTGTATTGTGTATTGGTGGTTTCGTCAGCGGAAGATAAAGGTAAAGTCAAATATTAAAGTTTTCTATTGTGTAAGAAACTTTAGTCATATCGGTTGTACTTTCTACAGGCTGGGAAGTTCATAGCTAATAGGTAGGTATAGGCTGTTCACGGTAAAATGAGCACTTTTGAAAGCCCTGCTTAAGTTCTACTTGTATCTACGTTGTGTGTTCTTCCACCTTATAATTAACATTGTCATGGGCCCCATAGCTTTATTCATGCGCTGGTCAAGTGAAACTGTAAAATTATTAGAAAAGTAAATATTTTACAAATTTGTTCATTTTTTACACGTTGGAGCATTAAAAAAACATAAAGCGAAAGTAATAATAAAAGTTATACACATGGTTACCTAACACTTTTTATTCGACGGTAAGATATGGAACTACTTTCCTTCCGTCGTTACCAACTTTACTTGGCACATGTCACCCAGTGCGCCGCCCGTTAAATATATGCAGGTAGTAACAGAGCCTTTTTTCTAAGGTCGATTAAAAAAATGCTTACTTTAACGTGAACAGACTTAAGTTGGGCTTAACATCTCGTCGAAACGGAGGTCATTAGAGACGGTGCAAGCTGCGCAGGGAATAAGGATTGGGAAATGAATGAGAGGGAATCGGCCATGACCTTTGTTAGGAACCCATTTCCAGCATTCACCTGAAGTGATTTCAGAAAACCGGGTTGGCCAGACCGGGGATCGAACTCGGGTCCTCCCGAATGCGAGTCTAGAGAGTTACCACTGCGCCACCTCGCTCGGTTTCATATCTCATGGTTTGGGGACTAAAACTTATAGCCACTAGGTAGCGCTAGTGTAGTATGCGTACCTGTTTTACTTCGTTTTGCATTTAACAAACGAGATACTTTTAATGTTTGCAAAATAAATGTATTATTTTATATCTAATATAAGTACTGTGTTAAAATCTACGCAAATTATGAACTTTGTGCTTCGCACTAGAGTGTGAAATTAGCGAGTCGTGTCCTCATGTGGTATAATATTCGATCATAAATGGGAGCTAGTAAACTATTGTATTACAGTATTACTCTAATTAAATGTGGCTACAGAATAGACAAATATGTCTGGTTATCACATGTACATATTTCGCTTTTAAATTCATTACACTTTTGCACTAACATAGATGAGTTAACAAAAGCTAAATATCAAACACAATTGTATTTCGACTGTTTACTTTTGTAAACTGTATTGGAGGCCATGCATAATAGTTACAAAATTGAGTTAGAACATTTACACACAATTAAACAGTATTTCTCTACTTACATTCAGTTTAAAGGCGACCTCTTCCAAACGTCAGCCTATATTGCGTTGGAAATTTTCCTTACGCAAGACTCTCCCGTAAGAAATGTCGTTTTGTTCCTAACCTGAGTATACTAAACCATATAATCAGCTATAATCGTTGCTGTTTCGCAGAAAGTAGAGAATATTATAAACGAAGTGGGAAAACACATCATTAGTAATTTCATGCGAATTCGCTTGGAGTTGGGTTTGGAAACTCATTTGTCTATCTGTTATCTGACTGTAGTGTACTTAGTGTGATAAAATTTTATCGAGAAGGAAAAATTCGACTATTTTAAAGCTCCGTTGCTTTGAGAAGATTAGAGCTAATAAAAAAAATGTTAGTATATACTATTTAAATACTTGTGTAAACCTGCTAAGTATACTTAACATAGTGAACTGAAGTGTTTTTATAATTATGAATATAGTAGGCTATTATAAGCTTGTCATTTGAAAACATTTGCACAATTATTTCAGTGTCATGTAGTAAGAACATAGCTCACCATAATAGCAATCACAGATGTAATATTATATACGAGCACAATTCATTATTTTACTCTTCAATAAAATGTTCTTAGTTTAAACATAAACAAATTTAATGATTTATGCAATTACATTACCATGATTATTTTTAACCTCGTGCTAGTTAGGGTTACAACCAACCACCTTCAAGTTTAGTTAGCAGATAATTTTTATCGCCAAGATAATGGTAAGCCAGATGAAATGACAAAATACATTCTACAGAAAAAAAGTTCTTTAGGTAACTGTATTTTTTAAACTCAATAACTTGATATGTGAATATACACTCTTAACCTCTTGGTGTCCTCACTGTGATCTGAAAACACAATTATATCAAGTAATAATTAATATTTATGTTATGAGTGTGGGATACACCAAATAGTATTTGTGTTCGAAACAAATATACTGATCCCAATAAAAGAAGATTATGGTACACTAACACTTGTGAAAAATGCAACACCAAGAAGGATACTTGTGGTTGAAATGAACTTTATACCACGGATTAGGTACATGACAATACACAATTGATTAGGATTACAAAACTGTACATAATCTCTGTCCTTGAGAATTAAGTATAGTGTGAAGTCTCCACGTGCTGCAATCGGAGCCCCTAAACTTCGTGACATGGAATAAAAAAGGACATGGATATGTTCCTGTGGAATCTCCCTCCACGCGGTTTGTATGCGAGTCTGCAAAGCATCAACAGTGGTTGTTGGAGGACCGTGATGAACAAGCCGCCGACCAATCATATCTCAGACATGTTCGATTGGTGACATGTCGGGTGAAGATGCAGACCAGGGAAGCAGTGGTAGCCGTCGTTCATTGAAGAAGGCTTGCACATTCCTCGCCACATGTGGCCAGGCATTGTCCTGCTGAAATATGGCATGTTGAGCCGCTTGAAGCAGAGGCAGTACTTCGGGCTCTAACACCTCCCCGGTGTAGCGGTTGCTGTTCAGATTGCCCTCAATACGTAGGAGTCGATATCGCATGTTGTGTCCAATGACACTCCAAGCCATCACTCTTGGCATTTGTCGGCTATGCCGCTCCACAATGCAGACTGCCAGAATACGGTCACCAATGTTAGCATCTAACACGTTTGCTGCCATCGCTGTAGACAGGTTGAAGCGAGACTCCTCCTAAAACATTACAATTTACCACTCAGCTCGCCAGCGACGGCCTTCACGTGCCCATTGCAGTCCGAGGCGTGTGTGGTTCCTGGACAATGGAAGCCGACGCAATGTCGTGCGTCCCACCAGTCAAGTCCGCAGCAGATGGCGTCTAACCGTCGACGCAGACATGTCGCATTGCTCCAGTGTCGAGACAACACTGTGGACGAGGCTGTACGCTACGTTACGACCATGCGGACAAGATGGCGGTCATCCCGTGCTATGGTCACATTGCGTGGTCCAGTACCCGCTCGTCACTGCGTACGACCCTCTTCTATCCTCTGGTTTCACACACGCATCACTGTCGTAGCAGCATGCCCTGTACGAGCCGAAATGTCACGGTACGATAAAACCGTTTCCCGGAGACAGATCATTCTGCCCCATTCGAACTCTCACATGCCGATATGGCGCGCTTTGACGTCCACGAGGTATACTGGCACTTGCTTTCACTTCGTTTGACAGATCTTCAGTGACTGAGCTTGGTGTAACACTGACCTTTCTGGTCACACACGAGAGAGCACTGCTGTACCTGCGTGTACGACATCTCTTTGCAATAGTAACCACTTATTTCTTATGCAATGTTTCATACATCCTTAGAGTTAGTATTCCTTCGGACCGTTCTTTTTGGGTGTTGCAATTTTCGCAAACAATAGATTATTAAAACAATCTGCTCGTCTGTCTTCAAACTAAAATTTCCGGTACTATGCAATCGAGACATGTTTACAGAAAAATTAACACAGTAGATAAATTAAATACTAATATCATTTAAAATGAAAAGGAATGGCTTAAATTTAGTTCTATATTTTCACTTTTTTTATTTTTCCGGTTTTTAAAAAGACGCTTATTAAAACACAATATTTATTGTACGAGCCTCCTCTTTTCTATTTGTTTTAATATTAAAGAAAATATGTCCGTTAATTACTCAACACCCTCTTGGGTTACTTAATAGACGGACAATTTATTGTTAGTATTACAAATATCAGTATTAACAGAATATTTCATATTATTATGTTGAGCACAATTTTCCACTATGTTCAAAAGTATCATATTTAATTTAAGGTACAGTTTTTATATGTTATACAAAACAGGAAGATAACCGTATTTCGTGTGCTTGAAACGCCTGAAAGTGCAGAATGTCTGAAGTTGTCAAACTTCGCAGAAGAGCTACAAGTGAAAACAGCGGCACTGTTTGTTGCCTAAGCAAATTCCCGTTTCCTAACCTTCATCCAGTGTGTAGATATTAAAGCTCCCATTCAATCACGCAATTCTCACACAGATTTTTAATAGGTTTAGAAAATAACTAGTAATTAACTATAACGACTCTTATACATTTTTAGCACTTATATTTGCAAATAATTTAATTGAGTTTGTGGCTGTTTAGAGGGTAAGATCTTAAACCTGAACGAATAAGTTCAACAGAAATGTTTCAAGTTTCCGCCAACAGCTGTTACTACAAATGTTATATTCAACATCGACAAAACTGATTAACTTTATAAATTTTTTTTTTTAATGGTGCATATTTTCCAAAAAACGGTGAAGATATAACTTGAAGTGTAGGTAAAATGCCACCGCTTGCCAAGTAATGTTGAAAACAATTTTTGATGAGTATCATAAAAGTGTTATGTATCCAATTTCCACACAAGTGTTATGTAGAAATTATCAAGTAAGATACGGAGTTAAAATCAGATATAGACTGTTCACGGAAAAAAAACAGCCCTTTTGAGTCCATGGTTACTTTTTTCTTCCAGCCAGTTTTTTAATTCTTTAACCAACTTTTTAATAATTATTACTATGTAGGTGATAACTAAAGCGAGTATATTATACCGCACTCGGAAGTAAACACCTAAGGCTAAAATGAAATATACTTATTGACTATTATTCCAAACGAGAGGGCTCACTTTACCGTGAACAGGCTATACCTATATGTTTCAAGTTGCCAATAAATGTTACATGTTATCTTTGTATATGTACATAAATTAAATTTACTACTATACACATATTTCAATTGTGTATTTTGAGGCAGGCATTACAAATTACATATTAAAAGGATATATTACAAATTGTTTCTCTAATGTGTCAAATATATTGAAAATAGTTTCCTATTCCAAATTCTGAATAATCATGTTAATGTAAGAAATAATTTCACTCAATATAAGCAGATTTTTTGTCTCACAAGTTGGAAATAGCTATATTAGCAAAGTATATTTGCTTTTGCAAGGAAACTATTTTTTTTTTGCTATGCCGAAGATTTTACATTAAACGCATTCGTACCATATACATGCGCTATCTGTCATTTCGTAAAGTGATGTTTCCTGTCCTCCACATCAGTATCTGTATTTTAGTCTTATTTCAATGTCCGCTTTAATTCTGAGATCTATTAATATATCTCGTGGGACAGCTATTAGCACCGACGTCCTCTTTATTGATATATGGGCACATTTAACTGACTAGCGAAATACAAATTTATGACTGTGAAATTGGTGGCAGGATAACGACGAACACATACGACGATGCGAAATGGAAAACAAAAGAGCGAACAGTGCAGTGCTCGTAACACTGAACGCAAATTGTACCTGCCGAAATACTCCGAACTCAACGTGTGAAGTAAATTTCCATTACTCTTTATACTGGAATACGCTTTCGTTCACTGCTGAATATCGTGGAACCTTATGCTTTTTCGAAACAGAATAAACAGTGGCGGCTTGGAGACTAACCACTAACCCATGCCTTGGACGGGATTCGAACCCAGGGCCTTCCGCACCCCAGATCGGTGGCGCACCAAACCGACTGCGCCACGGGAGATCGGCTGGGTGAAATGAAGGCAGTGAAGAAACGAGGAGGAAGACAGGAAACTCACTAGTAGCATAAGAAACATTTCGTTTTGGTTATTCACTGATCAAATATTATAGCTCCGCGCATGAAATTAATGACAGTAATAGTAGCGCTTTTTCTTTTAATAAGATTAAATATTTTTATTATTATTTAAAAGTTACTGACACACGAAAACTTGATTGTTTCAAAATTTCCACCAAAACTTCTCTCCTAGAGTGTGTACCATTATTTTTGCCATATGAGTATAAATATAATTCATGGTATACTTTACATTCTAAAACAGTTTAATATTCAAAGACATTTGTATTTTATTACTGGTTCCCTTCTGAGAAATCATTTTTGAATCAGTGCGCATGATTTCAGAGTTGATAAAAATACGAGATTTCATCAATGTCTGCTGTGTTAAATGCTAAAGAATATACCCTAAGCTGTGTTATTCCATGAAGTATTATACAAAACAGCTACTGCCAGACTGTTGAGAAAAATTTACAACTGTACCTTTCTTAAGGCCTGACTATGCAAAAAAGAAATAGCCGTTGTTTAAGACAGCTATCTCAGAGTTAGCTCGATGTTGGAAGAGTGTTGGCGCCTTACAAGACAACAAACTACGTCGTGTGGTCAAATTATGATAAAAACTTTTATTTATTTATGCTCACGGACTAACCAAATAATTCTAAATAAAATGTGCCAAGTGGGCACGTATTAAGGCATCACACAAACGTTTGCTTGCAGTAGGATTTCCAATGCCATGCTGTAAAAGTCACGTACATTGCAGTCGTTCTATGACGAACATATAACTAGTGTCCAAATATGCTTGACCAAGTAAAAAAAAAACACAGAATGCTTGCAGTGTAGCTAACTGCGTGCTATGGTTTGATGTTGGAGTTCATGAGGCGCGTGTTTGACAAACTACCGAGTTCAAGACTTGAGAGAGCGACAAACTTTCCAGTGACGGCAAGGTTTTTTTTACCACACAACTGATGGTGTTCCGAGAATTACGTTTACGGATGATAAAATTCATCAGGTGGGAATGCTAGTTTTAATCGATGCATGATTAACTGCCCTGATTTATTACGGACAAATAAATTTGACCAAGATAGCATAATCCCATACTGTCTTCTCCAGACGTTGTAGCACTCGTTTGAGCAGGAATGCTGGAGTTTGCCGGGGAGAACAATTCAACAGCAGAAGTTATTTATTATGGAAGCCAGAGAATGTTTAGGAAAATATAAAATGGTTATTTACTTCAACTGGCTGCAGTGAAAAGGAAGTGGTAAAACATATGGGTAGGTGTCGTGAACGGGGGGTTGAAAAAAAGTTCTGAGAATACTGAAGTAATTGATAGAATAGCCATCTGCTCTGGGCATTAGTCGAAGGTAAGCCCTAAGGATATAGAAAGCAGTGCAAACAGCACCCAAGCGAACCGTAAAATACTCTGGGTAGTGTAAGAGAGGGGGAAGGTATGTAAAACATAGCGCTAATATTAATATACGTAAATAACTTAGTTTCCTCGTACAAGCATTTGTTGTTACAACTGCGTCACATATACCAGATATAACACTTATAGTCTGAAAATGAACATTACGCGTTCAATTTACCGGGACGTATTTTGCATGTCCGTGGGCCAAAAGCACGGAGGCACTTAAGACGACCCAGTCACTCGCATTGCATACCTCATCGTCTCTATGTCCAAAGCACTGAACTAGTGTGCAGTCTTTCCTTCACAAACTCACCTATATGACACACTTTAATATCATTTCATAAAATATTTGTAAAGTTTTCTGATAACTATAAATAATGTAAAAATACTGTATTATCTAGTACCTTGCACATTTACATCGGAATCTTCATTTTAATTCAAAACAAAAAAGTATGGTCGTAAACTGAGGTGTCAACCATGAATCTAAACAGTAATACAGAACACCTGCTTACACGTGGACAGCTTCGTTGGGCATAAAATCATCAAGCGAAAACATCGGAAAATGTTTTTAGTTAAGAGTTTAGGTAACCGCGTCGTTACTGATTCCGCCGGCTGCAGCCCTGGCTGTGTCCAGCCCCCCATCACTGTAGGACTAGGGAGCTCAAATACCACGACACCTGGCGCGAACAGTATTTCACCTGTGGAAGTTAAAATATAATACCTACATAATATACTAATTCTATCTTTACCTAACTCTTAGCGTGGGGATTCCCATGAGTACTTAGGTAATAAGAAAAGGGATGAGTCAATCATTTAACCAATTTCAGCGAATTTGTGTTTGCCGGCGCCAAGCTAAAATTGCGCATATTTTGCTAACATAGGATGGTTGACTATTTTTCTCTGCACAAGAAATGTTTTTTTTTTATCGAGTGAGGCCTGAAAGTGAAACAGTAATAAATATCGTGTTTTAATATTAATGGCCCGTACAGGACAACGGTTTTGCAACATATGAGGTCATAATAGAACATTTAAGTTTGAATAAAAAATTATATATAAATATATAAACACACGTTCCTATTGACAGAATATATGTACAAGTATGATTAACACAGAGTTGGAGATGCTCAACCGTTTCCGAAGACTAGTCGAAAGCATTCAATATTTCCAACAGACTGACCGATAGGTACAGTTTCTCAGACCTTGAGGTACAAAACCAACAATTCGCGTGTGGCCAACTGCCGTGTTATTCAGAATTAACGCGCGGTGATCGGGTGTATCTCGAACCCCCTTGCCCATTAAGGTGCCGCCCACATGAACAATTACCTAATCTGCTGGTGCCTAGGTGACATTAAAAAAGGATTAGAATCGCTACCAGAAGGATTATATCTTCAACTGTCAGAGCAAGAAACAAGCAATCAAGAACTGGTTAAATATTAATAAAACTCGCATTGTAGTACAGTATCTAAATATCGACATGACCTGCACACCAACATACGTCGAGCTGCTCTTAGTGAGCTCGGAAAATAATAGCAATTAACCAAATAAACAATCAGAAAATTGATGGAGAACCAAAATAAGGGCAATGCGTGCAAGGCTTTAACGCAGATAAAAAAAAAAGAAAAAAAAGGACGAAACTTGAGGCCAAAAGCTCGTTCCTTGACTGTAACAGTCACAGCCAAAATCTAACACCCGAGCATTTTGCACGTAAGAAAATTCTGTTGGACAATTCCATGTAAGCAAATGTTGAGAGAGATTTGGGCGGCTCTTAATAAGGTCTTGAGGGCCGATGATGGTGAAATGAGAGAATAGAGCAGCGCCGGAATGCAAGGGCGGGAGAAACGGGAGATCTCCGAGAAAATCGACCGACCAGCTGCATAGCTCGGCACTATTGCCATTCGCGAAAATCCGGGAGTGACCCGGCCGGGGATTGAACCCGGTTCGCCTTGGTGGGAGGTCAGTCACCGTGGCCCCAAAACTGTTAAGCGGATTAGACGAAGGATATTTCCAAAGTTTTAGACGAATGATTTCTCAAGACTTCATAATTCTGGTTTATATTGTCTGCCATAAAATTGCGAATAAGGTTCCGCGAATCAGTACCAGTAAAGGATCGTTTGGCACTAACGTTACGTTTACTGGCAACCGGAGGCTCATTTCCAAACTTGCAGCATATGTCCAAGGTTTCCAGACCAAGTATCGCTGTAATAGTAATGGATACATGTGTCGCATTGAACGAAGCACTCGTGACAGGAAGGAACCTGGATGATAGATATTGATTAGTACTGTATTTTATTGCTTAACGCAACAAAATTAACAAATCGATTGTTCCGTTACAAAACTGCCACATTGTCTCACAAAATATCGTCGACGTTTATAACTTCCATGTAGTTCCTACTGTAGACTGATTATAAATTCCACTGTAGCACAATCTACACTGACATGGCAAAAGTCATGGGATAGCAATATGTAACTGGATGACTCGTGGCGCCACCGCTGCAGAATGACGCTGCACTGCCTAAACCAATCTGTTGTGAACAGGTGGTCGTTTCATTCGGATTGACTGTTGTTTACATGCTCACGGCAAGGAACGTGCGTTAACAGAATTCGAACGTGGCATGATTGTGGGTGCCATAATGATGGGAAATTCAATTTCAGAAGTTGGAGACTTTCAATATTCCTCGACCCACGGTGCCACATGTGTAAAGGGGATATCAAGATCAAGGCATTACTTTCCACCGTTGACAACGCAGTGGCCGTCCAAAGTTACTTGATGATCGTGACCAACGGAAGTTGGGTAGAATTCTCCGTGCTAACAGAGCAGGAACACTTGCTTAAATCACAGTCACATGGGTTATGGAAGCAGAAGACCCACCAGAGTGCCCCTGTTAACCGCACGACACCGGGCACAATGCCTCACTTGGGCTCGTGAGGTTGCTAATTGGACCCTGGAGAACGGGAAACATGTGGCCTGATCCGACGAGTCGCGATACTGGTTGTTTCAGGCTGATGGCAAGGTTCGGGTGTGGCACAAACCCAATGAGGCCATGGATCCCAGTTGTCAACAAGGCACCGTGCAGGTTGGTGGGGGCTCCGTAATGGTGTGGGGTGGGGTTACATGACGTGGGTTGGGTCCCTTTGTTCATGTAACCACAATACAGAATGGTAATCGCTAAAAAAACTCTCCTTGGTGACCATTTGCAGCTGTTCGTGGACCTCAGTTTTCGTGACAATGATTGGATGTTCCAACAGGATAGTGCGTCACCTCATCGGGTTGTAGATGCCCAGAACTAGTTCGAAGGGGATTCTGGAGAGTTGTCCAAAGTTCCAGGGCACTTTGGACAACTATTCAGACATCATGGCTTATCATCTCTCCAGAGGTCTTCCATCCACTTGTGAAGTCCATGCCACGTCGATTTACTGCACTTCGTCGGGATATAGGAGACCCTACACATTATTAGACGGATATCCCATTACTTTTGTCATGTCAGTGTATATAGGGCTTAGTGACATGAATGAATACAAATTTAAAGTAATAGAAATAAACTAATGTTTCTATATTATGTAATTTTCTGAGCAATAACAGATACTGTACACCTTCCCTTAGCCTTTTCACGCCGGAAGCTAGCGAAAATACTAAATATTTTCTTCTTCACATCTGGTGCATCGTGAATTTTTTTATTTTACTTTATTGCATTAAAGTCCATACTGACGGTTTCATAGGACACGGTTTTCTTCGTATAAATCTACTAACTGCAAATATTCTTCAGCTGGTAACTCCATGATTCACAGCAAACACTCCGAGCCGGTCCGAACAGGCGCGAAAACACATACTCACTGAACACAGGCGAACGTCTGATTTCCTTTGTGCATTTCCCAAAAAAAAAAAAAAATGACAGTTGATCGATAGCATTGGGCTTGTTCGTGTGCTCAGGCGATCGCCCGCTAACAGGTACTCTCCAGGCGAATTGCACCTCGAACAGGTACTCTCCAGGCGAATTGCACCGCGAACAGGTACTCTCCAGGCGAATTGCACCGCGGACAAACAGAACGAACACAGCGCGCGTGAAACAATTCTCAAGCGAGCACCCGCCTTAAGATCTGCACTTGCAACTTCTAAGATGATTTGGCCAGTGACAATGTGTTCTTCAGAGACATCCTCACTGTCACTCCACGTTATTCAATAGCACTGCAATGGTCATGGTCACGTTTTAAGGCTAATGCAATGCCAAGATAATGCCATGATTCGTAGGTTTGCTTGTTAAGCTTTAAGTATAAATGGTATCTGCGCTATCTCACTTGTGGATTATACATGTGAGTAAATATGCAATAAAACTGATAAAGTAAGCTAGCTTTTAAGTTGGTGGGGTGACAAGTTCAACGGATGTGAAGTCCGATATACACGCACCACCACGAGAATGGATTATGCGTTAATTTTGTAAGTATTTTGAACAGTTTTTCAGTGGCTACTATCGTTATATTTTTATATATTTCGTGTAGACGCTTGTGTACATTAAAATATTCCCTTCGATTTTTGTGATACCGTTTACAATTACTGTAGTACGGGCCTATAATACCAAAGATTTTTTTACAAGACGTTCTAAATAATGCCTCATTGTTTTAAAGAGAACAATACTTATCTTATTATAAAACAATATGGTGATAATCTATTAGCAAGACAGAGAGATACGCAGAACTTGGTAGAAAAGAAACCTTTTGGATGTATTTTGAAGACAATCCGCTTGAAGTCGTGTTATTATTACTACCGTTTCTGTTGTTTTCTGCAAACTACAACGTGCACGGACTCTGTTCTTATCGAATACGAAACTAATGAATAAATTTGTAGTGTAATAGTTGCGCAGACGCGTAAAACGTAGTAGACAGACGGTCATCGTAACTCCCCCGGAAACAAGACACTGATTCCTACCACAGACATGTGTATCTTACCAAAAAGGTTTTTGGTTCAGGAACAACTGCAACAGCCCCGTAGGCTACGAACAAAACAAAAGAGGCAATAGGAAAAAATAAAAACCAATAACTACCACTAGCTACTGACCAAGTGATTACTAACAGGCTTGAATAAAAGAGGCAATAGGAAGAAATAAAAACCAATAACTACCACTAGCTACTGACCAAGTGATTACTAACAGACTTTAATAAAAGAGGCAATAGGAAGAAATAAAAACCAATAACTACCACTAGCTACTGACCAAGTGATTACTAACAGACTTGAATAAAAGTAAATTTTGATTTATTTAAAAAAATGAACATTTTTATTGAAACATGAATTAATGGAATATCTATGCGAAAACTAACTATTATGTAGCAGCTCGTTTTTAGTCTCAAAATTTTACTATGCTCTGCGTGGCCATAACTATAGGCGTAGCCCTATCATACGTATCTCTTAAATACAATTCAAATGCAGTTAAGTCACTTCATTTAAATTATTACGAAATGTGAAAATTAAATGAATAAATAACTTTCTCTCACCAACTCAGTAGGGAGAACATTAACCCTCAGTTCAGAGCTCCGTAGGCATGTAGGTTGAGCAGCTTTAACAAAAATGACGATCCAAAATGGCGTAACATAAGCCAAGTTAATTCATCTAAAATCATTAATTATTTTACAGGCGTAGTCTCTGCGTCGAAAATTCAGCATACTTAGCATAAAATAAATTTTGATCGCTGTAACATCTCCTGATATCTTCTGTAGGTAGTTCCGCTGGTCGCGGGTATTAGCATTCCCTCACAAGGCTATCGAGCATTAGGTATGTCACTAAAGTCCTTACTGTACCCCGCGCAATCGCGGTAATTCAAACTTGGCTTTAAATATAATCCGCGTAAGAAGAGCTTATTGGTCTTCAGATGCCTCCCGTCTTCGCCCTATCGGCAGTCTGGAGTTCTGTACTAGACTCGGTCAATTAAACAGTAAAAAAAAATATCCATCAGCCCGACGACACACTAATGCCTGATTGCACCAACATCTTCCTCGGGATCCTAGTTCCGAAACAGATCCAGTTTGATCTTGGTTCCAATGTAAAAGTGTTGCACCAACGAAATTTCACGATTCTGGATCTACGGTTCGTCGATCTTGGTTCCAAAGTGAGAGATCGAGATTAAGTATGAGACCAATTTTGCTATTGATTCGTAACATATGACGTCATGGAAGTAGCCGTATTTTTCACATTAGATAGAACTAGATGTGCGATGTTTTGTATGTTTCAAGCGAATTATTGTTGTACGAACTTTATTGAATAATATTCAAGTGCGTATAACATTGTTTTAATATCCCAAGAAAACAATAGAACGTAGTTCTATCTGTTGGCGTATTTTCAAACTACATTTGTCAACGATGGCTGCTGATTTCGGGTCGATATTTCGAACCGACAATTTCGGCGGTTCGAAATGAACTTCATCTCGATCTCCAATCCAGCTCTGAACTCGAATGGTGTCAACAGTTTTCTGCGTCGATCTTAGATACGATCTCGGATCGAGTTTCGAACCTCGATGGTGCAACCAGGCATAAGTCATCGCCTGCCCGACGGGAAAATCAAGATGGCTAAAGGCTTTAAAATTCATACTTAAACGACGTCTTTAAGCATCGCATCAGTCACGAGATGGCTACATCACATCTTACCTTACACATACGTCTTGCGTTACCAAAGCAACCAATCAACGAATTATTCTATGCAAATGGCCCACATAGAAATAACTTTGTGAATGAAAACAGAAAGACTTAAAATATTATTTCATGTAAATAGGTTATTTGTAGTTAAAAACAACTTTCAGATAACAATATGAATTACAGTTGTAGTAAATACAATACATCTGCTACAAATCAATAATAAATAGAACAAAAAAATATTTCGTTAATATACAAAATGCAAAAATAAACTGAGGTAACTGTGACAGGAATAATTAGTGCTTGTCTGAGGCGTTACAGTATGATAGGCCATGCTGTCATCAGTAAAAAGCAGTGCGAGTAAAATGGCTTATTACCTCGCCCTGTTTATATACTGTGCAAGAAAATGTCTGTTTGGACGAAGTAGCAATCAGCAAAAACAACGTAGAAAATGTAAAAGCATATACACGAGAGAAGCGAGTGCTTTATGGGATCTCTCAATTCTGTCCGCTGTTTTTATACGATCACTGCAAGCGACCGTTTAGACGGAGTATCATTTTAAAGATATATTACAACATATTAAAATATCCAGTGGCATCACCTACTAAGAAAACGCGATGCGCTATTGTAACTTAAACCATCACCACAAACATGATTCAGGTCAGTTTTTGGATATTCCGACGAACTCGGAGAGTATTACAAAATATCATTAGTTTAAAGCTTTCGGATAGCCAACATGGCTCGAAATTCTGGGGCTAATATATGGTTTCAAGACATTAATAATATATTGTTACAAATCCTAAAGCATTTAGGAAATAATATTCATCACGATTTTTTTGCGTAAATATACGTATACAGTATTTTTACTTAATATCTTATTTCATACAAATTTTAAAAAGTTACTTAAACATGACGTCATGTTCAGTTACGGTGTTTCTTGAAGTCACAGGAGTAACAAGTTAAAATTTCTTTCAAATCCTAGAGTTAAACTTTGGGCCGCGGTGGTGTAGCGACGGGACTGCATGCCTACCAGCTAGGCGAACCGGATTCGATTCCCGGCTTGATCGCTCCCGGATTTTAGCACGTGGTAATCATGCCGGACGATGCCACTGGTCAGGGGGTTTTCTCTGTAAATCTCCCGTCCCCCCCCCCCCGCACCCTTTCATTCCGCCGCTGCTCCTTACCCACCTCGCTTCGCCCTCATCGGCTCTCAAGACTTGAATGTTGAGAGCAACCCAAATCTCTCTACTTCGCTTTCTTTATTTGCGATAGAGTTCAACTTTATGCTTTTTCGTTTCAAAATGTTATATCAAAAGCGAAAATTCAAATATGTCCTAACCGCATTACAGTTTTTTCAATAAAATAGAATTATGACATTCTGATTACATGGACAATTATTTTGAACTGTAGCCGACCATATAAATCATTATTAATTTTAAGATTTGCTCGAAAATATATATAAATGTTTAATTTGTATATCTCCTTTCATTGGTTTTGAGAAAGTAATTTTCCACCACTGGCACGCTTGCTTCAGATCGTTATTTTATGTCACAACTAAAAAAATGTTATAATATGTTAAAATGTGTAAAACGATTCCCGATTCTCCAATTCCCTTAAAAAAGTGACGCTGATTACGAGGCATAAATTATCAATAAAGGGAAATATGACGTACAATTTGACGAAGACTATGATGATAGTTATTTGACTGATATTTTACCAGATCTCTACAAAGAACATGAATTGAAGAAACCCGAAACACAAACTATAGGCACACGTTTCCAGTGGTGCACAAATAATACGAGAAAGTCAGATAATATGTGGATTTTTTAATAAAGGTGACTGAAGTATATTTGTGTATACTACTGACTGAGCTTATTATATATATGGTTGGTTATATGTGTGTGGGTGAGAGAGGTGGTGGGTGGGTGGGCGAGTATCTTAAACGAGTTTTCTGTTTGAGAAAAATAAACAAGAGAATACTGAAATATTTTATGTTTCGAGATATTATCTTAACACTGTTAGTAATGCATGTTGTAAGATAGTCATAATGGTTATATGACTTTTCTGGCACAATAAACCACTCCGAAAATTCTTTCATAATACTTACTCCTTCCCATATTCAAAATGATATTTTTCTGCGTTTATCGGCTTGTGGTTTTATCGGCGCCGGGGACACATAGCTGGGAAGACAATATGCCGTCTGTTCGTGAGAGTAATTGCGGTGCTCCAGGAAACTTGGCCAGAGCTATCCCGAGATGACATCAGTAAATAACGAATGAGTTTCGTCGTAGGGACGACCCTTCGCACACGCGAGACGCGCATGAGGGGAATGGAAATCCAGCGACCGCGCTCCTTTGGGATGCTGCGCAGTCCTTTCGAGATAAACTTTCTATTCTGTATCGGTAGCATCGTGATGTACAAGGAGCGAGTATGTAGGGGGGGAAGGGGGAGGGAGCGGAGGGTGGATTCTTTTGTTGGGTTAAGGCTGCGGGAGGCGGGTTCGAGGGTTCTTAGCCCCGTGCAATATTCGATGGTAATACTTAAAGCCAACACATGGGATCACAGGCGTGCAACATTGATGATGCATCTCGGAACAGGGAAGCGCCGAGGAAAAGAAATACAAGCGACTTTTTTTATTGCCTAAGTAGGGACGGATGTTTGTTATTCTCAAACTCATGAATATTTATTTATCGGAATAATGACATTTCTAGATTACACCGAGATTGTTCGGCAACTTTATGCTAATACAAGTTTTCGCAAACTGTATTACGTTTAATGTATTATTAACAAACTGCGCCTAACCAAATCTCTAATTCATCCATACAGTATATTTAAGTTAGGAGGGGCACAGGCCTATAGACACAAACAAACGAGATAAAGCTGCTATATTTAAAACTGCACATTGCACTCCACGTTGACAAGCGCAAATCTAATGCTTTATTCTCAAAACTGTTAACCGAGAGTGTTCTGGGAAGGTGAACAAATAAATAAATACATTTTCTGCGTTTTGCTATCGTTGAAATATTTATTTCGTAAGCAAACAAATAAGACGAATAGTTTATTTTTATTTCACATTTTAAATTTCATCTCCTGTCTCAGAAGAAAAGGTTCTCGAAACTAACTTGAAAAGCATATTGCGTCACTATCACAAACATAGCAGGTGAAACTGTGAAATTGTTGAAATTTTTGCAGAAACCGAATTTGCTCCATCCAGTACGCGTGTGTGTGACTCTAAATATCATCCCACGATACCTAACTACAACTATAGGTAATTGACTCGCAATTCTTCAGCTTAATAATGCACTTAGGAATTTATTAGATACATATAAAGATTAATAATAATTTTTTGAACATATTTTTTGTTTATAAATATTTAATTTGTGTTTTTGAAAAGAAAATACATATGTAATATATTGTACTTACATATATTATATTATTAAATAGAAAAAATGAGAATCGCAGGTATCTGGTGCCGAATAATTACTTATATTTGCTTATTATATAATCCGTGCCTGGCACACAAACTCAAAAAATAATTTTTAGATCGCCACTTAACATTCCGTGCTTTTTGTTTGTTTATTTTATATAACATAATTACTATTAAACTGTTTGAAATACTGACAAATTGTATGTAAACTTTAAAAATGCCCATATCTTCGTAAAAGCGTGTCAGCAACTTACGTCTATCTTCGTTATTTAACTACACGTAAATTGTATCCAGTGATTGCCATAAAAAAATAATGTAAATACAAAGCAAGTTCTCAGTAGATCAACTACGTTACACTTTTTATTAAATTGTGTAACACTTCTATTATATTGTGAATAATGTGTAAAAGTCTTATGATATAAATATTTTTAACGTGTGTGTACTTGCTCATACAGGCCGTTCACGGTAAAGTGAGCACTTTTTGAAGCTGTTTCATCAGACATAATAACCAACCTTGTGGCCTCGGACTTTTGGTTTTGGGTATGATGAATGTCTACATTGTGTTTATGACTCACAAGTCAGTGTTTCCAGTAACAAATGGTGGAAGGATATAAATTGGTTGAAAGAAAAAAGTAACTAGAGCTTCATAAGTGCTCACTTTATCGTGAACGGCCTTTAGCTAAAAAAAAAACCTGCATTTAATTAACGTATAGTGCTAAAAATAGGTAAGACATGTTAGATTTGATGTAGATTTCTGCTCAATTCTTTTTGATAATTAATAAATATATTATCTTCGCAACATTAGCACGAGAGGCCGTTTATTCCATCTCAGCTGTGAATGACTCGCTTTGACGCGACCCTGCGGAGTCGAAAGGAAGGAAAAAAAAACGAGTGTGCCTTAGGCCACTGTAGTCCTGCACCTGAAGCCACACACAAGTGGGTCTATGGAGGTGCACTTTCGCGCCACCTGAACCCTCCAGCCCTCCTTCAGAGCCAGGCATCAGTATGCAGCTTGGCAGTCGCCTCTGCCAGCCCCGCCCAACCCTTCCTCCACATCCCCCAGGAAGGTTCCCCCCCTCCCCCCGCAGGAGTCGTTATTCCCGGCACGGAGTGCGAATCACAAATTGAGCGCATGGCTAAGTATATAGGCGGCACGGACCCCTGATCCGAAATCAGGAGCACGGGCGCCAAAATAAACATATAAAGTTCTGCTCCCGGTGGTTGGGCGGAGCCAGAACTCTTCAACATTCCCTCGCTGGTGCGCAGCAGAGGGTGTCTCCTAGTGTTCCGGAAGGAGGCCTTCTTTAGGTTCGCCCTATTGACCAGCAGAACACGAGGGTGGAAATAATTAATGATTCTCTAGAAAAATAAGACTGGTTTAAACGAAGATCACGTCAATCCACGGGCCTGCGTAAACTGGAATAAAACTTGTAAATGGTCTCGGTTTTCTTTCAAGCAAAATTTAATTGTATTGTTAAAATAAAATATTATATTAAAATTATATTAAATAATATGAAAAAAAAAAAGGAAAGTAGTAATTCTGAAATAAAAACTTATCGTTCATTCCAAGCGAATTTTGTCTACGCCTCAAATAAATTTGCAGGATACATCTGTAACTAAAGGCTGTAATCTAAAATTACAATTTTACTTCCATTGAAATTTGTGTTACTGAGCATAAATTAAATAAATTTTGGTAGCAAGATCTTTACTTAACGGAAACATTGACAGCAGCATTATAATAAAATGTAGGGCAAATAAGAAAACTAGGCCTTTTCTGAAAGATCAACCGAGAGCAAGATCTGTAATCAATGGATACTGTATTCCGTGTCTTTTTTTTTTTTAAACATATTGCAATGATAGCCGGAACAAAATAAGATCATATTTAGGTTTCTAATTATTTTAGCGGTGAATGACGCATCACTTTTAAACCCATGATGTTACTTTTTTCTATGATGGAAGGCAAAAAATTACAGGACTTTTTATCGATCGTCATTTTACCATAAAACTGCAATGGTAAGTGAACCCTTCCGGACACACTGTACGCAGGTGTGTGCATTACGCACACGTAGTTAAATATTCGTCTGTACTGAACACTGTGAAGTTCAAATGACCAATGATCTTACCCTATGGGTAAATGATTCGCAAACCGTCTTCCTTGTCTAGGTCATAATTGGTTCATATAACTGCAGTCGAAAATAAAGCCTACGGCTCCTTGGCTGTAACAACGCAACACGTGTCGTGTCAACTTTAATACAGCACGCAACATCATTTGTTTTTGTTTACAACACCGTAAATTAAAGTGCGTCTGAACGGGTTAAATACTCTACAAGAACATGTTCTAGGCATGAAATTTGAAGGCGAATACGGTGAATGGTCTTTCCATGATACGTCTACAAACAACTCAGTCCCAAAACTAATTAGAGAAAAAAATTAAAAAATTCACTTTGCTATGTTAAAAGGCGCGGTTTGTAAATAAACGGGAAAACAAATGAGTGATAAAACTGTCGCAAGGTTTTGTGTTATTAGGATTTATACTGTCAGCCGAACGACTAGCTAAACATTATCGACAAGTTAACCTCCACTTGCTTACATGTGTATTTTACCTTGCTAAAATATGTATTTTTCCCTTGTGTTATTGAAAAAAAAAAATTAATTAAAAACCTTTTTTCAACAAATCATATAAAAACTGCTCTACGTAATTTATTTTTGCCAACGTCAAGTAGTCCATACAGAAAACATAAATAAAGATAGAAAATAAAAATGTTTTCAAAATTATGTATGTTGAATATTCTTTGAAACTTTTAAAGCTTTACAAAAATTATTTTTAAAAGATGCCAAGAAATACATTTTAAGGCAAGAACAATTAAATATACTTTGGAGAAGGTGTTTGAAAATATAAAAAATTCTCAATTCTTGTGACGGCGTATGTACATCCCAGTTACGACAGTACATATAATTTCGGTATCAAAAATAATTTATAATGTTCGTAACTTTTGTTAGGTGACATAATATTACCACTAATGATTCATTCGGCCTGTTTTCCGCTATGCGAATTACACAGAAAAATTAACATAAGTAAATTTCTAAGTTAAAAATGTATGTTGCAAGAAGGTACAAAGGAAAGAGCATATAACACACACATATATGTATATTATGAATATATACATATATTCTTTATAAAATCAGTAAATCTATGCATTCCAGCAAAATTATAAGAATGTATCCCCTTAAAAATAAATTGACCACTTCGCACCCCCATTAGCGAACAGGGTTAAATTAAAGGCTTGGTAACAAAGCGGAAAACATATCTTCAGAGCAACATAATATTCAAATACATGTACCCAACCCCGGGTACTTCATTTTAATGAGGTATAATACGTAAATAGCGTATGTAAGAGACAAGCCTCTATACCATACAATATTTCAAGCACTAGATAAAGCATTACGTGAATTTTCACCGGTATTAGCCAAAGGAAGGCGAAATTGGTTTTCACAATTCTCCGAAAACCATCAATAGTATAGAAAATGATAAAAGACAAATGCTGAAGTTATCTTCAAAATCGATTTTGTTGCCAAAAAAAGTTCCACTTAAAGAATCTTGAGAAGCCGTCATCAGAAATTCTGTTGAAGGGTTTGAAACGCACAGTTGGTATATTTTCAACCGTGCTTTCGAAACAACTGAAAATTCTCCTGAGAAATCAGAGTGGGCACAATATCTGGAAATTCTTGAATAATATTTAGTTCTCTGTAGTCAAAAACAGCTTGGTCTGGAGTGAGCTGGACCATACTACCGGACAATAAGGAGCTAACTTCTCCACTTCCAAGCATTGGCAGGAAAATACTCGGCCAGCTGCACAGCACTGCCGATTAACAGCTCACTTGTAGCATGACACTTCGTGTGAATGTGATATATGTATCCTCTCCCTTTCTAACATTCATATTATATTTCTTAGTATTTTGTTTAATGGAAACTTACGTTTTTCTGTGGTTTATTCGCAGTTTCTTCACACTTTTTGAATCAAGCCTTTGAAAAATTACCCAATCTATGACGGGTTTGGTATTTCCCCAAATTTGCACCATATATCACAATAAAAATAAAATTACCTCATTTTTCGTGATATTGAACTTTAACTTATATTTTATATTAAAATTATAATATTTAGTTTATAACTTAATATGAATAAAAACAGAGGGAAAATATGTTAGTCGGTAATGCCTAGTAATAAATACACTATCGACCAAAAAGTAATTGGGCACCTGTCCAGACTGTTTGCTCGGTGGTCGTCACCCCGTTAGAATCTCGTAGGGCCACCTCTTGCCGCTATAACAGCAGCCACCCTGTCTGGCATGCTCTATACGAGTGTTTGCAGGACATCCACGGGGATTCGTCGCCATTCCACGAGTTGAGCAATGGATTTTGCCCGTGCCTGACGAGTCCTCGCCCGGCGATCCAATTCGTCCCAAAGATGTTCTATAGGGTTGAGGTCGGGGCTCTGGGCGGGCCAGTCCAATCGGCGAACATTATTGTCGGCGTACCACTGCATAGTAGCCCTTGAAACATGGCACCTGGAATTGGCATCCTGGAAGTAACTCGGGTACATTCCGTAAATATGCCACAATGTTGGGAGCATTTCATTATCCAGAATGTTACAATAGGCCCCTGTGTTCATGCTACCATGGACAAACACCAGCGGTCCTACGCCGAAGGCCGTGAAACAGCCCCACACCATCACTCCACCACCACCGAAGTACCTAGTTGGCACTATACACTCTGCCAGAAGCCGTTCGCCGAATAGACGCCACACCCATACACATCCATCGGACTGGAATAATGTATACCTCGACCGATTTCCACTGCTCCAATGTCCAGTTGCGACAGTCCAAACACCACCCGAGTCGCCGAGCTTTATTGCTTGTCGTGATATGGGGCTTATGTGCAGCTGCTCTTCCGAAATATCCAAGTCGCTGGGCCTCTGTGCGCTATGTTCCAATGGAAACCGATACTCCTGTTGCTGCATGAAACTCCTGTCGGATGGTAGCCATGCGTTGTGCTCTATTTTCTACAATTTCACGTTCCAGGGTTCATGCGATTTCTGTCGGTCAAGATTGGAGGTCGCCCAGAACGTGCAGCATTGGCACAATGCCCATCGACCTTCCACTTACGAAGTTCGAATGCGACAGTTGATTTGGGCCTGTTTACCTTCCGTGCAGTCGCCCGGCTAGACAGTCCACTGATATGGCAGTCCACACTCACGGTCTTATCGAAGTCCGATAGCTCTGTACCTCGTGCCATCTTCTTGTTAGCTGGTTCTACACCGGCCTGCAGTGTATGGCGGCCACACAAGAATTACCTATTTTCACGGGTGCCCAGTTACTTTTTGGTAGATAGTGTAGTTCTTACCCAAAATATTATTACACTGAGTGCCTACGGATGCGGTGGGTTGGCTCTCTGGTGTAATTTTCTATGCTTGGTTAGCACGAGGCGGAGGAATATCCTGGAGGTGTAACTCGGGCAGGGTTTCAGAAAAGTTTAAGTAACCGTAATGGGAATATACCGACTTTATTCTGTATAATAGGTGTCTCCCGTAGGAATATGCGTCTCTCGCTGACTTCGTATATAACAGAAGCGGCGAAACGTAAATACATTAACTCGACTATCACATAAGTATACACACAAAAAATACGTTAGGGTAGGAATTCAACTAACAAACTTTGTTAGTAGATGTTTGTTTGCTTAGAAAATGTGAAGATATCTTAAGGTGAACTCTGTTCCAAATGGTGGTATACTCCCGTAAATATGTTTTCTTCTACGGAGAACTGAAAAAGGTATTGAAATACTCTCCTTCATATCGTAAATAACCAATTTTTAACTTAGCGGGACACAAACTATAATAGTGGGGTTTTACAGAGTTGGCAGTCAGCAGTACTTATATGGCATAACTGCTCTGTTTCAAAAGCAGCTCTTCAATAAATTTTGCATTCTGTTTTCTTTACAAACCATGTGGCTAAGGGTATCACAGTAGTCTAACCGGGAGAGAATTTTTTTGGTTGCTGTGAAATGGTGTTAATAAAGTGAGATAAATAATAATATCCCGTTCAGTAATGTAAATTCGGTACAAATATTAGCATCCGATGGAAGTGGTGTTTTGTAAGAGTTAAAACTTATTCAGCGATCATGTGCCCTCGCAAATGAAAACGGAATACAGTGAGATCAACTCTCATCTGCGATTTTCTAAATGAGATGTTAATTCTAAATTTTCTCAGCTTCAATTTTTTTCGCGTAAGGATTTACCTGGCATTGTTTGTGGTATACTTTCTGTTTAATATTTATACGGGCTACCTTAATGAGTATTGGTACAAGCTCTTTATTTCTAAACGCGAAGGGATGTTATGAAATCGTTAGGTTTCATTACGAGAAATAAAACAACAATTTTCGTTCCAATAGAAAATATACGGGTGAAAAATTATAACGTACCTAAATAATATAACTAGGAGGAAACGAGAGAGCTGTTACATTACACGCATGGTTTTAATCGGCACGGTTGCAATATTCATCCGCAAAAATTGACCTATTGGCTATTGGATTTTGCGGAAATGGTAAGGGGGCAGGTAATTGTCGTGAATTTCGCGAAAGCCGAAAATGACTACTTTCTGGCACATACTCATGGAAACGAACATATGTAAGCACAGCATTGATTTTATTTCCGGAAATCGTTGTACTGCACATAAGCCTACATAAATAAAAAAAAAAAGGAATCTTGATCACATGATTACATCCAACATAGTAAATGGCTTTCTCCCCAGTGACGTTGTAACCGTACATTTTGTTACGCGTTAAAATGCAGTTGAAGAAAATGCTTTGTTTTTTAATATTATGAATGCTTTGGCATGAATAAATGTAAAATAAAGAAAAATTATAAATTTTAAAATTCCATTGCAATTCAACTCGACGTGAAAATAATTTTGCATCTGTATTAAGTAGTAGGCCTATTGCATCAAGAACTTAAATAATACACAAGTCGAAAATATTTCTGCGTCATAGTAATTTGGTTGCCCATGATGGACATTCGTTCGCTGGGACAGGAGGTGGATAAAGAATGCTCACGACAAAATGAGTACTTTTAAAACTAATTTTTGAAAATTATCACTACTTATAAGATGCATATATTTTAACGCATGCACTATGTAGAATGCGCCCAATAAAGTTGGTAACGATGTAAAGAAAGTAGTCCCGTGTCTTCCGTGGAATTCAAAGTGCTAGGGTAATAATTGTGAAAACTAAAAGTATATCTTTAGCTTGCTGTGATTTTTTATTCTTCTAAGTGTAAGAATGAGAATATCCGTGAAATACATACTTTTTAAAAAAATTTCACTATTTCACTTGACCAATGCATGAATCAAGTGATTAGGCCCATGGAAATGTTTGTTTACAAATGCGAAAAAATACACAACGTGCATACCAGTAGATCTTGAGCAGTGCTGTCAAATTACGGCGAACAGCCTATAACAAAGATACACTTGAACAACAGGGGATGGTATTACGTACTGTGTGTATTTTAATTGCATGCTTTCTCTTGGGGCGTTAAAAACCGAGTAACTCCGTAATCCCGGTAGTGCAAAACTATTTTTGAGGTCTGTAGGAAGTAAGTAAACTTCGCCAATAGTGATCTCTTTCCTTTAGCTTTAACGTTGGAAGAGTTACTATATGATTAGTTCTTGGCACCTCATATGTTAGTTTTCCTGCGTGGTCATGCGAGCGAGAATGTTAATAAATACAACCCTAGACTGCTTGGGACTTGTCTCTCTTCTACAGAACTCTTTGCGAAGCAGAAATAAATGCAGGAGACAACAAATGAATTATTTCAGAAAGTTGTGCGTTGTACTATAAAGAACTGCTTAAGGTCAACAAGTCGTTAAAAGAAGCGTTGAATTTATTAACTTCGCGACGTTTATCACTTCAGAACAAATCACTAATAGGAACACGCCATTACTTAGCTTGATGTTTTACCCTACAATTATTAGCCATATTTGTGGGCTATTTTATTACCATTTTTTAATTCGTTCTATGAATTCTTTATATTCAATCAGATAAACTGGATATATTTCCATGTACATTTCAGACGTGCTTTACTTCTCGCTGTAGTAATATAATTTAATTAAATATTTTGTTACTGCGAATTTAACCGGAGCCTGGAATGTGGTAACACATTACGTAATATCATATATCTGAGCGAAAATATAGAAGGGATAAAATACTTCACAGGTTTTTGTATGGAATGTGGCACTGCAATTTTTTTCAGGAAGTAATCAAACATTTTCTGTCACTGGAAACGCCACGTGAATCATTCAGCTATATAGAGTGGTTGTACTTGATTATATTCCCACAAAAAACCTCGAGGAACCATACGTTTTTTGTAACAAAATACGTACGCGATCTCCAAATGAAACACACATCCTGTTTTCACGCTACTAAATGCCTATATATTTATTTTGTCAGGAATTCATATCATGATCTTCAACAATGGGTATTATTTACATTGATGTGTTTCTAAAATCGTTGCTCATATCACGAGTCAATATGAAAATCACATCAGTCCAAGAATCAGGTAAGTTATTCATTATTTATAAAAACAAAACTCTGCAAAAAGATAAGCACATCACACATTTGTACTTACGTGAAGTTTTCATGGCAGCTCAACAAATAACAAAACATGCAGACTTACTCATACCGAAAAACGATCAAAAAATTAGTAACTAAGTTTCTGTCATTGTAAAATGTTCTCTAATCGTCATGATTACTTATAGGTGTATATGATGACATTAAATAATTTCACGCGTCGCGTGGAAGATTGTGAAGAAGCAAAAAATCCCATTATCAAGTACCCCGTTTATATTTGTTTCATAAACTTGCGGTAAAACAGGACGAACCATAGCATCATTAACACATTCACCTTGGGTTTGTTACTCCGTCTTCCAATAGGCCTACAAATAATTAATTTTTTTAATATTTATGTAGTCATTTAATTAATATATTTAAAATATTAATAGCACTAAATTGAGCAATTTAAAACAAATTTTTGGTAACGTAATATAAGAAAAAACGTAGATAATTCGAAGGACGACATAAAGAAGCTGTAGAATATGTACCCTTCTTTCCACATCCTTGCAGTATACGTTGTCTAAACTAGCATTTTTATCACCAAGTTCTTTTACGTACCTTATGTAAACGCCATGTTAGACAATCTGATGAAAAGTTTTGGATCACAACATCACTATTGAAGTTTCGTTATATATATATAAAACTGGTATGTCAAGATGGCTACAAAGCTTCCGAAAATCTTCCACAGTTGCAATAAGTAATATCGATTCAGTGAATACTGTTTGAGCAAATTGCACAAGTTTAACAGCTACGTTAAACTGAAATACCACAATGTTGACAAAAAAAGTGTGCATGTGTGTTAAATAGATACAAGAGGATGTTGAGTTATACTCCATTGTGTTATTTTACGTCCCACGAGCCAATAATTGATCAAGTATAAAAAAAAAACTCTTCTGATTAAAGCGGACACCACACTTCCTGGAAATAGACTCAGCGTTAAAATCCCGAGACGTATTAGTAGTGGTTCTAGAAACTATTTAATAGAGTTCCTCTCCTCACGTGAGTGAAACTATTTAATAGAGTTCCTCTCCTCTTCTTACTGTCGAGATGATTTACACTTATGCGAATGTTAACTGACAGTTTCTTAAAAGATGTATCCCGGGATAAGCGCATGATTTATTCTCTTGTTACACCTCAACGAACACCCGAAGGAAATCGTATTTTTGCTTGTACGCCGCCTTTCTCTCCCGCTCCTATATTCGACTCTTGCGGCTGCGGGGAAATTTTTCATTCATAAATTACTTACCATCATCACACCAACGTTCCCGCCGTTCATTCCGGAAGAAAAAAAAAAGAAGAAGAATGAAAAACTGACTGCCAGCCATTTTACTCCGGAGGCACTACGCAGCCCTTATTGTTTCAGGGACGAGTTATTTCGTTGTGGTGCCTGCTATATTTGGCGATATTGCGAAAATTATGTCCACGCAGTATGAACTACACGCGAACAACGCTGAAAACAAGTTCATATATATAAATACGTACGTCAGGCCTTGGGCGGGTGCTTTGTTGGCAGCAGTGCGTTACGGCAGCCGGGGGAGTGAAAAGAAAAAAAAAATGGACCAGTTTGAAAAGACGGGTTGATAGTAGGATTGGATTGTTTGTTGTTACGGATGCGCCATGCATGACGCGGTACATCCAGTTATAGCGTTCGCGAATGCTATCTTGGAGCTGCTTACATAATTACAGCTGTACATCACCAAAGTTAGTAACCTTTCGGGTAAAGCCTGCCAACTACTTCAGGACACTGCGGTAAGTATGGCCTGGCCTACTATTGCCTTCATGCCTGAACAAATTAGGCAAGGAAGATGTTTTCATTTGGTAAACACGCCGTAAACATCTACATTACATTACTGCATAGCTATGAACAAAAGTAATTAATTACCGCTCTGCCAAACATCACTGCAAAGAAAAATTAAACACCATTAGTCAGAAACGAGAACATATGTTAACATTTTGTTCACGCCTTGAAAAAGGCATTAATCTAATAAAACCAATAAAAGTGGTACGCAGCAATTGAACAAAAGTCTGTTTACAATAAATTGAGCACTTTTGAAATCAACCTTAGGAAAAAGTCACTGTCCGTACCTGCATATATTTTAACGGGTTCTCTCAGTGACATGCTCCCAGTAAAATTGGTAACGATGGATGGAGAAGTAGTTCCTTATCTTAACGTCAAAGAAAAACTGTTAGGTAACCGTTTCTGATAATTTAATTATTTCTTTCTCTTTTTAGTTTTTTAATTAATTGAAGTGTAAAAACAAGCAGATTTGTAAAATATATACTTTTCTAATAATTTCACATTTTCACTTGACCGACGCATGAATAAAGTGATGCGACCCATGACAATGTTAATCTTACATAAGGCGGAAGAATACACAACGTGCTTACAAGTATATCTTAAGCAGTGATTTCATAAAGGCTCGTTTTACTGTGACTAGTCTACAGACTAATTTTAAACTATTATCACGAGGACAGACGCCAACTCAAACCATTCCATTATATTACATTCAAGCAACAATGGTACTGTTATACCTAGTCTCGCGGGGCCACAGTGGTTTAGTGGAAAGACTAATCATCTCCCGTCGAGGCGAACTGGGTTCGATTCCCAGGCCGGGTCGCTACCGGATTTTCGCAAGTGGAAAGCCTTTGATCGGTGGGTTTTCTCGGGGATCTCCCGTTTTCCCCGCCCCTTAATTCCAACGCCGTTCCATATTCATTTGGAACCTGAAGCCCGGGCCCTGAACCTCGCGCATCCAATGAAAGACTGAGAAGGCTTACTTTACATAGAAACCACCACGCTACTTAGTTTCTGCATGCTTGCCTATCATGCGATGACGTCCGCTTCAAGGAGGTCACGTGTTGACGGCGTGGCATGGCTCGACCGACCGTGCATTTACGGTGCTTGCAAAACATACTCGTATTTTGTCATGTTCTTCGACTAACGCTAACCAGCCATTCTTATTCGGTGAGGAGGCCAGGTCAATATACAGCGTAAAACAGTTCCTGAACTCGAAGCCAGTATGCAAGAGGCTCGTATTATTTTAGCTTTTCCCGTGCGTAGCTATGCGAAGTTCAGTTTGACATGTTTGAACCCAGTGACTGTGTACATAATGCTAATTAAAACGATGTCTGATTTGTACATCTGTAAAGACTCTGTGAGGTTCAGTGCCCAATTACATGCCCTGGGTAACTGACACTTAAGGCCACGATCTTTCATTTCTACAACTTTTGCGAGGGTTAATTTTTTTGTACCCAAATAAGAACCGATATTGTAAAATGCTATTAATATTTTGTTACAAATAGTTTTTTATTATGTAGTATATTTTTTTCAACAAATTTAATTTTACTAATTATAGAATAAACAAAATCTTCGTTAATTAATTGGATAAAAGTATACATTTTTTGTGATGGGAAAATTAGAATACATAATAAAAACTATTTGAAACAAAATTGTAAGAGGATTTAACAATATCAGCTCCGTTTGGATACAAAAAATTAACTCTCGCAAAAGCTGTAGAAATGAAAGATCGTGGCCTTAAACTGTACTGTAGGTTATAGGTAAAGCTCGGGTGTTGAGGTAACAAAACAGATGCTGCGTTGGCTTAAAGGGATTTCTTAGTAAAAAAAAAAAAAAAAAAAAAGTTTTTAATGCCTCGAAGTCACGTCTGGCCATATATGCTTTACGAAACAGAAATCAAAAGAAATAATTTTATTATTCACAGATATTTACCTAATTATTTAAATAATTAATAAAGCATGGACCTACTTTGTCTCCGTAATTACCAACTTAACACGCTAGACAGTGTCCACGTTAAAATACACGCGGATAAGGACAATGAAATTTTTTCAAAGTTTGACTTCAAAAATGCTCAGTTAATCATAAACAGATCACGGTCTTCCTATCCTCCACGCAACACATTTTCCTCCTCCCTCCCCCCCCCCCCCCCCTTTCGACAAATTCGACTCCCGAATGACTGGTGGGGGTGCGGAACCTGTGTATCACGCGAGAAGACCGCCCGCACGCACTCGACAGAGCTAAGCGGTGGAGGTTGTAGCACAGGAGAGTTGAGAAGGGGTAGTGTGTTAAAAGCGAGAGGGTGGAAGGGGGGGGGGGTGAGAGGGTTGGATCTCGTGTTGCGCGCTACCAAGAGCGTCACACTAGTCGGGCGCGCCATAAACTGCGACGCACACTCCCGCCATAAGAGACATCCACTCTCGACGCCCCGTGGCTGCCCGTTTGACACGAGACACCCCCCCCCCCTCCCCCACAGAGAGGCGGCGTGTATCAAAGTGGTAGTAGGCCGGGACACGCGACACCCGTCACTACCAACACAATTATATATATATATATATTTTTTTTTTTGCGCTTTGTTTAAGCGAGGAGCTCCCGAAGCGGCGGGATGCGCCGAGAGGCGCCTGTAAGCAGATTCCTTCAGTAATTGAACTGCGCACGAATGCTGGGGGAAGCGGCATTCCAACCGCGATGACGAACCCTATTGCAGCTGATCCTGTCCGGTTCGCTCTCCCTCCCTCTCTCTCCCCAAAAACTTCACGATCTTAGGCGGGTGTGTCTCTCTCTCTCTCTCTCTCTCTCTCTCTCTCTCTCTCTCTCTCTCTCTCCGCGCAGATATGCTCACACTTCCTACGAAGTTGTGGAGTCTGCTCAAGCTGCGAGCGGAACAACAGCGCGAAACTCAATTTTTAAGCCGTTCTGCACTTCTTTTTACGTGCCATACAAATTAACACTTAAAATATAATATACTAATATATTTTTTTATTCCAGACACTCCGACAATATAATTGGGCTTCCACATAACAAACACAAAACATACTAACGTAATTCTACATTTCACCGAGGAACAAATGCGGCAAGTGATTAAAGTGAAAGATTTCGCACGAGCTTTAACCGGGGTCTGAAGCGAAGTGTGGATGGAAAAGCGGCGGAATTCATAAACAAAAGCAACTCGAAGAAAATAAAGCACGTGCCGAAGGCAACGTCCGCCACATTTCCCAGTGCGAGAATCCTGGGTAGACGGCGCCGGGAAGACGAACCCGTATGGACGGTGTGACAGTCTCATGGGAAGCCTCCGCTGTTGATTTAGATACTTTATTCATCAAAACTAAATATCCATTTAAAGAGCCGTGACTGTCCTTGGTGGGGCAAGGGGCACTGAATGCGATATTGGAGAAATGAGAGCAGCGCATCGGAGGGATGACGAGCTAAGTGAATGCAAATCTGATGTAAATACATTACATGTTATTCAGATACCAAAATAACTCACGAGATTTGTTTTCCAGTCATTAACTGTACTGAGTAACGAGTGCGTACAGATGCACAGTAAAAATAGAACAAAACAACCTAATTATAAATGCAGTCCCATTCGCATGCATAGTACAAAAGAGCACAGTTATAGATTAAATGCTTCATATTAGGACTTTTCACAGCATGCACTCGATGTGTATCATCTACAGCAAAACGCACATGTAGCGAGCGTCCTGAAGTGTTACTGGCGTAATGCCTCTGCAAGCTGCCACCCTGTATTCCCGTACGTCTTCTGGCGTCATAGGAACCGTGTTGTACTACCTATCATTCAGTGTTCCCAGCAGGAAAAAATTCGAGAGGAGTGAGGTCGGAGGAAGGAGCTAGCTATTTCAAAAGACCACCGCGCCCTAACCAACAGGTTTGGAAAAGTTTCATTTAGCACTTGCCTCAGTACCAAAGCAAAATGCACCGGAACAACCGTCATTCTGTAACCACATATCATAACGTATGTCGAGCGGCATATCTTCCAGATGTACTGGTAAGGTCTCTGAAGAAATGAGCAAACGTACAGCCAGTTCATTGTCCCTTGATTGAAATATGGCACTATGGAAGTCTCTCAACTATTCCACACCACACTTTCACTTTCCACTGTCCACGTGCCGGACCCAACGAACATTCTCCGTCGCCCAGTGGTGCATATTTCGTAAATTTACGCGCCCGTGGTTTGTAAAGAACACTTCATCGGTAAATAGTTTGTTCTACAAAAATTGATGTCGTTATTCATATACATCAGAACAAACCTACAAAACTGAACATGCTGCTAGAAATCACCTTCGTGTAATGCATGCTGAAGAGCCACGTGATACAGATGGAATCACCGTACGTGCAGTATCCGTAACACACTTGTTTTACTTATTCCTACGAGCGTGGAAATTTCTCCCGTACCCATGTGAGGGTTTGCATCGACACGTGCCAAAACATCGTGTTGATGCATCACGCCCGTGGCAGTCTTTCGCCGCAATCGCGTGTGGTATTCCAATCGCCTCGTGACAAGAGACGCGTGCAAATTTTTCGTATCGTTTGCCGTGAGATGGGCGTCCGATTAGGAAACCTTTCACCATACATTTGTACGGCTTGCTTGGCATTTCGGACACAATCGCCGTGAATAAGTTGAGCTTCCAATTTTACCTCATTAGTGAACTTCATTGCGTAAGTACAGCAAAACAGTGCAATACAACTTATCATAACAGATTATGGGGACTGGTGCTCCGCTGCTATAAGGAAGTGGTCCCGTCAGGATGAATCACGTACGACACGTGTTGCTTACAGCTGTGAGTGCAGGCGGACTGCCCCATGCTACCAGCATACCTGACTTAATAATATTTCCACATTATTCCTTGGACTTTCTGTGTTACTTTGAATTGCATATTCTATATCACTGAATTCCTCTTCGCACGTACTTTCAGATGCTGTTGAAATAAATGAATGTTTGCACGGGAAAAATCATATGTGGTTTAATTATTTCTGTCCATGCACGTTTCACGAATAGTCACTTTGCAGCAAATTACTTGCCCACGTACGTAGTTTTATTCAGCGAAAACCGCATTTCGTGATCTGCAACAGTCCTGGAAATATTTGAGATGTCCATGTTACGCAGACCATCCTGTTTGTATTTCCCCTACATGCTCTACCATCATGAGATCCCCCCAAACGTACAGGCTGTTCACGGTAAAACGAGCACTTTTAAAAGCCCTGCTTAAGTTCTGTGTTGTGTGTTAGTCCGCCTTTTGTAAAATTAACATTGCCATGTGCCTCGTCACTTTATTCATGCGTTGGTCAAGTGAATTTTTGGAATTATTAGAAAAGTAAATAGTTTACATATCTGCTCATTTTTACACTTCGATGCATTAAAAAAGAATAGAAAGCGAAATGAATAATTTTTAGCTATCGGAGAAGATTACCCAAAACTGTTTATTCGACGTTAACATATGAAACTACTTTCCCTCCATCTTTACCAACTTTACTGAGCGCATGTCACTCAGTGCGCCCGTTAAAATATATGCAGGTATGAACAGTGTTATTTTCCTAAGGTTGAATTCAAAAGTGTTCACTTTATCGTGAACAGCCTTTAACTACAAGTACGGTTTGACCACAATATAAACAAAGTATAGCAGTGTGTATTAACGCCACCCAAGTCATATTTATCTCCCGCTGCACTTAGGGAAAAATGAGAAAATATGTCGCTAGTGAAAATGTGGACATCAAGCATGGAGAAAAATTTCTCAAGAGGCACACAATAATTTGCCTAATGCATAGGGGGAAAGCGAATAGTGACGATTTCGTGATCCTACAGAAATCTGGAAGCTAATTCACGATCCTAAAACACATAACGATGCTTCCTTGTTGGCACGCAGGGGCATATTTTACGCCCAATATGAGACCGTCCAAAGTTCTCGTACGTTGTCCAATTTGCCGGCGAGCCCCAGCTTTCTCCCCCCCCCCTCCCCTCCCTCAACCTAGGCTTCACTCGGCAATGGCGAGCGAACTAAGGCAGGAGCCCTCGCCCGTATAACATACGGAGGCACGGCATGTAGCACGCAGCTGGCAAGAGAGAGGGGAAATTAGTACTAATGGCCAAATGCACGAGGGTGCGGCCTGGTTTAGGTAGGGTGGGTGGCTCTGACCTGTGGGCGGGAAGGGGTTAAAAGGGGTGGCGAAGGATGGAGGCAGAGAAAATCGCCGCAGGCAAGGCTGACGTCCAACCTGGAAGGGGGAGGGGGGGGTGGAAGTCACTAATGAGGGTGCGATGTCGTGACAAAGATCGTCTTTTGTTTTTCGCGGGAGAGAGAAAGACACTTGCTGGGGGGAGGGGGAGGCAGGGTGGGCCGCCGTGAGAGAAGAGAGAAAGAGAGAGTTACACGAGGAACTGGAGAGACGGAGGGTGGTACGGCCAGACACGGGTCGGTCATCATCCCCTTCGCCATCCGTGAAGATGGGCAAAGGTTTTTGTCGCGGGGGAGGGAGGGTCGAGGGTTGAAAGGGCGAGGGAAGTCTACAAGCATGAGGATCCGCCCATTCGCAAAAAAAAGAAAAAGCGGACGGCAGGAAGAGGTGGGTGTACCGAAGCAGTTTCATAAAGTTTTATCGCGCCCAGTTAACAGCGCGTGCAGGTAGTGTGGACATTTTTTCTTTTGTTTTTAATTTCCCTACTTTGCAACTCCCGGAAAAGTAAGTGATGGGATGTCCGAGGAAGGGACGTAGGGCGGAAAGGAAGAACAGTAACACGAAATTATGCACGAACGCAAAATTTAATTGCGCTTTCAATTTAACGGTTTATTACGCCGGTGTCATGCCGCGACCCCTCTGCAAGGCGCCCTTTTGCTTGTCTGCGAGTTTGGCAAGAGGGGGTGTGCGAGCTCTGGGAAACAAACCCTAATCTGCGTGCGGTATCGCCGCCGCTGACGCAGCACTACCGGACAGGGGTTGTTGACGTGCTAGTAAAAACGCTGCCACCCCCGCAAGAAAATGTTATGTGCGGTGTTAAGTCTCAAACTGCTAATACGATTGGCGTTTATTAGCGCTTTACTTAAGGGGGCATTTTTGTTTATTGAGAGGCCACTCGCATTCTACACGAAAGCGGAGAGCACCCCTATTACTTAAACCAACGATTGTCAACGTGTTTAAGACCTAGGATGCCCAAGGTCCCAAATTGAATTTTCGCATTGTGTGGTATTGGGAATGAGTAGCAACGAAATGTGGACAAATAATCACTTGTCTTAATTAACTTATTACTTTAACAAATAGTATTGCTCAATACAGTAATGTTGTAATATAGAACAAAAATTTGCTTCCTATTTTATTTCTACCTGTTATATGGATTTATTCTGCTAATTTCATAAATATTAATTATGCCTTCTAAATATGTAATCCTTTCCTTCTTAAAATTTCAACTTGCCAGTCTTATAGTTTTCTTTGTATGCATTGTCTGGCATTTTTGGGTGCCCACACATCACAAAATCTTTATTTTATTCATTTAAATGTCATACTATACACGACAGAAAGTTCAGACAAGCGATTTAAAATGCAGCTTTTACTGGTAAACAGTTGTTTGCACTAGTTTTTATACGGCTGTGTGTTACTAGGATATTTGTATTTTTTGGCTTATTAATGTCCTCACTTTTCTGCCAGAAGGTTAGTTGACGGTAGCCTACAACTAACTGATGTTAGGGGGACACATCAATTTCTTACCTGGGATTCATAATTGTTGTCTGGACTTAAGAAGGTAATATATTACCTGTCTTGGCCATGTAGATTGACCGCGTTTGTTTGAAAACACTGGCTTTCTTTAATTTCTGTGATAGCATGTTGGATTTTGATATATTCCTTAGCTGTCTCAACATTTATCAACGACGGCCAGTGCTGTTGCAGTCAAGTTTGAAATTCATTTCTTACATAACCGCCAGCTAAACGAAATGTTTGAGGTTTCTATAAAATATGAATTTTTTTATGCTACACGGATAATTTTGTAAAAAAAAAAAAAAAAAATTAAGTTGACTCCTCCATAGTTTTCATTACCGCATTGCAATTTTATGACCCTATAACTTTATTGGATCATACTTCTTCGCAGCGAAATATTGTTTCAAAAGCCAATCACAGATTTTCGCGTTTATTTCATATAGACCCATCTTGAAAGCGCCAATTTAAGACAAATATAGTTTTTATATTCAACATATACGAGAAAGCTTTCTTGATCATCATGGCATTGTTTGATTAGTGTGTTTCAATAGATTTTCGCAAGAGTTGCGAAGATCCAACACACTGTCATCAGTTAAATAACACTTGTGTAACGTTAAATATTGTGATGGTGTCTGTTGGTAAACTGTCCTACGCGTATATAAATGCAGCCCGCCTGCTTGTAATAATTCAGCATCTTCGCATACTACGTTGACGAATTCCATATTCAATTAAAACATACAGTGCTATGGTGAATTTCCAAAATAAATACAAATGTGTCTGCGATTGTCAGCGAAAAAGAAATATAAGTTGGACGGATCATCTGCAAAAAGCGAGGGGTTCATATATGGAGGCCATACCGTTCTTAATACTAAGTCTCCTCAGTCCTGTACGTGCTAAACCAGTCAACCAATCATTTGATTCTTTTCATTAAAAAAAAAAATTCATATCTATGGTTTAACCTTAAGTATTTCGCTCACTCATGTGATATTTTCCACAAGTTTAGATTTTCCTATTGTTTGGCGTACTACCTCCATCTAGTTCGTGTACGGACTGGCTCCCCGAATATATGCAGCCACGAAATATGCTGAGTTCAAGAAGATCTTGGACTGGCGTCCCGAATAAATATACATAGGTGTTTGAAGTATAAGCTGTTATAAACCTATCTGCATCTCAATTTTTTCAATATTAATTAAATTAATACGTTTAAAACTATTCTAAAAGTGAAAAATTCACACTCACATATGTACCGCAGAAAAAAATTTACACAAAAATTTGATATTTGTGTTCACGTAACTCATATTTTATTTTAGATTTACATATTTCTATAGAGTAAAATAAATACACGTATTTTGTCTGTAGTGTTTTATTACACATAAGAGTAGAATATATGTGTGAAATAACAGATATTTTTGTTGTTTCAGAGATTGATTAAAACATGTGTAACAAGATGTCGTTACATGTACAGGAGAGTTAACACATTCCGATAATTGTTGAAGGTTTGCTGTTCATAGCTGTCTTAGAAAGTAACACATTTATAAACAGTCAAAATTTTCACCGAATATTTGCTTTGTCGTTGAAATAAAATCTATTCGTCGTATGTGGACGGATATATTTTCTACCGAAAATAAAAGTATTGGGTAATAGTTTTCAACTTCAAAAGTTATTATCATCGTTTGCATAGAAATTAAAACATTTTAATTTTGCAGGTATTTTCTTGTGGTATCGAATTAAAAATACTTGGCATGTACTTACCAAGTATTCATTTGTTAAAATACAAACATTTTAATTGTATAGCTTGGGAAAATTCGAGCGTACATAACTAACTATCTATCCTTTTGTTATTTCTTTGGATCAGTGAACTGAATGCCGCTATAAACTCAGTAATATTAATTATCTGATAAATTAATTAGTGGAATGCACACGATCAACTTTATACGTGATCTGGAGCGTTATTATTCACTATAAATAAGTAACAATCATAAATCTGTGATCAATAGATCTCTGAATAAATCCACAAGCCAATACATTCAGTGCTAAATTTTTTCATAGTTATTTTTCTCTGATCCGGCGAAAACGTTACTAATACAGCTGTAGAGAGTTTTGAAAGTAGCTCTGCTAGTTAGTGACTGATCGGTTATTAATTCTGGGTGGTTTAATTATCCGTTCATATATTTACAGTATATTTATACTATTGCAGTATTTCTTAAACTTTACTCCTGAAAAATATCTAACGCGTTTTAGTGTATGTGAAGTACTGCGTTGAAAATGTTTTAAGCGTTTGTTTACGATCAGCACATCGCCAATTAGATTAAAGTAACTTATCAAATTGTTCAGCTGCTTCGCAGTATAATCGCAAAGAATAATAAAAAAGCACTGGCTCTCACCACTTAAGTTTTTATGTTATAGTTAGATAAATATTTCCGAAATCGTCATAAATACAGATAAAATTTTGTATTTATGAGTGTTTTATACTCCCTGCAATTAAAAATTCCTGTATTTTATTTTACTGTAAGTCAATATATATGAAAAATGAGAAATAATTCTACTCTTTAGGATTTGTGTGTTTAACACTTACACGGGAAAGGAGAAAGTTTGAATCAGAATCACGTACAGTTTTATCCAGTATTTAACTGTCCCTCTAAAATGCCTTTCCATATAAGAACTCGTATTTGACGTAAATAATTATTGGAATGCTCGAAGCAAAGTTTACAAATATTTAGGAAAAGCAGGTATATTACTTTATGTCTTATATGGAGCCTGCCGTTTTGATTGATAGTTGCTGACGGTTATAATTTAAGTAACAATAATAAAATTGTCACATTATCATTTAATGTAAGCACATGACAGTTTAAATTCGTATACATTCATTCGATTACCACGGTTTTTCGAAATCACACCAGGTGAATATCAGAGTGGAACCTTTGAGTCCATGGCGAACGTTTGTTCTACTCGGATTTATGGGCAGCTGAATGTCAATTGTTTGGCAAACAAACATTTTCGCCGCCAGGAGGCACTGCTGATGAATATCTACCAGATGTTCTCCTACTCGCATGTAAAATAAAGTGGGATAGTTTTAATGCTCATTAAATAAATATACTTCTTTAAAAATCGTTGGATTTGTTCCGTAAGAATAAACATTGTTCTGCTTACTAAGAGTGAAAATGTAACGAAATGTGTGCTCGTGCGCTATCCCGATGTAAAACTAGACTTAGCGAAACGTTGGATCAACAGTTACTTTATTCAAATGTGACAAACATTCCATGTAACGAATGGGAAGTATCTATATGTATCACCTTAAAATCCATAAATTATTTCTTAACATAAATAGACGTGTTTAAGAAAACTCGATGCCAATCACAGTTGTATTATTATTATTTTACATTTGTAAACACTATTAGAGGGTGTGCGTAACAGCTGCAATATAAGGCTAATATTTAATATTTTGGCACTGACAAGTATGTATTACGATTCGAACAATACACAAACTTTTATACACAAATAAACCGAATTTTTCTTTCGCCGCCAGTATAAAAGCGGCCTCTTGGAAACACTCGCACATTTTTCTACGCCTAATTCTTTCATATAGAATTCCATTTTCCTGCCAATCAGAGTAGAATAAACCTTAGCAGTAGCTCTTGCTTGCCTGCTCCTTCTTTCCCGAGCTCCTAGTTTCGTAATTATACCCAGCTACGAACAATATTTTTAAGCGGCACGTAAAATTGATTAATATTTAACTTACTATAGCTATTTCAGTAGTCCTTGGTAAGGATTTTAATCTGTAATCCATTCGCGGATACTTCCAACTTTCATGAAGTTCTGCTAAAGTTCTACTTCCAGGATATTCCTCCGCCTCATGGAAACAAAAATTAGAAAATTACACCATAGGGCCAACACACTGTATTCGTGCGCACTTTGTGTAATCATATTTTGCATAAGAACTATTTCTTACTAGGCATTACCAGCTATCTTATTTATATCTTTAATAAAATTAGTTGTAAATCGAATTTTATATTGTATGGATCAAATATTAGTGAAAATTATTTAACCCAAAATTAGGTAGTTTAATGTTAACACAAGTATAAAAAGCTTATTATGTATGACATATTTACAAAACAACCAGACAAGTTACAGCTTTGATTTTAAAAACTGCGGAGAAGCTGCGAATAGTGAGTGAAGAGATTTAGGCGGCTCTTAACAGTGAGATCTTGAGAGCCAATGAGGGTGATTGAGACGAGTATGGAGCAGCGCCAGAATGAAAGGGCGGGGAAAAGGGAGATCCCCGAGAAAACCCGCCGACAAACAGCATCGTCCGGCACGATTCCCACATGCTAAAATCCGACGACACGGCCGGGGATTGAACCCGTTTCGCAGCGGGGGGAGGCGAGCGGGCTAACCGCTCGGTCACCGCGGTCCCAGAAACTGGCGTCTGCATTGTTTTTGGCAAGTAAGCGTCAGTGGTATAAAAACATTTATAAACCTTACATGGTAACTCATTAGCAGCAGTGTTCAGCGGAAAGGCCTGAACTCCGCCTGTTAGTTCCGACGAACGCGAACAGGAGCTGAAGCGCTACAGAAGCTTGCACCACCACCGCTGTCTGACCGCCAGCGCGTCCCACAGTAACTGTTGGAGCGGGCAAACGTAATCCAGCGCCCTGTCTTGCGGTCGGGAAGCTGGGCCGTCTCCAGTGACTGCAGCTCCGAGCGCGCTGCAGATCCGCGGGAAGCCGCGGAAGAAACCTCAGGCACGGTCGGGGGAGCGAGGAGCTCCGCAGCGCTGTGTCTGGTTGCGTGGTTGGATAACCACTGGGACTGCGCGAGAACAGTGTTCCAGTTGCTCTGAGGATACCCGCTCATCAGCTCGAAGCGAGAAGCGCCTGCCGCAGCTTGGCGAGTAGGTTGAGTGCCTTTGTTCTCTTCAGAGTTCTCTTGTGCCCGGTTGCACAGTCGTGGTTCGAAACTCGATCCGAGATCGGATCTAAGATCGACACAGGAAACTGTTCCACCATTCGAGTTCAGAGCTGGACTGAAGATCAAGATTAAGTTAATTTCGAACCGCCGAGATTGCCGGTTCGAAATATCGATCCGAGATCAGCAGCCGACAAATGTAGTTAGTAAATACGCCAACAGATAGAACTACGACCGGCAATTTTCTCGGGAAATTAAAACAACATTCTACGCACTTGAATATTATTCTGTAAAATTCGTACAACAATAATCCACTTAAAACAGATAAAACAACGCACAACTATTTCTATCTATAGTGAAAAATACGCCTACTTCCATGGCATCATACATTACGAACCAATAGCAAAATTTGTCTCATACTTAATCTCGATCTCTCACTTTGGAAACAACATCGACGAATTGAAGATCTAGAATCATGAAATTTCGTTCGTTCAACACTTTTACATTGGAACCAAGATTCAACTGGATCCTGATTCGGAACCAGGATCATTCGATCCCGGATCGAGGAAGATGTTGGTGCAACCGGGAATTACACTTGGTACAAATGAAAAATAACGTAATCTGTTTGCTTCAATGTTTTCCGAAATAGGGAGAATGGAACGCAAAACTTTTCCACGGCTTCGCTCTTCTTAAGGTACTCTGAAAGAAGAGCAACCAAGATTGTTAACATTTAAATGGGGAGAAATTTTTCGACTAACTGAAAACCAATATTTGGCCCTATAACTTTCAATATTGCCACAAGAAAGACAGAATATATCGTCAGCGAAACTAAGATCTACCTAGAATTATTAAAAATAAACTAATATATCACACAATTTTATGAATATTTTAATCGTTACGATTTAAAAAATATGAATGTGCAAGTTTATTTCGTCTCACATTCCATAGTGTGCTAATTTACTAATAACTAGCAAATTTCTGTCATTAGAATACGGAAAATATAATTTTATTCAAGAAAATTTTAGTGCAACCATGAATAACTTTTTACGTAGTTTCATCTGGCGTTCAGGAAAGATGCCAGTGCGTTTGAGTAACTAATAATTATTATAGATCTATCGATGTAGCAGTTCTTAAGTAATATATGTTATTGGTATTATCGCTACAAAGCGTTGGAATCGCACAAAAAACCATAATTTAATTCCCGCTGGTTTATAAATTCAGAGGACTTTCTCAATACATTCGCGAAAATATTATATTTCATGGTAGATAGCATTGTGGGGCACTACTTCATTTTGTATAAATCAGTTTATTTTGAAAATTATTTTAGAAACTGTCAAGGCAAACGTTTGTGGCCCTCCGTCATCAGAACGGGAATCTTGATTTAGGCCTGTCTCGAGAAGAGATTGCAATATAAACAGAAATCCGGCCACCAACTTCGTAGATAAATCGAGGACATATCGTCTTGCACCAATTTCCTACTATAAGTGGTTTTTTTTTTTTTTTGTTACTGACATCAGGCTAAAATTTTGTCCAGCCAAATCCGGATGTCTCCAGCCCACTGAACAGTAAATTTCATCAGAATGCTTCCGGAAAATGACTAGACAAGAAATATATTAGAATTGTGATATCAAGTTATTTCCAAAAGTCACTTATAAGATACGATACCGAATGAGAACGACACATTGATATGCAGTAAGACACCTTATACTTGTCATTCATAAGGTAAACCGTTATATTTACGGTTTTTATTGCACGGTATTGTACATAATAACTTTAAATGACAAGTGCTTCATAATGCTAGTGGCTTCCGATTAACGGTATTTAGTCTTTTAGTATTGGTCAGTTTGCGAGCACGGAGTCGAGATCCGTAAATATAAAACACAGGAAGACTCCGTTTTTCCTACAGCTTCGGGTTTCGGGTACGAACAAGGCTGAGTATTCACGAAGCTGCACAGCAAATAAAATTTCTGGTAATCTTAAAATGTAATAAAAGTTTTTCACCTATAGATTTTATAGAAATATTACCACGTTCCACACTTGAAATATGGGAATGTTTAGTGTTACACAACTATACGAAGTTAGGAACTTTCCTATGGATTTGAATTTTTCCTAAGCAAATGTAGGGATGCTATCATGCATGTATGGTAAACAACTTTACCAATCCTATGGATTTGAATTTTTCCTAAGCAAATGTAGAGATGCTATCATGCATGTATGGTAAACAACTTTACCAATCGCGCTTTCTTTCTATAGGCTGTTGATAGTAAAATTGGCACTTCTGAAAGCCCTGCTTAGGGTCTATTTGTATGCGCGTTGTGTGTTCTTCCGCCCTATGTAAGATTAACATTGCCATGGGCCTCATCACTTCATTCATGTGTCGGTCAAGTGGAACTGTGAAATTATTACAAAGTAAATATTGTACAAATCTGCTCATTTTTACACTTCGATGCATAAGAAACAGAAAGCTAAAGACATAATTTAAGTTATCACAAATGGTAACCAAACACTTTTTGTTCGACGTTAAAATATGGAACTACATTCCGCCCATCATTGCCAACTTTACCGGGTGCATTATACTAGAGCACCCGTTAAAATATATGCAGGTAGGGGCAGTGACTTTTTTCTAAGGTTCATTTTAAAAGTGCTCACTTTATCGTGAACAGCGTTTATACGTATACACTATTGTGGTAAATGTTCTAATGATTTCTTAGTGTGTCTCTTCACCTACACAGTAGCCATGACACTAACGTTTCTACGGCAGTCATGATATCAAGGCTATTAAGAGCTATTCTTTCAAGCATTAGAAAGTAGCATCATGCGTCTGCAACATTTAGCAACACTTAACGTACACTGCACTTCAAATAAACTGGTAAAAGTTACTTACGTGCATGTACTAAGTTAAACCTCAGACACTACGTGATCGTTTTCGGTGAGTGCATGGTTAAAACACCAGTATTTAAAACTATATGGCTCGGGTTCAAATCTTGCTGGAGTATAAAATATTTTAACGTTTTTAAAAACATTTCGTATTTACAGTAGAATACCCACATTACGAAAATCAAAGATTTTTTTTTTTTTTTCAATATATTTTTTTTAAACTAGAAGAACTTAAAACAGACTTGTAAATTAACGGAGAGTTTCCGTGAATTCAGTGATAAAGTTTTGTAAATTTACGGAAAGTCCGTTTTGATAATCAACATGTCCGTAATTTTACCTAGAGTTTACGGACACTTCTGGGTAAAACTTCATCCGCACTTTTGCGTAAAATAAGGATTTCTTTTAAACATTTTTTATGATAATAGGGTTAAAAACATTATTTGAAAAACCTCCTAACGATTTCCTTTTCTGCCTGTTTATTATCGTTGCACTGTAGCCTATGTAAAATTACCATTTCTATGGATATGGATCAGTTTATTCAAGTGTCGATCATTTGTAATTATGAAATTATATTCACTACTGATGTGTTAACTGTTATTATCATGTTAAAAAAAAGCGGTAAACAATTAGCGCACCTTCAAATTAATGTTCGCACTTTTCAAAAGTACGACATTAGGCCTCGAATCACTGTCTTACATCGCTGCTTACTTTGTTGCCATTCTAGTCAAAGTTCTCCGTTTCAATAAATGTAGTGTAGGGCCGAGACATTTCATCAAAGTTTAATTTCGTAATTACTATTGAGTGCGACCCATCTGTAACTTCTAATCGTGCACTAATCACGAAATTTGTTCTGATGCCTATTTCCGCAAAGAATTTATTTTCTGTCGATGTTAAATACAAATTTTAGAGTTTATTTAATTACACAAAATAAGTATTAATCCCTACTAGCTACACTCAATTTCAATGCAATAGCCGTGAAATAATATTAACCTTCAAACATAGCCCGTTCTTATTGTTTGTTGCGGGCTACGTGGAATATCTTACCTCCCTTAATTTCAAAACAAAAAATATACCTTACTACCTGGATATATTTTGGGTACGTCCTGTAAAACAAAATTATAGCCAAATGCTTATCTCTGCCTAATGATCATAAACCTATGAATCAGGTTTTCTTAATGACTAAGAAGTTAAATCATGAATTCAGGGCACAACTCAACCCGGGTCACTGAAAGAAACACTCCCGTTCTCTGAAAAACTACTCTAAAATCGATGACAGAGTACTTCTTCTAGACCCTAACGGGAGCTCTGTAATTTATATTGTAAACCACTCGTAATTAGCGTACATACAACTGAAGATTACCAGGTGACTAAAATATAATTCTCGGAGTCCTTTTATAGTATTTTTATTTATGATATTGAACGAATAATTTTGATACACGTATAAATAATTGTACTGTTTGTCTTTTGGTCGCGTGTCAATGAGCAAATTTTAACCAGAACATTGCCACAACGTGAATGTACTACCTAAGTCTTGTTCTCAAAGAGGAAATCTCTTTCAAGCGAAGGTGTAGACAATAATAAACGATTTCTGTGGGATTAATTTTATTATACTGATCAACAGAATCTCTGATCGACACACGTCGAAACTTTGTCCTGTTTTCCATTACCTACACTGGTTTGATATTTTGGTCAAAACTGATACAGATATAATTTTATTTTAAATTTTGGCAGCCATGGTATTAAGAGGCGGTAGCTGGACTTTTAAATTAAGTACTATAATATGTTGATCACTTAATACTTATCGGCAGATAAAGGGTTATGTACTTACTGAAGTGCATGTAATCTGCACGTAAATAGATGCGTAATATCCGCTGTTTATCCGGGAGTCGAACCTAGAACATCCGACTCAAATATATGCTGCCGATATCACACGTAAGTACCAGGAAACTGCGCATAATCATACACACTTAACCTTTTACAACTAATAGACGAGCCGTAAGGGTTACGAGTTTCGACCTTATGTACAAAGGTCTCCACTTCGCCGAACAAACACATTCATTCGGTGTTTTTTAGTTTCTCTGGTGAGAGGATCCGCCCCCCCCCCTTTTTTTTCCCTTTCATCTCCCACACATACACACAGAATGCAATGGTTTGGGCGAACTTTTTTGTTTCAAGGTTCGTCTACCGGGAGCACTGCACAAATGCAGGCAATGCTACTGTTGTTACAATTCCCATAATAGAGAATGACCCGGAATTAAACTCGAACCTCATCGACATCTCGGTTCACACATCTAAGCTCGATACCAACGTTTTTAACTGTGCGACTACCGTAATACCAGACAAAAAGCATTTCAATTTTGTTCATGAAATGCAAGTCTTTCTATAAAATATATATATATATAATATTCAAATTTGCATAAAGTATTTATATCTCACAGAGTATAACATATTAAAATGGCACAAGTTAAATTTTAAAACAGAGGCTTTAAATTATTTTGTTAAAGTTTAAAAGAAAACGTTACGTTATAATTTTTTAATGTTAAAAGTTACAATTCCTCTGCCTCCACCCTTGAACCCTCACCCCGCCATCCTCTCCGGAGGCAGAGGGGCCGACGGGTGCTGTCGTCGTGTAATGTTGTTTGCGCAGGTGTATAGTGTAAGTGTTGTTTCTTCAGTTAGATAAAGAGTTCCAGTAAAGGGTTAACGCTGCTACACCAAACATGTAGACAGTTTGGGGTCGTTTATGGCTTTCTGTTGGTGTGCGCTGGGCTGAAGAGGAGACGGTACCGTCAGCATGCATATGCATGACGCACATTTCGGGCAAATGAATTGACGTGTCCGCGGAACTGCGCTCTCGTAGATTACGCGCGAGCACGAAAGCACCCGCTCATTAGGCGGCTCACGACTGTTGTGCAGCAAGGTTGACTTCCAGTGTTGTGCGTAGTGGGATGGCTGTCCGACACACGGCACTTCATGGGTTCGAGCTCTGCCCACGGGCGGAGGTGGCGATAGGTTAGCCGGTGTGTTGTTCTGACAGCTTTCCAGTCACAACACTGTTGCTAACGCTGTTAACAGCAAACTGTGAGGTTTCGAGTGAGGGCCTTGCAAATATTTTCATAACTATTTTCACGCAGAGAATATTTATTATCAATCGTAGCGACAATTCTACTTGCAGGTGTATCGTTACGGGAATGTTGGTATCCAGTGTGTATTTGGCACTAAATATTGCTGCATGTTTTCATACGGTATTTACGTGCATGGAGATAAAATTGTTTTGCACAATTTACACTGTCATTACCTTATCGAAGTTTTTGAGAAAAAGTACAGTGTCACATTTTTGCGGGTCCAGATCCCTGACTTCTTTTTGCCCATTGCTGATTGCGAGAAGCCCGTTCTATGCGATGTTTCATAACTGCAATGCTTGAACTCGTGAGTTAATTCCGAACCGAACGAGTAAAAATTAAAGCATTTCAAAACTCGATGTTTTGGATCACATCGCACTCCTTACAACTACTTTTAAGGTAAATGTTGCGCATAGGCATTTGTTTTTTATTTTAGTTATGGATAACTTGCAGGAGTTTGTCGGTGTTGCTCAAGAATTTCACATATTTATCGTTTATCTTGAATATATTCTAACTCTGTGAAAACTCGGTCAGACGACACGTACTAAAATGTGAAAACACATGTTTATGTGCACAATGTGGGAACCTCGAGTTCAGAAATATTTTGAATAACAGCATTGGTTAAAAAATGGTTCAGCGTTGTAACACGAAGAATGGTTATTGTGCAGCTGGCATGCATATTCCAACCCATGTCCTTTCTGCCCTTATAGAAGGGTGATGCAGCTGTTACAGATGTAACCACCAAGGGGAAGAGGATTCGATTCCCATCGGAGTCGCTCTGGTTTTCGCGTGTGGCAAACGCAGCAGTTACTCATGGTCGGAAGGTTTTCTTGAGGTGCTCCCATCTCCCCCGTCCTTGCATTCCGCCGCTGCTCCATTGACACTTACCGGCGCTAAAGGCTTCCATGTCCAGCACCGACGGAAACACATCAACTGGACCCTGAACTACCTGTCACTATAGTTCCCTGTTTTGTTGCGATCAATAAGACGGTATGTTGATGTGGGTAGGAGATCTGATGGGCGATGGTTCGTATCCAGACCCTGAGGAAACTCAGCTGATGGTAGCAAAGAGTCAAGTGATCTGGAGTTCACTATAAGGTATCGCCATTATCCTCAGCAGTGTAGAAAACCCTAGCTTTTACCATTTCAAATGTTGTTTCATGTTAGCTATGGATATCTTATTTGATACCTGATTTAAGGTAATTCGGGTAAGATACACTCTTCAGTGCAGTATGTAAACAATTTAATAATCCTTAAATAAAATATACAAATTGCACAAAGGGCATTTGACGTGGCCAGTTTTGTCATAGCAGAAGAATGATTTTTCACTGCAGGTCGAATGATTCCCGCCACCTCTTATATAATGTGTTTCTATAGGTAAATATATACATTTTTCAAACTCTTGATTATTTCATTTTTTCCGCACCCTGAGCATCTTCTCGACTCTCCGTGTACCAATTACTATTATCGTGGACATAGTAATTGGTATCAATGCTTTGAAATTGCCGGAAAAATTATAGCAATGTTACATATATTGTTATTCTAAAGTGCGTATCAAAATACGCCACCAACTTCTTTACCCGCCATACTAGAAAGGGCCGTAAGCGACCATTGAAACCGAGAATCAAACATAACTTTCTTTATATATTATTATTAAGTATAGGCTGTACCCGGTAAAATGAGTACTTTTCAAGGACCTGCTTAAGATATACTTGTATGACCATTGTTTATTCTACATCCATATGTAAAATTAACAATACAATGGGCCTGAAAATGTCATTCCTACGTCAACCAAGTGAAACTGTGAAATTGTTAGAAATAATATATATTTTACATATTCGCGAATTCTTGCACTTATATACATACAAAAAAAGAAAAAAATATGTAATTTCAGTATTCATGAATGTTTGTCTAAAACTTTTGATTTAAAGTTAAGACGTAGGACAACTTTCCTTCCAACGTTACCAACTTTAGTTGGCGTGTTCCATTCAGAGTGCACGTAGGGGCGGTGACATTCCTAGAGCACGTAGGGGCGGTGACATTCCGAGTGCACGTAGAGGCGGTGACATTCCGAGTGCACGTAGAGGCGGTGACATTCCGAGTGCACGTAGAGGCGGTGACATTCCTAGAGCACGTAGAGGCGGTGACATTCCGAGTGCACGTAGAGGCGGTGACATTCCGAGTGCACGTAGGGGCGGTGACATTCCTAGAGCACGTAGGGGCGGTGACATTCCTAGAGCACGTAGAGGCGGTGACATTCCGAGTGCACGTAGGGGCGGTGACATTCAGAGTGCACGTAGGGGCGGTGACATTCAGAGTGCACGTAGGGGCGGTGACATTCCGAGTGCACGTAGAGACGGTGACATTCCGAGTGCACGTAGGGGCGGTGACATTCCTAGAGCACGTAGAGGCGGTGACATTCCGAGTGCACGTAGGGGCGGTGACATTCCTAGATCACGTAGAGGCGGTGACATTCCGAGTGCACGTAGAGGCAGTGACATTCTTCTAAGGTTGATTTAAAATTCGCTCAATCAACACGTGAACAGCATATACTCGAAAATCCACACGTGGTTCCCATCTGAGACAGTGTCACGTGTGTATCAGAGGAAGGAGAAGCTTCTGGATGTCAAATATTCTCTCTGTAGGCTGTTCACGGTAAAATGAGCACTTTCGGAAGCCCTGTTTAAGATCTACTTGTATGCACGCTATGTACTCTTCCGTCTTATATAAAATTATCATTGCCATGCGCCTCATCACTTTATTCATGCGTCGGTCAGGTGAAACTCTGAAATTATTAGAAAAGTAAATATTTTACAAATCTGTAAATTTTTACACTCCGGTGTATTAAAAAACAGAAAGTGGTCAAAATAATTTAAGTTATCACAAATGGACACCTAACACTTTTCATTCGACGTCAATATATGAAACTACTTTCCCTCCATCGTTACCAACTTTACTGGGCGAATGTCACTCAGTGCGCCCGTGGAAATATATGAAGGCAGAGGCAGTGATTTTTGACTAAGATTGATTAGAAAAGTGCTCACTTTATCGTGAACAGCATTTACCTGAGGGACAGACCTGTCTCTCCGGCCAGCCCGAAGAATGGATTAAGTGGGACGAGATGGGCGTTGAGACGTAGAGGAATGAAGACGAGAGAGAAAGCGGAAGAGCCCCGAGAAACCCCCCACAATAGGGCAGTGTCCGGCATACTGCCCCACACGAGAGCCACCCATCCGAAAATGCCCCCTCTGCCTCCTCACCCGGGGCCTGGGATCTAACCTGGGACCTCAGAAGTCAGAGGCCTGTGACTAACCAACTGAGTCACCCGTGGACGCTTATTTACTCCTTGCCATAGCAAAACAAATTTCCTAGAACAGAATAGGGCTTTATTAAATTTTCATCTCATATCTGTAACAAGATTTGGGTGCTATGTAGTGTTATTATTTTTAAATGAAAAGGTCTCCTGACAAGCCGCATAGCTGGCAGGCAAACAACAACGTAAGAAGAATTTTATTTTTCTGTTTTCTTCTAGAACAGTTTTCTTGAGCTTGTTACACAAAGGCAAATTGTGTTAATAATTGAAACGCAAGAATGCGTATACATCATTAAACCTTTATTTTCTGCCCAGAGTTCGGAAGTTTCGTAAGTTGCAGCAGGCACCATGTATTTTATAATGATGAAAAAAAAAAAGAGGGGGTTGTATGACCTGCCAAACTTATATAGAATAAATTTTCTAGGAAGCACAACTCCCTTGGTAATTATTTTAGGTCATAAGTCCTATAAATTTTTATCCAACTTCTCCAAAGATAGATAAATGATGAGACCACCGCCATGTTTGTATAACTGTGCATGTGTGTCCGTTTTTGTCCCGTTCACCTATTTTCACCAAATTTGGAACTCTTACAGTACTTGGTAAGGGACAATTATCATTACTTCAACTAAAGTTCATGTGCTGGCAGTATCTGACGACAATTATTTTAATTTATTCGTAGATTTTTGTCAACCATTTCGTTAGAAAGCGCAATGATCATATTTGTGAAACTATCGAACAGAATCTCAATAATTCGTGTTACTTTTACAGAACGCATTACGAAAATAATTCCAGATGAAATACGTACATATTACGTAATATATATGTGGAACATCTAAAGGTGGCACTTCTTGCTTTTGTGATTCAATACGAAAATTGATAACATATTTAGTGTGACTTATAGACATACGTGAACTGAAATTTAAGACAAATACATATGAGTACTTTTTCAAGCCGTTACCGCTTCATATGGATGCAAACAGTATCGTGTAAAATTACCTAAATAATTATAAAGAAACGTCTGTTACTTGAGCACACTGAGATTGAGTCAAAATAGTTCAGTGGTACCAGACATGTGGTATATGATGGTAACGCGATAACATCGCAGCTTTAAAAATTAAGTTTAGATGATGATGAGCTCAAGAATTATTAATTATCAATAAGGAAATTGCTAACAGATTACTACCATAACTCGTGGAAAATATTTTTCTCCGTATATTTTAATGCGCGTAATCTTACTGTGTATTTGAGTGCCTGTTGAATATTCCTTACGCATATGTATAGAGGGATGTAGTCTTTAATTTTCCACAGGTAATAATCGTACAGCGTTTATATTTGAAGTTCAGATCAGTCCTGTATTGGGCTCAGAAATGCTTCGTAATTTACTGAGCTCGTGCTGGTCCGTGAGCACGAACTATATTGTCAGTCCCGCCTCCTCCTCATACGAGTGTTACTCCTTAGCGATCATAGTGAACCACATCATCTCTGTTACTCTTCGTCGGCAATCGTTTCAGACCATCACACAGAAACCGAACCTCCAATAATATTATGCTAAGCCCACTGAAACTAGGAGTTAATGACCACAAGAGTGCAACGATAGAATCACCACAGCATATGGCACGTTCGGCATGCTCCTAATAACTTTGACCCAGTACCAAGCCGTGAGGCCATAACATAACCAAGTAGCCCTAAAAAAAAATCCATGGAAATGAACGTTGCATCCAGGGAAGCCAGTAGCCAGAAATATAATTACCACATCTCGAATATACCCGTTATCGTTGAACTAACAGACAACGCATTGTTTTCTAGTGTTTGTGTAGTTGTAGGTATTGTGATGATCAACCATGTATGAATTCCCAACCCACGCGAAGCATGGGTTAGTATGTACGTAAAAAGTTTTAGTTAAAATTTTGAAATTTCTAACAATTTGATTTTCGACTTTTGGTCCATAAATTGAATAATTTTATCCACACAATATTATCATTATATAATACTGTGAGTAAAATGATACAATTGAGTAAATAATGAGACAAATAAATAAGCAACATTATTGTTTATTCCAATACGTATATCATACAGCTATATAGTGTAGAAATAGTTGCTGTAAATATGAAATGAGACTGCTCCAATGTGAGACAGCCACCAAAGAGACTGCTTTTGGAGCGAGACATCTGAACAAAGGCTTCAACCTTCCACTTGGCTGACACACAGATATGAGCGTCACTTAATAGCTGAGGTCTTTCTTCCCCGTCGGTAAGGGTAGGTAAAACAAAGTGAAGACGAAGCAGCGATGTAACGCAATGGCGAGAGAAACATTACCCCTAGGATATCCATCAGCTAAACGGCCACGTTCTTAAGTGTCCTATCTGCAGACATGGTTTTTTCCGGTCAAGAAACGCGGGAGCTATAAAGGTTACACTTGCACGCGCTACAAGTGCGCCATCGCCGCTACGCGCAGGGCTCTGAACTGGCGTGCAGTTTTCTCGTAGTGCTACGTGTACCTATGGAAATTTCAGCGTTGACCATATCAATTTGTTGATGAAAAGTCTGTATGAAAGTTCAATACAGACTATTATCGCAGTTTGACAAGAATCCGGTTAGTATGTTTTAAGATATGGCATCCTTAAAAAGCCATTTTGACGTGAGTGCGTCTTTAAATTTACAACCATAGTGGGAGGTAATCCAGAAAGTCCGCTGAAAAAAAAAATGGGGGATACAGTTTGGCATTGCAGTTCCGAATATTTCGTCTACATTCAAAATTCAATTACACCACTCGAATATCTAAGGATCAGAGAATATGTTACGTCGAGTGAGGACTGCGAAGCATCGCGTATGATGAGGAAGGAGGGGGGGGGGGGAGGGCGCAATTTTGAGTTCGTTTCGCCGCGTAGTATAACTTTTGACTAGGAAAATATAAACCGCTTAAGTTTCAATCGACAGCTCTCGTCAAGATCAATAGATTGCGTGTATAAAAACATTTGTGTGGCGTGGTTATGGTGAAATTCTATGCGTTTAGTATAAAAAAAAAATTAAGAAAATTTAACACAATTTCGGCCTATACTCCTCAAAAAGCCAAGTCGAAATACAGAAATCGTACACTTTTGGAAAGAGCATCTCAAAAGCAATCCAGTAATACCCATAAAACCTCATATTATATAGTGAAGCGGTGCCGGGAACGTAAAATGAACACCAAGGCGTCTGAGAGCGTCAAACTAGACGTATTCACGCAAAACAAATAAATGGCCGTGTTCCCAACACAGCCAAACCCAATTTTTAACTATATTGGAGGGCTCCAAAATATTATCTACAGCATGAATGATAACTTTAAAGTACAATTCCTTCCTCGTCTAGGGTATGAAGTTTTTTTTAGTAGGTTAACATATTATTGTTATGGTTAATAGTTTCGTCACGAAACACTCTGCAAGGCAGGCGGAACCCTTAATGTTCCCACACGTGAAAATACGAGTTTGACTCCATCGGGATGAGAACATTGTTAGCCTTGGTGAAAGGAGGTAAGGTTTGACCATTACACGTCGGTCCCGTCTACCAGATAAAACCATACTGGACTTCAGAAAGGCAGGCTTGCCTTGTGGGACAAAGTGTCGTCGACGTGGCTCCGTTCGGACAGCGATACACCGGGGTCGAGTGTCAGGATTGCTGCTCCCCGCTGGGGTTTCCAGTTTGCGGGGAGTCGAGTGTACAGCCCAGGCTATTAGCGCCGGAGAGGGCATTAGCATTAACTATTAACCAGTCCGGAAGAGCGTCGGGAAATGGGCGCCCAGGATTACCAAACGGATGCGTCGGTGTTACGGGGTGGGTTGATGGAGGGGGGGGGGGGGCAAAGCAACAGAGAAGGGCGGATTCAGAGGGAGGGGGAGGGGGCGTGGTCTCGGGAGCTGATCGTTCTTGGGTTCGACTCCGCGGGAGACTTCCTGCACGAGCATCGTTGAGAGGAGTGAGTGAAGAGATTTTGGCGGCTCTTAACACCGAGGTATTGAGAGCCGATGAGGGTGATTGAGGTGAATATGGAGCAGCACCGGAAGATCCCCGAGAAAACCCGCCGACCAACGGCATCGTCCAGCACGATTCCCACACATGCGAAAACCCGGTGACCCGACCGGGGACTGAACCCGGTTCGCCATGATTGGGGGGGGGGGGTGTGAGCGGGCTAACCGCTCGGCCGCCGCGGCCCCTTGGTTCGAGGGGCGTTGCGGTGTTTGCGTAAAGGCGTTATGTCTACGTGGTTGGTAGAACAACTCTAGGCAACAATAGATTTGCTCGAGAGAGAGGAATGGAAATATAGCCGTTGGGCTGGCGCTGCGTATACAGAACGATACCTGCCATAACGGAGAACTGATAATAAACATTTAATTTTACTTAATTAATATTTACATGCTTATTTATGTTACATAAGGTTTTCTAGTTGGAAGAAACTTTTTGAACTGAGTTAACTTTCACTTAATTCTGGGAAGGAACGCGCAAATTATTTGCCGGGCATTCAAAGCCAAGATCGACCTCATAATGAGCGTGTACGCAACCAACATTATCGAATCGCACGAAGAGTAGTCGTGCATTTGTTTTTCCAGATAGCATTCTCTAGTTCGTCGGCTGGACCCCAACTAGGCGTTCTGAGACTCGTGCAATTAAGTTTTAATGTTTCGTACACCAGAAAAATGATGGCAGTGAGTGTTATTTCCCAGTACCATAATATTTTTATATAATATTTATTAGCTATTACGGATAAAGCAAACTTATTTTTTTATCATCACGGTAAGGTACGAGGAACGTGTTTGAGATTATGAATGTTTTTATACCATGTATATAAGTCCTCCTGACTTTTCTTATACGTGTTTATACCATAATAGCAAATTATGTAAAATTGGGTTTGGCTGTGTTGGGGACACGGCCGTTTGTTTTGCTTGAATACGTCTACGTTGATATGCTCGGACGCTTTGATGTATATTTTAAGTTCCAGGACCGCTTCACTCGTTCATACGAGGTTTTTTTTATGGGTATCACTGGATTGATTTTGAGATGCTATTTCCAACCGTATACGATTTCTGTATTTCAACTTGGCATTTTACGAGTATAGGCTGACATTGTGTTAAGTTGTCTTAATTTTTTTTACATTAAATGCATGCAATTTCACCATAACCATGCCACACAAATGTTTCTATACGCGCAATCGATTGATCTTGACGAGAGCTGTCAATTTAAACCTAAACGAACGTCGTAGCTTATCCTAGTCAAAAGTTATACTAGGCGGGAGTTATCAGACGCGGCGAAATGAGCACAAAATAGCCCCCGCCGTTTGCAGTCCTCACTCAACGTAACATATTCTTTTATCCTTTGGCAAATCGAGTGGTGTAAATGAATTTTGAATGTAGGCGATAGTTCGGAGATGTATGGCCTAACTCTATCCCCCGATTCTGTTATCATCGGATTTTTTTTGGATTGCCTCCCACTACGGTTGCAAATTTTAAGACGTACATTTTTACCAAAATTTTAAAACAACCATCTATTTTCACACACCGAGTCTTTGAGCTTAAAAGTTTTGATGCAAATAACATGGGTCATTTTTTTAACGTATAAAATAACATATTTTCACTTAAAAAAAAAATTAAAATATTCCAACTCTTTATCAAGTTACGATTTTATAAAGAAATGTAAAAAAGAAAAAAAAATATTTTATTTTATATAATACTCTAGAACAAATTCTACTTATTGTATATCATTAATGATTTTACACAATATGTATTGCGCTACAAGGAAATTATGGCGTAAGCTGTAGCAATGAGCTAACCTAGAAAGTTTTTTCGCCCCAAATATTAAAATTATTAGTAAACTATTGGAGATCGCATATTGTGACATTGGGTTAAGACTAGCCATGAAAGATATTGTATTTTACATAACTTGCACATTTTATACGTTGGTATGTAACCAAAAAATTTTGTATTTACTTGAATCATTATTTGCCATGTCTGGTGCTATTCTATTGATCAAAACGAATGGAAAAGAACTAAAATAAACAAAAAAGAATATTTATAGTATTTCATGGATTTCGTGTTCTTATATATGCTATTGTTTAAGTTCTGCTCTATTTATTAAGTTTCTCAGCTCAACAAGGGTTTGCTTTGTGTGTCAAAGGGTTTTTTATTGCGGACGTGTTTAAGTCCACTTTGCCCCGCCCTTGTGAGGACAAGACCGTAGCAGTTTTATACAAATTAAACCGTAACACAGCGATGAATAAAAATAATGGAGCACGTGTTCTCCATAATATTTTCTTCTTTTCAATACCATTCAGCAGCATACTCGATAATTTGTCCCTTTTTCTGTACGTGTGAACTACATTACTCTTTTTTCAACTTCATTCATTTGAGTTTCATTTGTTTCGCCCAGACATCATTAAAATAATCAAAGTGAAATTTAAATTAAAAAGCAGGCGATTATCACTACTGTTTTTGATCACGTTGCATGCCATTCACATTCACGAAGTTACACTAATTACACCTGTGTTCAAGCGACCGCATGAGTAGGGAAGAATGTACACCCCAAATAGTTTTATTCGTTTACATGTCCTATTTAGCTATGCCTTTCAATACTTCTCCAGTAATGTTACAATACAGATAATTGTAGCGCATGAATAAAATACATCCATGAAACACCACAAAGTTGGCCACATATTAAAATTAATATTACCACTTCTTATTGATATTACTTAAAAAGTCACTCATTTGATGCACGAAAGCATGTATCACGAATTGTTATTTGGTTAACATAAAGGAACTTATTTCTAAATATGTCATTGCATCCGTATTTTATGTGGGGTACCGGCTATTAAAACCACATACACACCTCTAGAGAAGTAGTAAAGTAAAAGAATAATTATTTAAAATGGTTTGTCGTGCAGGTTTGCGTGTGTATGCATACATATATTTTGGTTAATACAGGTAACGCAGAAATGAAAGTAGGTACTGTTAGAAACTAGGCAAGTGTGATGGAAGTTATGAATGATGTGAGGCACACATACAGCGTCGCAATTTGACAGTCTAATGTTTCAACGGAAGTAAAATTAATTATCTTTATGAGAACTATTTCAGGAGGTACAGTATATGAATATTTACACATACATTAATTTTAATTAGAGTGGGCATACATTTTTTAAATGTTGACTCCGTGATACGAACTTCCACAGATTAACATAAACATCCCACCAATATTGCATTCAAGCAAAACGTTCTGGAGCCCGAAAATAAATAGTCACCGATCTATAAAGAGGAATTTATTTAGTACTCTCCCTTTTTTGGGTTCTATTACGTAATTAAATTTTAAAAATATTAATAATTACACAAACTAAATTACTCTGTGTTTCTGGAACTGTCAAACGAATAATTAATTCCGGCATTCCTAGATTTTATGAAAACATTTATTGATATAGAAAAATATATAATCAATTGATCATTTCACAACACAGACTCACGCACGTATACTGCCACAGACTTTTTGTTTGGGGTCTTTCGCATGTATGCGAACAGCGATGTGCTTTGAAGCAGATCCTGGGATTTCGAGCACCGAAATTAAACATTCCATCCTCAAAGCAGACTGTAAAATTAAATATTTTGATTTACAAATGGTGCAAGATGATTGTTTAAATTTGTAATGATTGCCAGGCTTAAAATCGCAATAATTATTATACCGCTTATCTACAGCTGATTCACGATAACTTCGGCCTTTTCTGAAGCTGCTAAATTTCTAATTTTGGTTACTGATTACGTATCCTTCCGCTACACGTAAACATGAACACTGCCATGTGACATATACTTTTATAACTGTGAAATGCGTTGGTTGCTGTTTACAGCTGTTCAGAAAATAATGTCATATTAGAGGAACCATTCCCTACGAATGTTCACAATTTAGGCCTATATCAATATATTTAGGTCAGCTTTATAACTATTTGTTACACACGATATAGCGCGTTACACTACACATTAATATTTTGCCACTGCGGTGTTTGTTACAACTGTGGCGTAAACAACAGTAGTATTTAACTTGTTGTTATTAATATGTGTTTGGAATAAAAATTAAAACGAAGGGACAACCAGTCCAACGAAACGACGCAGTAAATTCAAGCACGCAACCCGTGTCGCTTATTTATTGTACATCAACAAACGTAAAAGATAGTGGTGAACACGCAAACACATAGGCCTACCTTAACATTTATTCCGCTAATATTTAAATGCATTAGCACTTACTGGTTTGTAGGTTTATTTTATTAATTGTTTTATTTTATCTGGGTGGGCTTAGTAATTCGTTGGGATTGTGGCAGTAATAAAAAATCACAGAAACGTAAGCTCGTTGCAGAACTGTGTTTCAAACACCTAGCGCGAAGGTACAGCGTTGTGATAAACAGACATAAATATAAATAATTAACTTCGTCATAACATCAGTTCATGGTTAAATCGTATAAACTTTGCAAATATTTGAAATCCACACACATCCAGCCTGTGTAATGATTAGAACGCAGTCAGCGCGCTCTTCCACATACACGCAGCGATCACAACACATTTAACCCTGCCGTGGAAAAACATATTTATCACAACATTGTAACTTGTCTAGGATATTTCAAAAACATGAGTACGAACTTGACGCTTCGTTCAGAAATACGCCGTGTCATTAACATGTCGCCACACCACTGCCAGTCGTAAGGCACTATAAAAACTGGGTATAATCGCCCGCCATGTTGGGATAAGTACGAGGCTAGGGGAAAGTTGATCGAATTCTAGATTCTCCGTTCCACACCACGTCTGCCAACCTGCTGGATTTGTAAGCGTCGAGGATTTGTAAGCGTCGTGGATTTGTAAGCGTCGTGCCATCATATCAACATAACATATAATAGGTATTTAAACAATAAAATCTTGTTACAGTTGTAAATTACTAGTTGAAACATCATTATTGTTGCTGTCATTAGTATGAAATGTGCTGAAATTATAAATAACAAGATTTATACATTTCCTGCTAGACAGGTGGTACGATCTTCCCGAGAGAGAGAGAGAGAGAGAGAGAGAGAGAGAGAGAGAGAGAGAGAGAGAGCAACACGATCCGCTTCGCTTATTGAATTTTTCTTCCGGACGGAAAAAAAAAACACTGTGTCACTAGAGCACGGTGATTTCCGCTGATATTTTTAACTGCAGCAATGAAATGTGTTTCCGGCAGTGCTACCTAACAATACAAATATATAAATTGGCAACGTTTGATTTACCAATGATATACATAAAAACGAGGTTAAAATATATTGTAACTGTGAACTATTTCTTACCGGTCGCTGCTCTCGCTGCTGTTAATTCGTATTAATATGAAATGAATATTACAAGTTATAGAAGATACCAATTAGATTATTAATCTATTCAAGAACACAGTACTTAACGTTAGTCACAGGGTTATATAATTGTGGAATACAAGTGATTGGACACAATAGGTTGACATGTTACGCCTAGGGTGATTTTTCAAAGGTTCGATTACAAAAGACCGAAGAAAGCGTCAATGGACTATATCCGAATAATTTCCACACTAATGGAATGGTTACAAACGGCTGCATTAACAACTTTGCAAGGATAACAATTTTCTCTTGTGCGAATGTAGAGTGTGGAGTGGAAATATTTGGGCGGCCCTTAACATCAAGCTCTTGATAGTCAATGAGGGTGAAGCGAGGTGGGTATGGAGCAATGTCGGATTGGAACGGCGGGGAAACGGGACATCCCCGAGAAAACCCAATGACCAGCGGTATCGTCCGGCACGATTCCCACGTGCGAAAATTCGACAGCGACCCCGCCGGGAATCGAACCCGGTTACCCTAGGTGTGAGGCGAATAATCTAATCATCCTTGTGTTAAGAAAATAATAATGTAAATAATACAAAAAATAAATGTAATTTTTTTTATTGAGGTGGATATTAATGGAGTCACACCGAGGATTGACGGATCTGATATACATTTGAGTTGAAATCAGTTTTTATACACTTCTGTTTATTTCACACATTCGTCTTTCACCACTCATTTAACCAACTTGAAGTACTTTTATTGTTGCATTGCCGTTGGTTTAATGAAGCAATGAAGGAATTGTAACAAGTAAATTCCAAAAATGTTTTATTATTACAGCACAATATTTCACAACTAAATAAAGAATATACGAATAAGCTGTGCGTTGAGGTAGACTATGACTATTAGCGTTCTGGCAGCAATTGTATGAACAACATGACTGATTCGTCATTAAACTCTGAGGTAGAAACAACGCTATTTCCACGAAATTAAGGTCTTCCGCTGAACAATTGATCTCGGGCCTTAACGTAAGGAAATAGTTGAAAATAAAGCCACTGATTTTCTCACAAGTCCTAATAATTCACTATAAAACAGTGATTTTAAAATCGTCGATTTACTCAATGAAAATATGTAGTCAACCATTAAAAAGTATGCTATAATCAAGCAACAATGAAATGCGATCTCACTGTTGAAATAGAATATGACACCAGAGCTTCATTAAATTTAAATCTTATTGTTTCAAAATGTCTTCTTCCTGTTTTGAGGAAAATTAGGACGTTATATCATATTTTAACGTTTACTTACTATCTGTGTGTCAAATCGTTTTTGCAAACTATAACGCTTCCTTTGAGGTTACTTTTGAGTCATTAATACCGTTGTAGGTTTGATGTCTGATATACATATGTGACACATGGGACTACGTAACTGACATATGATTAATATTACCTATTTTAAAAGTACGCTATGACATGTAATGCCAAAATGTGTACATTTATCGAAACAACTGGCGCATCACAGTTCTTGTTCAAATTCCCACACAGCCTTGACTTAATGACAATTTTAACATTTTATTTACAAGAAATTTCTACCGAAAAACAAATTTTTTAAAATAAATGTTAAAATGTTAACGAAATGTTTATATATAATAGATCAAGTGTATTGTGTCTGCCGAACCAGCTGCACAGAGCAGTTGATATTCACTCAGACCGACGTGAAAAAATTATTAACCTTTCACTGATGTAATCAGTATATTTAATACACTGACTGGAGGTGAAGGATAGAATAATTAAGAATTTGACACGTTGATTTGGCAAGAGAAGTGAACATCAAATAAAGAAGAATTAAGTTTATGATTCTATTTATACGATAAAAGTTTGAAAAGTAAATCGTTTTGTTCTGTTTACAGTGTTACATGACATACTGCATTTATGTCAGAATTACATCGTCCTATAAAGCAGAGCCAAAAGATCTCACTGCGTTTTGAAAATTCATCCTTTACTAAAAATGGGCTTGAAGCGGTGGCTTTATTAAGGACCATAAAAATTAATGTTGTTGTTTCTACCGGAAATCTTCTCGTAAACAAATATTTGGTTTATAGCCTTGTAACATAAAAAAAAAATGGCATTTCTGTAAGAGGTGCTCTTCTTACGTTGCTCTAAATCCTGTCTTTCTTAATTCAAGTTACACCAAATTCCTTAAAAATTATACGAAAGTTTCACTCCAGTTTTAACTCATAGAATTACTTTAGCAGAGTATTTTTTTTTTTTTTATATTTTGTAGAGAATAAATGTTTTCTATTTCATAATTTTTTAGTTATTTTTGTATTGGAGAGAACATCGCGTTTTATTTCCTGTTGCATAGTCAACAGGATGAGTAAAACTATTTCTCATTGTAAATTTTTTTAATTGTTTTATATTTATAAACTAACGATTTTAATCCTTTGACTCAGATTTAATTAAAGTGATCAGAACACTCGTCCTTGCACTTAGGAACACCGGGGAGCAAGTGATTTAAAATATGTCTCTCCTCAAGGAGAAAATGGCAGTTGTTCTTGTTTCAGCTCACACGAAGTTTTTTTTTAACAATCGCGTATAGGAAGTTGTCGTGATGGTATCAAGTGAAGTTCAGTGTCGAACCGGGCTACTATTAGTGACAAGCCACATTTTCTCCTCGTCCAGTCGCTGAGAGGAAAGTGAGAGCTACGGGGGGTCCAGAAGACCGTAGTGTTGCGTTTAAACGCGAGAATATATCAGAGCGTACATTTATCAGAGGACTGTTGAATATTACACCTCCTAACCAAACAGAGAAAAAGAATTGGACGCATCGGTGAGGATACGAGTTATCATTGTCTCAGCTTTCCCAGAAGGGAGAACTTTTGTGGAAGGCGGAGAGAAACGAAGAGAGGGTGGGGAAAAGTCAGCAACTGGAGGGATCGGGAGGGGCGAAAGAAGTAAGGTGAGTGATGGATTAAAGAGAAAAAAAACGTCAGGCAGCGAGCGTTCCACAGCCGGCGAAGAGCAGGGCATAGGGGATGGATCCCTGGAGTGGCGAGGAGAACGAAGAGAGGGTAGAAAGCAAGAGACTTATTATTTATTGTGCCGGCAAAGCGTCGGTGAGGTAGGAGGAGGGAGGGTGCTCCAAGAGCAGAGGTAATTTTACGCGCGAAAAAATAAACAAGGTAAAAAAAAAAAAGACAGTCTCCGGGAGTAGCAGGGAGGGCGATACCGAATGAAACAGACTCTGCCGGCGATTGCAAACTTTGTTTCTGTCATGTTCTTGTGCAGTACACGTTTCTTAACGGCGCGACATGAGAAAGGTCATTATCAGTCTGACAGGAGATAAGTCAACGGCGGGGGATGCACATGCACTGAAGCACGTAATTTCCGTATTAGTTCTACCAACTCCCTTCGTACGTCTTTATTACTTGCCCTGTAAATGCGCTACTTCAGACACTGATTACCTCCGAGTATTCTAAAATCTCTACGGGATTAAGATTAAAAATACGTTTAATTTTACTTATTTAAAGTCTGTTGGTGTCATATCCTCGCAGCGAGTCGATTTCAACTCGCATTGCACCCCGCCTAGCCCACCGCGGATTTTCGCAAGTGGGAACCGTGCCGGACGATGCCGCAGGCCAGCGAATTTGCTAGACAATCTCATTCCCGCGCTGCTCCATTCTCACCACGCGTCACCTTCATCGGCTCTCAAGACCTCACTGTTCGGAGCCGCCCAAATCTCTTCACTCCATCACGCATTACCAATTTAACACAGTCGATTATAAAAAAAAAAGTGGGATTCGCAGAAACGAGATAAAATAATTCTAAGTACTCCGGTAAAATGAAACCGAATGAACGTTGCAAATTTACAATATTAGATAATTTATATAATCATGGGGTGACTGTCTACAACGAACGTGAACTGAAGCGATGCTTTGCATCAGAACAATGCACTTGACACGCGAAGTTTACCTTGAAAGAAAAGGCGCAACTATTCTTAACTCAGCAGTTCGTGTTGCTGTTTTCGCAATTCAGAGGAGGTTCTCGGCTAAGCGAGCAGGGAATAAAAGAATGGAAAGATAGCAAAGGGACAAAGTGTAGGGAGGAGAAATGCTAGAGTGCAAAAGGGGGGAGGGGGGAAGGCGCCCACACTCACCCAATCCAGATCGGCTGGTGAAATTAGAGACTGATGCCAGAACCCGTTAGTATCTTATTTTCTTTTTAGTTTCAGCTCACGACGTAGAAAAGGGGATGGCTTTTGGCCCCTCAACTTCGCGCTGGCACCCCTGCGGAGTATGCATCATCCCTAGACAGGAAACAACCCCCACTTAGATGCAGTGCTCAAGCGAGAAGGGCCAAACGTGCGATGGAATAGAGAAGTGGTGAGTGAGTGAGTGAGTGATGGGATGTGGGCGGCTCTTGACATCGGGGTTCTTGGGAGCCGATGAGGGTGAAGCGAGATGAGTGTGGAGCAGCGCTGGAATGAAAGGGCAGGGGAAACGGGAGCTCCCCGAGAAAACCTTCCGACCAGTGGCATCGTCCGGCACGATTCCCACATGCGAAAGTCTGGGAGCGACTCCGCCAGGAATGGAACTCGGTTCGCCAAGGTGGCAAGCAGGCTGTCTAACCATTAAGGCACCGCGGCCCCTATAGCAGGTCCTCAATCTTCACTGGTATTAACCACTAGGTGTAGACTGTCAACCTAGGATGTACCACTTACTTCAGCCCTTCTTCCACTCAGGTACCAAAATATATGTATAATAATTTATTAATTCATTCGAAATATTAAACAGACATTGATTAAAGAACTATTGTATTTTATTACATAAAAAAATTACACGGCATATCACCGTGCACAACAATAAACGGAAGAGAAAAAATAGCACTATTAATAATAGACATCTCAAATGAGTTAAAATAAGTATTATATTTATATTTTCTAGATGACCACAGTTTGAGAACCACAGGACAAGAGAGAAAGAAACTTCACGAAAAGTCGGCGACTGCGTAGGCCATCAATGTGTGTGTGTATGTGCGTGCGTGCGTGTGTGTACGGGGGCAAGTAATTTGTCGCAAAGTGACTATTCGTAACACATGTATGGACAGAAATATTTAAACCACATACGATTTTTTTTTCCCCTGGAAAGAAACATTTATTTAAACGGCATATGAAAGTACGTGCAAAGAGAAATGCAGTGTGATATAGCATACGCAATGTGCCAATATGATTCAGTTAGGTTAGCCAGTAGCATGGGTCAGTGGACCTGTAATCACATATGTAAGCAACCCACACACCGTGTCTCATCCTGCAGTTTCTATTGGTCAGACAGGGAATACCATCGGCTGGGTGAGATCCGTCAATGTGCGCCACCAATAGTCGAAATTCTGTGACGGTGTTTGCCTCATCTCTGGTAACGAACCGTGGACAACCTCGGAGACTACATTGAAGGATGTTAAACAGCTCTTACACGTAACGATATGTACCCGTTCAATTTGAGTGTACTAAATTTGTATGAGAATATATCAACTAAACGGTGATTTCAAGCAAACATGTTTGTCTTTTTTTCCTTGCCGGACATTCCTGCATCCATACCCCATGTGTTGTCACCTTTAAAACGTCCATGCTGTACACTTTCAACTGTACATAGTGCATTTCCTGTATTTGGTCATTTTCGAGAGGTAAACAATAGTTGCCACGACTTCTCAATCAGCCCTCGTATTTTCCAAGTTCAAAGCAAGAGAATGTTCAAATCTGTATTCTTTACTGCTTTCAATTTCCCAGCGTATAACTAAAATGCATAAGTTTATAAAATTCTTTAGTATCAGTAGAGAGGTGATACATGTAGTAGCAATCAAATAGTATGATTTTCAGAAAACGTGTTCATAAGTTATATGTCCTTCCGAAATCACGTTTTAGGAAGTGTAACAAAACAAGGTTTTGGCCATGGTTATGTCAACGCAGATAAAATTTCTCCTATTCACAATTAGATATTGCTGATACTTTTAATATTTTTCTAAAAATAAAAGAGAAAATTTTTCGAAATATTTTAAGCCAAATAAATTTGTTCAAAATATCTTTATGTAGTGTAAAATAAACAATGATTTGTTTTATTTTATTTTTGTTTATTTTGTTTAAATGATTTTAAAAGCAATTCCTTGCGAGGGAGTGTGATGATGTGCGAGGAAGTGAACGAAACAAAAACTGTCATAGCAATGAACATTTATAACGATTTTGTTCAGCTATAAGTCACAAAATACTGCGAGATATGGTAACCTCGCAGTGGAGAAAATGTGTTATGTGCATCTATGATAATTGGTTTTTCCCTGTAAAATGGTAACGATTATCATTAGATATACATACTTAGTCTACTTTCCCTAAACAAAAATATGCTTAAGAGAAAATTTTGGAGCTCGTGTCCTAAATGTTTATGTAGCAGTTCACGGTTTACCAACAAACTTGGTGCCCTTATAGTACATTTTATGATACCGAACTTCTACTCATTTCTACCATGCTGGGTGCTATTTTTTCTAAATAGTGGTTAGTCATTTTTTTTTATTGTGTGTAATTTTCACAAACCATTCAACCTATTTAAACCAAATGAACCTTATTGAAAGAACCCGCCATTAGCATTAAACGGCAAAACACACGGTGTCGCTGATCTGCCAATGTGGAAGTTTGCGACAAATGAAAAATATATCTCTCGTGTCATATCCCGTTAGCACCTGAACCGATTTCTCACTAATCGGGTATAATTGTAGTGCTAGCATAACCCATTATACAGCACATGGTTTTAATACACCAGGCATTAATTTTGAAATAGTAGCCATATAAACATTTTAGGTGAGATTGCCAGAGCTACCAAATATTTTGACCGATTCGAACCAAACTTGACACGTTAATATTTCCTATTGAGTGCATCACACACAGCTTGTTTAGTCAGCCCTTTTGGGAGATAGAGCCACTTGAAAAATAAAACTTTCAGGTAAAATATCACGAACCACTCAGTTGACCAAAACCAAATTTGACTTAATTAAAGGCAATGGTAACACGTTCTTAAAATATACGGTCTTCATATACGGGGTAGGTATTTCGAAACTTTCGACCAGATAAATATTTAAAGTTAGAATGCCATATCTACCAAATCGTCGGATATTTTTGCAACCAAACGTGGTACACTATTTCTAGTTTCAGCACGAATTAAAAGCAAACAAAAATTCACAGCTGCTTTTTTGAGCAATTTTTAAAAAATTGTATATTTAAAAATGTTATCTTAATTATTACCCCCGGAACCACTCGGTTGATTTTTGCGTGATTTGACACGCAAGTGTGTGTAATATGTATATATATAGGAACACACTGTAAACATACATGGTTTACAATATTAGACAAAAAGTTCGCAATGGTGGCTAAATAACTCCAGGTTTGCATACCATATCCAGCGAATCATTTAACCAATTTTAAGGAAACCCGGTATGCTTGCAGTAACTACTAAATGTACTTAATACGCTTAACTACTTTTTTTTGTTTTCATTTTGCAAGACAATGCCTCCTGAAATTTAAAGCTCATATATACTTAATCAATTCATGTGGCGATATATATATATAATTTTACACTATATCTACTAAACCATTTGAATAATTTCCACGAAACGTTATATATTACCAGTATGTAAGTTACTATTAAAATAATTTTCCGTAAATATTTGAACTAATCATTTGAATAATTTCCACGAAACGTTATATATTACCAGTATGTAAGTTACTATTAAAATAATTTTCCGTAAATATTTGAACTAACCATTAGAGTACTCAAATTCGTAAGGCAACTTCCCCCACATCCTGCATGTAAAGTATTCTATAGGCTGTTCACGGTAAAGAGAGTAGTTTTGAGAACCTAGTTGCTTTTTTATTTCAACCATGTCGTATCATTTAACCATCATTTAAAAATAAATATTGCTGTGCAAGTAATACACAGTATACATAAATACAAAATACACAACAAATCGACGGGCATAACATATTTTGTCACATTTCATCGTGCTCTTAGTTTCTTATGGAATTGTTTAAAGTACAACATTTATTTCTTTAAACAATTAATGACATGTAAATTATTTATAAAACTTTTCTTACTGATATTGCGTTGTAGCATGCCAAACTAGACCGACACAAAAAAAAATTGCTAATTTCGGGTTTTGTATGTAAATTGGAAAAGAAAAGCCTTCATAAAAGTTACTGTCACTTGTATGATTTACATCGACTATGCACACATTTTTAGCTGTAATTTATTTAATTAATTCGTGTGATAACACTTGATTTGTGATACGTTAGCGGGTAAATAAATTTACAATGCAGCTGTGAGAATACTAGAGAGATGTGGAAATTCAGACTCTGTTGTTCTGCACGTAACAGTGGCATAATTTCCTGCCATAAAGTTTCACAGCACTATAAAGTTACAGCAATATAATGACTCAAGAGATATCGCGTCAACTCGCTGTTTTTAATTGTCTTTCTAAGGCATAGAAATACATTTGTATTTCTAAGAAGTATTTTATTAACTTTTTATGTTGTATTCCCTAAATGTCACCAATAGTTGACGTTGGCTATCTTGAAAAATGCTTGGAGACGCAAGATTTACTTAGCACGCAGGTTGGTTTTCTTTCTTTTTCCATCGATCACGTCATTCCATAGGATCCTACGATATCAAGAATTATAATGGGATTTTCACGGCTGAACTAGTAATTTCCTCGAACTTTCTGGGCTTAAAAATTTGATTGGTTTGAGGTATCATACGGCAAACGGACATTACTCATACACGAGCATTAGTTAACAATATTTTTATGAGATTTTAAAGATTTTAATACGATATTATGAAAGAACTTATATCAAACATTTTTATCAGTTTCACGATAGACCAACGATGGTTTGAGTATTTGAGCAATACTTAATATTCTTTGTAGGGAGCACTGGAATAGTTTTTGTAAATTTTTTTTTGTGGTGGCAGACTGCAATGTTTACAAAATTGTTTAATAATAAATACCGGAACATGCCAGTCTAGTTTCACCGATACCATCAATCACGCAGATTATTTTATTAAGTCACATTTTATATTTTAAGGAATTAAATGCTACTTAGCTAAAAATGTGCTTTCAAAAACTTTGTGTTGATGGAAATATAAAATAATTACATTTTTTCGTGAGTCTCGCCTCGTAAACTCAATCATTGTAATTTATTGCCTCATAAGTAAATAATAATTTTATTTATAATTTAATATGTAGCCTATGTTATGAGTCGGACCACCATTGATGTAAATTGATTAGGCAATTTAGGATTCGAAATATTTTGACTGCATTTATTTTGCCTTGCAAGGTTTTCACAATAAATCGCGGAGAAGCTCACTTACTAGATGTATCACATGTGATACTAACATATGTTAAATGATTTACCCAGTTCTGTAACACTCAACGACATTCGTATACCACAGACGAGAAAAATTAACTGACGCCGAATGGTTCAGCAACAGGTCACTTGTACCATTTTGCTACCGAAAGAGACTCGGAAATTATTAAATATTCTGGATGGAATGTATTAAGCGTTTGTAAATCACTTTGACGAATATTTAACTGCAGTAGTTTTAAACAAAAAAAAAACTTACATTTTTATGTGTTTATAAAAAGTGTACGCAATTACCCAGATGCCTTGACTTGTATTTAAACAGTTCCAAACGATTAAGAAGCTTTATAATGTTAGGTTTTAAGAAACTATGTAAAATAAATTAGCTACAGAAATATGACAAGAACTCAAAGTCTAGTAATATAGTATACTTGCAATACAACTGAAATCATGCGTAGAGCAAATGTTGTGCGGTAAGAAAGATGTTTTGAGATTCTATGCTGCATTATATTTGTTATTAAGGAACACGACGATGTTGCAAGGAAACGGGTGCAATTTTCTGGAATGCCCTCAGGTTTTCGGCCATCGAGATAAGTCGAGACTCAGACTCGGAGAGGTTGAGCGCGAGGAGATTAATAAACCACGTCTGAAATTTCCAGGAAGCCGTCAAGATATTTTCCTGCGCTGATAAGGAAAATTTCCCTGCACAAATCGAGGGGGGTGGGGGGTGGATATTTTACCCCGCCTAATTTTTAGGGCAGCGCGCGAGATAGCAAAAAGAAAAGGAGTCGAAGGGGATGGCGGCGTGCCTAGGGGGTTGTAAGGAAGGGGTGGATTTGCCTGTCCGTTGTCCGTGCGCGGCAGGAGCAGCAGGCGTTGATAAGCGGCGCTGGAAATCTTGTCGGCCCTAGGGCCGGCCTCCGCCGGGCTACTACGGTGAAGAACGGCTGCCAGGTGGTTGTGAGAGGGGTGGAGCACCCGGGGGTTGTGCAGGGCCCAGGGGGTGCGGTGGGAGGGTGAAGTGGCGCTGTTCCGCAGCCGGGAGATGCCACGGAGATAGGCGGCAACTCCCGCACGCGACGTCGCCAGCCAGGGTCAAGGTTCAGCGGTCACGACAATCCGACACCTTCCCTTTCCCTTTACCAGACGCTCAAATCCCACAACCCTTTTGGCTCGTAGGCGGGAACTGGGCTTCGCCATGGACAGGGACGGTATGAGTATATGGGTCTTTGTAAAGAAAACTTCACACTGGCTTAAAGCCAGTGCATTCTCAATTTTTCTTACACACCTCCGTAATGAAAATTTACCACCTGTCATTCAAAATAGACGACTACTAAACGAATTTTTTAAAATCTATATGGTTTCAATTATACCTGTATCTTCCAACATGGGATTGACATTATTAAATAACTAGATAATAATTAATTACGACCATGACTACCCTGATTTTTAAATACTGACTCCGGAAATTAAGGCATGGAGGAAAATACGCAAATTCAAGATGGCGAAGATACTTCCTCCTCAAGGCTAGTAATTCCCATTCAGGTCGCCCATCGCCCATGATTAATTTATCACTCTTGTGTGCATCCAGCTTACGCTATGCTTCTCGTTTCACAAGACAGTTCATCCAGCCAACGTTAGGGTATGCGTGTTCGCGCTTCGACACACTCCGAAAATGTTTGTTAATCTTTTTAACATTCCTGAAAATACTCACCTAAAACGTGGTTGTTAAAACTGGTTCCCACAGGTATAATAGTCCCTACGAAGCACTTGGATTTTCACCTTAGCATGGCGTTAGGAAAAAAAACGTAAATATTAGAGCAGAGACCTTTAAGCACAACGGGGCAAGTGCCTGTCTAACTTTTCAGAAAAGATCGATCTATCAACAAAATATGCTTAAAGTGAAGAAAATGCCCAAAGAGTACGTTACGCGAAATGATATTTGTCATTGCGTCGACTGCCATGTTGCGTTAACAATGCGTGTATCTGCCTTTTTCTGAAAAGGTGCGAATTGTTCCCCTTAAACGTTCATTGTTTGCAAATTATATGAATTGTTAAAATTTATTGCACAGAACAGTTTTAATTTCAATGGGCGTCTGTTATTCTCTTTCCAGAGGATGCCCCGAGTCATGGCGACTTAATTATAGTGAAGATATTTGTGCAAATTAGGACTATTTTCGTAGGGAACCCAATGTCAGTAGATGCTAGGCATAGTTATCTAAAAGTAGCCCAGACTTGATGATATTCAGTGCTGACAGTTGTTGTGGACTTAAAGGAAGAAACTTAGCAGTGAGAGGTCAGGTGACCGTGGTGGCCCTGTCAAAAGTATTTTTCCCCAGTCTAGTTGTTACTAAACATTACAATGATAAAATGGAAAACATGGATGTTCAAACGTAGCAGGTTCCCATAATTCTGAAGCTATCTGTTTGCTTACAAGTCAGCCGCATAGCCTCCAGATGTTAGGAAAGCACGTTGTAGATGAAAATGAACGCTGTGGATGATACCAGACTGGATGTTCAGTGTAAAACTTTAGTGACATGTTAGAAAGAAATTCTGTGAATTCTTTTACGGCGAGGCGTGGGCCTAGAACAAACACAGGTCATGAAGTCTGGTTGTTCAATTCACCGCCGCATAAATCGTTCTGCAAACTGAACGAGAGGATGAAGTCAAATGGTCCAAGTTCCTGAATCTTCTAATGGTGAAATTAATGGTAGTCGTGCTTTCAGAACACTTTTCACACTTTGGAGTATCTGGCATGCATGAACTGAGCGATCGCTGACGTATTATTTCACAGCATTTCTACAACCCTTTCTAGTGCCATCTGTTCAAAATTTGGCGTCCAAATACGACATCTCAAGGGCTAGTGTAGTGGATAGAAGAGCCGATAACTGTGCAGTCGTCGTTGGAGTCTCTGGAAAACAGAGTGATGAGTATGTGTTCTGAAATGGAAGCGATCCTTTTAAAGACACGCCGCTACTCGCCTACAGAAACTAACTTTGCCGTATAACGAATGCGTGTCTGCCAACACTGAGTAGACGTCAACGTTCGTGGCGTGTCAGACATACGAAGCGCACTACAGACGAGCGTAGCAAATGATAGACGTAAACTGAATCTAATAACGCAGCGACAAAGCAGCAGCCGTGTGCAGAAACCGAGAGCTGCGAATATGACCTGCATACAGACAGCGTGAATCAGGGCGGCTTAGTAACGTTGTTCAACAGCAAAATATATTTTCCTAGATTTTCAGAACTTTTTAGGGTTTTGTGACATTTATTGTAACTTGATGAAAATACCAACTCATTTGAAAATTGCATTCTTCATGTTTTGATCGTAAATTTGAGTTCTGCGAATTAAAATATTGATTTGTGAATATAAAAAAAAATAAAAATATAAAAAAATGAAATTAAGACAAAGTGTGGTTATCGCTCATGTTTCTCTTGAAGTAACTGGATAATTATAATGCGATTCCAACACTTCTTTTAGCTGCAGTTCGGATTTATATATTTAGATTTTAAATTTTATCTCAACATCATTTAAAACTAAAATACTGGTGAACAGCAAACAAAATTCTCCAAGAAAATATTCTCATGGCATTATCATGACAAAATTTTTTTTTGAGGTGTAGACCATATTTGTAATTTTAATTTTGTTATTTCTACGAAGAATTATATAAATTTTCAATTGCTGTATTTTCTTTTATTAGTTTTTGAGATGTCGTAGTTTTAAACTACTTTCTACGTCCGAACAAAAACCTGTATAATTCGCTAAAAACGAAGAAAACGATTTCAGACTTTGAGCAGACTTAATCCCCCACACATGCTCGGAACGAAATAGCACCTGTGTGGCGTGGTCACCACGATCGCCAGACGTTATGCCAGTCGCTTTGTTCTTATGGGACCACGTTTCAAGCTTGGGTCCACGTCACACCCGCGGGAAACTACGGCATCGTCAGCGTGAAAATACAGCAGGCGTTCAAACACGTCACGAACAGCTTTGCCGTTCTAGAACCAGTCTGCTAATCAACACCACAGTTGCACCCTTCACTGTCAAGCTGAGAGTGGAGTGGAGAGATTCGCGCGGCTCTTAACGGCGAGGTCTTCAGAGCCGATGTGGGTAAAGTGTGATGAGTATGGAGCAGCGCCGGAATGAGAGGGGAAGGGGAAACGGGAGATATCCGAGTAAAAAACACCCGCCAACCAGCACCATCGTCCGGTACGATTCCCACATGCGAAAACCAGGGAGTGATCCTGTCGGGGATTGAACCCAGTTCGGTTTGGTGGAAGGCGAGCAGGCTAACCGCTCAGCCACCGCGGCCCATATTATTTGCTTTATTACTCATTGTTTTAATTCTGATCAGCAAACGTTCACGGGTATATCCCCGCCATCAAACTACTTTTACATTGCCCTCTTATAGTATGTATTAACGTTTCCTTCCGCCTTCTTTTCAGATGTTAAATAAATCAACTGACCTCACATTACATTACCAAATTTAAGAATATGTTATAATCGCGTCACGAGTGAGTCGTCACTTAAATATAAATGTTTCCTGGCAGCGGGTAGATTTGAATTTGGCGCTTCTAGGTGAGTGAACACTGTACTATTACTATAAGTTCTGTCAAACCAGGTGTATGTTGTATATTTTTAGCATTTAGTATTTAGTATTATATACTAGCTTGTTTTTATTTTTATCTTTTATGTATATATTTTAAGTATTTAGGTTGTAATTTTAGAGTATGTTGTTTGGGTCGCAGGTCATGTCGTAGCGACAAGTGACCGCACGTTTTCAAACCCCGCCCAGGTAAAGGCAATAGCCAACAATGGGCCAGTCGCTTTCTCTGCGTGCTTTTCTCTTGACAAATCCAGTGAGTGTTTTGAAATCGCTGGGAGGAAACGGTTTCTTACATTTTTCAACCAATGGGAACGAAAGCTGGATGGTCTTCCCTTAGGTTAAAGGGCATTCAGAATAGAAGAACAGATATCTAAACGCCAAAAGAACCGCTCGCGTTACCCGACCGTATCGCACCATTGCTGTGCGCGTCATGTGACCGTACAACCTGCCACCCGGCCGTGCAACCTGCCACCTGCCCGTACTGTCTGCCACCCGGCCGTACTGCCTGCCACCCGGCCGTACAACCTACCACCTGGCCGTACTGCCTGCAACCCGGCCGTACAACCTGCCACCTGGCCGTACTGCCTGCCACCCGGCCGTACAACCTGCCACCCGGCCGTACTGCCTGCCACCTGGCCGTACTGCCTGCCACCCGGCCGTACAACCTGCCACCCGGCCGTACTGCCTGCCACCCGGCCGTACAACCTGCCACCTGGCCGTACTGCCTGCCACCCGGCCGTACTGGCCACTTCAGACACAGCGGCGTCTGGCGAGAGGAGAATGGAAGAGGTTCCAGGAACAGAAAATGCACTGGGGAAGCAAAAGGGGCTTACCTGCGGTTGCTACTCTGTTAGAGACAGCTCAATATTCTTTTTGTAAAATGCTTCGGTCAACATAGTTTATATTTACAATACATGGGGACCAGTGTGATTCAACGCATGTAGTTAACGAGTGCTTTCACGAAAAAATGGGATTTTTTTTTGTATAAAATCTATTTAATTATATGCACATATATTTCTGATAGATTCCGTACGAAATTAATTAAATTAACTTTTATTGTTGTTGTTTATTAACGCAGAGGAAATATGTGAGGCGTTTTGTTATGAAATTGTACACTTATAGATGACAATTTCGGGATTGAAGCTGCAAAATTGGCTGCAAGTATGGGCTGAGTGATCTCGATAATAATGCTCGTTGATCTGACACGAGAATATATACATGTCAGTTATGATAATTAGACACACAGACACTTGAATACATTTAAGTATGAAAACCTTCCGATATATTATCCCAATACTGCATGCAATATGCGACTCAATTTTATATATCATATTGAGACACGCTTTTGAAATATTGTGTGACCTGTTGTTGTAAGAAGCGATATCCAGTAGCCTAAATGTGGATTTATAGTATAATATTATATAGGCATGCATAATCTCTTACTGAACTGCCCGAAAAAAATATATTTTGTGGTATCTCTACAATGGGAAATCTGCGTGTCAGATTTTAAATGTTTTTTCACAGAAAATCTCAAATTACCCCCAATTTTTAAATCTTTATTAAGTGATTTTCCTAAAATACGAGAAAAAATTACATCGTAAAATTTTGTACCATCAAAAAATTTCTAAATTTCAGCACAGTCTTACAAGAGGCAGGACTTTGTCTACAAAACACTTTTTTAATTAAACGATGTTACGTAGATGCTACAATAAGCCAATAGAGTGATGCCAACTTTACTCCAGTAAGGCTTTTTATATTTTTTAATGTTGTTATTCTACCTGTATGAGTATTGATTTTAGTATTTAAATGAGCTGCGTAAATATAATCGATAGTTGTTTAAGCGAACGTCATTTACTGGTTAGAGTTACAAACACATTCTAGACTACCTACTAGCTGTGATCAGGTGGCATGCCTGAACTTACCTCGTCTCCGTTATTACGTAATAAATTAACAAATTGTTTAATAAATGTAATTAACCAATCCAACACCCTGCGAATGCAAATGATTGGAAAGCTGCAAGATGACATTGATGCCCTACAACTTTGGTGTGTAATTAATAGCATAATATGTAACCCAATAATATTCAATCAAAATATTGCACATGAAAACTATTTTTATAGTGTGTAAATATTAAATCAATAATAAACTTATCAAACAACGAAAGTTGGGTTCGGGATAGTGGTATTTTATGAGATTCTAAGTTATATATTTCACAAGCACGTATATCTGTTATATTTCATACAAAATATCTACACAAGACGTTATGCACACAAGTGAGTCAATATTATGCTTGTTTCTATACTTGCACGTGCCAAATTATAATATACTGATCTGTATTATGGGCGCCATTACTGAAACACACTCGAATTGACTTAAAAATTTATACATTAAATAATAAAAAATGATTCATAAGATATTACAGGCCGGTGTTTTTTTTTTTTTCAGTTGTACTAAAAATCTCACTAAATATAAAACACAGTCTTTAAAGAAAAGACGTACAGCACTATATGTATTTTTAATATAAAAAGTAATTGTTCTGTTTTGGATAGAAATGTGATTAACAAGCAGGAAGCAAGGCCGGCGCGTTCATAAAGGCGAACTCAGGCGGCCAGAAGCTGAGGGCGACAGGACGGTCAACGGAATATCTAACATTCTTTACAGTTCGGTTATAAAAATCTATAAAATTATTCGTATAACGGATTGGATCATCATAAAGGTAATTTAAATTAAATAATTATTTATATTTTCTAGATATTTGTTGCAATATATCATTGGTGGTGTTTAATAATGCAGGGAAAGCCTACCCGGTATGTATTTGAATAGTGTGTAAAGCTGGAAAACTGCTGACTCGTGAAGACTACAAAGGCTATTAATGTTACTGAGATGTGTAGTGAGATACAAGATGTTGCAAGAAAGGTGTCTCAGAAAGCAAGATCATAGGACATTTTAGATTACATTTGTAAGTCCATCTTACAAGGTAATGTAGCACCCACATTTTACTCGTCTTTGTGAATATCTAATCAATTTATGTATTTTTCACACTGTCAAACATAATATTTTTATGTATGCAAATTTCAATAATTTTCGATTTTTTATTTAATTTATTATTTTCCAATTGCGGGATTTTTAACTTTAGATGTACCGACGGCCATATAACATATTTGAATGTGTTAGTAAGCTAGATTATATTTTTTGTATTTATATTTAGGTGATATTTATTTCATATTTTTGGCCTCTATTGTTAATGTTTCAGGGATTATGTATTTATATTTGTAGCTCCGTTTCGAGACATATTCAATGGTTTTTAGTACGTTAGGCCATTGGAGTAGATCGTTTTAGGTAATTTTAAGTTGGAAACCTTCCGATTGGCTGGCAGGTTTAACCCTGCACTAGGATTGGCTGGCTATGAAGGATGTGGTTAGCATGCGCCAGTCAGTAAGGGAGATCGCTCTCTCCGCCATCAACATCCGACGAGGTAGGATCTATATCAGGACGCTCGCCCGAAGTGGGAGAAGCTTAAGTGTGAAATTAGTTGTTAATGTGTCCGACACTCCCCATGTTTCCTTTTGATATTATCTGGAATCCGCGATAAAGACGAGTTGCCATGAAACCCCTTTCTCGTAGTAGAATTAGGAGGTAGCTAGTATTGGCTACGACGCTGGTATGTGAACGGGTGGTTCACGTATTAAAACGCCCTACACACTGATTTGTATCTGCAGTGGGAGAAGACTGCTTCCTATCCTGTTCCTGCCTAGTGAATTTGATACCTACGAGAGCAGAAACCTTCTACAGATAAGAAGTATTTGTGTTTTCCACTTAAGTAATGGCGAAACCCATAGATTATTTTTGTACTGGAAGGTCTGGAACGACGTCATTTTGAAAAGCGCCAGAAACACATTTTCCAGCAGGCTTCAACTTCGGAAACCCTAAGGAAGAGTTTATTGTTTTCCCTGAGATTAACGAAGTACATTAATGCAAGATCATAAAGATTGGTCCAGAAACAGTATAATTTTGAAATTTTTATTCTTACACTGAGCTATGAGCTGTAAATATATTTCAAGTTTTTCATACTTTGTTAATGCGTATGGTGCATTTTAGAACGACCACTATCCAACGGCAGTTGAGCATTTCTCTGAATTTCCTAGTTGATATTACCATCTAGGGTGTTCAAGCTTAGTATTATTATAGCATTAGTGAATTGAGTACTGGAGCATTAGGGAATTGAATACTGGAAAATAGCAATTTCATTGAAATTCTTTATGCTGAAACAAAACGTGATGAGTTAGGTTTTTGTAATACGTAGTCGCTTCGCCCTCTTCCTATCTCTTCAATGGCAAAGATGTTTTTCCTAAAGTGGCTACACTTAAGTTGTTATTTCAGCTCACATGCACATGGTATGCGCACCGGCAGAGCTCTTACTAGGTTTGTAAATCATCTGAGTGCTTGCTGCTTACAGCCTGTGGAGGACCGAGCTACAGTTACCTCACATGTTATTTACCAGATCGTTACTGTGTGTTCATCTGTTCCTAATTACTTACATTTTTTCAATCACCTCTCAAATAATCAAATTTAATGTAATGTGGCTAGAAGTGACAGTAGTACATGTTCCTAGGCCTAACTCTGAAACGTATGCAGATTGATTTATTCATAGGTTGCGTGGTATCCATATTCACACTATTTATTGCACAAGTATTGTTCTGCTTTGGATAGAAATGTGATTAAGCAGGAAACAAGGCCAGCGCTTACATATATACGTACACCTTCGCAACAAACTTGGAACCCTTACGAGCCACTATTTTGCCTACGTTCTGAGTTGTGTCATATGCTTTATAAATTGCCGCCCTTATGAGAGGCCTTTCATTTATATATACATTACCGAGCTTACATTACATAATAGCAATGTGAGTGATTTATTTGCTTATTTGGAATTTTGCTGAAACTGCGTTTGTCTTTAGTTACCAGTGAGTGCAGTTTTTCTGAGGTACAATTGACTAAAACACACATCCACTCGTCTATGAAAACAGGAGACTAGCAGAATTTCAACTTATACTTATAGAGCAAATCATTGACTTAAGTAAACCAATTTAAAATTTTACAGAGCTGAAGGCAGAAAATTAATTATTTAACTACTTAGCAATTTTATTGTTGTTTCTAATAGACTGTGATAATAATCTTGCATTTATGAGCTTTTGTTCAACATCTGCACTCCGATAATGTCGTACTATTGACTACAATATATATATATATAACATATAATAATAAGTATATAAATTTTTACTATTTATTTGATTATGTATGTTTTTATTTATTCGATTTAGAACTACGTAATTAATTTATATTTTTAATGTTTTGAAAGTATACAGATAAATTTAAAAAAGTGCATTAGAGTAGTAGGGTTTGTTTCGTTGATGGCCAAGGGCGTGGGCACAGGATGGCAGGATTCGGCCGCCGCCATGGTGTTACGTCACCGTCCGCTATCTTGGATGTCATTGACCCTAACCCATGAACTTTGACCCTTGACCTTGATCACGGCGACTTATAACCCCTAAAACCCCAAAAAATGGTAAAACAAATATTCTAAAAAATTATAAAAAATTTCTCACAAAACATTTGATTAAAAAATCGTTTAAAAATAAAAAATCGTTAAAAACGTATGACTAGAAATTATTTAAAAATTAGTTTAAAAATTTATAAAATAAGCCAGGAGCCCACCGCTCGACATCACGCTCTTTCACCCCAATTACCCGTCCGTCATCTTCGACAAATATGACCTTTGACCTTGAGCTTCGACCCCGAAAAATTCAAAAAATTACAAACAATACCAGAATTTCATTAGTAAAAATCCTGATAAATTTATTTAAAGTGCATGATCAAATTATTCAAAAAATCATTAACAATCATTTAAAAATTCCAGTCCCCGGAGACCATATATACAAACTAATTCCCTTTTCCCCATAAAATTTCTCTTTTTTTCCTTTAAAATTCTACTTTTTTTCCCGAAAAATTTATAGAAAAACTTACACTTACACTTATTTGAGAAAAACTTACATTTTCGGAGGTCCCAGCACCACCAATTACTCACTTCCGTTCGACTCCAGCAGACCACAAATACCCTCACCCCCACTCCTCCCACCTAAACTCATTCTATTGTATGCTGCCATTTTTTTTCACGCATCATTTGTGTATGTGTTACTGAAGGCTGTTATGTTCGGAAGCAGCCATCTTGCTAGGTGCAGTCCTCCATGTTTTTTATTGTCATTTGTTTTATAGATTTTCATCTCACCTTCATGCAACAACCATATTAGATTTCATATGTTTTCATCACCTATGTATGACAAGGGGACAGCCATATTTGTTTATGTGTTTAAAGTTTAGGTTGCACTGACAGCACCCACCATTGTTTTTCATTGGCTAATTAGTCACCTTCATTCCATATCCTCCACATTGGATTCTATTCTCCTGCTATCAGCCTGTACGGAATGGTGACATTGACCATTCCTGCAAACTACTTAAATTTATTTATTTATTTTTTGTTTATTCTTAAATGAGTGTATTTTTAAAATATTTCTTATATATAAAGCGGGGAGGTTTTTTGAAGTAAAACACAGCATATCTTTTCAAATAAAATGCATTGTACACAAAATAAAATATACAGGTTCATTAATCTTCTTCGGTGTTCGCCGCTCTATGTCCGCCCCGACGAACCAGGAATTGAAGCGGGCAGGGAAACACAACCACTTGAAGTACGCCCATTCCATTATAACGTTTCGGCACCTTCTCGAACCTTGAAGCAGGCGATGTTCGAATACGACTAAACAGTTATAGTGTGCATACAGTCAGCTGTGCTCATGACAGTATTTTGACGATATTGTTACGGCAATTGTAATATACATGCCGGTCGTGAAGTATCAGGCAGAATGCGTACGTGGTGACAGGAATATTTCCATATGTCTTATGCTCCATTCCCCTCCAGGTCGAGTGGCGGGAAATTTACCGCACGTAGCTCGGAGCTATGGCTCGTCAAGGAAAGAACTATCGACATGACTGATGGTTTCCTCAAGGAGTATAGCCTTTTATACAATCACTTGTACGAGCGAACCAGGAAGTGAAGGCACAAATGTCCGCAGTTCCACATGTTAGGCAGCTGCTCCATTTCGTAATTGTACAATATTTTGTTATATTTCAAATACTTGCGGAATTCGGGCGGAGGACGTAAATTCCCGAAACTATTATAATAGTCTGCTATCTTATCCCTTTTTACAAACGCAACCCGTTGTGTGCTGGGCCCTGCTGTCGTATCCGGATTAATTACGGCACATTCGTGTCTCTTGGGATTAACGACAAAATCATCACACATAAACACTCCTCTAAAATTAGTTATTTTCAATTTGTATGCAAATAGTTCCAAATCCACATTCGCGAGTGCTCGTTTCGGTAGATATTTCATTATTGTCCCTTTCTGCTGCATCGATTTTGAACAGTTCCGCCTCCTACTAGGTATGGCCTTAGGTAGAGGGCTTGCCAGTTTTTTGTCCATGACGATAGCTTCCATGTTTGCATTGTGTCTTTGTACCACGAACAACTACTTCCGTTCGTTAGATGCTGTGTGACAGCTCGGGCAATACCACTCGTGTCCAATTAGGCATCCGAGGCCCCCGAGTGCAGACAAATAGATGGAGAAAATCCACCGGTAGATATTATTTTAGTCTTGCAGGCTTGTCTTCGTTTTGTAACAGCTTTTATTTTCACTTGTTTATTTCTTTTACTCTTATCACCCATGCCCAGCTTCACTTTGGCGTTCATCAAGTTGGAAACACCCTACGCTGCAATTTTTTCTCCGAGCCCGGCATGTGATGATTTTCTTATTTCGTCCCCCTTCTGTGCGAGTATCTTGTCTGCTCGGTGTCTGGTTTGCAGATCCTTGTGCTGGGAATAGGCGATGTCACGCTGCTTGCATGCTTCGTTCAGGGCGTTTATGCTAATCTTGTTGCATAGCAGCATTTTATCTAGCTAGATTCCTGGCCCGCAGAACCTGTATCCGGGAATATGCAGCTAGAACGGTAGATTTTTGATCAGCGTATCGACAACCCCGCTTCCAGCTACGGTCTTACCTCTTCAAGGCATCGCGGTGAATTGAGTGAGAAAACTATAAATACGACCCTTTTATACATTTTCGTTTCAGTATCATTCTAGACTTGGAACAGTACGGACGTTTCGCATATTCCAATATGACATTTCAGTGCGAATTCTGCCAGAGACGGTTTACTCGGAGTGATAGTTTGAAGAGACATTCTAAAATGTGCTTAGTGTCATCAAGAGGCGTATATATACTACCTCCCCCTCCTACTAATTTTCCTCATCCTCCTCCCCCCCCCCCCCCAATGTATGAACATAAACCAAGCAGACGAAAATAGTATACAGATAGTCAAACAAGATGTTACTCTGCTCATACGATATCATGCCGAAGATTAAGCTATCTCCCACGAATTGCGACATGGAAGCCTATTTCCGGATACAGTAAAGTGCATAATCACTGGACCATCAAATTTCGGGAAAACGTGCGTCCTACTGAGCCTGCTGGAAGAAGAGAATGGTCTTTGGTTCGAGAATGTATACCTATATTCTAAATCTCTCCAGCAACCGAAATACCGGCGGTTGGCACGAGTACTACAGGCCATAGAAGGCATGGGTTATTTCCCATGCAGCGATAATGAAGCCGTCGTACCTCCGAGCGAAGCACTGTCAAACTCGATATTTGTCTTCGACGACATTGCCTGCGAGAAACAAACTTGTATTCAAGAACATTTTAGCATGGGACGACATTCATACGTGGACTGCGTGTACCTCGAACAGACTTATTCGCGCATACCCAAACAGATGAATCGCAATAATGTGTTGGTGCTGTTTCGCATGGACGACGCTAATTTATGCCACGTTTACGACTATCACGTTAATACGGACATGGCGCTATCAGATTTCAACCATGTGTGCATTGCGCTGGACAGAGAAATACAGATTTTTGACGACTGTAAAGGACTGTCCTCTATAAAATGGAAGGTACATGTGCGGGTTAGATCATTTCATCGCCAGCTGTCGACAATGAGTTACAACATATCAATATTCGGGCAAAGTATCCTTAAGCTGCGTCTTCACAATGACGAAGATGGAGGTTGTCTCATACTAGTAAATGATGAAACGTGTGATGTTGGTAGAAGAATAATTCGAAATGTTGGTGAACCCGAACGATCCGGGGATTATGCTTCTAAACATTTCGTCGTCGAAACTGACAATGACATCATCTTAGAACTGCGCAGTTTGTTGGCTGAACAAACGGAGGTGAGTAATTGGTGGTGCAGGAAGGACCTCCGGATATGAAAGTTTTAAAAATAGATTTTTTAAGTTCTATTATTTTTTTCGGGACAAGAATGTAATTATAAGGGGAATTTTATAGGGAAAATGAAAATTATTAGGGAAAATTGTCGCCGGGTATCTAATTTTTTTAATTATTTAGAAATTCTTAATAATTTTTATAATAGATTAGTAATAAGTATATTAATAATTTTTTGCTAATATATTTCTTGGTATTTTTTGGAATTTTTTGAGAATTTTTGCTTTGTATTTTATTTTGGGGGGGGGGGGGCAATGGTCAACGTCAATGTTAAAGAACATATGGGCAAATATGGTGGACGGGGTATCGTAATGACAGAGCATGACGACGGGCGGCCGGCTCTTGGCCTTTTTTTTATAAATTTTATAACGAATTTTTAATTTTTTAAACAATTCCTTAATGCAATATTTTACAATTTTGTTATTAATTTTCTCAATTTTCTGAGTTTTTGGGGTCAGAGGTTACGGAGGTCTCGGTCAAGGTCGATGGTAAAAGGTCATGGGTTAGGGTCAATGACATACAATATGGCGGACGGTGACGTAACAACATTCTGGTGGCCGCATCCTGCGATCCTTCACCCCACGCCCTTGGCTGCCAAGGAACAAAACCCTACTACTCATTATAAGAATTTTGACTACTAGAAATTAGTGTTACCCAAGACGAATTTAAGAAAAAAGTTGCGAACGGGAAAGGAGGGAGGAGGCGTCTTTCGCCTAGGACACGAGGTTATTTTGCACCAGCCATGGCAGAGTGTGTTGACAAATACGAACTACAATGTATTACGTTGTGCTCTTATGTTTTTGCGCTAGTAAGAAAACTATAAGTGTAATCTAGTAAATTGCTGTCTGAAACATTTGTAAAGCCTATGTTAATTTTCTAACTACATTTATAAATCCTACCAAATTAAGCTATATGTCTCCGGTACATCTTATCGCAACTAAGTATTGTTTTCTAAGTGCGTTATTTATGTAACTCCGAATCATGCTCAGTAACTATGTAAGTAGTAGGCATATGGGGAAACGGTTACAAGGGCTCGTACAGGAGGCGTGAGACGCCGGCCACCATGTTGGATTACGGACTTCCCTCTCTGTCATTCCGGTAACTTGACAGTTATCACATAACATCTCATATTTTAGCACAAATATGCTTTAAAATTTTCCTTTTTTTCCTTACAAATTTCCCGTTTTCCCTAAAAACTTGCCGATTTTCCTTAAAACGGAACAATCATAGTTGTGGCTGAAACATCCTCAATGTAGCTAAGATACGCTAAACTCAGCCACATAATCACCTTGGCACCTCCGGTAGCCTATCCAATGAGTCACCGCCACACCTTGGTTAGTCTAACCACTGAATCACTGTGGCACATTGGGTAGTCTAGCCACCGAGAGAACGCGGCATCTTGGGTAGTCGAGCCACTGAGACACTGCAGCACACTGAATAGTCTAGCCACTGAATCACCACGGCACCTCTGATAGGCTAGCCACTGAGACACTGCGGCACCTCTAGGTAGTCAAGCCACTAAGTTAACGTGGCTCCTAATCTAACCTAGTCACTGAGACACCGTGGGAACTTTGGTAGTCTAGCCACTGAGACACCGCGGCACCATGGGTATACTAGTCACCGAGACACCGCGGTGCCTTAGGTAGTCAAGCCACTGAGACACTGCAGCACCTTGAGTAGTCTATCCACTGAGACACTGCGGCACCTTGGGTAGTCTGAACACTCAGTTACCTCAGCAACTAATTTAGTCTGGCCACAAAGACACCACTGCACCTCATCTTATCTAACCACTGAGACAACGCAGTAACTTGGTTAGTCTAGCCACTGAGAAACCTCTACACCTCATTGTTGTTTACCCACTGAATCACCGCGGAAACTTAGGTAATATAGCCATTGTATCACCGCGGCACCTTTAGGTTTTCTAGCCACTGTATGACCGCAGCACCTTGGGTAGTCTACCCACTGAGACACCGCGGAACAATGGTTAGTTTATCCACTGAGATAACGCAGCACCTTTGGAAATCAAGCCACCGAATCACCACGGCATTTGTATAGCCACTGAGACATCGCAGCACCATTATGTTGTCTAGCCACTGAGTTAATGCGGCACCTACGTTAGTCTAGTTCATGAAACACAGTGGCACCTTGGCTGGTCTAGGCACTGAGACACCGCGGCACCTTTTGATTTTCTAGACAATGTGACACCGCAACACCTCAGATGATATTGCCCCTGAGACACAGCAGCACCTTTTGATTGTCTAGACAATGTGACACCGGGGCACCTCAAATGATATTGCCACTGAGACACAGCAGCACCTCAGGAAATATAACCACTGAGACTATGCGACACCTCTGGTAATTTAGCTACTGAGACACCAAGGCACCTTGGGTTGTCTAGCCCCTGAGACAGCACAACACTTTGGGTAGTCTTGCTAATGAATCACCGCGGCACATTGAGTAGTACACCCACAGAGTAACCTGCAGTGAGATGCAGTTCCGATAACGGAGCTGCACAAAGTGGTGAAGGAGCAACATCTGGTATGGGCTGATGCAGGAACCTCACCTGCTCAGGGGAAAAGTACCGACTCTCCAAGGTCATTTCGCTCTTTTCGGAGAAAACCCAATGGCGGGAATCTGGGTATGTAACCCAGAGATAAACTATGTTCCGATTGATGCGCTATCAAACATGCATCATGCGTGTGCCAGATTAGAACTGGGGAGAGGGAGTATAATGATTGTGTCGTCGTACTTCCAACCTTAGGGCCCAATCGAAAGACACCTAGGTCAGTGGGAGAACATTCTGACGGGAGCCGATGAAAACAGAGTGATATCAGGTACAGATATCAACGCCAAGTTGTAACTGTGGAATTCCCCGAGGATGGACGAGGGCAAAGAGGAGGCGATAAAGTACCTCATGGAGACAGACCTGCAGGTTGTGAATATACCAGGACATGTGGCCACCTATGTGTCCCCTGCTCATGATACAGTCATATCTGGACGTAACTGTGGCGACAACACAGGCTGCAAGTAGTATTGGGGGATGGAGAGTCCCAGAAGAGGTAGAATCAGACCATCGGATGATCCTGTTCCCCATCCAGTTGAATGGAGAGAAGTTGACCAAACCAGAACACCCCCGTTATGTAACAGCCAAAGCTGACTGGCCATTGTTTGACAGAGTGCTGCTCCATGGTCTGAGGGAATATAGAAAGGATAGACCCCTGTTGCCACTGGATCTGAGGGCTAAAAGGATGGGGAAGATGGTGATGGCTGCCTGTGACCAGGCCAAACCCAAAACCCAGAGAAAGGTTGCTCGTCATCCCTGGCGGGACGATGAGCTCGAAGCCCACAGAAAACCGGTCAAATACCTGAGGAAGCGGTTTAAAAGAACCTACCGCCCAGCACAAAGACAACAAGCAGTGTGGCAGTACAATGTCGCCACGACCCAGTACCGGAGATTGCTCCGAAAGAAACTGCAAATAGAGTGGAGAGAGCTAGTAATGGATAGGGGGAACCAAGACCCATGGGGAATGGTCTACCATATGGTGACAGGAAAGGTAAGGGGCTCAGAGGAGCTGCCAGCCCTTGAGGCTGATGGACATCTTCTGCAGTCCTCGAAAGAGATCACGAGGCATATGCTTAAAACACTATTGCCGGATGAAACTATGGTAGGGGAGCCCGAGTATCATGAGAGAATCAGGGCCGTACAGCAGAGTCGAGTAGAAACATTGGAAACATCACCTTTCTCGACACAAGAGCTGGACTTGATTGTCAGGAAAACTAAGCTCAAGAAAACCCCAGGACTAGATGGCATGACAGGGTAAATGCTCCTTCGGGTATACACTAGTATACGGCAGGACTTACTTAACCTGTTTAGTGACTGCCTCAAGGAAGGAATTTTCCTTTCAGGGTGGAAGAAAGGCCTCCTTATAGTTATCTATAAGGGAGGAGGGAAAAACCCGAGAAATGCTAAGTCGTACCGGCCCATAACTCTTCTGCCTGTATTGGGGAAGACGTAGGAACGTCTAGTAAATCACAGACTGATGCAGTCCCTGGACCTGGTCCAAGGAATACATCCCAGGCAGTACGGCTTTATGAAGGGGAAACGCATGGAGATGGCAGTTATGGACATGGTTAATTAGGTGAAAACCTACAATTTAACGTATATCTTGGCGACATCCCTGGACATCTCGGGAGCATTTGACAATGCGTGGGGGCCTCAGATTCTGTGGCAGCTTCGCTTGTTGGAGTACCCCAGGAACATCTATGGAATAATCGAGCGCTTCCTGGCAAATCAAGCGTGCGTAACGGATATAGGGACGCACAGGGAGAAGAACGTACTGACCAAGGGCTGCCCGCAAGGATCGGTCCTTGGTCCAATCCTCTGGAACGTGATCTTCGAGGGACTGCTCCGGCTGGAATTACCTCAAGGATGCATGGCATATGGATACGAGGACATATTGACCGAGATAAAATATCTAGGAATGATACTGGAGAGTCGGCTCGTGATCCATGCTCATGTACGCTACATGGTGAACAATGTTGTGACGATGTTCCACAGGCTCAGAGCGGTGGCTCCTGCGAACTGAGGACTCGGCTACCGGATGCTAAAGCTCATGTTCAGGTCTGTGTTCCTGCCCATCCTCATGTACACATGTGGGGAGTGGTTCCCAAAGGCGGAGAGAGTCCATGGTAAAAGAATAATCAACATTGCGCAAAGAGTTCCACTGTTGGGGATAACCAAGCCTTATAGGACAGCTTCAAGTGAGGTTCTCCAACTGGTTGCTGGAGAGATCCCTCTGGATCTGCTGGTGGCACAGAAAGGTGAAATTGCCGAAGGAGAAGACTGGGAGAAATCTCCCCAGCAGACCTGTAGGCAATGAAGGAAGCCACAATAACAGCTTGGTAGACCAGATGGGATCTGAGTTATATAGGCAGACTCACACATGAAATATTTCCAAGTGTCCGGGAAAGGCTGCGGCTGAAGAAATGGCTCGAAGTGAGCCATTATTCAGCACAGTTCTTGACCGGACATGGAAATTTCAGGCCGAAGCTGTTCTCTATGACCCTGATAGAGGATCCCATGTGTGTGGTGTGTGGGGTGGAATACACCCCACGCATGCACTGGAGTGCCCCAAGAGTGAAGACCAGAAACTTGAATTCGAGGGGAACCACATGGACCTCTCCATCTCGGGGACATACTCCGGGACAGGAATACTGCCAAGGAGGTACTGAAGTACTTAACAAAGATTGGAAAGAGAAGGGAAGAGTTTGACGTCTGGTGGTCGGATCGCCGGTTGAGCCGGGACCTGGACAGTTCGGAGGAGGCGGAGACTGTGAACAATGATGAGAACCATGAGGGGTGATCACATCTTCCCAGTCATCGTTCTGGATGAAGAGGGTGGCCCTCAAACCTCCCTTTCCCCTCCAAGGCAAAGAGACCTAGCAAGGGAGCATGAGATTGTGAAACCCCCCTCCAAGAAAGAAGCAACTCGGAAAAGGGGAAATGAGTTGCCAAAGTCTAGGTCGATAATGCGAGTTATTGACGTGGAACCTTACCGATCAAGTGGTCAGGGTCAGGAGGAAGAGGTTACATCTGGATGGCCTTGTACATGGAACCCTGTGGTAGATTGGCTGGACGAAAAGAGCATGGTGGATGCATCTGTGTAGGCCTGGCCTGCACAGGCAGATCCGGAGGACCCACAGTGGTTGTACGAGAAAACCACCAGGGGAGCGATGCTTACCAGGCTAGAAGATCCAGTCACACTGCATCCGCTCTGGTCCCGGTCGTGAAGAAAATGGAGGAGGGGGGGGACAGGATTCTGTTCCCTAAGATTGAAACCCTGGACAGGATTGTCGTTGCCCAGGCATGCCTGACCACAAAACCGGAAGAACTGTTAACACTCCCCAAGGAGTGTTACTGGCGAAGGGGTGAAAGGTTAGTTTAATCTGACATCCTTAAGGATGATATCCGTACATACGGGAGGCGTACCTTTGATTACAGTAAGCCCTTCATTGGATACACTGTGGTCAGGTACTAGTCCTTCAACCACGGTTGGCAAACTTTCCAAAGATCTGGAATCGCCACACCAAAAAGTGACATGCCCCTCCCTAGGGAGGGGCCTGGCCAGGCATGAGGAGGAGCGAGGGGAGGGAAGACTACAAGGTACCTGTAAGGACCTTAGGCAGAGAAGGAAGAACTGGAAAGGAAGAAAACGAGGAAATCTCCCCCACACGCCTCCAACTGTCCGGCCAGAAATACCGGATAAGACAATATAAACCTGGATGTGACATTTTAACCCAATTATGACAACCCGGATGCAACTGACTTGTGCAGTGCACCAGAGTTTGAACAATGACAATGGTCGATAGTACTTGTTTGCGTTTTAACGTTGCAGGACACAGGCGTGGAGTCAAGATGGCGAATGGTAATATGTAAGTGTGTGTGCGCATGAGTGCCGAAACGGAGTGAGCAGTTTGGATTCGAAAAAAGCTCTTTGCACTAGGGGCCAAGGTGGCGGGGGATGTTTCCGGTAACCGGGCATCCCCCAAAACTAAGCCTGCACACTGCCCGGGCGCACTGAGCCGAGAAAGCAGTTAAAGGGTATATCGCCATGCTTAATTCATCGGTGAAGGACAAGCGCAGACGCGAACAGTTAATGTTTAAATCAGTAGTTTAGTGTAGTTTTCTTTTAATCTTTCGGACAGCATGGCGGTTTGAAAATTGCAAAGTTCCCGGTGGTACCTGAGATCAAAAGAGCCGAATTACCTTTTTGCTTGTGGGGGCTAAAGTAGCTTGGCTAGTAAGCAGAACTCCAGGTATGACCTTTTCATAGGTATCAGCCACCTGGAGGGGAGGTTTGGAGAGGCCAGCGCCGGTTCCACTGGGAACTTTGTCACTGAGAGAACGCTGCACCTTTAAGTTGTCTAGCCACTGTGGCACTGCGGCACCATTATGTTGTCTAGCCACCGAGTCAACGCGGCACCTTTAAGTTCTATCTACTGAGACACCGCGGCAGATTTTGATTGTCTAAATCTGTTTCACCTCGGAACCTTTTGTTGTCTATCCTCTATGTCACCGTGGCAATTTTTGGTTGTCTAGCCACTGAATAACCGTGGCAACCTTTTGGTTCTTTAGACACCTGAGGCACCGCGGCACTTTGGGTTGTCTAGCCACAGTAACACCGCGTACCTTGTGTAGTCTAGACTCATAAATCTCCGCGACACCTTGGGTAGTCTAGACACTAATTCATTGCGGCACCTCGGGTAATCTAGCCCTTAGGTGCCGCGGCGACTTAATGGCTAGACTACCCAAAAGTACTGTTCAGTTGGCCGATGAAATACTGACAAGCAAAATTGTTTTAACATTTGTGGAAAGAAAAAGTTCTATAAAAACTATGAAAAGAACATTCTGCACATAATTTATATAGTAATATAATCTCCGGTCATGGTTTGTTGTGGTGGGAGGGGGAGGGGAATGATAACTCTTAATTGAATGTGTAACCCTAAGAGTGAGGTAGATTTGACCCTCTCCATTCGCCTTACTCTGGGGGTTTACTCGAAAACTTTATAGAAGACCGAACCCTTTCCACATTGCAGGTTAAAGACTGTTCGTTTTATGTCTTAAATATTAATAGAAGAAAACTTCACAAATACGAACTTGCATACAAATGTTATCAATAGTTATCTTACACAGTTACTTCTAATCATATGAAACACTTTACACAGCTTAAATGAGAAAACGAATTACTGAAATTTCGATTTCTTTTCTTTCAACTTGGTGGGGCATTTCAGTGCGCCATATGAAAATAAATTTATTATTATTACTATGAAGGTGTTTTCAGACGGCGGAAGTCGTTTAATATATTATTTATCTCGTGTGAACATGAAATTACATATACATATAAAGATTTATGGGTTCTGTAAGTATTAAATTTTTCGAAAATTTATTACACTGCTTACGAAGTAAAGCGTGAGTGAAATGTGGAGTGGACTTTCAGTGAATTTTCTTGTGATTATGAAGATAAATCTACTGAATAAAATAAATATATGGCTTTTAATTTTTGTAATATCTTTATTTAAATTTGTACAACTGACGACGATTATTTCGTTTCACATTGATAATATATATGGTATCATTTGACACTTATTGAGAACCTTCTCTTTGGTATTATAGGTATTTTATTAAAATATCCTACACTGATAAGATCTCTTGTCAGTTCAACAATTCACAATGTAACGAAAAGAAAATATATCCAGTTAACCGTTTTAAACACACACTATTATCTTAAAATTAAAAAGCTCAATGAAAAAATCATTAAAGTGTAAACGAGTATTACATGGTATTTTGTGACCACAGCGTTATTTTTGAAAAATGTGAATATGGCTTGACACCCAACTTGAAAAATCAGACGAAATGGATTAATTTATTCGATTGATTGATAAGCATTTTAGTTACGATACGTGAAAAAAATAATTCGAATATGGTACGCCAGAGTACTCCAGATAATATCATGTGCGCTTATTAATGATTCGCAACTCTTTAATTTTAAATAACAAATGTATATTTCCACTTTAAGCTCAGAAAAATTTCGCATAAATTCAGACATGTCGTTTAGCATTTACAGTTGCTGAACAGAAAATCACATGCTGGCTTCCATCGGACTGGTAGATACTAGCAATTTGTCGGTCAACGTCGTGTAATAAACGAGTCAACGTCGTGTAATAAATAGGAAAGTGCAAGGAAATGACGTCAGATAAACAATCAGTATCAGAATGGTTTGCGTATAATGCGGGCATAATCACGTGGCCTTCAGAGTGGGGAGTGCAGAGATGCCAATGACCTAGCCAGAGTTCAAACCTAGAACGAGCTATATGAAAGTTAACAGTTTGATTCACTCGAAACGAGCGCACGTAAAAACTACTTTTAAGGCAACAATTGGCGTAATAACTTGGTGCACAAATCCGAAGTCGCAAACCCCGCCTTGCGTGTCGCGTTCTCAACCTCGCGGTTCCTTACTCAACTCCCCCCTCCCCCCCCCCCCCCCCATTTCAAATACTTCTCACGCACACAAGCACCCGTTTCCTTCGCCATGATTTTTTTCTCTCCCTCCATGTCCTCGGACAAAAGTATAGTACGATATCCGGCTGCATAAATCTTTCAAAAGCCACTTAACTTATTTACCTCGCCATGGCAGGCGATAAGACCCAAGACCCGCCGAGCCGTCACGCCACGGAGAAGGAAAGGACTTGGTGTCCTTGACGCAGGACCTCTTGCCGGGCCCCTACAGATTGCAGGAAGGGTTCAGCTCTCCAAATCAGTCTGTTGGCGAATTCATCCACAGTACGATCCTCAAGAGGTGGGGTTGCATGTCGCATCCGAATCGGGATTCAGGTTAATCATCCACTGTCAGGACGCTTAAAAGGAAAACTTGTTTTTTTTTTTTTTATTTACATTAACTGTGTGCTGAAATAGGCCAGGAACTGAGTAAATTATCCCTTCCGGTCCAGATTTACCAACAAAACATTTATTAACAAAACAGTAGTCAAATAACTATCATTTGTTCATTTATTGGCTTCTCACGTAACTGGGGTGAGTGAAGAGATTTGTGGAGTTCTTAACAGCGAGGCCTGGAGATCCGACGAGGGCGATTGGGGTGAGAGTGGGGCGGCGCTGTGGAGGGTGGAGGGGGCGGGGGATCCACGAGAGGACCCGCCGACCAGCGGCATCGTCCGGCACGATTTCCACATGTGAAAATCTCATGACCCGGCCGGGGATTGAGCCCGGTTCGTCTAGGTGGGGGGTGAGCTTGCTAAGTTCTCAGCCACCACCATGGTCCCACATAACTGGAGATATAGTATCTGTCTAGCTCAGTAATAACTTCTTTGGAAGTAATGTGTACTGGTACACAGATAAGTTATTTGGTTGACTGTAAAAAAAAAAAACCATTCATGTAGCATTCTGCAATCCTCCTTATTTGCGTCTCATGTTTTAATCTAACAGACAATACCGACACTTGTGTGCGAATGTGTACACCATTGCTCTCGGATTTGAACTTTCACGTTTAGGTTTTATTGAGAGAATCTTTCGTCAAATATCTTAGAAAAGACAACGGAAAATATGATAAATCAAAGGTCAGCCCTTAATTAAAGGTGTTGTAAATACGTCTTTAGTGTTCTCACTAGGTTTCTGAGCAGAACTGGCGAAATGGTTCACTAAACACGTTCATAGATTTCTAATATAAAAGACATAATGGGTAAAAGAAATAACTTTTCAACTATCAGAAAATAAGCGCGTTGTGGAGAAGGAAAAACAGACACTCCAAGATTGATATGTCGGTACCTTCAACGCAAATAATACCGTGGATTCTCGCTTGTTCAATGATATCATACACCGAGAGAAATACACAGTTGCAGATAGCAAATAAATTTACTTGGAAAGTATATATTTGCGCTGAACAATATTTTGTAACAATCGACGATTCTGCCCTTGCTTCAAGAATTTTTATTCGTTCTTTTGAACCAAATAAGAAGTTGAAATATAATTTGTTGAGCCGTACACGTATTTGGTTTTACAAGTACGTTCTGTTAATCAGTTCGGTTACCGTAAATATTGTATTGTCCATTTCATGTAAGTCGGGTAAATTTTGACAGCTCTAGAAAAGTAGCACGGCCACAGTGTATCCTTCCACAGCAGCTGTTTTGTCACTGAAGAAAAAGACATTTGTAAACAAATGTTTTGAGTCCAATGCACAGTTGTTTTTTCCTCCTTCCTCGTGTTCCCTGTCATTGCAGGCATTGAAAGGCTGACGTTAGCTAACTTCCGTCCAGTAATTAATGTAGGATATTATAGCTAGTTTGGCATTCCAAGCTGTTGTATTTTTTAATCACAGAGTTAAATTTGTTGGGGTTCTGTTTATTTTATTTCGAGGGAAGAAGAAAAAAGGGGGGTTATATTAACGTCTTTCCTGAGACGGGATTATTTTGATGTTCTTATGAGAGTGTGGCATTTTGAGCTGTATATTGTTTTGATGGAGCAGTGAAAAATTTTGCTCGTATGGAAATAACATTTAAATTATTTAACATAGAAAATTACAACTTTGATGAAAACACAAAACGAGATGCATACGTCGCTGTTCGTATTCGCACAAATGCAGCAATATATACACGCGCACACTTTGACCGAAGTTAACCTTACACTCGAATTTACGATGTAGACAAACAAATATTATTCACTCGCTCCAAAAGTGTTGAAACTGCGTCTTTATTCAGGCCAAGTGAATTTCAAATACATTTACAAAACATGCAAAACTTACTGTTTCCAATATTTGCAACCTCTTGAACGCGTGTTTTTCTATGGCAATCCTCGCAAGTTTACTTCACTAATTTCACGTTTTTTTTTAGCATTTGAAGCCCTGGTTCAAGTCTAACACGCGTGTCAATCAGCAAAATCAAACAATTTAGTGAATACTCCTGTCCTGCCAAAAAAACTTCTTGCCTGAACGATTTATTTTTCGTCCTGCCAACTGGTGAATTGTGTGATGCCTACAACCTCCTGGAGTACGATTAAATTCTGATATTATGTGGTTGGTGTGTTTACAGAACTACATGACGTTAATGAACTTGGTTAGTAAGTCTGCTTGGTTATTTGCCACGTCTGTATTAGTAGCCCAGATTAATAAACTGTTATTTTGTTTGAGAGAGGGTTACTATTTGAAGAGGCAATATTTTTGCTTCAGAAACAGGTACTTTGTTTTTCTTCGCCCCCCCCCCCCAATCCCCCTCTTCACCAACAATAGGGGTGGCGCACGTCTGGGAACGCTTCCAAGCGCTGAGCTATACTGAAGAGAGGTGCGCGGCGCTCCTGGCGCGGCCGAGCGCTGTCTGGTGGCTACTACTGGCAACGAGTTCAGCCTCGCACACTCTGGCACCTTCCATACGCCTCTCCGCTATTCCCACCGCCTCCTTAACCTTCCCGAGCAGCGTTTTCACATATAAATGTTCGTCCCCAGCCCGAGCAAGTGTGCAGTGTTCCTCTTAGAGTTGCGTGGGCTGGCCGACGATAGATCATGTCTACACCACTTCGTACTTCGGATCTTCAGCATTCTAGACGCGTTTTCACGTAATATGAGTACTACTCAAGTTAAGTATTGCAATGAACGTAGTTGTTATGCTGGGGGTAGAGTTTCCCTTTTTGTAGTGTTTTGGCGATTTTTGTGTATATGGATTTTTGTAGGGAAGTGTTTCCACACTGTTTTGCTTGTGTGAATTTTCAATATGGTATTTTATGGGAATGTTTGTAAGAGGTGGATTCTTCCTTTTTTTGGCGTGCTGCAGGAATGGTCTCCTGGACTACGATTTGCCAAAAGAATTTTAATGCCAAGGAGTTTAGTGGATATTATATGACGTGCCTTTAGGCTCATGGTTATGTGAAATGAGGGTTTTTGCTCCTTCCCAATGGTATTCTTGATATTAGTATTCCATGTTGTACTTTTTAGTGAATCATCATGCGTACTTTACTTTTAAAGTTGTAATGGTGCTTGCTTTACTCAAAGTGTCATTTTACCTTTTTTAATGGGATTTCACAAGTGTTTATTCAGGTTGGGTGATTTCTCAGGATATATTAATATTGTTGTTTTTCTGTTTGTTCCAGTGTATGCGTGTTCTCTCCTTCCCCTAGTTCACTGATTGTTAGCAAGCAACAGAAATTTACAGATGCAATTTATATTTTTTAAAATCAAGTTGCAAATTAGTTGTTCTTGATGACAATGTATAGATGGGCTTCAATATATTTGTATAGATTATGGAATTTTTGTGTCTATGCTTTCTTGATTTTTTTTTTTAATGGTGTGCGTCCTTCTCCTTGCCTTCCTTTAGCCCTGCTACGCCCTAAAGGGGCGCACGTTTCCCGATACAAACAAACTTAAACTTATGAACGTAAATTGTATTCGTGTCACTTCGTTGTGGAAGGTGGTAAAGAAAATGGCGGAACGAGCAGTTTTAACAACGTGCCGATTAACATTACATTTCACTCAAAAAACCGCACTACAACGGCACTTTCAACCATGTTTGAAAAAAGCAAATAAAAAAAAATTTACTACCGATGAAATATCCCGACAACGCCAATAAGATATCCGTATAATAAAAACGATGATATAAAAAGCACACCCAAAACTGGCTTCACAGGGCTGGAAACTGGAAACTTATACATAGCTAGCCATTAGCTGGAAACGTTTACTGTTCGTACGTGATGACATACTGTGTCATAAATGCTATACGTGTTTTTAAAGTCCAGTTACTAAAACCAAGAATATTTATTATTGCTTTAAAAACATAATTCAAAAGACAGATGTTGTAAGTATGATTAAGATTTTAAATTTCGATTTTTGGTTCCGAGTACTATTTTTTCCAAAGCCATCACCAAAATAGCCAACTTAACAATACGCATCCTGCAGTAGTTCATCAGCTGATACAATAGTGTACGAGCGAGCGCATTTACTATTTACATATTGTGTAGGTTGGTCACATTGTCTGTCAGATTTTACCCCACTTTTATGAAATGGACAATAGATAAATATGTAAGGTCAAAATATGATGTTATATTTGAGGCGTGTAAGCATTTGGTTATTAGAAGCTGTTATGTATGTTTATTACTACGCAATTCATGGGCGGCAACAAAATCAGATTCTTCCAGTACTTGCATGTACCGGGTGACCCAAATTAATATTTGCACTCTTTGAACGGGAACAACAGAGAAGTTATAAATGACAATCGGATGGGACTGCTAACATTTTCGGCTATAAGGACGACTTTGGGAGTGTGCAAATGTCAATCTGAATTTCAAATGTTCACAATGTCCACCATTAGCGGCAAGACTTCGTACTGCGGACACTGTAGGACAGAAAAAATTAATTGGCCACGGTTTCCGTGGGAGTGAATTTATACGCTGTCACAGTCGCGTTTCTCATGGCAGCCAATATCCGGCACTTTGTGTCTTATACAGTGCTGTTCACAGTTCCCTCCAGACGAAACTCTAACCTCGTTATAACCCAGGAAGTATACCTGCTTGAACTACCACAATGCGGGAATTTTCATCTGTCCAGTACACACGGTCGTGGCCGTTGACAGTTCCATTCCATTTAAAGGTTGTCTAATCGGACCAGACCATCACGACAGTAACATGTTCGTTGTTGTTGCACATATTTACAACCCCTTACAAATTTTGACACGCGTATCTAAATCGTATTAATCCATAGCGTGCACACTAAGAAATTATTTGTAAATTTACCATATCAGTGTATACGTACAGTGACAAAGCTCGAATGGTAAAATATTTTCCCATACATGCATGGTAACGTTCCTACAGTTACCCAGAAAAGACTCAAATGCGTAAGGAAGGTTAAGGTCCCAACATTGTAGAGATGCAATACTAAACATTCCCATATTTTCAGCCAGATACATAGTAGGCCTACAATAGCCATACACTGTATAGGTGAACATCTTCCATTACAGTTTAGGAAGTTTACCAGAAATATTTTTTACAGTGTGAAGTAACGTGTGATAATGCTGGGCCTTCACTTTACTTGCTTAAAAGTGTGATGCGCATTATAATTACTGACACCTGGCTCACGTGCAACTTACCTTAAGGACTTCAGCTTCCTGGGGGATTGTGTGAATGAGTGCTTTGTTGAACACAATGCCCGCACTTCCCTTAGGCCTTAGTCGTACTCTTCCTCCCACATCGTCTTTTCTTCACATCACACACACTATTCCGACCCTCTTACACTTGTTACGTAATTGTGTCTACCATCCATCGTTGCTGCACCCCAGTCGTGTTCTCAAATTCCCAATTACACTTTAAAATCCATTTGCGTTGCTCGAAGAAAACTTTCCCACCTACGCCATTTCCTCTACAGCTGTAGTGTGGCTGCTCGTGAGTGCAAATTTAACTGACAACAGCCGAATGGCTACAGGTGCTCGCACACACCCAAACGTGTCTTTATAGCGTTATATATATGAAGTCCCGTTATATTGTTTGGTTAGCTTCTTTATTATTAACGTACAAATAGAGCCTTCGTTCGAAAATACAGCTAGAATATTTGATTGCAATCTCTCGTGGTAGTTAGGATAGTAAACTGGTGCATTTATTGAAGCTACATATCGATGTAAACAATTCCAGTGAAGCAAGTTGAACAGGAAGCAAAATACCAAAGCTGTAAAATTTTAAAAGCTTTATATACGTACATTTTCTGTATTAGAACATTACGTATTAAAAAAAAAAAAAACATTCATATTTCTTCTGTTGTCGCTTTAGCCAACATGCTAATGCGTACGATTTTGGCGATACATTTTCGGGATTGAAACTCGGCTGTACATTCACTTCTTGAAAGCTAGTGCACGCGAAATAGGAAACTTTTATTTGACATCTCTGGAACTACCGAATGAATCCCAGCAAATTTGACACACGGAACGTAAAATGGAAGCCTGCCTAATGTCTAGAGCATAATATATGTTAACAATTTCGCTAAGTCAATGGACCTAGCCAAGTTATTTACGGAATGAAGGTATGAATAAAAAAAAAATTTCATAATAATTTTCTAATCTATTTACAAACACTACGGAGAAAATTCTCTGGATTTTTGTTTTACATAAAATGGCCACCACTTGCTATTTACAACTGATCAATTTAATCAATACAGTTCACAATCCCCTCAAATAAATTAATGCAATCAAATAACTAAAATCATTCCCAATAAACAGTAAAACAAAACCTATTGAACTATTTTCCAAAAAATATGCCCATGTTAGACAGTTCCAATACTTACAATAAAGTCCGTATCGCACATTCGTACAGTGCTGTCTTAATTCAGTCCACATCCTACCAGTCCAGAATGTTTCTGGGTGCTCAGAGCGCCCCCATGTACAGCAGCACTCTACTCTCTCGCCACTACGCCCTCACATACCTACATAGTCCTAAATTATTCCATCTAGTTTCACCAGCTCTGCGGAGTAGTAGTTTATAGCGATTTAAATATTTTTCGTTTGTTTTATCATGTCTGGAACACATGCAAATTAATCAACTCGTCTACATAATTTTCTAAACAGCCTACCAATATGAAATTATATTTAATTTTGCTTCATTTTGTTTATAAACCGTGAAGTTCTTTGCCCTCAAAACTCCCAGCTGTACTCTTCTCTCCATATTACGAGTAACATTGGGAATTTTCCATCCATTACTAGTAATGCGCCTATGAAAACTGTCTGCTATACCTTGCAATAAGCTTTAAAAACACTCCAAATATTATTTTACACATTGTTTCTTAGGACATTAAATCAAGCTGCTAAAAATATCCAGGCTCTAATAGGGTCTTAACGGAACAGCGTCACAGACACCTCAGGAATATTGTCCGTATGCTGGTAGAGATCAACCCCATAAATCAAAGTAATTCGGAAGTGTTAAACGTTTATCAAATATTGAACGCGCCTATTGTTTTTAAAATGTTAGCGTGTCCATCTTTCCTTCCGACTGACCTCCATTCCGACCATCCAGAAACTCTTATCTGTATCTGTGCATTTTTTTCGTGTACACACTTAAAACAGTGCTAGAGTCACCAAACTTTCGAACAACATATTCCAGACATCCAGAGTGAGTGAGTGAGAGAGCGAAGAGATTTGGGTGGCTCTTAACAGCAAGGTCTTGAGAGCCTATGAGGGGGATTGAACTGAATATGGAGCGGCGCTGGAATGAGGGAACGGGGGGAACAGGAGATCCCCGAGAAAACCCGCCGACTAACGGCATCGTCCGGCACGATTCCCACTTGCGAAGGTCCGGTAACCCGGGCGGGGATTGAGCCCGGTTCGCCTTGGTGGGAGGCGAGCGTGCTAATCGCTCAGCCACCGCGGCCCCCTGACGTCCTGAGGATGCCGTCTATAACAGATAAAATACTCAAAACTACACCGTGGCACTCTGAAGTAAAATTTTTTTGGTTACAGTAGTGAGAAAGGAATCGTATGAGATTATGAAGCCTCGGGGCGTATCTGAGTTCGTGAAGGACGGAGGACTTAATTAAAAATAAAATACCTAAAATTGATTTTTAATTTATTTACACAGATATTATTAATATCTTTAAATTACCTATATCTACTATTACGCTTTTTATTTTACAGTGAGCGCAATATTTAATGTATATTTCAACTCTAGTTAACACTCTACTTAATGTCTCTTTTCGGTTACAGTCAATTACCTAATGCGCACCAGTAGCACGTGTTCAATCTATCGGTCACCATCATTTTTAATGTATTTCACTCACGTATATAGTAGAATAGTCCGGCCTCCTAGCCTCACTCTTCACTGCTTGATACTCGCAGTCGCAGATTGCTGGACACTTCTCTAGCTGCTCGTCGTCTATCGCTCGGAAAACTCACCCACTCATTCACTCATCAACTCCACTCGACTCAACTCCCAGCCCAGAGGCCCGTCACACTATTTATACTGTGCTGGCCTTGAACTCGAACGTTCGACGCACCCCGCATCATGTTCAGAGAAACCGGGGCAGGAAACTACTTGAAAATTCCTCCGATAGACGCAGAAACTCAATACAAGCAAGGTCAGCAGCGTACGCTACAAAAGGATTATATTGTCGGCGGCTCGCTTTTTGCAACAGATACACCTGCGCTTTGTTTAGCCCTCATATGTAATTCAAAATATTCCATTGAGTTGCCGTCGCTATCACATAACAACTCTGTCCTTCTCTTCCACTAGCTCACGTGGGGCGGACAATGGTCAGCGGCGCAGACCAGCGACACGAAATTTTATAATTTGTTTAGTGTTTAAAATGTTTTTATTTGGTAGCCAGTTGCAATAATTTATTTGGGGACATCAGCGAACAACAATAAAAACATTTTATATAGGGCGACTATAATTATATAGCTACTGACTATGTTAAGTAAACACTTATCTTTTAATACAAAAATTTAAACTACATATGACTTAAAATGTTTAAGAATTTTAGTTTGGGTATTTGTTTGTACGGTAAACCTAAAAATTATAGCAAAAATTAATAAATCTTTGACGTGAGCATTTTAATATTTTTGATTAAACTCTAGCAATATTGCAACATGTTAACTGAAGGTGTTATGTTCTTTTGGGAAACATTTAACAAGATCCCCAGCGAAGTTGACATTGTCTGAGTTTGTGTATACTTTAAAAAGCTTTTCTTTATGTTATATATTAGGCCGTAAATACTACTTGCAATATGGTGGCATAATCGAGATCACAGTCTTGCAGAAATAAATTATACGCTCTATTGCGAGCGATAAATAAGTCGACAGAAATATAAACAAGAGTATTTCAATTAAAAAGAAAAACTCATAATTACAGTGCGCTGCTCAGAAAATTTGCAGAGATTCTCAAAATCAGTAATGCTTCACTCGTGAACGAGATAAGTCAAACAGTTAAGTGCAATATGATTGGTTATTATCAGGGAAGTATTTTGGTCAGTCAAATGATAAAATAGAAGTTTTAATAAAATATTGTAATTTTAAAATTGTAATTTTATTAAAAACAAATTAGGAAATTTTCTTTTGGGAGTTCGGTACACAATATTTATTTAAATTTTCTGCCTAAATTTATCCAATATGGGAATCGGGTAAGAAGCATTACGTATCTTTTTGCTGCAAAATTATTTTCTCACTACAAAATTCCTATTATCGTAATCCGTGGCGACCATCTGGGCATAACAAATCATGAGTGAACTAACATACAGTAATGCGGAAATACAACGCGTCAGTCTGTGTTTGGGAATGAGAAACATAAAAGAACATTCCATCAAACTATCTCGGCAGAACTTCGACAGAAAATAAGCGAAATAATACACAGATGAGATAAGCAGGCATAATTGCCATATTGTTTTCCCTCTACTTGGTACATCGAAATGAAATTTTTTCACAAGGAACAGAAAATTAGAGCAAACACATTTAATAAAATATTTGGTTTCAACAAAGTGCCAGACGTTCGTCATCTATTCCAGCACACTTAACGAAGTCACCTACCAAACTAGTATGCTATTTTATTTTATAATCTTACCTCTTGCTTCAAACATTTTATTTGTTTCCAACACTTTCCAAAAAGGAGCTATGCTGAGTCTGTTCGGGTCGTGGCTGTAAGTAGAAAAATAAATAACTCGTCGGCCAGCAAAGCATGAAAACGTTCGACGGAAGATGCACAGGGCAAGAAGAAGAATTGAGATAGAGGGGGAAAAAAAAAAAGGAACTGGGGTTGAAAAAAAATTAGAAAGAAGGGAAGGAGAGAATAAAAATGCGCCATGACACGCAAGACGTCGGTGTCATATTGACAAGTGTTGTTTCTCCATGCTATGGGCGAGAAAATGTATAGCAGGGGCAATATCGTATACGAAGAAGGGTGGGAACGAATTCGACACGTATGTGATGAGAGCAAACACGTGGTTCACAGGCCCCAGGCCTAAAAGTGTGGCAGTAGATTTAAAAGGCAGAGGTGAGACACGACCGCAAAAAAAGTATTAAGTGAGTCTTTCGTTAATTAACAAAATCAACAGCACATTTTTTACCGTTTTTTTACACCAGCCGCACTCGCTACGGAAACTTTTCATTCTCCCACCCCAATTTCCCACCGTAGAACTCCCGTTGCCATGGTCAAAATATTTAAAGTAAATAAAGCGAAACAAATGTTTAGTGGTTTTTTGGAGCCCGGCATTCCAAAAATAACTATTCGGTTTTGTTATTTGAAGAATTTCGCGTGCTACGCCGACCATATATTTGCAAATAAATTCCCCTCCACCTTCCATTAAAAAAGAGAGGGAGGAAAAAAAAACGAGCATTTGTTCCCTGTCAGGCGGTGAATACGCCAGTGGTGATTCATATGTGGTAGCTATGCGGACCTGTGGACGTTGGTAATTATATTTATTTTCAGCGAAAAAAACACATCGAGACGTTACAGTAATGGCAAAAAGTTCCGGCTTTTTAAAAACATTTTATTAGAACGATAAAATGTAAAAAACTATAGAACCGATAAATATATTTAATTGCGTATTTATTAAATAATATTACACATACTGTTAATGTTAGAATAAAGTTAACAATACATTTGAAGTCTGTTAAAAATATTTCTCGACAATATAACCATTAATACCTATTTTATATAAAATTTACAATTTTATTACATTATTGCATACATAAAATATAGCTAATAAACAGATCTATTTTGCCATGGACGTACAAATTAACTGAATTTGTATGCATTATTTTATTTTAAACATAACTTTGTAAGATAAATCCAAAAGCGTACATTTTAAAATTTGAAGACATGATAACTTGTAGCGATACAAATTTATTTCTTAGTACTTTTCACGTTATAAAACATTATTTCACTGTGTTAAAAAAATAATTTAATTAATTGAAATTAAGGCAATTACAAATTATGTGAATCTGATCGAACATACAAATATTATAATTTAAATTTAAATTTTACCGTGATGGAATTTTTATACCACGCGTATCCAAATATCCAACGGATTACATAGCAATATTCTCATATATGTGATTATAAAACACTGACAGAGGAAACTCACTTGTAGAAAAGAACTTAAAATTCAAGCATGTTATCACGCTTAAAAACGTTTTGAATTTAAGCAATGATACTGTTTGTCTGCCCACCTTGATCAAAATTCACACGCACACACGTGTGTGTCAAATTCTTGAATAGAACAAAAGTAATTTCGTAAATGTCTTGATCGCGGTTCATATTCTATAACTATCTATGAAGGAAATGCGAAACCAAACTTTTTCATGATACAATACTCTTTTATGAAATTTCCTTATACTTATGTCTAAAGTTAAAATATTTGTTAACTAATATTCATAAAGTTCCTTTAATTGACAAGACGTTGCCAAAATTCCAAACACCATATTTCTTATGGAATATTTAATACATGTAGGGTAAATCATAAACTACATTTTAGCTTGCAAAATATTTTCGTGCTTGAATTATTATTATTTTTTTAAATCAACAAACAAAACAATTCATAGATATCTTTTTTTTTTTTGTGATGCACGCATAGACACAGACACTCAGATAGGAAGATGATGACAAGAGTTTTATTTCAATTGTACATCAGCTGGTAAGGAGTGACTCGTAGAATTCGGTTTTATGTAAATTCTGCTTGAATTTCGCAATGTAGATTTAACCTCTCTTTCTATTTTGTGCATTTTCAAATTCCAATAATTGTATAATTTTAATGAACCTTCACAATAAGTTTACTCCAAATATGTAGTTTCTTTAATAGCTCCAGTTAAGTAGCTAATTTTTAAGCACACTTGGACATTTAACATGCAACTATTTAATTTATGAACGCATAAGTTGCGTATCCGTGTTTCCAAGATCAACGACACGCAAAAAATTTGTCTATGACAACATTTATTTTGCTATATTGACTTTTCCTTTGATTCCGGCCAAAATTTATACAAATATGATTACTTTTGGAAAGTTTCCAAAGTAAATATTTTAAAGGCTGTGAAGGTAAACGGCACCGTTTGATAAATGGCACCTGTAAACATTTTAAAATGGTGTTGTATAAATCGCTGACACTGTTTTGTACTTGAACATTGTTTAATGTTCATACAGAAGGATGAAATATTTCGTGTTTGTTTCTGTTACACCACTGAAAGTTGTAAACATTCCACTTGGACCAGACAATACAAATATCGAAAATAATTCCAACATAGTGCAAGTAAACAGTTATCCTCTGGGTAAGACGTTTATCTTATACATAAGAAATATTTAATAAAAGTTTCTAAGGATTTCTTAGATATTAAAGTTTATCAGATGCTTCAAATTATAAAATGCACTTTTTAATATGTGGAACTACTGTTGGCGTATGCATAAACACATAACCTTAAAAATACTGATCTTAAATATGCATAATTGCAGTCAATACTAACAGAATTTTAGCATAAGTCAAAGTCAAATTCACGACAAACGCATTTTTTTTCCGTAAGCCGAAACAAACAGTAATATCTAAATATATTACATTTGAATAATTCATAGTACACAGTTTTCAAATTTTTCTATAAGGCCTTCTTTTAACAATACTGTTAAAAATGTTTACTATAATTTCGTTGTTCAAACAATAGCTGAGTTATCAATAAAGGTCTCTTTGTTTAAACATAGACTGCCACGATGTGTGTGCACACTTAAATGTAGATTTATTTAGCATTTTGATTGTTCGAGAAGCACAGCATTGATACGTGGAAGTTATAATGACTGAAATATCGACCGTTATTATTGAACCGTAGATAATTTTACGAAAATAGTAAGGACTGTACTCATAAAAAAATTGCTTGAAATTCCACTTCTGAAAAAAAAACTTCCCAATATCTTCTTCTACCGTTCTTCTTGGAACTGATAGCATCTTCTTGTATACCTAAAATTGCGCAAGAAGTTCGCGCCTGAAATGTAAACCAATTTTCAAAATACAAATCTCATTGTCTTAGATCCGACTATTCTCAGCTTCAACCGTAGCAAGTACATTATGTCTTGGGGGTAATGTTAAGAGGATATCATTAAAAAAAAAAAAAAGTGGTTTTAAATTTGGCAGTGCATAATTTCACTGAATTATTTCTATATAGCGCATACACTTTCTGTCATAAATATAATTTCCTTAATGTTTTGCGACCGAAATGAGGCAAGAGTTATTATTTCATACCCCAGAGGTAGCCTTATATCAGCGTTAGGATTTACACTAAATATTTACGCTTAGTCGTTGCAAAGAATCTTCTAAAACAAGCTTTATGTGTGAATGAGCAGGCTCCAACATGCATAGAGTCACCAGATGGCCTGACAAGCAGAAAGTCCTTTTTCTAAAGTGTTGTCCTGGAGAGAGCGAAATGCCAAGTAAAGTTATGAAATATCCTTATTTAGCCAAGCATCGTGCGGAACGTCCGGTTTTCATTAACATAAATCACCAACAAAAATGTATATTATTTACACATGCAGTGAGTTTTAATAACAGATTTTTACTAAATAACACTTTGATGAGTGCCATTCATTCAAATGAAAAACGTATTTCACAGAAATATAAGAATTAGTGTCAGCTAACTTACAGTGAAATAGCAACAGTGATTTTAATTTACATCCATATACTTTTCTTGTATACTATTTTCAATTATTCAGTCACCTTAGCTTGTGTTTACGTTACTGTCAAGTTTGATAGTTTACGACAAACCTTTCGTACTAAATCTAATTTCTTATGCTGAGTACCCTACTTCATGTATTAAAATATCTGGTCATCCTGGACGTGCATACAGTTCCTAACTATTTGTTATACAGTGCTACGTGAGAACTACTATTAAAAATATGGCTAAAAAATAAGTCGCCCTTACTGTGGCAACTCTTGAAATAATTCAAAATTGGACACGTGCCATTTATGTTTTGCGTAAAGTAGTCTGATCTTTCATTTCTCGTGATGTTTACGTTTCGAGTTCCAGTTAAAAAATCTGTAAAATCAGTTTCGTAATACGGAATAGTAAAACCTTTTGCTTTAAAAGAAAATATACTTTGTATTCTCCGAAACTCCATCATTTACTATTTTTGATAACGCTTTCGATTTCATAATTCACATATTTCTACAAACAAATAAAATAATCATTTTTTTCGCATTTATTTAACATAATATTTTAACTTAAATTCTAATATAATTATTTGCAGTTCTAAAGGCGGAACATTTTTTGTTTTATTTATATCTCCATCTAAGGGCTAAAAGAGACAACTATATGTGCGGCGACAAATTCCTTTTCGATCAGCTGGAGGTCATTGCACGAAGTTATCCCTCCTATTTACGCCATATATTCGCCACATTCCCTTTCTGCTTAACTATGGCGGCTAGACAAGTTCATATTGGCAGAGCATTTTAGACGGTACTAGATGCAAAGGCAGCTTCTTATTCCAGCTTAGATATTGGAGTCAAAAGATTACTTACTAGTATGTATTGCAATTCCCAAAACGTTTCGGTACAAAGTTTCTCTAATTCAAATAACTATTTAGTCCAACCTTTCTTATATTTACCCTTCCGGCAAGGGAAACTCTTATTTGTCAACTCTTTCGGTAAATTTTTGCAGGTTAGCCCGGAATGTGCCAGCTCTGCAAAGACTCTGCGACACAAAAGGAGGTATATGTGGTAGTCACTGCAGCTGTAAGGCGAAACGACTTCCGAGTTACTTCATTTCCGCGAACACTTCTCTTTGTTCTGCTTATTTGCTTTTTCTCCCGGCCCTTCCCAGATCCAACCTACAACTCGCCACCTTCCACTTGCACAAGGCACGACGCCGTTCTACAGGCGACATCTCGCGACGATAAGATTGCGGCTGCAGTTTTGTAGACGTCACTTCGCCGCCATATCTTAAGACAGCAGCTGTGTCTGCGACAACTTGCGCTCCAGATAAAGTAAAGCGGCTTCTTCTTAGGCGAGAAGGCAGGCGGACTGCGGGCTTGTCAGCTAGTTAATGGGCGAGGCGTAGGCCGAGGCAGGGATACCACACAACAGCACGTGTACCTTCACTTACAAACACAATAGTGTTAGCATGACTGCCGTCCTTTCCTGGTATAGGCAGTTCACGATGAAATGAGCACTTTTGAAAGCCATCCCTGCTTAAGATCTACTTGTACGCACGTTGTGTATTATTCCGCCTTATGGAACATTAACATTGCCATGTGCCTCATCACTTTATTCATGCGTCGGTCATGTGAAACTGTGAAATTATTAGAAAAATAAATATTTTACAAATCTGTAGCACTTCGATGCATTAAAAAAAGTAAAAAAATAATAATTTGAATCATCACAAATGGTTACCTAAGACTTTTTACTTGACGTTAAGATATAGAACTTCTTTCAATCCGTCGTTACCAACTTTACCATGCACATGTTACTCAGTGCTTCCGTTAAAATATATGCAGGCAGGGGCATTTCTAAAGTTGATTTCAAAAGTTCTCACTTTACCGTGAACAGACTATAGAAAATTACACCAAAGGGACTATGCACCCCGTTCGTGCTCACTCAGATCAATATCATTTTGCACGAGAACTATTTCTTACTAAAGACTGTTCACGATAAAGTGAGCACTGAGTGTCATGCGCTCATTGACGTTGGTAATGATAATTTAACGTCGAATAAAAAGTGTTTGGTAACCATTTATGATAACTGAAACTATTCACTTCGCTTTCTCTATTTTTTTTTTAATGCATTGAGGTGTAAAATTGACCAGATTTGTAAAATATTTTCTTTTCTTATAATTTCACGGTTTCACCCGACCGACGCATGGATAAAGTTGTTAGGCCCGTGACAACGTTGATTTTACATAAGGCGGAGTAATACACAAGGTGCATACAAGTAGATCTTAAGCAGGACTTTCAAAAGTTCTCATTTTACCGTGAACATCCTATAGGCATTTCTACCACACCTGCTTTTTACATGTTTTTATTCATATTTATTATAAATTAAATATAATGTATAGGTAAAATACAGGTAAAACTTTACTTCAACCAAAAATAAGTTTCTTTTGTGTTAACAGGGTACGAAAAGCTTGTAATAAATTACATATTTAGGAAACAACCAAACACGTCATGTATGGGATGATTTTTCAAAGGTTTGATTAAGTTGTGTGAACATACCACAAATATACTATATGCAATATATAAAGCTCCACATGTCTATCCGCCCTGACTTAAATTACACGCTCTATAACTCGCATTCCCCACTTCTCTCCTGTCACATGGGATTCCATGTACAGATGATGTTTTAAATCTGAGAGTTCAATCATCTCACATTATTAATTGAACATACAGGCCACAGAAAGAGCCGGAACAAATTCAAAGAAAATTGTAAGAAAATGTAAGAGAATGCGTAACCGACGACAATTAGGATCCCAGGTAAGCAAAGACCATATGTTCTCACATTACATATTTAACCTAAATATTTGGCTCCAATTCACCTTTGCTTGAATGAAATAAGGGAAATTGGGTAGAAATGTATTTATTTGTAAAAATACAGAATGGATTTCATATCGATTTTTAATAGAAAATTCCGTTTATTTTCTCACATATAGGTCTGATGGTAAAATTAATCTAACTTGATTACCAAAATAATTTTTTTAAATAGCGTGTGGAAGATGAGATAAGTTTAGATGACTACCCATAATATTGTCAAACGTTATTTGTGAAGGCCTGCATTATTAATAAAGTCTCCATTATTTGAACTGCAAATGACTAGTAACTTCTTTATACATGAAATTCTGCAAGTACTCGAATGATTACTGTAAATTTATAGGATGTTTCAAAAAGTTTAATCCAAATTTAAAACACTATACGTTTAAAATTAAGGAATATATAACCATGCGGTAAAGAGTTAATTACAGGTCTGAAAATAAAGTTTTGATTACAAATATCATTCATGCCCCTTCTCAAAACCAATGGGCTTTGAATGTGAATAACTTGGGTATCGACTCGATGCTCGGTTGAGCCATGCCGGATTCCCACAAGTCAGCGAGCATGTACATTCACTGCCTAAGAAAGGATTGAAATGTTTCACTTGGTTGCCGCTAGGTCGCTCCCTGTTGCGTAGGAGTGAGTAGCCAGCAGGCGAGTTGACGACCCCACACCGGAAGGTCATTCGCGTTCTGTGACAACTGTGCAGCGTGAATTTTCGACGAGAGTACGGCGAAGCGCCCCACACTGCTCAGAGTATTTGACGTTGGCACAAGAAGTTTCGGATAAACGGGTTGTTTGTGGAAGGGAGAAATCAACAGGTCGCCCTCGTGTTTCCGACGAAGACGCTGGACGCATCCGGAGAAGTTTTGTAAAAAGTCCGGGAAGGTCTATTTGCCATGCCAGACGAGAGCTAGCCGTTCTCCATACGACTATCTGGCGTGTTTTGCGATGGCGTTTGTTATTAAAAACAAGCAGAATTGAACTTTCACTCTCTCTCTCTACACCAAGGTGATAAACAACGACGTATGATCGCTCTGTGTATTCATTCTGGAAAATAAATGGAAGGTAACACTTTTTCTTCGCCCTTAGTGTTGAGTGAGTAAGCCACATTTAATCTCAGTGGTTGAGCATGAGACTCTCCTAAAGTGAATGTGCTCTGCGACATTTTCCCACAACAGGTTTATGGTCCGTTCTGTTATCCTGGCAACCCTGGCACGGGGACTCCTGCAATTGTAACAGAGCTGGCTTCTTCCGCAGTTAGATGCAGATTCCGCTGATTTTGTTTTCCAGCAGGACGGACCACCACCGCCACATTGGCACTTGCAAGTTCAAACATTCCTGAACAACGAGATTCCGCGCCGATGCATCGGCCGCTAGGGACCTGCTGATTTGGCATTACGCCACTGGCCGCCAAGGTCACCCGATATCACTATCTGTGGTTGTTAGCCTACTTTCAGAAAAAAGAAAGGCTTACGAGATCTCTTTCCTGTCCGTGCACAGCGTGTATGGCTGTGTTTCGTGAGTGTTCCCCCTCCCCCTTCAGTTTTTGAACGCGTGAACCGAATTTCACCAAACCCGGTTCACATATAATACTAAGTAAGGACCCTTGATTATAATAGTTTTCTACAACGGTAAGTACTTACTTTCAAAATGGCGGCCGTTTTAAAATTTTGGGACTATATATCATAACTCGGAAACATTTCAACCGATTACAACCAAATGAAAAAATAAAGCTTTTAAATTATATCTCAAAAACTACTCAACCTATTTTCTCCAAATTTGGCACGTAAGTAATACTATGATTGGACAGGGAAATGTCGTTAAATAAACTTCACCAAACACTTATTTTAAAAGTGGTTACCATACAAATATTTTTTTGTTGGTTTGGCATTACTACCATACCGTTTGACCAATCAACCACAAAAAAATATTGTACGCTAATAGTATCTACTAAAGAATCATACTAGCCAAAAACAACAACGTCACCAAAAGTACATGAGTTTTGTGCAGTTTTTTTCTTCTCTGTTACTCCGGAAGTTTATACTTACATACCGTGTGGAACCTGTTTTAATTCAAAGCTGGGTGGTGGACTAGTTTCACTCCATATTTGTGCGTATACTGAATAGTCTCGCCTCGACTTCCTCTCTCTTATGTTTCACTGTTTCAGTTTTTGGCCATAAACCGGTTGTACCTTTCGCTGGGCGGATTTACAGTAAACTGGAATTTTCATTACTATAAGCTATTCACTGTAAAGACAACACTTTTGGGGCTGTAGTTAATTTTTCCTTTCAGATATTTTTTTTTATCATTTTTCCATCTTTTTTTTAAAATACTCCCATTTAAGTAATAAACGCAGCGAGAATATTCCACCACACTCTTAAGGTAACATCTAAGGCAAAAATAAAATATATTTATTGTGTATTATTCCAAATGAGAGGGCTTTCAAAAGGGCTAACTTTACCTAGTATCACTCAGTACAAAAGTGGTTCTCTACTTTACCAGATTTCAGAAATCTTCAAAATACACAAAAGTTTTAACGAGTTCTAGGATATGCAAAACTATTTAATATTTTTCGTTGATGCCATCTTCTGGTGGTAGTAACCACCAATACGCTGGTGACATTTTAGGAAACTTGCAAACGATTATTGAAACTATATATGTCTTTTGATGCATTCTTTCTCCCGTGTCTGAGAATATTTGTGTACTGCAGAATTCATAAATTAAAAAAACATTTTTTTAAAACATATAGCCTTTATTTCAACTATTTATAGCATATATTGATAGTGATCGCATAAGCACGAGTAACACTCTAAATCGGAGTAAGTTATTTTTTACTGATTGTCAGTAAAAACTGATCCATCCGGAATCTGTAGAAAAAATATCACTAATTCATCAGTTAAAATAAATATACTGATTCAAGCAGTAGAAAATTAGTTATTTGTTGTTGGTTAACAAATAAGCACAGAACATTCCTATGTTATATAAGTCAAGTACGATTTATTATGTCGCAGAACACAAATATTGTCAACACAAAAACGTTTTTGGACGTGGTTGGGCTCGAACCTCCTCCCATAAAGCAAAGCATGCTGAAGCTTTCATGATCAGCCATATCCACTGTCCTACTTTACCAGTGCCAAGTGTGGGCTCGTATTATGGATACTGCACCACAAACTGTAATGTCAAATATTGCTGTGAGTTTCGTGATGTGAAAGTATTTCTTGCTGTCGAAATGTACAGATTTTCTGCTCAAGTACATGTGTCTGCAAAGTTCCACTGTCTAATTAGCACAGTTATTACTAGTCACTCTATATATTTAAAATAACAGTCTCATTCTGTAAAATCTCGTTGCATTGTAGAATGGCGAATACATATAAAACACTGACAACACCGTTTAAAACCGCTATATTTCTTTTTTAAAGCACACAATCTGAACTAAACTCAACTTAAAATGACTTTCAAGCCTTACAAAGACATGTACCTACGTACGCATAATATGTGTAGGCCTATATTTCAACCACATGAAGTACTTCCACATTACGAAACTTACAGCAGTTCGCCATTGTAAGTTTATGTTACTACGCAAATGCGAGACCGTTTATCTCAGTGGCAAAGTAGCAGAGTTCGTAGAAGGTCAGCCAAAAGAAACAATAAAATGTGTTGCGTTTTGGGGAGGCGGTTCGATACCAACCACTTCCAAAATTTCCTTAATTTTCTTTCATGACAAAATAAATTTACTCAGTGCATTTCAAGCCGTAATGCACGTTTTTAATCCTTGTGATTTTGATTAATCGGCAATAAATAAGAGATTCTCTAATGATTGTATTAGTGGATATCATTTAGAGTGAAGTCTAGTTTCAAGAAGGATCTTAATAAGAGATTCTCTAATGATTGTATGTATTAGTGGATATCATTTAGAGTGAAGTCTAGTTTCAAGAAGGATCTTAATAAGAGATTCTCTAATGATTGTATGTATTAGTGGATATCATTTAGAGTGAAGTCTAGTTTCAAGAAGGATCTTAATAAGAGATTCTCTAATGATTGTATGTATTAGTGGATATCATTTAGAGTGAAGTCTAGTTCCAAGAAGGATCTTAGTGAACCGTTAGGAGTCACTTCAGTTTACGTCGCCTTCGTAGTTGTTTCATAATTTGTAAAGTTTACAATAATTAAAAATAATAACCTGGAATGACAAGTCCACAGATGCCGACACTCTGTCCATGCATGTTGACTCTTATTGGTTATCAGTGTTTAGTTATTCGCAAGTGTTCGATACGCAAGTTTGCAATAAATTAAGTTCTTGTTAAGAACGAAACCATTATTTCCGCGGAAAACTATTGAAATTCGTATATTTAGATAATTTGATATTTATTTTTATGTGTGCATATAAAAGCGCATTTATGTGATGCCCGGAAATTGCAACTCTTAAAACAGACAATTCCCATAGTAAATATTGCAATTCGAAGCAGGGACCATAGCATAACAAATGAAAAAAAAAAAAAAAAACTAATCAGGCTTTGGAATATTCTCGAACGTCTTAAGCGTGTTTGTGTACTAAACATATATTCCTGTAAATTGTTGTTCTTTTTTTAAACTAAACTATGTGATTTTTTTTGTTTCTGTGTCAAATTACGGCTAGACAACTAACATCATCTGTTTGGATATTATTAAAATTATCTCATTTTTGCTATATACATGCAGAATTATCTGTATTTATGTGTGTGTATGTGGGCACATTAAAAATGGTACCTCTGGGGCGAGGAAACCCTTGGAGGGTGGAGAAGGTTTCACAACCTCTCGAGCCCATGAACATTACATAATTAATCGTGAAATGTGCTGGACCAGGAGGAAGGTACACGTGCGCCGTAGTTCGCCTAATGAAAGAAACATTCCCCTCCTCCCCACCACCCCCCCCCCCTCGAGGCACAGCAAGGCCGCAACATTTTAGCCTCCGTTACCGACCTTCTACGCATCACACGACTGAGACCCGACGTCCACCCACCTAACACCCCCCTCCCTTCCCGCAGATTAATTGTAGGGAACCACGGCGCTCTTTGAAGTCTATGGGCCGTGCGAAATTATTCCGCTCACGGGGGACCCATCGCGGAGTTGAGTTCGCTACCTCATAGAACCCTGCGTTCACGCAAGAACAACAAAACGGATTTAATGCACCTTTGTTTCAACGGCAATGTAATTTCTGTAAAAGGGGAGAAGCAGGAGGGGAAGGGCGATAGAGGAGAGAAGAAGCCCAAGTACGCTACCTCTAAACGGAGAGAAACAATACTACGCGCGCTCTGCAAACCACCCCCCCCCCCTCCACCCTCCTTCTCAAGCCAAGGATTCCTCCGCGTAATCTATTTTGCTTTTTGTTCCGGTTGGAGCGACTTGCAATCATCGAATTAGAAACTCCATTTGCAAGACCAAAGAAATTATTTCGTCGCGGTAACGGGATTCCTTACAGTTGGGAAGCTGCGTCCTCCGCAGCCCGAGATGTGTGCGCGAGCTGCAGTCGGCAGCTGTAACCACGCACTCGAAACTCAGTCCTGGACAACATTACAGGTGTGCTGAACGTGTGAACGGCAACTTGGGACGTCGAGTTCGTGGTGTCCTTGCCATCTTGTGTTTAATTATACCTATTTGGAGTCTAGGGGAGGGCCACGGTGGCTGAGCGGTTAGCCTGCTCGCCTCCCAACAAAGGCGATCCGGGCTCAATACCCGGCTGGACCACTCCGGATCTTCGCACGTGGGAATCATGTCGGACGATGCCGTCGTTCGGCGGGTTTTCCCGTTTCCCCAGCCCTTTCATTCTGGCGCTGCTTCATACTCGCCTCGATCACCCTCATCGGCTTTCAACACCTCGATGTTAAGAGACGTTCAAATCTCTTCTTTACCCTTCTTCTTTATAGTATACTGTTAAAACGTAATTTTAAAATTAAATCCTGAGTATTATGTACAAAACTATTTTACAAAATGTCTTGACACCAGAACGAATTGATTTCAGTCTGCATTTTCTCAGGTGAGACAGAAAAGGTATATTCTATTCGCGGTTTCGTCATACTTTTTTAATTAAACATTTTGAAAAATCAGCCCCTCTATGACGTGCTTGAATGTTTCCTATGATTATCACAAGCGTGTTCTACTTGGTTAAAATGAAGCCACGTTATTTTTTATGGAATTGTAATTTTATTTATATATTTTATCTGTAATTTTAGATATAATACATTTTATTTTAATTAAATCTTACTAGGTATTACCAACACACATATTTTCTCCATGCTGTTCGTTGACCCGCTGGTGTAATTTTCTAGACGCGGGTAACCTTTGTTTGCATGAGGCGCAGGAATAAATCAGAAGTAGAACTTTGTATGGCTTCAGAAAAGTTGGAACTGTCCGTGAACTTTAAATAACGATGTAATTTTGGTTGTGGTTGCAGAAACAACAAAACAACATCGGCAAAATATTGCGGATTTAGACATAGGCTATTTAGAAATTCCTCGTGTCCTCACAGCCCTCATTTTCAAATATTTTTTATCTGGAAAATAAGTTATGGGGAAACAAAAATAGGTCCAAGGTGGAAGGGATACTACACCTTACGAAGACTACGTAGTCAAATAATGTGCGTAAAATCAGTGCCTGAGCGCATACGCGTATTCTAAGAAGACGTTTTTCCAGGAAATGTAAAAAAAAATAATTACTATGTACAACAGTATTTTTTTCTTTTATCCTATTAAATATATTCGAAGAGAGAAATTTTGTGGCATTTCTTAACAAACGCCATTTGTAGAATTTTCTGCGCAGTTTCATTAAACGAAAGGGGGAAAAAAATAGTTGCATCTGTAGGAAAACCCACTAGCTTTAACCTCACATAGCAACACCCTACCGATATATGTTGACTGTAACAGAAAAACAGCTTCCCGGGAATGCATACCTATCTAAGAGGGGGGGGGGGAGGATGTCGCAATTATTTTTGTTATAAACAGACGTTCCCTCGAGGCGTTTAAAATTGTTTAATAGAGATTCCCCTTAATGTAAAACGCCGACAGATTTTTTTCTACGTCTATTCAAGCTGCAGACACAGTAAACTGTATTGGAATTCAGGCTTTTGTGTTCCCCGTGTCAGCACAAAAAGAAAAATTGTAGAGCAAGGACGGAAATACTTCGCTTGGATATCTTCTGACATAAAACAGATGAAATAAAATAAAATCCGGGTGTAGTTATTTCATCACATATGCTAACACATACATTTATATGTATATACACACATAGATATGAATATACATATATGTTTGTGTGTGTGTGTGTATATATATATATATATATATATATATATATATATATATATATATATATATGGGAAACACTTAAAATATGAGACAAAAACTATACGAGTTTTCCATCTTCCAGGAAAAAAAAAGTATCTCGCTCAAAATTGTTAAGTTGCTGTCGCATGTGTAGACGTGGAAATTTTAACGTTATGTTTAATACGTCACTTACATTATATACATTTATAAAAGAGTAAAACTATCTTTTAGTTGAGAATTTTCAAAATCCGTAATTTGGTTCTACTTTTCTGCTAATTTTGTGTCCTTCAGGCAACAAATAAAATTTGATACTTTATTGGACACGAGCTACATATAGCTACATGTTTCGTTAAGTTTAACCTATCAAAAGTTGGGAACGTAAATATTAAAATATGTTTCTTTCTACCATAATCTGCCCATGGCTAACTGAGAGCTTTTGAAATCAACGTTTGAAAATGTCACCGCTCATAACTGCATACATTTTAACGGCCACGAAATCTGACATGATTCCAATAAAGTTGGTAACAATGAAGATAAAGTAGTTACGTGCATTAATGCTGAATTTAATGTTTTTGGTAAACATTTGTGTAAACTGAAATTATTTATTGTTCTTTCTGATTTTTAATACATATACGGGTGAGTAAATTTATAAAATATTTACTTATCTAATAATTCTACAGTTTCACTTGACCGACGCATGAATGAAGTGATTAGGCTCGTGCCAATGATAATGTTTCAAATTGCGGAAGAAAACATCGGTATACAAGTAGATCATAATCAGGGCTATCGCATGTGTTCAGTTTACTGCTAAAAGCCTAAAAATTCCCCTTGTTATGCACGAGGGAGAAACTGAAAATTCAATAATATAAAAATCAGTGCCAACAGATTTAAGCATTACGTGTTTCAAACGGCGTTAAGGCATGAACCAGCTTTTCGTATTTGTCCCTGATTTTACCGTGAGTAATGTTTTTGAAATGATGTATCAAAGTTGAGGATGAATTTTACTTAGAACTTTGTGGGATATTCTTCATTCCCGAAGTTAATCACAGGAAATAACAAAGGTGAAATAATTTGCCCGAAAAATTTTAAACTAAAAATAATTAAAAAATGCAAAATTTAAAATACATTATGAATGCAACAAATGAAGACCAATTTTCAACCACAAAGTTAATGCTAAAAAAGGGAAGTGCTTTACTTATGCAGCAGTGGGCACAACATTTACGTCAACAATATATACGAAGAAACACTATAAAACCCTCAACAACAGACATAAAAGAAAAATTTTATCTGGATAGGAGATGCACAGTCGGCAATTTATCAAATGAGATGTATAAGCAGTAAATAAAAAAAAAAAGGAACTGGAATAGTGACAACACAAAAGACAAAAGTAATTCAAGAAGTAACAGAGTGAGTATCAAGAAAACCAAATCAAGTCGAAAACAAACACGTTACAGTCTAGTATCGCCCGAAGACAGGATCAGATGCCAACACCTCAAACGTAGTAACGTTTGCGAATTGTATTGTTATTCTCATTTCGCTAAAGTGCGACCGATTTTCGTCAAAAAAATTGTAAGATCTTAAAGCCTGAAAAAAAAAAATAGTTTCGGAACATTTCTAGGGAACTACTCGTATGGTTGCCGCCAGGTCTGAAATAAAAATGGCGATACGAAAGCTAGATAAACATTAACGTTTTTTAAAATATCCGATACCTATTTTAAACATCGCGAATTTCAAAATATTTTATGTTAGTGTGCCGTATGCAACAAATAAAAAACATATATTTCAACCAAATAAAGTATACTCGCAGCAACTTATTCATGCATTAAATTACATGAGTCATGGAATTATTATCACCAACGTTCAAATATAGCAAAACCTGAATAAATAAAGCTTTCTTACTACATACCTTGGTTAGCCTACTAATAACTCATTACCCTAAATTTCCTATACAAACAATGCTTTGGTAGTACACTTAATATTAAATTTTTCAAGTTGTTAATACGTTTATACCTGGAGTAAGAAATTTTTAATGGGCAAAACATTTGTTTTCAAAATTATTGCACACTATACTTAATTTAATGCAGTATGTCTGGAATTATTGGAACGATTTGTAACAAACTTGCTACTCCGGCATTATTTATCTTTGCAACCCAATTCACCCATTGGTAATCTATTAAATCGGTCGATTTCCCACATACATAAAGTGCAGACAGTTAATTAGAAAAACCACCAAAATGTTTATTGAGCAGGTACATATTTTCCAAACAGTGATTTAATTTGTCCACTTCCTTTTTCTTTATAGGAAGATGGCTCTGCCTAAAAAGTTTAACTGTTGTTTTAAGAAATGTTCTAAAAATTGCCTCAAAATTCGTTTAAAATTCCTCATGACGAGTAAAATCTTTAAAACATGATACTATACTTTCTAAGGCTATAAAAACCTCCTAAAAGTTACTTAAACATTTTAATGTAGAGAAAAGTACACTATTATTATTTATACCGGTTCCATATTGAGCATCACATGCAAAGTGTAGTTAAATAATTACTATAGTCTATTCGCGGCTTCTTTACACTTTTTGAATCAAACCTTTGAAAAATCACCCCATGTATGACGTGTTTATTTCTTTCTTGCATATGCCACGAATCGCAAACGTTTATGCTTCTGACGTCATTTTTTATTAAATTGAACCTTACCTTATATCTTATCTACAAATTACCATGCTTCATTTATAATTGATATGAATAAAATGGGGGAGTGCTGGTAATGCCTAGTAAGAAGTAGTTCTTATGCAGAATTTGTTTACACCGAGTGCGCACGAATACAGTGTGCTGTCCGTCTGGTGTAGTTTTCTAAATTCGTTTCAGCTTTGCTTGCATGCGTCGGAGGAATATCCTCGAAGTAGAACTTTAGCAGGACTTCAGAAAAGTTGGAAGTAAACATTAATTGACTATAACGAATATTTCGTAATGCACAGCAAACACTTGGTAGTTGCTCTCGCATTTTCAATAACGGGAAGCTGGCGTCAGTACTGATCTCTGTCGTAATTACGAAACTTTGTTTAGTAAAAACAAATCCAGTGATGTAACAATAATTTCGAAATTGTATTCAATAATGTGTTACTAAATGAATTGTGTAGCTACTTTCTCTGTGGAGGGGATCGTGTATTAGAATTAGACCACGGGCATAAACTATCGGGCATAAACTATAAATGTCCCGTGCGTTACGTGTATATAACAACCTCTTAACATTTATCGGTGTAGTAGTGAATCGTTCTGTTAACTTATTTGTTCGAATACGTTTGTACAAACACATCATTCAGAAAGGCTTCCACAAAATTTAGTTTGACACATATGATATATTTGTGTTATGTTCTTTATAGACGTGGTGAGTAAAGTTCACTCATTAACAATGGGAGGAGATCAAGTTTAGAATTTGCCAGTCAAGTTTTATAAAAATTTATATAAATCGGCAAATTTCGTTAAAGTCGTTATTATCATTTTTATATAGGTATTTAAAATCTTTTCAAGTACGGTCTAGCAGCGGTTCATAATAAGAAACATACTTGAAAATTAATCCGAATTCTCAAGTAAATAATGAACTTTACGGCGTAAGTGGATTTTAAATTTGCGGAGTCATCGATGGCGTGAAGTGCGAAACGTCGTTGAAGAGCGTGGCTGCACTTGAGGGCACCAAGATGTCGTCAAGTGTTTCGGAAAGCCCCTTAATATGTCATCTATGTCATCTTCAGTCTTTCTTTCTATTGATCAACTGCTATAATCATTATTGAGGAGATTTTTCCCATGTTACTGTAACAAAACACAAAATTAATGCTTTAGACAGATAAAAATATTTCAAGCAGCGACTCGAAAATTTATGTAATAATCAAGTTCTTTCATAAAAAAAAAAAAATTCCTGGTTAATGATGATTCAATAATTCAAATTCTAAGTGAAATGTTAATAAATTTTTAACAGATTTTTAAAAATGAATATTACAGATTTAAATGAAAATTCTTATTAAAATGTTTACTACGTTACTATTTTGTTAATGGCTATATGATATGTGGAGGAGGAAGAAGGAAATAGACAGATATTGTAGGCGATATAGTGTACAGTGTACACACTTTAAAAGAAAACTGAGAAAACGACATGCAATTCTTACGTAATTCTGGTTTTAAAAAATATTAAAATACCAAAAGCGTTTTTTGATGCAGAAACCATTAAACATTTTTGTTTCAAAAAGTTTAACTTCTGATTTTTTTTTTTTTTTCAGAAGTTTATAAGTCACAGTGCCTTTAAATTAAAAACAGTTTTGTTTAAGTGACAGAAATTTAAAAATAAATTATGGTAATTTACTTTAAAAGATAGTCGCCTAAAGGTATGTGAAATGCAAAAAACTTCAATAATTTTAGTTAAAACAGACCTGCAAAAGTATCTAGTTTAGTGCAGTGAAAAATGACCTTTGAAAAAGTATGCATAGAGAACAAAATATTCGTGATTAGTCAGAGAATGCCAGTACATATGTACTTAGTCTTAAATACCAGCCTATGACCTGCACTGCGAATCCTTACTATATTAATTAATATTATAAATGCGAAAGTGTGTTTGTTTGTATGTCCTTTCACGTCAAAACGGATCAACGTGATTTTTTGCACAGATATAGTTGGAGGGTCGGAGAGTGACATAGGCTGCTTTTTATTTCAGGAAAATTTCTCATTCATTCATAAAATTCTAATTGTAATTTTACTGCATAGTAAAATTAGTATTGTTAAAAAAAGTTTAACCATTTCTCCTTTCTTTTTGTCTACGTGCTGTATCCTATTCCTTCCCGAGAGCCTTAATGACCCAGCAGCTAGAGCTGTTGCAAATAGGGCCGCAGTGGCTCAGTGGCTAGAGCGATCCCAAGGAAGGTCGCAGTGTATTAGTGAATATAAATGTATCAAGTCGTAAATGTCATGCGAACGAAGTCGCACGGGTTACTTAAAATAGCTGTGTGTCCATGATAGATGTCTGTGTACTGACAGAAACTTCACTATTTATCCCTATAACCACGCGAGCGAAGCCGAGGGTAAAAGCTAGTATATTATAAAGCTTACGAAACAGCGAAATAATTAATCTTTGTATTATTATTGAAACAAAGAATCAACAGCGCTTCGGAAAATATATAATGAGTGTATTGAAAAGAGAAAAGTTCAAGAAGGCGCGGCCACTCGCCTAGATTGAAGGCTGGAAACAAAGAGGAAAAACACGTACAATGCGGTGTGTTGTTTTAGAATATGCGTCGGCCTAACGCCATCTCCTGCAAGGCCGCTCCAGTGTGCTGCGTAACAGCTCACGATTCCAGCGAATGGGCGCACGGGATAGAAGCAGCCCTGTAGAGTGGATACCGCCGAAATCTCGTTCGTTGGCGGAAGCGCAACCCGCGGGCTAGAGGGACCGAAAGGAAGAAAATCTGAGCGCCATTTTCAGGTAATGTTACGAAGTACGGGAAAGTCGGATGTTACGTTTCCACGACGTTAATCAGCAAAGTGGACCGAGCCCCCATCACAGACAATTACACCACGCATCTTCGATTCTTCCCCCGCAAACCGTTTCCACGCCCTGCAATTGCCAGCTGCGAAAGGCCCGCACGTGGAGGGAAAGCCAGCGGAATGGTTCCAGCTGAGATAGCAAACCCCGGAACTTGGTATTGTTACTATATACTCCGAGGAAGACTGGTTAGAACTGCTTGCGGGGAAAAAAAATGGAACGTCATTCTCAACGGATGCAATGAGCTCTCTGGGTATTCTTTAGCATTTCTTTTAATGCTGAAAGTACTATCATTTTATCACTTGCCCCGTTCATCTCGTTGTGAACATAGAACTAGATGAAACATCTTTAATGCACATTCACATCGCGTACTTCAAAGGATTATCGGATTCCTTGAGACTAAACCAATAAAAATAATCTGTATAGCTATTAACCTCATTCGCCCTGTTGTAATATTTACTTCTCTAGATGTTGAACTATCCCTCCAAGAGAACTACTTGGTTTTCTGTTCATCAACTTAAACGTATAACAAATATTTTAAAATTACTTATTCTGTAAGAAATATTGGTTGTATCAATAAACATTACACGGATAAGCAGTGATTACTATTTTATATATTAAATGCTTTTCATCTGATGTAAAAATTACAAAAAGGGAATCTCATTCTAAGACAAATGTTGCCATCAGTTCATATTTTACTTTTAAAAAATATAAAATGTTTCAACTAGTAGAATTATTCCTCATACGGTATGTTAACATACAACTTAAAACCAAACTTTTAAACAAAAAAGTACTCAAAATTAGATACGATGTTTTATCGCGGAAAATTTAAACAGTTACCAAGGTTATAGTTCAAAGTATAGTACACATGTAAGAAATGTTTCTTTCATTATTGGTTTCCGTGTGCGTGTATGAAGATACATCCCGTTTTATCTGGGTAATGGCCATCCTGTCTCTAAGACTGATACTTTACCATTGGCCTCCATAGCGCCAAGCCATCAGAAATATACGTGGAACCAAACAATCTTCTCCTGTCTTCCATGTTTTCTAACAATTACATATCGCAAATTTCTAGGCATGTAGTAAGGTGCCATTTATTTTTATTTTAAGTGAAAAGTTTTGCGTTATCCATGTATGTGTATTTTCATACTTTCAATTTTAAAAATAATGCGCTGGAAAAATTCCCAGTAATGTGCTTTTCAATTACTGATACCGAATGTCCAACATGCATGAGCAACGTTGCTGGGAATAAATATTAAAGTCCGAAGCTTGCAGATTTGTACTAGAAATCGTTACCAACTAACCTGCACGCTCACAATACTCTGTTCATGATGATTTTTAGCCTAGGTGTTGTCAAAAATTAATTTATAGTTATGATTACAGTTTCTAAAATGTTCGTAATTCCTAGGAAGTTATCGACTTTGAAATCATCAAGGTTGGTCACGCAGGCTTCCGAGCAAGAAGTTGCAGTTGCATGTACCGCCATTACCATATCCAGGGCCGATGTGCTGTGACTTCCCCCCCCCAAAATAAAACCACTCACCCATCCTCCCCTAAACCTTTCCCGTTAGCTCCATCCTCCACGAACCCTTTCCACAGGTAGGCCGCGAGTAATATATGCCAGTGCGCTGCGTGCTCAAGGAAAACCTCCGAAACTTGCAAACCGCTTCAGTCGCCTTTTGCCCTTAATTAATCGCCACGGAGCCGTGATTAATGAATTACCTCTAGTCACGCGACAAATACCAGCAGCGCGAGCGAGGGAGAGGGCCGTGGAGTTTGGTCTGCTGCGGGCGGGGAGGGAACATTCGCCGGATAATCACGACACCAAAGACGTCTCGCTCCGAGAAAACGACAGAACCGTTTATTTGCGAAAGTAAAATGGCGGGATGTTACCCACGTGGCACGTGACCTTGCACGGGCTGTTACAAAGTATGTTCAGTGCAAAGAGACATGTCACAGTACACACACAGCCTCTGGTGGCTGTCGCCTAACCGCTAAGTCCATATTTCACGATAACGTTTTATTTCATTATCTGAAAGAGATCTATCTAAGGACCACACTGAAAGAAAATCGAACAAAATATTTGTTTGTATAGGGCCAAATGTATGTTTTGTTGCCCTAACAAAATATATTGTTGAGCAAACAAAATTTGAAAAGCAACAAAATTACTGTTGTTCGTCTAACAAAATATATGTCCGAATAAACAAAATATCCGTGTTAGGCCAAAAAAAAATTAGACTGTCAAACTAAGTATTTTGTTGAATCAACAGTATGTATTTGTTTGGCCACTAATTTTACTGTATTCGTCCGAAAATACAGCTCGAGAGTTTAGTTGTATTTTCTGTGACAATTAGGATAGTAACCGTGTCTGTTAGTGCATATATTGATGCTTAACAATAGTAGAAACATATTAATAAAACAATGTAACAAGAAACTGACAAGTAAAGCTATAAAACTGGAAATATTTGTTATCACACGTTGCCTAATATTTGCAGTATACATATTTGAAAGCTTTGAAACGTCATCAGTTGTCACACTACCTGAGATTACCAAGGCGTAGCGCTCGGACGCAGGTGATATAGGTTCGAAACTCAGTCGAACTTGTGAAATTTTTTTTATATCAGCCCAAACTGTTTAATGTACGTGTAGCCCAACCGATATTTAGTTGGACCAAACAAATCTTACAGTTTGGGGCAACCAAATGACAACAACAAAAATATTTGGTTTCAGCAACAAAATATTTCATTGCCGCTATACAAACAAATCTTATTTGATTGAACCAAACCTTTTTCCCAGTGCACGTAAACGTAAATATATGTAGTAATATTATTATAGTTTTCAAAATATAGCTCCAAAAATTACAAAATTTCTGAATATGGGAGCCTATGTTTCTACGTTCCTAATTAACTTTGCCAACTAAATCACATGTCATATGAATCTATATCATAGCTATACAAAACATATTAATCAAGTAACAAGAATATTTAACAATCGATACTCGGGCACTGGTATCCTGGAACTCTTTTAAAATTATCGATGTTTTCGCCAACACATTTTAGCTCGTCTAAGAGAGACTAATTAATGTTAATATTAGTTTCTTTCGGACGAATAAAAATGTGTTGGCAAAAACATTAATACCTATATTTTGAAATATTTAGGTGCCAGTTTCCATGTACCGATTGTTAAATGATTTGTATATGAAATAGATTACATTACATTTGCTTTAGTTGGCAAAATTAATTGCGAGCATAAAAACTTGGGCTCCCATATTCGGAGATTTTCTAATTTTCGGTGCTATGTTAAAAAATAAATAAATATTTCTCTACAGGTATTTATATTTATGTGGCCGTTATATAAATCTCTTTCGAGTGATAAAATGAAAAATTATAGTAAAATATGGCCTAATGTCCGATATTTTAAACCAGTAATTACACTAAACTATTTTTCAGAATTATATGACTGCGATAGAGGTTAAACCTATACACAGAGTATGAAAAATGTACCACAAATTGGGCTGCAAATGTAAAAAAATTTTTCTTTACGCCGTTGAGAATACCCTTGCACATTTCCTTTTATTTTTTAACAAATGAAGAAAGCTACAATTTATGTGCAGTAAAAATGGTAGCTTTAATGAATTATGTGTAGTTGCACTTACACAGTGATGTGGAAATTACCGAAAAATTTCGTAAGAGTGAGCGATGATACTACATAAAATAAGAATAGATATATTATATTATGAGTTAATGGAATCCAAGTCCTGGAAAAATAATTTTTCAAGGTTTTCATTATTGTGGCTGGCACGAAATTTACCTCACAGTTCCAGCTGAATAAACATTAGGTTACTTTGTTAGTTTCTCTTTCGTCGCATAGGTTAGTGGCAAATACACATTTTGTCATTCGTAGCTGTGATTTGATCAGCTTCTGGCGAACTGAAAAATATCAGCATTTTAAAGATCTACTAGTACAGCAAAATTCGAGTTTTAAAGTAAGATGGAAGTTGCTAAGTATTTAACCATTTCGACGTCTCGTATTCAGGAATATCCATTATTACTACGAAGACATTAAGATGAAAACATGTGGACTTGATGTGTAATAATAAAGAGCGTGGAAAATGGCAATAAATAAACTACCTAAATTTGAAAGCAAGAAGCAGGGTTTTTGATGATCACTAATTAAATAATATCTACTGTGTGTATGTACTAGAAACAAATACAGACTGCCGCAAAAAAGAAATGAATAAAGGCAATACACATATACTTCACATAAAAATTTCCTCCAATTGTGGGGTTATAACAACACGCTTTTTAACTAAAGGAAAATTAGTTTGATTTTTTAACATTTTCGATTAATTGTACCCCTTTTATTATATTTATGAAAATAATTTCTTAAATAACTCTGTATTTTGGAATGTTACATATTGTGCATAATCAGTTTAAAGAATAAATTACTTAACTGTAAAAGAAGTCATGGTTAAGACATATGGACAACAAAGTAAAAGTAAAGAATAATTTTACACCACTGATGATGATATAAAAATTCTTGAATTTAATTACTACTGTTTTAATATTCTACTCCAGGGATTTAAATGGCTGCTTCTCATTCTCGCAAATGTGCATATAACACGAGTATGTCTGAAAAATGAAGTGTCATATAGCAGTGTCGTGCGCACTAGTATAGAGTTTTAAAATTTGTTACAAATTATTTAAATTAAGTAGAAATATTATAAAATTGAATTTAAACCGTTTTTAATTTGGCTTAGATTTAATTACATTTGTGAAAAAAGGAATTACAATAAGAATATTTATTATCTGCTCTTGTAATTTTCATTTGCAGGAAATTACGTCATACAAATATAACGTTTCATAATATATATTTTAAATATTGCAGAAACGTGTCTGAATCATGAAGTAGCAGCACGCGTGTTTTGTTCAGATTACTGCTTTCAAGTAAACGCACTTTTGACATGTAGGATGAAGAGAGTGCAAACATGCTCTCACACAAGCGCACAAAATGTTTCACAATGTATTATTTTCAAGAATAAATGTTATACATGTATAAATAATAAATTTATGTTACTGCATTATTATATGCCTATCAATTGAAGAAACAGGAGTTACTATATAAAAACAATCAAATATTATTTGTAAAAAGAGTGACAGAGCAGGGCGGAGATAGAGATTGCATATTATGTGCAATATTTGATTGCTGCCATCAACAACAAACTGTGTTAAAGACGCACGCCACTTACAAGATGGAAGAAGCGAGGATGACAACAGAAGTTGAAGTTCTTCAGGTGGCTCGTAGCGGCAGCTCAGATGCGTTACGGAACCCTCACGGCCGCGATGTATTTTCCACCACCAAGTGACGTGAATTCGACGTGTAAGGGTTGGTCCCGGCCGAGAAACAGAGCGGCAATTAACCGCATGAAAACGATTTTATGCTAATTACTTCCAGTTTAATTAAAGCCTGGACGTGGAGGAGCCCCCTTTCATTCTCTCCTCCCCCTCTCCACGTTTCAAAACTTCTTGTTTGAAAATGGGAGGTGATTGAAATCAGAAGTGGGTGAGCGGACGCCCGAAACGTGTAACATATCTGATTGTAGGATTCAAATGCCAGGCTCAGTAACTCTGTTAGTTTAAGACTCTCCCATTTACAGACCGCTCTTTCCTTTCACCCCCCGACGAGTTCATTTCTCCTTCTACCCGCCCCTCCGCTCGACCTCTTCACCTTCCACGCTCTTACTTCCAATTGGCCAGACACATGAAGAAGTCAACTCACGAAAGTGTACAGGCGGCCGTCGAGGAAAACTTCAGAGTAAATATCGACTAGAGGGTGTGCGCATTGGACGAGAGCAAATGAAAATGAAAGGGCGTGGTTGACGTCTATCACTTGACTTTCGTTCAAAATGCATGTGCGTTTTAATTTATAAAAAAAAAAAAATATACTATTTAGCTGCATTAAAGTCACTATCAATTTCTTACCGCTACCACGATAGAAGAAATAACAATCAATGACAGAATACAAGCTACTTTATTCCTAGAAAATAGTAGTTATTCTTTACTGGCCATGAATTTTTCGCCACTACGTCAAGCAATTTCGCATGCCTTATACCTTCGTCAAAATATCTTGAGCACCTCTACAGATCAAGTGAAATTAAAATTATTTGTGTTTTACGTGGATGATGCTGAACACACGTTAGTAAAGTGACGTCCTCTGAGCCGTATATTTTCTCTAAACCACATATTGTGCTTGCTAGCCACAATCTTATATTATCTCATTCGTTTGAGCTGTTAGGAATTATTTTATTCGGGTTATTGGAAATTATTATTTTCATTGATATTTGCAGTATGAAGGTTCGCGAAATCTCCATAGGACATCCCTTCGCGATGAAGATGGAGTATGCACTGTTTTTAAATAATATCTGAATCAAACTGCTGTACAGGCCATTCACAGTAAAGAGAGCACTTTTTAAGGCCCTGATAAATTTTTAATTTCAATTAATTTCTACCTTTCTGTCACTTTTTGATGTAAACATTGTAATATGACTAATAAACACAGTGCATACATTTCTTCACTCTGAAATGTTAACGCCTGAGACTGCAATAAAGTATATTTATAAAGTGTTAATACCTTTTGGAAGAGCCTTAAAAAGTACTCATTTTACCGTGAACAGCCTATAGTGGTAGTCACAAGCCCTCACGAAGTTCAATAAAACCAACTATGTAATATGTACAGAGGAGAATTGATAAGGTAAACAAAATACCGCATAAAATAGGACTGAGAAATTAAGAAATTATGGACTGGGTTGGCGTTCCTAGGTCAACAGGTGGAACTAATTTCGGGAAAGAGAACACGGGAAGTTTTGTCAAGCTTGTGAAAGCTAATTCGTCAAAGCGATTTACTTTAATAGTAATATAACGTAAGCGCCAATAAACATAACGTGCTCTTTCACGCTATCAGTGACTGAATAGCGCCACCTTCCAGTGACAAAGTGTTTGTCACATCTCGACATGATCATATGTGCTCCGTATGATTTCCGCTTACACACACCAGAACACTCAAGTTCTACAGTACTAGAGGCTCGCCGAGACGTACTATAAAAATAGTGTGATTTTACACAAATGTATGTGGCAGAAGAATCCCCACTGAAGTCGGTATATTTTTACACCTAATTTAAATATTTTTTACTCTGCGTCCGAGTAAATTCATCGTAAAAACTATTAAAATAACATGTATAATGTACTACAAATTGTACATAGATTAATTTAAAATTACAATTGCTGTGTATCCATAAATAAACTATAACATTCGTGTATTTAGGCCCTACTCATTGGCAAATAAATGTACACAGACATTGCAACTGTAATTTCACCACAGTGTATATGAAATTTTTCACTTACACAAAAGTAAAATCACAGATTCATTGTTATTGTAAAGACACAACTTCTGTGCATTTTTCACTCTTTTGCACAGCAATTTTTACCGTCAGTAACAGCTCATTAAGATTTGCGTAGTATTCATTCATATACTAGATATGAGTTGTTACATAATTTCCATGTTATTGAACTGCGTAGCTAAACTAAGTTGTAAAGAATTATCTTCGAAATTTAGATGACAACTGACATCAAATATATAACACATAGTTCTGCAAGCATACCCCATTAGCGGGAGTCAAGTCTTCGTTTTCAAAAAACAAATGGAGTTCGAAGTAATTATATTCCCTACCACAAGATCTCATGCTTTAAATAAGTACTTTGAATTCCTAAGAACATTAATGTAAAATTACAGATGCCCTGCTAGTTTCAGCAAATTCCACAAAGAAATGTAAAATGAAAGAAAATGTGTATTTTTGAGTATACACTCGTAAGTACCCCAAAATGTAATACAAGTTTACACATGCATGGCCACTGTACAGTTACAGAATGGAAGATCTACAAGTATAATGACAATGAGTGTTTACACAATGACCATGTAGCAGCGAAATTACGCAGTTTTAAGATTTTCGCTGGTGGCTATAGAAATACTTTAGCTCAGTCCCTGTATTTTATCAACGAAACAAATTCCAACTTAATTTTGTATGCTGACAGTCCCCATTACAACTAACAAATTTGGCTATGCGGAGCCTCATTTCTCCTGCATTTTGTAAGATAGCGCTACCAATAAAATAATGAGTTTGTCTCGTATCTCATGAAACGTTCAAACCAGTCTTACAAAATTTGGCGAAGATGTTGTACCGTGGTAGGCCATTATAATAAATAAATTTTTGAGAAGTACGACAAATTTATTTTCTGAATGGCTGCTATAAACTCCTATAAAATCATTTTAGTTTAGTGGGCAATATCTACGAAACAATGTAAAATATTTTAACTTAATTTTGCATATTGACAGTATACAATCATCTGAATTGCTACTAAGTTATTTTTCTGTACTCCATTTAAGAAGATTGCCACATGGAAATTATGGAGGTTTTATGCCATGTCTCGAGAACCAATCATCATATTCCCTTCAAATGTTACACTCGTACAGTTTAAGTAAATTTGTACCAAATTATGGTTACCATAAATACTACGGAAGGTCAGATAAACATTCGTGATTAAAATGGATCAAACAACGATGTTTAAAATAGCAGCTTCATAAATTCTATAGTTAAGTCTGGCATATAATCTAAACAATTTAACCAAATTCAACCAAAATTTGTATGTAAACACAATACATTAGAAGAATCGTTTATAGAGCCTATTTTCCTGGTAATTTTGTACCAAAGCATCATATAAAAAATTGAAGCGTAATATGTTTTATATGGTGGTCCAAACAACAGATTTACATAAAATTCATCAAATTCTTCACACAAGTAGCGCTACGGTAGACCATGTAAACTTGCATGTTTTGTGTGGGTTTGGCACTTATTTTCAGAATAAAGGACCAGTATATATTCGAGGTATGTAGACTCTACCATTCGGAACATTAGTCTTATTAAATTCGAAGTTGATTCTATGAATCCGACCTTCATAATACAGTGGATATCTCGCCAGCTTATAGTAAGAGATTTTCTGAGTTCAAGACCCGGGTAAGGAATGCCTGTATTTTTAATTGTCTCGCTACTGTTGCATATGTTTCTGGTTTAATTTCTAAAGTTATTGATTTCAAAGAGAAGACAACTCCTTCCTACCAAATCAGCTGTAAAGAAATTATTTAAAAATTAATTGCATCCAAGTTGAGGAAAGTAGGCCAAATTGGTTATATAAATTCTTGTTTCCGTACTGTTGCATGTGTAGTTAGGTCGTTCTTTCACTGGAAGTTTCTAACAAATCAGTTTTCTACTATTTCATGTCCGAGTATGTACAGAAAAATTATGAAATATGTTCAGTGCTGAAAGGAAATATTTAAATTTACTTACAAGTCCTTAGTAAAATATTAATTGTAATACATCATATACTTCCAACGTTTGAAAGTGGAATGTAAAACAGTTTGAAATGTAATTGCCATTGATATGTTTCCATCGCTTCTGCCTTCATCCGACATAGATATCGTGGTGAAAACTAAAGCGGCGAACTGCAACAGAGTAGGTCAGTGGCTTCTGTCAGTCCACGTTGGGCATGGGCGTTAGGTAATTTAGGCTAATCTGTCTCCCATAGAGAGAACTCCGAGGAATTAGACGTTGTTATCGAACATCATGAATGATAATCCGTGCAATGACGCAACTCAATTGCCATTACTATTAATTATTAACACTAGACAGATATGGAACTAGAACTTGGCTTCTCCGTGTAGCACGTGCTCTATTAAAATTAGCTACAACGTAACATTATTTAACTAAGTGACGAAAAGAAACATGGAAACATGAAACTTATGAAATATTAATATTTGAAAAAGAAACGTGCCATATCTCAGTACCTGAAACACACACATACGGTATTTGATATCATTTCCTATTAATGGAGTTTTCTCAGGAACGGTATTTAAATGAGATTGTGGTTGTTATTAAGTGAGCTCGGATGAATACATAGATGCCAAAAAAAAAAAAATAGAACGAATTATTTCACAATTTGAATAAATGAATCAAGCTTTTCAGTTTAATCTTCCAATAACTTCTTTTTTATAATGCCATTTAAGAAAAAAAATATTTCCTTGAATTTCGTGAGATGTGAAAACAAAACCTGAAGCCATAAATCATCGAAAATTCTATTAGTAAAGTACCGGAATGTTGCCGATTTTTTAGCTATGTATTCTTACTGCAGATTTGTAAGTTAGTTACACGATTAAACGCATCTCATTTTTATACGAATCCCCAAGGGTTTTACACAAGCTTTGTGCATGAGTATATTTATCGATTGCAAACATTCCTCGAAGAAAAAATGCTGATTTATAATTTTTAAAAATCATTCTAGCCTAATGCTTTCACGACCTTCTACAGAAATGTCGGGAGTGTTTCATACTAATTAAATGTTTACTGGAAGATGTACTTGAAATAGCATACTTCTCATATCACTCATAGAATCAAAGAAAATAATCCCTAATGGTTTATAAAATCAGGAAGTAACTTGTAACTAAGCTAAGAGCTTCGACACGGTATCGAGCTAAAAAGAATCTGTTAGTCACACGATAGGCATTATTGCTTGTTGGATTTTATTTCGTGTACAGTAGAAGCCATAAATTCGTCTACGTGGCAAATATGTACGTCTAAATTCATCAGAAGCGAAAGTATTAGGCCTACGCGTATCTTACGGGTACACTGGAAGCTTTATTTTGACTGACTACTGGTTACATTATTGCACTCGAGACTCCTAGACGTGTCTCACATTCCTGAATGCAATGCGTCACAATTGCGCCACAAGTGCAATGAGTACTCATCACGTGCTTCCGAAACGCAACTTATACTTTAATGAAATTACGTGAGAATTTTCCGAAATTGGCAGAGTTTAGCACATTTCCAAATGCGGAATTTTCCTTTAGTTTATAGAAGGTAACTTACATCCAATAGTTATGAGACAATGTTAAATTTAATGCAAAATAAAACTGACAAACATTATCAATTCCATGAGATAAATTGATCGCAGCGATGTAGTTTGCAATGATCGCAGGTATTCGTTCAGCTATACTTTGCCCGGCATGGAGTGTTTCGCCTTTAAATACGTTACGTAAAATTACGCTTCAACTTCGTAGGCAAATATAACTCTCTGGGACCACTCTATATTGTAGGTCACGTAATTAGACTTATAACAGTGTAATGCATCAACAACAGCATTTTTTTATATGTTTTGAGTTTTTAAATATACGCAAGTATAGTGTGTTTTTTTAATAACATGTCGAAATTAAAACACCACAGCATCTATTGGCTAAGAGACACAATAAATTCTAGTAATAGAGTGTTTGGTAAAGTCATCTAATATTTCTTAATTTAAGTTGAAGTTAGGCAAAACAACGAATGGAGTCCGCAGCTTTACGTACCTGTGAGATTCTTGGTTGCATATCACGAAGGCAAACTGAACTGGCGCGCTATGTGGAGAACGCCAGCACACAGGACACCATAAACTCGACGTACATGGGCGCCGCTTGTGGTAGCTTGTTAGTACACTACTTGAACAATGGAGGATAAACAAGCGAGTAGTAATGGCTGTCAGAACTGATCGCATTTTAATTCCAACAACACACAAACATCAGTATTGGCGACGTAGGATTTTCACGTATTTTCCCAGTGGCCTTTCTCAGACTGTCGCCTTATTATTTACGCAGCAGTTCCCGTTCGCCTACTTCATATACAACTTGCTATTCACGCAGGTATATGAAGTTGCAGACTCCCATAATCCCTAGAATGCTTGATTCGCCCTTCTCACAAAGGTACATCAAAGGGGCAGTAGAACCACTGGCCAAAAGATAATCAATCATCAAACTTCCAAAAATATTCAAAAGTAACCTTTTTGCAAGTAACTGAGGGCTGGACATCAATATTGACCCGCCGTCCACCAATTTATAACACATGAGATTGTACTTTAGTTTAATTTAATTTTTTCTATTTTTGTTTTCTTTGATTTCTGGCAAAAATCACATTTTGTTTTTTGTATATCGTGAAAAAGACAGCACTTTAACATATGCATTATTATGCCCACATGGAATTTCTATAAACTCAAAATCGCCTCAATTACAATTATTAAAGATGGCGAACAAAACATTCTAATAAAACCAGTGGTTTTCAATATACCACTCTCAAAAACTTTACCTTGGCCACATACAAAAGAAAATAAAGCCAACTATTTATAGTTTAATGTTTTATGGCCATATTCACAAACGAAGGCCAACATACTAAATAACTGGCAAATAGCAATACATCAAAAGAAAATAATTTACTCGCTGTTCTCTAATACCAAAGCCAATAATGGATTACTTACAACCCTCATGGCAATTCAAAATATCAGGGCCAACTGAAGAAAACTTTACTCCTATGTAAAATTGTTACTTTACTCATGAAATCTCTGGGCATTCAAGAACACTACAAAAGCCAATTAAGAATATTTACAAGTTATTATGATTTGAAACATTACTAAGTACTTCTCAGTATTATTATTTTGGAAACTATCTTTGAAAATCACTCTCGTGGTCACTTGACAAGACCAAGGTCATCTACAATTTTACTTTTAAAATTAACTAAAAAATTATAAAGTTACTACAGAAAACTATGCTCAACTCTTAGCATTTTCCCTCATGGCAAGTTTACTTAACTCAAGCAGGGAGGGTCTGGTGAACCTTGGAGCCACCTTCTCTCTCGAGTCACTAACCTCCAAGGCATACATACCCAGCGAAAATTACACCCCAGGAGGGGAGTGAAAAACAGGGCCAATCACATGGCTCAAAACTCCCAACTCCACACTACTGGGGAAGAGGTGTGTGTGTGTGTGTGTGTGTGTATATATATATATATATATATATATATATATATATATATATATATATATATATATATATATTTTATCACGGGACTTCCACCCATAATAAAATTATTTGAAACAGCCGACCACAGTCGACCAAGAAAATGTATTTCCGCTTAGCAACAGCTGAGTGCAAGCTCGCGACCGCTACTGACGTCACAATGCAGATGCAAATTCTCGGAAATCAGGCGGGCGACACTGCAGGGAAATTACAGGAATCGGCGAGGTGGGAGCTAATCGGCCACGTGACAGGCGACAGCCACCCGGCAGCGGTCCTCTGCTGGGATCGCCAGCAACGCGCAGTTACAGCTTTGTCAGAGGCCACGACACGCAGCTTCGCCGAGAATACATAACAGACATTTGGCTACGTTCGAAATCTTCCACCGTTCCAAGATATTGCAGGTTGGTGCCAAGGTAGAGTAGAATTATATCGTAGCTAGCAGAATTCTTGACTCCGGGCTACCAAAATTATGTGTTTCCAAAAGCACGCACGGACTTTTATTTTTCCGGGATCGTGTAGTAGGTCGGAACAGAAGATGTAAATTGCCATTTTGAGGCCCTCTGCGTCTCATGCTTATGTTTAATCACTCGAATAACTGTGTTTCGGAAACAAATCCTATGTTTTACTAGCAGAGAAAGTGATACTAATTGTTCAATAGACAGTTTCTTCAGATTAGATGTGAATATTTATCGACCTTGATGAATGAGCATAGCTGAATGTTTTAATAAGAGGTGATTTCCAGGACATTGTCTTGTAGTACGTAATTTACAGACTGATTGCAGTATGATACAGGCAGCCCATGAGCGCAAGGGAAATATAGCTGAAACATTTCATTTTAAACATGCATCTAAAATAACTTAGAAAAATGCTGCCCGACATAGTGACATATAGCACTGAATATATTGAACATTCAATTTATCTTTGTACTCTTCATGTAATAGCCCCAAAGCGGATATTACACGATACCTGCAGCCGTACTTGGTTCTTGTACAAGCTTCTATAAGTCCTGGTGTACGAGCCGGTATACCAGCCGCTATAGGAGCCGCCATGGAAGATTCATTTTACACGACAGCAGTTTCCGTACTGGCATTTGGCACCCTCGGTGGGTGCGCAGTGTGTGATTTGTAGTTAAGGTGAACCTCATTCGTAGAACTGCTATCAGTTAGCAACTTGCGTAGGCCTATAAAAATACTAGCTAACACATCTTAATATTGCTATATTACTGTTCGCGTTTTACATAAATTATTTGCATACTAGTATAGTTACATTCATTTTCTTGAAAATGTTGTGAATTCACTAAGGATAGGAGTGTGTTATTTTTAATATTGACGGAAATTACTGACCGATTGGAAAATGTAGTTTTTTCTTTACGTGCCGGGATATTATCCGAACGTAAATTTCATGAAAGTTACATTTTTATTGCGGATCGCACGACTTTTCCACTGCACTACCAGTTATTTATAATTTCGATAGTTTATATACTATATATATCTGAAAAGAATTTTAATGAATATTTTTAATCAAGTAAGTAATGTTTTAAGTATTTAGAACGGATTTAAGCAGTAATTTTAAGTTGTCATAACCAATATTATTCATCGTCGTGTTTTAAATCTATTTGAAAGAGTTACAACCTCACGGATGTAAAATCAAGATAGAGGTTTCCTTTTTGGTTTCTTCATCAACCCGTTCCAAGTAGTAGCCACGGGGAGCGCCCTATGCTCTGAAACTGCGATGTGATTGGCTAGGTACGAAAGCCGGTGTGGAACCTGCCACGAAAAATAGGACGGGTCCAATGACCAAACCTGGTACGAAATCTGGCCATTTAAGACGGGAAATACCATGACGGATGCCACACTAGCCCGTATACCGGCCGCTATGGTGGACCTTGCACAAGCTTTTACAAATGTGGTATCGTGTAATATCGCTATAAGCAAAAGTGTAGAATATTGTCATTCCCCCGAAGTTATAAATTGCACCAGTTAGAAACACTAATACAGTTAAATAATATAGATATTACTGTGGCAAACTAAAGAGAAACTAGCATTTTTTTTTTGTAACGTGAACTATCGCCGCTTTGAAAGCTTTAAAAGAAATTATTTTATTCAACGTAGTGTGAGTAAACTGAAAGGAATGTTTGCAGGTGTGAAAACAACCAAATATTTTAAAAGTTTGTATTAATTTGTATGTGTTATTAATTTATATAACGTATAACTGAATACGTAAGATGTTCGCCTGCATTCTAACAAAGCTTTCATCAATATATTTTTTCGAAGGAAAAATAACTAATTTGTATAACAGTGGATTCTACAAATAATTCTCACTTGCACACCCCTTGCAATAAATAAGTTTGTAAAACGTGTTTTGGGATTTAATAGTAAGCTTAATTGTCAGAAGGGGAAATTAACCGGTGTTATGAGAAATATTTTTTTTTATTGACAATGAGGTTAATAAGTTAGTTGGGAAATTATATTTATAGGATATCAATTTCCCCATATCTGAAAAGTAGTTCACTTCCTTGAGTTACGCACATTTGTTAGTAAGATATAATGTACTTCACGCCCTTTCTTACGGGGCGCTATCAATTTCCATGGTAATTAGAATCCTGTATTTTTATTTCGTCCCCATCTGTTATTATAGAGTGCACAAAATACACACACCCGAGCAATCCCACACCCGTATATACTGTACGTGACGCCGTATTTGCACTTCACAAATAGCGTTGTAATTTTACTTGTGATACATTTACTGGGAGCTCTGGCACGGACGTTCCTGCATTATCTTCTGTTTACGCATGTCGCGGGAACAAGTTATGTGAGTAATTAAATTCAGTCCTATTTGCACTTGCCCTGCAGCCATAAATATGGAAGAAATGTAGATAAAACACACCCCGCGACAGAACGCAAGGGCCTTAATCAATCCAAGAAAAACAGGCGTATTTAAATTACTGAATAAGTGCTAGTTAAGTTTCCCCATACGCAACATTTAATTTATTCGCAAAAATTATGTTTTCAGGCGCCAAAATTCTAACTTCGAAAACAGAAAATTTTAATTTATTAAAGAAACTGTGTTAATCTACCCGATAACGCAAGTAAATGTTAACAGTTAGAAGTTGTTTCTACCACTAGTTTATAAACACACATATCTATTATATGGTTTATAGTGTTTATAAAACTAATATATATATATATATTAAAAATTAATTTGTGTCAGATATCCACAACAACGCGTTCACCATTCCCAAAAATTTCTTAATTACTTCCACCTACTTGTAAAGGTGAGGGCAAATACGTCTTATTTATATGTTTTCCAATTTCAGAATAATTAATTCAATCGTAATGCTTTGTTATAAGTCACATATGAGGCAGCAAATTCCAGAAAGTCTCTTATACAGTACATTTGTTTTAAAAGTTCATTATGCGGTCCATTTGATTCCTGGCGTTATTTTATCAATAAATCTGCATCATTTCGCTCTCAAAAGTTCTTTATTTGCTCATTAGAATTAAGAATGACAATTGCATTTCGTTCCAAAGTGCTTCTCCTGAAGCTTTGTACAAAATAGTGGGTGAAGCCTATAAATAGAAATACCATGTTGCTTCTGTATTTCTTTTGCCCTCCGCCTCTATAATGTCTCTTTGTCCAACGTTTACTATTCCAAAGTGCCTCTTGTACTAAACATACATTTCCAAAACGTCTATTCTCCTATTTACCGTTACAAATCGTCCCTTCTTTAACTGTTTTTGTTTTTTAAGCAAACTATTTAATATTGCTAGATAAACTTAATTAAATATCAAATATATAATACTAATGTTGCGTGAAAGGATTTCAAGGACATTGGCTTGTATAGTACAGTCTCATACTTTTTTTTTTTTTTTTACTATCCACAAGTTTTGCTAAATGGACAAAATACGTTTCGGAATTGGCCACCACAATTGTGTATTTGTGTTGAATCATCACTTTACACTAGGATCAAGAATTAAAAACAATTTCTAAAATAAGCCTGAAAACTAATTTAATACAAATTAAAACTGAATCCGAGATTTGCCAATCTCTCACGTGAGAGCTATTAAATAATAATAAATGAAATTAGGAACACATGGAAGTTACGGTGAGAAGGCAGGACTAAATACTAAACAAATGAAATTAAGTGATAATTGTGGCATGGGCAAACATTATTGTAAAGTAGCGAGTCATATTAAATAACAGATGCTGATTTCATTGTCATCAATTAGTTGATATCTATATCTCAATTTGTTGTAAAACTTTAGCCTAATATTACTTTAATTAAGAATAGTGTTCCTGCTGATCTCTCGCTATAAAATTGTCATGTATCATTCACAATATACACTATCTGATCTGAAAATAACATTACGAAATAAATTGATAGAAACTTATGTTAGCCACGATAAATCGATGTGATATCGATACTCTAACTTAAAATAAGTCAGAGTATCGATATCACTTCTGTTAGTCTCACATAGTGAAACACACATACCAAATCAGTCTATAACAATAAAATCATTCATGTCTGTGTTAATTTCACGTTCCACAGTAGCAAATTTTTGTTGACCCAACGTCAAAATATCACTTGGGGCAATGTTGGCCCAACGTGTATTATTGCGTTGGCTGCCAACTGAAATATGATGCTCAACATTCATAATTTGGCCAATAAAAATTTACGTTTTTTCTGCATGCTTTCCTAAATTCTGTTTCTTTCAAACATATGTCCTATCAATCAAAAAACCATAATTCTGTATTTATTAGCTTTACGTTGGTTTATCGTGTGCATATTACAGATCACCAATCTAATATGACAGAAACCCAACCACTAACTAAAGTTGGTTATTCGTAGTATTTTGATAATTTCCTCAATAATATTCTTTTCTCTTTCAGAAAAGCACTCTCTCAGTCATTTATCCGCAGTTAGCAATGTTCTGCGAAAATGTGTTATTATTTACATAATTCCAATTAATAAATAACGTTCTGCCAACGTTGGTTACCATGTTTTTAAACAAATTTTACCCAACAACAAAAACATTTTAGAACTATACTAATGCTATCATTACTTACCATATACCACTCCACATTAAGACCTGAAAATTCCTTCGGTTGATATCGGATTCTAACCCACAACCTTAGGATGAACAGCTCGACATCTTATCCACTAGACTGCTGTAACGTGTTGCTAAATGTGCAAAAATAGGTACATATTATTATATTCCAGTTCGAATATACTTTATTACATTTGTTATATATTTAAGTCAGATTTTACTGCCCTGAAACTGAATTTAAAACCTGCCAGTTTCACGAATATATTTTCCAACTAATAACAAATACACAAAAAAAAAGCCAGTTTATTTCTACAGAAACACTGTGCTAAATAACTTTAAACATTAAGCAAATTAAATGAATTATATGTGTGTATATTTCGACAAAAAATTAAAATTATGATATTAAAGTATAGATTAAACTTTCTGACACAAAAAATGTAATATTATATACTTACCAAACATATATATATATATATATATATATGTGTGTGTGTGTGTGTGTGTGTGTGTGTGTGTGTACACCGAAATAGTTACAGCAAAAATCTCGATAATGTTTCCTCACTAATCGCAGCAGGTGTGACCAGAATACATTATTTTAAAGTGGAAATGGTGGTTACTAATTAATAACTGTTTGGTTTCTAACATTATTCCAACAAACGACCAACAAAACATAATTCAATGAAAAATTGTCAAGTTATGTGAAAAACTTTTATACTTTATTAAATTCAGAAATAATGGGGCTTTGTTTTCATTAAGAATACCTATTTCCTAATGTTGATTTAAATAGTTGACTATACAGTGTTGGCCCAATATAAAAATACACACACATTACCAACAGTATGTCTACCAACTTGTTGCCAACATTCAGCCAATCTCGACCATCAAATTCAATTTGAAACCAAACATGTATATCTATATATTACAATACCTAAATGTTAAGTAAGCATTAAAATATGCTGTTTATTTTTTCATTCCAAAAATACAATTTAGCATTGTTAGAAATATGTTAGTTGGTCCAACAAAAAAAGTACCAATCACCAACTCTTCGGTTTCGAACATTGTGCCAACATAAAACCAACTACACATATTTCAAAGGAAAAATGTCAGTTTCATGGAAAACGTTTATATTTCATAATATACAGGAAAGGGGGATTGTTTTAATAAAAAATACATATTCCCTAGCTTTGCCACAATATGTTGGTTTTACAACGTTGGCCCAGCATAAAAATACTTACACGTTACAAACAATATGTCTACCAACTTGTTGCCAACAAATAGCCAACCATTTAAAATTTAAAAAAAAATTGGTTTTGCAAACATGTTCTGAAATTTTTTGAAATAGTGAGGCGTTGATGTATGTTTTTCCAAGGTATCTAATTAAAATTGTCGAATAAAAATACTTGTTTGGCATATTAGATTGGGCCAACGCTGTATTTACGCATGTTTCCTAACTCAACATATTTTTCCAACGTTTCCAACCAAATGCCAACCGTTGGGCCAACTTATGTTGCTATTTCGGTTTTGACACTTATTGTGACGTGCTTTGAAAAATGTTCGAAGTTTTGGGAAAGATAACTGTAAACAAGCAGTGTGAAGTTGCGTGGGGTAAAAAAAAAATGTTTGTTTTAATAAGGTAAAATTTTAATGAAGTATAATTGGATAATTTACAGTAACATGATGCTATGCGCTCTATTCAGGCTTGAAGAAAATTAATTTAATATATTTTTATATTAGTGAGATTAAAAACACGTTTAACAGTTATTCATGTGATGAGGATAAAGTTCCTTAAATAAAAACATAAAAGCTTTGTAAACATGCTTGAATTTCAAATTAGATACGTATTTTAATAACAAAGAATACCTAACCTACTTAGTTCATAGCTTGGTATATTGTCGGGGTAACATATATTGTCGCTCGGTTTCGGTATAATTCTGAAGGTATATAATTACCTGTTTATTATTTCATCAAGTGTAAAAAAAGGCAACGTTTATAATTCTTGTTTTCGGTATATTTGTTGGAATTAAATATTCGGGATATTCAGAATATGGGCTTAAGCACAAGTTAACGAGCATCTACTTCAGAATTTCTCCACAGGCCCGTGTAACATAATCATCGTGTTATTTATTATTTTTTGTATTGCTTTTACTACTTCACCACAGTTAATTAATCACGCCTTGGAATGTTTTGAATCAATACAAAACTCGCACGAACAGTATTCCTCTCATGTATACGCCGCTTAGTTTCACTGCAGGTAAAAATGATTTTATTTAAAAACAATGAACTGCCAGTCGCTCATATCAGTATTATAAAACATGAGAGTTTCATTTGATAAAAAATTAAAGCAGGACAACAAAATTGTCTGATCAGGTGTCTCTACTCGACACTTATTTACAGTTAAAAAATGACTACAGCACTGCCATTCTATACAGCCATAAAGAAAAAAAGCCACGAACATTTTTTTTTGTTAGTACTGAATTAGAGTATTTGTGATACAACTTGAAAATGAAGTGGGATTTCAGGGAGCGCATAATCTTAGTTCACAATTTGATACAATAGCTGAAATTTGCGATCGTAATAGGATGCCCTAGATGAGCTGACGAAAGTATTTGTAAATTTTTAAATATCTGTTCACAATGATACAAAAAAAAATTTTTTTTTGTATTTTACTTGTTCATATTTACTTATTTCCATGTGCCAACACATTTAGTTATTTTCAAACCACAGATTTCTCAGGAATAAAGTACACTTTCAAAATTTATTGATGTTATGTAAACTTTTAATATCTAAGTTCTCTTAACGTGTTGTTATAAATTCCATATCATTATTTTTAAACGTGCTAGATTCAATCTAACTCCTGACGATTTTTGTGATAAAATAACGCCTCAAATGCAATCTTTAAATTGAAGAAAATATTTAAGTAACTTACAGTAAAAATAAAAAATTCAGATTTATTTGTGGTAAATTTATATCGTCTATATTATTTATGGACTACACATACTCGAACCTATTCCACAAAGGCCAAGCTTCCGAATTCGTGTGCATCGAACCAAAACAGTGACGTCATATTCTAATGTATAGCAGTAAGCCATCATAATAGAAGCTGGAATATCAGGCGGTAAATATTACTTGACATTTCGAAATATTTGTCGAATAATAAATCATTTGTTAATGACAATATTGAACGTTACATAGTAATTTTGTATTCTCTGACGGAAATTTGCTGTTCACACGTGCATTCCCTATGTGAAATACACCAGAACACGAAATAAAGTCGTGAATACACCACTATAAACACCTTGTAAAGCCTGATTCCAGCTTTATAAGCTTATAAATTTCCACTCAAAGTAAAAGCACAGGAGAGGGTTTCTAGCGCGAACATTAATAAGATTACGCCTATTACAGTGTATCACCGCCTAATCTCCACATTCGGAACGATTTTGCGGCAGTGGCGGTATACCATTCTTGTGATTTCCTAAATTCTTATACGGCGCCCACCTCTGCAGTTCGGGTATCTCCCTGCAGGGTAATGCGCCTCGTCCCAGAAGGGATCTGCACCGCTAATTGCAAAGTCTGGTCAGTGAAACCCCAGCTCCAATGAGCCACAAAACACCGGCCGCTCTCAACACAACATCGTGCTTTCCCCGCACACCTTCCCCCCACCACCCTCCGCCACAGGCTTCCTTTCCAACCCAACCATTACGTATGGTTGCTACGTGCCGCGAAAAAAAAATACCCGTGTTCCCGAAATCCCCACCAGCTATTGCCGTTTAATCCCTGGCGCCCCTCCGCGATTCCAGATCTCCGCAGCGCGACGCAGGGGTCGAAAGAGAGGGAGAGCTATGGCCCCGCGGAGAGAAGGAAAGAGAAAGAGAGAGAGAGAGGGACAAGGGCAGCAAACAGCATTAGTGATGGGCCATGATTAGCACCGGGGGTTCGGGTTGGCGCGAGGACCGCGGCCGCTTAAGGCATTAACTTTTAAGCTGACCTCAAATCCTGCCGACAGGTAGCAGCACTTGCGCGCGCCTGTCGGACTGGCAAATAGCAAGCAGGCCGGTGCGAGGGTTGCCGATACGTCAGGGGTACGGTGACCACGTGAGAACTGCTCGTACCACGGAGCCAGAACAGTCTTAATAATACACGTCAATGCTTCCGCCAACGGAACAAATAACATTCCAGAAGTTAGGCAGCGCTGGAAATAAAAAACATTTTTCGCAATATACACAGGCTGGGAAACATTATGCATTTAATAACGCTTAGACAACATACATCAGTAGCTGAGTACATGATTTATGGCGCGCTTATCACATTTCCTAATATAAATGTTAATCACCAAAACATTCACACATATTGTCTTAAAGACATGCTGCCATCCCAGATTGTAAGTAGTACTGTAACGCTATGAAAACGACATTTAAGCATGTGGACTATTTAAATTTTATGCATAAGTAAAATGTATACAGCCTTAGTGTTAAAAATATATTTGAAATCAATGTTTTTTTTCCCAGATTTCTAATAACATTTGCTACATATAGAGTATGTATATATGTATATATACATATAAATGTATATATAACATAGATATTTTCATAGAGATCTCTAACTGACGTAAAGTGCAATGGTCTTCAGGCACACTTCGCATAAAAAATATTTGCCATGGTATGAAATCAGCGAAAGATGATTACGATGTTTAATAAGTGATCAACATAAGAGTTGAATGTTAGAGGATACGAAACGTATGTTTCGTATTTGTGGTCATTGAGTTCTCTTTGTTTTACGTGTAAGATTACAAGTAATTACGAATTTTAAAATACGTGATTTAAAATTACGTCGTGATACCTATAGTTATAAATATATCTAATTCATTTTAAGTTTTACTTACGCTCTTAATGGGCTCTTTATTCAGTACATGCTAAGTCAACAGACCCCAAATCGTTATAAGTAGTACTGCTTCATATTTTTAGTATTTTTGTAGTATATCAATTCGTAGTTTTTCCGTTCTTAGAAGCTTGCTGAGTTTGGTTTCATTAAAATTTCCTGCAATCTTGATCAGGTCCATTAAGTCACATTCGATTATAAACAAGTGTGAGGTGTCATCCTATTGGTCGAACTACTCCCCGAGTTGTATCTCTGAAGTCACGATTATATTAAATTTTCTTCTCAAGTTAAGCTGTACTCTCCTTTCTTACCTTGCGTACAGCAAATAATAACTCCTAAACGTTCTGAAATTCTTGAAGTTTAACTGCAATTTGTCTTTACAACTGATAACTATAAAAAATAAATGTGAGATTTCTGGCGAAAGTAGACGTTAAGATTATCAACAGGACTGAAAAGATCTGACTTAACAAAACTGACTAAGTTATTCCCAGTGAGCAGTTGACTGAAATTATATCAGTTAATAAGGTGGATATAGTTTTCTTAAATATGTGTAACAGTAAAATATAACACAAAAAGTGCCTCTCCAGTTATAATTATTGTTTATTGTGGATGCAAAATAACATATCGATAGTAAGAAAAGAAGACTGCCATATCGTGTAAGCTTCCTGTTTAGGTTGAAGTAGACTAAAGGCACGCTCGTAGAAAAATTATAAGTTTAATCATCAATGCAGTATATGCTGTTCACGGTAAACTGAGCACTTTTGAAAGCCTTCCTTAAGATCTACTTGTCTGCAAATTGAGTATTCTTCCGCCGTATATAAAATTAAAATCGAAATGGACCGAAGTGAAACTTTTGGAATTAATTTACCAGTAAATTATTTACCGATCTACAAAGTCTTCCATTTATATACATTGAAAACAGAAGGCAAAATAAATTAATGTAGTATTCAAATATGTTTACCAAACATTTTGAATTCAACGGTAAGGAGGTACGGAATCACTTCCTGTCCGTGTGTTTCCAACTTGGTTGGGCGCATTGCAGTGAGAGTACCTGTTAAAAATATATGCAGGTAGGGACAGTGGCGCAATATTTTTTAAAGCTGATTTCAAATTTTTTTTTTTATCTAACCGTGAACAGTCTATACCGAAGCTATTGTAAGATCTGACTATTTTTATGTCTTTCCGTCTTCAGTTTATACGTATATAACCGCAAGACGTTGAAAGAAAAATCTTGTATAAGCTTAGTCCACTCACGGTTACTTCACATTTTTCTGAAGCTCTGCTGAAGTCCTACTTCCAGGATATTCCTCCGCCTTATGCAAACAAAGCGTAACCGTGCCTATAATATTTCACCAAAAGGACAGCGCACCTCATTCAAGCGCACTCAATTTATTTAATAACATTTTTGATAAGAACTATTTCTTACTACGCATTATCAACACACCTATTTTCCCCCTGCTTTTATTCATATTAATTACACATGAAATATTATAATTTTTATGTAGATTACACAGGCCTGCGATGGAAAAACTATTTTTATAATTTTATTTATCTCATATAAATTTTCTTGTGCTGAGTTCGGAAATGGTATTCGAATTCTCATACCACGCAAGGTTTTTCCACAAAATGAGGTTATGTAACAGACAAATGTAAGCTGCATATTTATTATCTTTAAGGAAATTCTTTACTTCATACCTACTCATTCTTTAAAAAAAATGTCTCTAATATCTGTTTGTGTTTACTTCTGTTGCACTCTACACAGTAACAATCCAAAAACCGCGCACAGGCGGTAAACCAAACCCACTCCTTCATGAACAAGAGGAAAAAGTACTATATGGCTATTAAATTAATTTAATGAGTAAATTTAAGCATTTTAGAAATATTTTAATACAATATAGATTGACAATTTTTTTGTTCAATAATAATAAACCCCCGAATAATTTAGCAACGGTAGTAAATAGGCTTACAGTACAAAGGCAGATTGCAAAATTGTGTACGTGACAGAGAAAAAATGGGGCCAGTTTAGGATTCAGCAACCCCAAATATGGTAGTATAGCATCAATTGTGAGAAAAGTTTTTAATGGTTCTCAATTTTCCAAGCGTGTTTTTTTTATTGCATCCGTAAGATCTTTTTTCAATACATAACAGTACGAAGATATAGGACAAGTCAAATTAATTACAGTATAGAATGTTTATACACTGGACATAGTAAACACACACATATATGTCAGACTACACGTACATGCATCACATATTTTCCTCATAATTTGACCAATATAAATATAAGTTATAAGTAAATGTTCAATTTAACCAAAAATAAGGTACCTTTACGGTAACACAAGTGTAAAACGCTTGTAATAGACGACGTGTGTGTCTATGTACACACATACACACACACATATATACATATATATATGCAGCTAATGGCTGGTGTTTTTTGAAATGTTGATTTTCAATAGTGTGTTCCAGTTGTGAATGAACCATAGTAAGCAACCAAACACGTCGTGAGCTTTCAAAAGTGTGATACAGAAAGTGTAAATAAACCGCGAGTAGACAGACTACAGAGCTCACTGCGAGCGGCTAGCAGCCACGACGTCTCTCGATGGGTGGGGGGGGGGGATATTCTGCTGCCGCGACGTCTCCAATGCGCCGGATTAAAGCCGGGGTCGGCGCCTCTGGGAGCTTGTAACCCTGAGGCAGGCAGGCAGGCGAGCGGCTGTAATCTGGCCGGCCCTGACCTGGTCTCGACCCGGGCTGCGCTGCGCTGCGGCGAAAATGCCGTCGTTTTCCGCGTGGCCCAAGCGCGGCCGTGTGGACATTGGACACGTACCCGCAGTCTGCGAGATCCTAGCAGCGCAGCTCACAGTCCAGTAACATCCATTCTTCTCTCGCGGGTGCCGGCCGTCTTAAGGCCATTGGTGCATGGAAGCAGTGCATTTATATGATTCGTCGTAACTTGTTTCACGGCGGAAGTTTCAAAATTTGTTGGCTAGTCAAGACGTAAATAACAACTTTTAGCACCTTCTTACATTGTTACAAATTAGCTACGTTCGTTATTCTCTGAGCACTGATTGCAGATAAGAAAACAAAAATTCTTCCTTTTCTGCCACAGTGCTCCGAGAATAATGGCGGCAGTGGAAATCTAACAACGTAAAGAGGCGCCAAGAGATATTATTTATGTCTTTAAGTGCCAAACATTTTGAAAAATCCTACGTGAAGCAAGTTATAACGCAAATGATTTAAATATACTGCTTTCATGCACCAATGGCACTAAGGGGAAAATCTCCCGGACATAATGGATTCTCCGGTTTTCTATCAGCTTCTGTTAAAAACAATACAGAATGTGCCCCTACACCCAACCAACTATTGACCTTGGACAGATAGGGATATTGATTATCGATTTGTACACCGGATATTTTTTACAATATCGTTTTATAAAATTATATATCGTGAGATATATGGATTTTTGATATAGTATATATTTTTCACATATTTTATGTAAAGACTGTTCACGATAAAGTGAGCAGTTTTGAAATCAACCATAAGAAAAAGTTACTGCCCCTACCTGCATATTTTTTAACGGTCGCCCTGGGTGACATGTGCCCAGTCAAGTTGATAACGATTTATGGGAAGTAGTTCCGTATCTTAACGTCGAATAAAAAGTGTTAGGTGGCCATTTCTGATGATTTAAATTATTTCTTTCCCTTTCTGTTTTTTTTTTTTTATTTAGCTCGGTGTAAATATGAGGAGATTTGTAAAAAAATTATTTTTCTAATAATTTCCCAGTTGCATTTGTCCGACGCTTGAATTAAGTGACGATGCCCATGAAAATGCTAATCTTTCATAAGGCGGAAGAATACACAACGTGCATACAAGTAGATCTTAAGCAGGACTTTCAAATGTGCTCACTTTACCGCGAATAGCCTATACTTATTTTCGCTTATTTGTCAAGTCTAGAATTTTGATTGGTTCTAGTTTAAATCAAAGACTGGGAAGTTGGTCGACTTTTATCTCGATGCGTCTAATGGTTAGTGTCGCCATGACGCGACGAATGGCGTCGTTTATAGCCACCCTCGTTCCACTGAGAAAATGGTTTTGTTGAATAAGACGAAATTTTGTCTGGGGAAATTAAATATTTTGTTCCTGAAAGCAATTATTTGATTTTTTTAATATCTGGCTACCACAAACTTGCAGGATTCTCTTGGTTCGACTACATATTTGTATGGCTCTACGTAAGGTTGTTCGTAAAGGAGACTGTTTGCATGACCGGCATTCTATTTCAAACCGAGAAACATTTGCACCAACGGGCTACGCCTCAGCAATGTCGGCCAACGTGATTATTGACGCAGTAGGAACTTTTGTAATTAAATATTGTTTTAATATAGGATGTGTACGTAGATAAATGTTTTCCAACTTCTACAGCTTTACTGTACTGTTTCCTGTTTAGATTGTTTTATCTTTTATTGTTCACACGATTTGTAAGCATTACTTAATGGACAGAAACTTTTGCTGGCCTAATTGTCACGAAAATTACAAATAAATTCTAGACCCGTACTTTCGGGCGAAGGCAATCAAATGACCCGATTCTCTACAAGTCAACTAAACAGATGCCAGTGCTGCACGAAGATAACTTTGTTGCACCAACAACTTGTAACGTCGCATACGTCAGAATTGGCGATTGGAAATTACATCTCGGTTTTACTCACTCGGCAGAGAGATGGAACTTGGATAACGGTGCCATATAAGAAAATAAAATTAAGAATTCAAGTCTCGTATTATTTCCTCCGCATTTTTATTTCTGGTCCAAGTAAACAGGTAACAGTCGCCCATTAATGCAGAGTCACGAACAATCAGCTTAACGAGACAGACAAGCAAAGAACAGCGCCAGTAGTTCATTTATTATTCACGTCACTCAAAACTCGCATCGCGAGAGAAATTCACGAAAGCTGGAGGAACGTCAGCCTCCTCTTGACACCCTAGCGAACTTCCACACCGGCGTAAATAATTTAGCTGGGTAAAGTTTGCTATAGGCTGTTCGCGGTAAACTGGACACTTTTGAAAGCCCTACTTAAGATCTACTTGTATGCACGTTGTGTATTCTTCCGTCTTATGTAAAATTAACATTGCCATGGGTCTCATCACTTTACTCGTGCAATGGTCAAGCGAAACTTCAAATTTATTAGAAAAATTAATAGTTTACTAATCCGCTCATTTTTACTCTTCAATGTATTAAAAGAAAATACGAAGCCAACTGTACAATTCAAGTATTTATAAATGGTTGCCTAACACTTTTTATTCAGAGTTAAGATAAGGAACTACTTTCCATGCATCGTTACCAACTTTACTGGGCGCATGTCACTCATTGCACTCGTTAAATATATGCAGATAGAAGCAGTGACTTATTTTCTAAGGTTGATTTCAAAAGTGCTCCTTTACCGTGAACACGCTTTAGTAGAAAATAATTTAAGTTAAAAAATAAATAATGAATAAGAGTTCTCGGGTGCTTGCAGGTGTGGTCGATATTTGCCACGCTCGATGTGTTTTCTTCGAGGGCTGGTCATCGACTGTTCGCAGGCGGCAGGCGCTCTATCCCCACTCCTCGCACGCGGATGCCAAACATCTGACCAAATAAGGGCATGGAGTGGTACGGAATCCCTTCGGAAACCTGTGCGATCCCCATCGCACCAGCTTCCCCACGCCTTACCGAACTGCGCCGTAGTAAAAATAATCGAAATTCTAGAACATTCTCGAAGGAAAAATTGTCTACGAAAATGGTAAATACTTTTATCTCAAATTGCTGACGCCACCCAAATAGCGATTTCAGAAAAAAAATCAAACGCATGAAAGATAAACATTCTATCAAGGCATAACTTCAAACACTGACAAGCTATTACAATTCCTCGTAAAACAAAAGAAAGTTTACTAAGTGCCCCGATTTAATTATTATAAACTGCATCATTACAGACGTCTGTAATATTTGAGATCAGCTCGTTTTTGGTAACCGTACGCTTTATTCGCTTGAAAAGAAATTTTGAATTGACTCTACCGTTATATTTATCATATCTGAGGTAACCAAACCGATTATTTCAACGTAGTTGTTAACTACTTGTGTGTACTAAATACGTATGGATGTTGTTATAACATTTAAATAATTGTTGAACTTTGCAAGTCATATTCCAGTGGTTTACTTGGCTCAAAGGAACGAATGTAGATCGCTAATTGGAGCAACAGCAGGTTAGTCGAGTGAACTAAGCATTGCGCCTTGTAAACAACTTCTTTAAAAACTATTCTGGTATTTGCAACAAAATGTTTGTCAGTGTATTAAACGCGAATTTAAGACTAACTGTAACACTTTGTGGCAAAGCCGGGTAAATCGAAGATTGGGCTTTACCAGGACGTATTTAGCGTGTTGCAGGCCCAGAAAAAACGGGAGTGCTGAAAGTGGCCGAGGAACATGCATCACATGCCTCATGGCCATTACGTGCTACCACTCCACTCTACCTGCCTGTGCCGTTTTTCCGCCAGCAACTAACGTCTATGAAATTTTTTGAGGAGAATGTTTGTCATTTTATGGCCTAGTATTAAATTAACAGGTGTGCTGAAAGGCCACGAACTATTTTTAAATACACTTGTGCTTAAGTTTTCTTACACCAGTTCTGCACTAATTCTGAATCGGTGGCTTCAGACTAAAATTTCTTACTGAAACTTTACTTAATAAGCCGTACCTACTGGCTAATAAGTGAAATGCATTTTCTTCAGTGTAAAGCCGGTGTAATTCACTAGGATTAAGTAGTAATCACAGTTAAATATATTACTAGTTTTAATACAATCACAATTATAATTTTATTACGGTCAAAATTATCAGTAGAATTTAGCAGATTCCAATAGAGCAACCAGATTCGCCGGTTTGGAACGTATTTAACTTCTTCTATTTTATAGCGTGCTGAAGAATAATTCATAAAAAAAACAGTGTTTGGCCATCACACTATTAACAAATGATAATCCTAAGTATGTATGAATGAAAAATATTGCGCAGCTTTTCTAATAAAAAATATTCTTTTATTAAAGCGCATTTCTCTCCTTGGCAGCCTAAATGAACGGTACCTTAACTCGTAAAACACGTCGTAATTATTTTATTACAGTATTTTGTAAACGTTGCAATGGTAAGACTTTTTTTCTGTTGGCATAACGTGTCATTCTGATCTAATACTTCTGGGAAAAGAACTATTTCAAGAAGCCATATGCTGTAATATACCTATCATTACGAATTATCTTCTTCTGAAATTTAAATTTCTCCTAAACACAAGAGAAACTAATTGTAACGACCTCAGTAAAATTTTCAATTGTTTATTTTCAGCTCTTGTAGGAATATAGTAAATTTTTCCTAAACAACTGCTTAAAAATCGTTTCCAGAACAAAATCACGAGCCTCTATGTAGGCATATTTGCGAAATGTAACTTCGAAATTTACCTGTGCCTGTTTCGTTGAAGTAAGCGCATTTCCCTTGCTTTCAAAATATCACGTATTTTACTTTACCCAGCGTCAAGAAATTTGTGGTTTACGTACCAACAGCACATCCTTCCATCCTCAAAACATAATTTGACGCCGCAAAGAGAATAATAGGACCGTGTTCAATTTCACTGCAATTTGTCCTTGATCACTTGCCTTTCTATCCCTTCAGGTGTCACGAATCCTGGTTCCCTTCATGAGAAATGTTCGTTAGTGAACTCTGACGCCCGAGTTTGCTACCTCTTCTAGTTTCGTTCTGTTGAATTTCACTCTACGCGACTTTCATCTGTCTTTGTGACGTTAGTAAGTGTTTCCGCGGCCGTTCACAGTTGTGGACACAAAACTACCCAAGAGTCAGAATTCCTGTAGTAGGAACGTCCCAACAAAATCCACTACAGCGCTCCTTACAAATAGTTGACAAAAGAAACAATTCCCTGCATATGTTTATTTGACGTTTGAAACTGTCACAGAGGTAAGAAAATTTTGCTCTTCTTGAAATTATACTAATAGTCGCCAATCTGTGTGAAAATATTAAACAATATAAACGTATGGTATTCATATTAATCTACATATATTATTAACCAAAATTTAAAAAAAAAACATCAACTGCTACTTTTAAAAATTTATATATTTATTTTCTTAAATTAATCGCACGTGAGATATTGTATTAGTTTAATAAAAAATGTGTGCTAAGAGTGTTGGTGTCGTTATTCAAAATAGTGTTCTCAGTTTCGTGGTTTTATAGTATAGAGCATTCAACTCGTTACGTACGAATTTTTAAGACATCTGTTAAAAAGAATTAGCTTCCTTCGGAAGCATGTACTGAGGAACATATTAGTGCTCTGCAGTTCCTGTAAATTTTATGTTTCGTCACTACTTCCGACTACCCGTGACTACCTGCGACTACCCGTGATTATTTACGACAACTTGCGACAACCTGCGACTACTTGCGACTACACACGTATTCTTTTATATTAAGATACATATTGTCTTCTAACATTGTTTAAATTTATCTTTAATGGTTGTGGTAAAGCATGCTTAGGAAGCAGCCAAGTAGCTCAATTTTCTCCGACTTGGTTTACAAAGTTTGAAATTTCTCAAGGATTTTTTAGTATTAGACATAGCCTATGTCCATCTGGAAGAATTTAGCTTCCTAAAAGTGAAAGAATTATAACAATCGGCCCTGTAGTTTCCTAGATTAGCGGTTGCATATATACAAATAAACAAACTTACATTACCTCTTTATAATATGAGTATAGATAAATAATGCCCTAGGTACGAAGCTATACCTACATAGTTCATGAACGCTGCTCTTAATTGCAGCTAACAAGTCTTGTACCTAGCGCAGAAAAGATCAATTAACGTTGTGGTGGCATTCTCGTACGACGATACGACGGTAACATCACACCGCATAAAGAGAAAATAATATTTTTTTAACTTCCAATAATTTTCAGTGATAAGAATACTTTTTTCTACTGTAATCATAAAGGACATGGTGCCTCGCAACTGCAATTTATGCAAGATTGTGCTCCTGTCTTGATTGCCTACCCGAAATTGAAAAAAAAAATTACGAGAACAGCCAGATGTAATTTGTGTGAAGGCGTAGAGAGTCCAAATAACCAATGTTTATGCTTAAATTACAATGGTAGGTATATTTTGACCAGCGGAAATTATCGAGGAAACGTGCGGGTCTAGTACCGAGGAAAATGTTTTGTTGAATAAAACGATGATTGTTTGATGCAACAAAATTAATTGTTTGTACAGCGGAAATTAAATGTGTTATTGTTGAAACCGAATTAGTTTGTATTTTTATTACTGGTTGCCACAAACATTCAATTAATTTATTGGTGCAACTAAAGAAATGTGTGGTTTATAGTTTTGGTTTTCATAAGAGACGTGAAAGAACGACTGAGTTTGGAACCAGGAACTTTAGCGCCCGTAAGCTACGGCTCAGTAACTTCATCTATCGTGAATACTGACAGAGAAGACACATTTACAAATATATAATATTCTAAAATAGGAAATTGCTTGCGTAAAAATTGTTTACAGCTGTACGTTTTTGTTTCCTCCTGAACTTGTTTTATTTCTACTGCTTATACTATTATCAAGCTTTAACAAACGCACTAACAAACATTTTTACTCTCCTAATGGCCACGAAAATTATATACGAACACTCAAGCCGTATTTTTAACGAAGGTAATCATATGACCCGATTACATTATCAACAAAATGATTACATTAAAGTCAACAAAATGAATACCAGTACTTGACCAAGTGAATTTTGTTAGTAGCCACAACAAATTCTGTAATAATTGGCATTCGATTGTTTCAGGAAACCGAACACTTGATCACTTAAACGAAATACTGATATGACTGTACCATAATATTGGTAATGGTAAACAAACCAATTTAAAAACGTACGTGAAAAATAGTCGTGCGTATGTACAAATAATATTGGAACTATCAAATAATTATATTGTTTAACAAATTATATTTGAGAAATTCTTTTGGTTCAAAGGAACGAAAGCAGATGTATGGAGCAACAGCCGATTAGTTGAGTGAACAAAATATTGTTCATTTTAAACAAGAACTTTTCGTCAAAATTTATGTGGCATCTGCCACTAAATACTTCTCTCGGTATGTACGGAATCAAAACTCGTGATTACGAAACAAATAAATTTCTTTAAGTTAAGACTCTGATAACATCTCTGTACATTACGTAGTTTCACGTGCCTAGTAAAATTAAGAAGTATATTTTTAATAGTCTGGTTGCAATATGCAGACATCATAATGTCAACATAATACTTGTCGTCAATTGGGTAACTGTACCTATAGCGTTTAACCCGTTCATGCTTATCAGGCAATAAATCAGAAAATTATCAAGGCATTATAATTTATAGCAATAATGTTTTATAATACTTCTAGGATTCTTAATGTTTTCAAAAGTGCATTATCTACAGAGTTCAAATTAGCCATTTGCCGTAAACTTTAATCACAGCTCATTTCATCTGGTTCTCTAATAGCTAAGGAAGCAACATGATATGTCATTATTTTGAGTTTATAAGAAAATTCCCGAGTGTGTTAAAAACCTTGTATTATTATTTTTTCATTAACGTCGTACTTGGCACGATGTGTGACATCACAACTTCAGCCATCACCGGAACATCTAGACTGCGGTCAAAACTTGAAGTTGTTTTTGGATCTCGACTGCTGAAATCTATCGCTTCTCATTCTAGCCATGAAAAAAATCACCTGCTTTTTTAAAGTATGATGATGGTGAAAGGCACTAGAAGATTTTTCCTTTCGGGCCCAAGATGACTAGTAATATTGCATCATTAACATTTCTGAGAGCCAGATGAAAACATCTGGTAATGGCTATACCCGACAGATGGCTGATTTTAACAGGGTATATTCTGCAACTTTCAGAACCTGCTGTGCTGTCCCCTTCATCGTCATACAGCAGAAATGAATGGCAAAACATCGCGGAATCGGTCTGCGTACTAACTTTGAAGTTTGTAAACCACAGAAGGGACCACGGTGGCGTGGTGGTTAGACTGCTTGATTCTCAACTAGGTGAACCGGGTTCGATTTCCGGCGGGTCACTCACAGGTGTTTCGCACGAGGGGATAGAGTCGGACGATGCCGCTGGTCGGCGGGTTTTCTCGGGATCTCACCTTTCCCCCGCCCTGCTCCATACCTACTTCGTTTCACCCTCATCGGCTCTCAAGTCCTCGATGTTAAGAGCCTCCGAAATCTCTCCATCTCCGTCTGCATACTTCACAGGCGTAATAATACGCGTTGGTGAGGAGTGGGTTCAGCATTGACACTGGCGGCCTGGGAAATTATCTGCAGGAACGTAATCACCTCTTTCGCCCTGGCGCAGAGAGAAATTGTCATACGACGTATCGCAGCGGGTGTGTCAACTCCCCCCCCCCCTTTTTTTTCTCATCGCGACAAACCAAACGCGTGACAACGCAGCCCCGGTGTGGCGCAAGTGACACATAAAACATGAAGATCCCCGGGATAGAGTTGTAAATAATGACGAAAGAGCAACGAGGGGACGGGGTTGGCCCGCCTTGTTTCGCGTCGCGACGCGTTGTTGAGGTCGTCATTGTCGGCGGCGGACGCTGCAATATGCATGGCGTCGTGCGGGAGGGGCTAACCCCCAGGGGCTCGGCGCTGACGGCAAATGGACAGGCGAGGAGGCGTCCGCTAGCGAGGTGTCCCTTCCTCCCCCTAGAAACCAACCCATTCCGCTCCGCCACACACGGATAAATAAAAATGGGGGGGGGGGGGGTTATATTTTCCCAACCGAAGTTATGACGGCGAGTGTATGTGTGTGTGTGTGAGTGGACTTTTTTTTTTTTTTAACCAACACAAAAGGACCCTTCCTCTTTCATTTTTTTTAAAGGCTTTATGAATTTTTCATGAGATACGCCTAAGAAGTTTATACCAAAATATATGAAAAACCTGTCACAAATGTTTTACGTTGAATCTATTTTAAACGTAAATAAACCTGGGAGCGGGCAAGAACGCATAATCGACTTACGTCACTAAAATTTGGATGAGCGGCTAAATTTTACCACTTCGGTAGTTTCCCTGGATGTGGCATCACATTTATATCTCTCATATCTTCGGAAATTAACAGTTAAAAAAATAATCATAATCGTCACATTTCCTTGTTCAACAACATGTAAACTAGAATATTACTGTACAGATGTTTATAGCAATCACATACATTCTGACGACAATTCTGAGTATTAGCGAAGCCACCCAGAAGGTTAGGTACTAATAGTATTGTTACACTGATTTATTTCGCTGTAGTTCTACATGTCTGAAAATTTATTGGATGCTCTATAACAAACCTTTGTCGCCAGTATCTTTAATTGAAGAAAGAAACTTGTATGATCGGAAAACAAATCCAGAATTCAAGGAAATAAATATATTAAAATTTAAATAGTGTAAATAATAATAAAACTGAAATAATTTCTCCAGTAGAAAGCACTGAGTAATTTATCTCATTTCAAAAAAGTGATCGCATATGGAAGGAAATATATATATATATATATATATAGTTACAACAATGTCACAGACAGTAAAGAAATTTATAATAAATAAATTTATACATCTAAGAAAACTATCGGAGGAAGAGAGTGAGAAAAAATTTATTTTGGCGATAGTTAATTATTTTAAAATTTTAATACTAACTTTGGGCTTATGTATGTAAAATGTTCCCTGCCGAAGCGAACACTGGCCGGAAATTAAAGCAACAACTCAAAATACGACCATGCTTTCCCCGAGGCCGTACAATTGTGTGTCAAGACAACTTAAAAAAGAATGAAAGTATGAGTAATAAATAGCGGGCGGCGCGTTTGTCCGCTTGTTGCACCCAACGCCGTTCATTCTTGGCAGCAACCAGGGCTCCGGGAGTTTAATTAAGAAGCCCGGAAGGCGGCGTGTCAAATAACCTGCCAGGCCACCCCCTCCTACTCCTTGAGCGCCATCAAATTCGCACCTGCTTACCACCCCGCTACCTTTTCTGAACTGCTTCAGTGCTCCGATGATTAGCCCCCGCGAGAAGGGCCCGGGCTTGAGGGCGTGGGGGAAGGAAATCACCAAGACGTTAAGGGCCCAGACGTTAGCGCGGAGCCAGGCGAAATCGCCCTTATTTACCCCCAGGGCAGCACAGCTGCATCGAACTGGCAACTTGGCGCACGTACGTACTGCATCGCAAATACGAACGAGCACGCTAGCCAGTTTGTCGGCGGAGGAAGCGAATTAGAGAGGAAGGGGTAGGAGGGCATTTTCGCAACATTTTTGAAGCCCGCTAAATAAGCACGTTGATTTACACGAGAAGGATAACGGGGTAAATTATGCTATACTTGGACGAGAATACAGGCAAAGGGTGTTGGGTGGGTGCAAGTTTTTAATATTTTCGATGCCCGCTAAATAAGCACGCTGTATTACACAACAGGAAGTATGAGATAAAGGATTCTACACCTGGAAGAGAAAATGTACATGCCATAAATAAATTTAGTGATAGATTGTTGGATGTTTCCAGTGACAGAAGCGGGATAATCTAAAGGTGAACAATCCTGCAGGCTCTATTCAGGACCACTGGAAAGGAATATGGAAATGATGTGCTAAGTCGGTATATTGTACATTATGAGAATAATTTTGGGAAGCTTTAGAAAACGACTGAAGTATATGTTTGTTGAGTGCCAGTCAAGAATAGTTCGTAACCGCTAGAACCATCAGACTTATACTGTGATGGTTTGAGCCTGTCACGGGCCAGATTACTTTGCTCTGAGGTGTAACCTGATGTATGATTTTCAGCAACGAATCCTGATGTGCTGTGGTCTGGCGCGCAGGTATGTGCGGCGGGTTGCGGCCCAAAGCTGTTTCGGGGTATGCAAGTCACTTTCATCGGATTGGCTAAGTTTCGCGACACTGGGAAAATGTAATTTTTATGAGAGCGCAGCATGTATCGGGGGCGCACCAAGCGTAAAGAGAGCACTTAAGGAGGGGGTATCGATGGTGGAAGGGAGCCTCACGCGATATATATATATATATATATATATATATATATATATATATATATATATATATATATATATATAAAGTGGTTCCGCCCTAGGTTGGAGGGGATGCGAGAACTGGGATCGTCACCATCGAAGTTAAGTATGATTCTGCAAGCAATTGGTGGTCGATATGAACTTAGAAAAAATTGGTGATGAAACCAAGTAGTGCTGCCTCTAAATGAACTTGACTGAGAATCGTGTAGCGATGGGACTTAGTTTTTGTGAGTGGGGTTTAAGACTTGGAATATTTTTCCTCGGCTATCCCCAGATGGGACCTTGAAAAAAAAAAGTGTTGTGTAGTGGACTCTGACAGAATTTCAACCATCGTGGAACTTAATATTTCCCCTCTGGTTGGGGTGTAGAATTAGTTTAAAAAATGACATTTATTTCAAGACTTTGTTTTCTTGCGGCCTTCCTACTTTGGCATGAAGTAATGGCGGCTTCAACAAAAGTGAGTTTTTTTTTTTTTTTTTTTTTCTCTTTCAAAAAATAACTCTGGTAATGTGCGAACAGGAGAGAAAGGGAGTTGGATTTTTAGCTGTCACGATTGACTGGAAGTATGTAGCCCAGTAGAGATAACGAGAAGTTCCTGGGAGAGGTACCAAATGAAGATTTGTGAGTCAAGGTGAGATTGCGCAAGCCCGAGGTTTTATGTGCGCGGAGGCCGGGACTCTCTTACTGATTTTGGTCGACATTTTCGGCACGTTTCGGATTTGGTGGTGGCGACAAAACAGGACAAGAAGGATGCCAAATGGAGGAATGGGAACTCAGTGCTGCAGGATTGGTGATAGTGTTGGGAGTTTGGTGCAGCAGACCGGGAATTTTTACCTTCGTTGTGATTTTCTCAAGGGCAGTGTTAAAGGCAATAGAAGGGGATTTTGGGAGTAGAAAGGAGATTGTATGACGCGTGACTGGAATAGTAGAAGTTGAGCGAGAGGGTGAGGAAGGGCAACATGGTCACGTTTGTGTCTCGTGGGGATAATATCCTTGGGGCCACCACAATATAGTGTGGAGTGTGTTGTTATGGACCAGTGCAATACCACCACTCTGGAGAGGAAAAATGTGGGGAGAGTATCCTTGGGCACTGGTACAATGATTGTATGATGGTATGATGAGGGGAGAGAGATGTATGGGAGGAAGGATAGAGTTTTGTGATCGGGGAAAATATTGTAATGTTACACCTCCTGAGACCATCTACTCGATTCTGGGTATCTTGTGTTCACTGAAATTGTAAGACAGGGAAAGTGTAATAGTTGTATTATATGGAGAGTGTAAAGTGTCCAAAAAGGCACTTGTGTGAGATACGTAAAGTGTCATCATTTTAGTGCTGTTTTCAGAATTAGTTTTTATGAGGGAAAGTGAAATACTAAATTGAAACCTTTTCCACACGAATTGTTGGACTTTTATTGTGTTTTAGTAAAATATTTGAAGGAGAAATGTTTTGAAGATGAGTTGTAAGCCTGTTAGGGTGCACCAGTGTGTTTAAAACGTATGCTGTTGCTCAGCTGAGGGAGTAAGGAATTAAATTACTCACGAAGTATAATGTATAAAACTGTCTATAAAACAAGTGAATGATTGTGGTGCGTGTAAAGTTGTTTCTACGTTGGTTTAAACCCCTTTTAAGAAAGTTTTTATATTACTTTTCAAAGGATGATTTTAGAAAATAACCTTTTTAAAATAAATGGTTTGATTATGATTGTGTTTTTGTAAGTTTTGTATACGCTTGGAGACTGAGCATTTCTATTAAAATATAAACCTTCTGAAATCAAGTTAATTGGAAAGGAGTATCGTATTTATATTAAAAATATAAATGTTTTATAAGCAAGTAAATGTAATACTTTACTTTTTGGTGTGTATCTCCTTGAAAGACGAATGTGAAATTGGATTTTGTGTTGTAATTGAAATAAGGAGAGATTGATGTTTATTTTGTGTAGTTGTAGTGTAAACACTATTTTCCCCACTATGGAAGAAGCAATTGGTTTTTAATCTACCAAATCTGTATACCTGTGCTCTGCTGTTTTGATAACGTAGTTTTATGTGTGACCCACCCCTTTCCAGATCCTTTAAAAATAAAGATAGGAGTGAAGTAGGGCTCGGTTGAGTTGTTGCTTGGTGTGGAGGGAGGCGCCGGCGACAATGAACTGTATATTTTTTCCTCCATTAAGTAAGACATTGTGATTTGATATTTTTTATGATCCTACATACGTAAAACTTAAATCTTTAAAACTGAATATTAATATTTAGCCAAGGCAATCACCTCGGCGTACTCTGAATCGAAATTTCCTACTCGTATTTCGGAGGCATTCTTGCCTGATTGTTCCAACTCATAATATATGTGCTAACGACTTATAGAGATATTTATACGTGTATTGCTGATTATTTCTATACTACAGGATGAAACAAAAATATTGTACATAATTTTCTAGTGGCTCACCGCAAGCTTAAATAGTGATGCATTATGCAATAAGATTACTTTCACTCGCCTAGCGTTTAGTAGGAAATTCGAGCGGCATATTGTATGCAATAATGTTTCTTCTCAAACAGCTACAAACTTGGTTAAAATTTATTCCGAAAACCTCAATTGGCCTTTACCCCGTAACATAGATTTCGTAAAATTAGAACATCTGTAAATAACCTGCAAGACCAGTAAACAAACTAGCGCCAGTTTTTAACTCGTGTCGTCCCTTTATCGGAAAGTGTAGTTAACCGAAATAAGTTTATTTTTAAATGGTTTATGGCTGATGTAACACGAGAAAAACAATTAACGAACTTACTTAATGTAAACGTGTAGTGTACAAAAAAAATGTGGACCCAAATTGCAGGCGTGGCCACGTTAGTTCAGTGGTTACAATGCTCGCCTACCACCAAGACGAGCCAGGTTCAATCCCCGGCCGGTTCCTGCGGATTTTCGCAGGTGGGAATCGCCCCGGACGATGCCACCGGTCGGCGTGTTTTCTCTGGGATATCCCGTTTCTCCATCTTCTTATTTCTAGCTCAGCTCCATGCTCACCTCGATTCAACCTCACCGGCTCTCAAGATTCTGATGTTAGTAGCCGCTAAACCCTCTTCGCTACACATACCTTCACGCAACTCACTCATAGTTGTCACATATTCACTATGATAAAGGCTGTTCACGATAAGTGAGCACTTTTGAAATCCACCTTAGAAAAATGTCACTGCATGTATTTTAACGGGCGCACTGAGTGATATGCGCCCAGTAAAGTTGGTAACGACGGATGGAAAGTAGTTACATATATTAACGTCAAATATAAAGTGTAAGGAAACCATTTGTGATAACTTAAATTATTTATTTCGCTTTCTGTTTTTGAATGCATGCATCGGAGTGTAAAAATGAGATAATTTTTAAAACATTTTCTTTTCTAATAATTTCACAGTTTCCCTTGACCGACGCATGAATAAAATGTTGAGTGAGGCTCATAGCTATGTTAATTTTATGTATGGCGGAAGAATACACAACTTGAATACATGTAGACGTTAAGCAGGGCTTTCAAAAGTGCAAAGTTTACCGCGGACTGCCTCTACACGACGTATGTACTACCTTTCCCCGCCCAGCCTTGTTAATCATGTTCCGGTAGTGGCTAGGAGGAGATTCCGATCTCCGACATGAGTAACTAGATGTTAACAACACAGGCATTGACGTGCGTAAATGATTGGTGGGAGAGGGGGGTGGTGGGTCTAACGTGAGAGTGAGCAGTGTTTTCAACATCCTGGACTTCAGCTGAAGACGTGTGTCTGGCAGCGGCAGAGAGTCCGCTGCACGCCTTGTAAGTGCAGATACACCTGACTGCTGACGAACTTAAGACTTGCTAACAGGAATAAACCATCGCTCTCGTCAGAAATTAATTTTCTTCGTTCCGTCCAAATATACAGGAAACTTCAGCAACGCACATGTTTTCGTAATCGCAGGCGACACCCCCATTTTTTTTCAGAGGTAAAGTATTTTTGCTTGTGACAAACAGTCACAGTACCGCATCGAAAAGTAATTTGTCGTTCTTTATAATACATATTCACAAATGAATAATTATTTACTCATATTGGAAATGCATTTCCTATCAATAAGCTGTAAAAAAAACTCACTAAAAGTAAGTGGATGTTACATCTTAGATTAAACGATATATTTTACTTCTAACTTGCTTATCGTTCCTAATGTTTACTCTTCTGCTTCCTCGCTATAATTAAACTTTTAAAATATTTATAACTCTTAGTATGTTACATACATTGAGAATACAGAGTTTTAAAATATTCTTTTGTAATACTAATTCTTCTATAAAGTAAAGCGCTAAAGGCAGATATTCAAATAAATACATTAAGCAATTAGATAGTAGATATATAATTATTTATCTTATTTTGTAACATCCTAACTTTACCATATTCTGAACTGTTGAATAAATACGGACATACCGAAAGATAAAACCGAATGATTAACTTTGCGCATCAATTTGCACATTGAGCTTTCACATTCTGGTAATTAACTTTTTTATTTCAAACATTAAGCTTCATAGCCAAAAAATTTTACTATCCAACATAAAGAAAAAAAAATTTCAAGGGGTGTACAAATTAAGAAATTAGAGTTATCATATTTTATTAGTTGAATACATGCATGGCAGATTCTGCTATGAAAGAAAATTAAATTATGTATCGGAAAAATTCTCAGGAAATATACTTGTGCAAATAATTAAATAAATACACCTTTGATTCTTGTAAACTGAGTGCTGTCAGTCTAAAGTTAGTATCTTTGCCCATTAAGCATTTAAATATATACAGCATATTACCGTATTTCTCCCAAATGTTCAAGCTGTTTTTTTAAACGGCGTGAGATAAATTATACTTCAGTATCAGGTAACTAACTATTTCAGAGGGAAAATAATTTTTAATTATGTGAAACGAGAGAATTTTTCAACGAATTACATGCATTGCAGAGTCAAAATGTGAATTTATATCACATTCAAATAACAAAGATAATATATAAAATTAAAATATATTGCATGTGTTGACATGTTTAAACACTTAAAATCGCACCAGTATAAAATTAGCAGTAACCAAACCTTATTTGTCTAATGAACTGGATCCTAATATGAACGTGCTCGAAAAAAACTTTGATATAAAATCTTCGAATTTACGTGTAACTTAATAGAAATTAGTGTTAATCTATGAAACTTTATTGATAGAAAATTATATACTTCAGTAGGTCAATTTACTCACATGTAAATGCCACCTTAAAATGAAGTATATGCGCTGTTAATGCGTAAAGATATAAATTCATCATTACAATATTTATTTTTTATTTTTTTTTTTTATTTTTTTACTGCATTGCTTCATATGCTTCAAAATTAATTTCACTGTAAAGCAAGACTACAAATATAATTCCACTGTAAAGCAAGACTACAAGTTTTGAGAATTTATAACCAAAAACTTTGAACAGTAAGTTCGCCATTAATTTAAAAAAATTTAAATATATCATAATGAAGTGAAGAGCAAGTTTTTGGTGTAAAAAATGAAAATTTGCCATAATAACCCGAAAGGTGCCGATGCTCACGTTTCTTAATCAATGTTTTTCTTGATTGTATTTTAATGACTCCTAATTATTTTTTAATATATTTCGCTTTCGTTACATTCTAAATTAAGCTACATTTTAACCTAGGTTATTTGCTTGATACTACAAGCTAAAAATAAGTATCGTTTGTACCAAAACGATCCCAACTTTGTTCAAAATCGTTATTTTGATCCCATTATTTTGGTAACTTTATAAAATATTTGAAACATTATTTTGGCCACTCAACACGAAGGAATGGTTTGCGCACAGCATATTTATTTTGTCAACTAGTCTGCTTCAGCCCAGACCGAAAAGTCAGTAGCGCTCACTTGGTCTATAAGGGTTGAGTGTAGTTATCAAAAAATTTTGTTTTACCAAGAAAAAAAAAAAGAATAATTCCCACAATTTAGCAGGGTAATTATCGATGGACAAGATAGACTTTGTCTAGCATGCTTAAGTGTCAAAATAGAAAACTGAGAAGTGGCGCCATCCACATTTTGTCCTCGCCTCTAAGTGGAGCTGGGGGATTTGCGCAACTCTGAACAAAGGCATCTTGAGTGTATGGCAGAGCACCGCAGTGAAACAGTGGAGGAAACCGAAGATCCGCGAGAAAATCCACCGGCTAGCGGCATCGTCTGGCAAGATTCCCACGTGCGAAAATCCGGGAGCGACTCAGCTGGGAATCGAGCTCGGTTCACCGTTGTTTTAGGCGAGCATCTTAGCCACTGCGCCCCCATCGTCTCTAAGGCAGGATCTAAATGCACGAAGCGAAAGTAGGCTGGCACGTAGAACTACAGTTCATGCCTCTCTTTTTCGATGATCTGAAAGGAGTGTGTGAGGAGAGCTGATAGAACTCGGAGGAGAAACTAACGCCTAGAAAAACCCATAAACATAGGTTACAGCCAATGTCCACCTCGTTTTGCATATACAAAAATCTGACAAAAGTATTGCTGAGATCGAAATTTGATCGTCATGGTGGGGGACATGCTAAATGAAATTTCTGAAGAAAAAAAAATTAATACTTTTAAAATTAATAAGGCAAATGATTAAAACATTAACGGTAATAGTGCACCTAGTAATATATGTCGAGTGTCTTATTGTTTCATATATCAAATATTATTATTTTTTAATTCAAGTGAAAAATTGTACAGATATCAGTGGCCACTAGGAGTAAAAAATTTTCGCCCTACTTTTTAATATAATTTATTTTCTCCTTGGGAACCCACCACAGAAACGCATATTAATAAACTACTGTAAATCAACAGAAGAAAAAATACATTTTCGCAGAAGCAATATTAACAGGATTGCCAAGACAAAAACTAGAAACTTAAAAATAGTAATCCCACTCTCACTAACAAAATGGGGCTTCCATGCCGCATAGAAAGGATTTAAACAACATTTTCCTCAAGGGGCCTAACATTTTTAGCTGACAACAAACAGCTGTAGGTACTCATAGTTTACTAGTACCAACAATACGACTCCGGGCGTAGTTCTCTTCCATCCATTTGCTGGCCAATTAGCCTGGTATCTTACTTCCAGCCACTGCGACCCTATTATGTAACTTCAACTCGCCTACATCTCCTGTACATGTTAACAGAGTTACTCATACCTCTATTTGTGTAGTATTACGTGAGACAACTTTTCATCGAAGAGTGTGTGTGAAAGCGATTAGGTTTGGCAAAACGTTCAGCTCTTTTTTGTAATCCCTTATTTATTCGCTGAATTATACGTGTTCCTTTCGCTTTGACGATTTCTTACATTTCACCTTGCGTGATTTTAGTGAAATTTTTTTTAAATAATGGTATTTTTTCCTATAAATTTGGTCTAATAACTGAAAAAAAATGCTAATTTCATTAAAATTTTCTGATAAGAACGTAGCTAATATTTATTGGGTATTATAACATTGCCTATGGTCAAGTTCATTTGTGGTATTACTGTGCCATCAACAGGTTATCTCCAGAGAAAAATAATATACATAACAGTAAATGTATGTAAACGACTATTTTTGACAACATATAATAAAAACTAATATTTTCGCACCTTTGCAAAGTTTAATAATTATTATTTCTCCCTGTAGTTAATCTGCAGTGTACAACTTCAGTTTTACGGGAATATTCGATACGCATTTGTTCTTAGACATCTTGTTTGCCAGTTCTCGGGTAAAAATTTTCACGAGACGTCAAAGACAGCCCATCCTCGGAACTAAGTTAGTATAAGTTAGGACTGTATGCTGAAATACCACAGTTGTGTTTGTGTATGCACCAATAGAGAACTGGAGGTTCATTAATAGCACATTCATAAAAGTTGTGTTGAATTATACCTACAAATAATAAGTAAATAAATTTGATGTTGGCGTTACTTTTCACTATAAAAATTAATCCACATAATGTAAATTTAAGTAGGCTTGGCTGTCCAAATTATAATTCGCAAGCAATGCTAGTGTAAATCCAAACCATAATAATTTTCAAAATAATGCCCGTACTTTTTACTTATAGGTGCTCTGCAGTTCAGCATTTTATGCGTTCCTGCGTGAGCTAACGAGAATGCACCAATATAAACCGTGCAAGTGAGAGGTTGAAGTTAAGATTTTATTTTACAAAAATCAGTGTACATGGGTTTATCTGTACTGAAAACATACAGTTTTAAAATGTCATTTTCGAACTTTAGTTCTGCATAAACCTCAACTGTACTGTACAAATTAATAAATAATATAATTGTTAGTTATTTTTACACTTAATAAAATGTGTTCGGGTTTCAATTTCAAGTATAATGTACAATTTTTTTATATTCGCAAGCTGTTTAGGACTGTGTGGAAATATAAATATACTTCTATCTTTTAGAGTTATTTTATGAATATCAGAATCCAGTTACTGTGGATTTGCGCTTTTTAAAGTACGTTTAATAGCATTTACATATTGGGATTTTGTTAGCTGAACTATTAAGCTATCAAACAAAATAGAAAATAATATATGTCTGATATATATTTATGAGTTTCAAACAATATTTTGAAATTCCTCCTTCAGGTTTCGGAAGTTCTCAACCAAATATTACACACCCTAACTGTTTTGAAAATTATAAAGACAAATTTAAATATTGGGAATATTTGGACACGTGTATTGTAATAGTATGTTTTGGTGCGTTTGAGCAAAAGGACTGGGAGACTGATGAACCGGGAAGCAGTCTGCCATATTGGATTCGGAGTGACGTAACTGCAGACATCTTGGATGGGGCCTTAACATAGACCTCTGCTGAGGTAACGGCAACCGGCTAGTTTCAAAGTTTCCCCCAATTTCCCTAATTATCCTTTTCCCTGAAAAATTCCCGTTTTAATTTCAAGATTTTCCGAATTTCCCTCGAAAATTGCACAAATTTGCCGTACATTCATTTTTATATCATACATCGTACCATCCATATTGACAGGTAAAACCTGATAACGTTTGTTTTAAAAAATCGCCTTTTTGTTAAATATAGTATTATCCATCAATTTGCTTATATGAAGAAATTTCGCCATCTTTGAAGTGATGGTCGAGAGGCCCTTAGTCATTTTCGATTCGATGGGACATAAGTATAAATCTTAAGCATTTATTATTATTTTATTTTATTTGTTAAAATTTAAAAAAAACACTGATAAATACAAGTATATTGTGTGATGCATTTACGGGAAAAATATTTTTAAAACTAATTGTAATTGACCTCATACCTGGCATTGTGTCCCTATATCAAACGCCATGTTAGATAATATAGGGATACCTACGCATGATGAGTCTAAGGCCATGGTTATTTTCAAGAAACTTTCGAATACGACGTTAAGTACTCATATGTTTATAAATAAAAGCAACATATTTAATTTTATATTTCTAACTTTTAAAACTTACAGTCATAATCATATCGAGTGACGTGACTACGAAGTTATATTTTTAAGGCAAATTCTATTATGACGCCAGAATTAGCGATCACATGACTACATCGTTTACCTTATTGTATTTACGTATGCTTTAAGCATTTTTAAATCATACTATAATTCAAGCCAGTTTTTCTGAGTTCGAATTCAGGCAAACCAGTAGGCTTATATGCACAAGCAAATCCGCGCATTATTGACTGGGTTCGATTGTCAACATAGATTTCAATTAATGTTTGTATACATTTTGTGTTAATTTATACCATATTGCTTTTTCCTCTATGTACAGCTTTGACGCTTTGAAACTAATTTGTTTAATATTATGAACAGAATTTTTTTTTTCTGTTTGTAGTACCTAGAACAACTAAATGAACAGCATAGTTATAGTTAAAAAATAAATCTTAAATACTATAAAATCATGACACTGGCTCATTAAGAAGATATATGCTGCGAGTTAGATCACTTAAAACGTATGTTTTATGAACAGCAATTACACTGCCGGACCGTTGCTAACTGATCAGACAGTTCGCCGTGCCGTGCCGATGACACTATCGCACAGCACCAGGGAGTCCAGCCACCTAGACGTGAAGTGCGAACTTTACGCGGATTTATTTTAAAAAGCGATTTCTAGTTATAAATTAATTGCCAAACTCACGATTTTAATTTACACGCAATATAATGCAGATATCTTGAGGAACTACACAAAATTCAAAATTTATAATTGTAAATTTACATTTTTTTTACATTGTGTGTGAAAATACACTATCGGCCAAAAAGTAATTGGGCACCTGTCCAGAATGTTTGCTCGGTGGTTGTCACCCCGTTAGAATCTCGTAGGGCCACCTCTTGCGGCTATAACAGTAGCCACCCTGTTTGGCATGCTCTCTACGATTGTTTGCAGGACATCCACGGGGATTCGTCGCCATTCCTCTTGCAACCATTCGACGAGTCGAGCAATGGATTTTGGCCTCGCCTGACGAGCCCTCACCCGGCGATCCAATTCGTCCCAAATATGTTCTATAGAGTTGAGGTCCGGGCTCTGAGCGGGCTAGTCCAATCGGCGAACATTGTTGTCGGCGTACCACTGCATAGTAGCCCTTGAAACATGGCACCTGCAATTGTCATCGTGAAAGTAACTCGGGTACATTCCGTAAAAACGCCACAATGTTGGGAGCATTTCATCATCCAGAATGTTAAAATAGGAGTCTGTGTTCATGCTACCAAGGACAAACACCAGCGGTCCGATGCCGAAGGCCGTGAAACAGCCCCACACCATCACTCCACCACCACCGAATTTCCTACTTGGCACTCTACACTCTGCCAGAAGCCGTTCCCCGGGTAGACGCCACACCCATACACGTCCATCGGACCGGAATAATGTATACCTCGACCTATCACTCCACAGAACCGATTTTCACTGCTCCAGTGTCCAGTTGCGACGGTCCACACCCCACCTGAGTCGTTCACCTTTATTGCTTGTCGTGATATGGGACTTATGTGCAGCTGCTCTTCCGAAATATCCAAGTTGGTGGGCCTCTGTACACAATGTTCCAATAGACACCGATACTCCTGTTGCTGCATGAAACTCCTGTCGAATGGTAGCCATGGGTTGTGTCCTATTTTCTACAATTTCACGTTCCAGGGTTCAGGCGATTTCTGTCGGTCAAGATTGGAGGTCGCCCAGAATGTGCAGTATTGGCACAATGCCAATAGACCTTCCACTTACGCAGGACGAATGCGACTGTTGATTTGGGCCTGTTTACCTTCCGTGCAGTCGCCCGGCTAGACAGCCCACTGAGATGGCAGCCCACAATCACGCCCTTATCGAAGTCCAATAGCTCTGTACCTCGTGCCATCTCCTTGTCAACTGGTTCCACACCGACCTGAAGCGTATGGCGGCCAGATAAGTCAACTGCGAGAGAGCAGTAGCTAGGCAAAGTAGATACACATGTCGCCACTGTGAGAAGGATTTTGGTTTTTTTCATCAATACGATGCAATCTAATGATTGTACGAAGTCTTCTGGAGAGCTTACCTCTGCAGATGTTCCTTCTCCCACTGCTGGAAATTTAAATGGTATACAGTGTTGCAACTGTGGAAATATCACGAATCGCGACATGAAAGCCTATTTCCGAATACTATGCGCTGCATCATCGCGGAACCATTGAGTTGTGGCAAGACATGCGTCCTACTGAGCCTGCTGGAAGAAGAGAACGGCGTTCGGTTCGAGAACGTGTACCTATACTCCAAATCACTTCAGCAACCGAAATACTAGCGACTGGCACGAATACTGCCAGCTTTGGATGGCGTGGATTATTTCCCATGCAGCGATAACGAAGCCATCGTACCTCCGAGCGAAGCACTGCGAAACTCGATATTTGTCGTCGACGATATTGCCTGCGAAAAAAAAAAATTGCATCCATGAATACTTTAGCATCCATGAATACATACACAGTCAACGAGAACGTTGACTGTGTGTAGCTCGGCCAGACTTATTCGCGTATACACATACTACTGCTTTGCGACAGTGCAAACATGTTGGTGCTGTTACGCATGGACGATACGAATTTACGTCACGTTAATGACGATCATGTTAACACGGACATGTCTATATCAGATTTCAAAGATATGTGTGCCTTGTGTTGGAAAGATAAATATGGATTTTCGACGATATTTAAGGACTGTCTGCTACATAGGGGAAGGTACAGGCGTGGGTTCGATCAGTTCATCGCTGTCTGCCGAGAGGGTTAGTCTACTGGGAACCAGCAAGTGATACCATCAATACCTCCTGCTATATCTGTACGTATCGTTTCCGCAAACGATAATGACGCCACAGTTAATGCTAAAGTCGGAATGAATGCAGTCCAGTCGGTTTGTGTGGAAGGTACACTTGCAAGATGTTCGTGTGAAGTCGAAAAACTTCAAAACAAACGGTCATCAACTATAAATACTGATGAACATACAACTCCTGCTACAAAGAAAAGCAAACTTGATATTGAGGATGCAGCGGGAAGTGAAGCCAATCATAAAGACAGCATTGGTGATGACTCTGTAGACATTGATAGTGTTGAAGAGGGTGATTATTCCCTCGACGGCCCCACACATTTCCCCAACGAGTTTCCTTCGACAAGTGATGTGAAGAAGACAGAACACATCGAATATACTGACGATAGGTTTACCGAAGATTCCAACAAACTTGTAGACAGACTAAAATATTTTCTTGATAGGCAACAACGTGGGGATTACTCGATCATGAAAGGGGTGGTTCCGATCACAAGAGCACTTAAGGATCTGGATTATATCAGATGATATGATTAAGTGCTGTCTTCTGAAAATTTATTTTCAAAATAATAATGAATTATTATAATAAATTGTTTTTTTTTCTTCTTAATTTTTGTGTGTCGTATCCTCCTGTTGGCCTTGAAGTTTTTTATAACAACATTTATTAAAAATACTTAATAAATTGAGTATATAATTAGTCATGCATCATGCATGTAGCTATATCATTTATTCGAAAAAATATATTTTTTAAACATAGGATGGAAAATTGCAATAGTTTTCACCTACTAAGATGGCGGTCTCCTACCAATATGACGGTCTACAGTTATGTATAAACAAATGACGAATGAAAAAACAAATATGGCTGCCTCCAGTAGCATGTAAACATATGGCGAACGAAAAAATCAAGATGGCGGAATGATTATAGGCGAGGGGATTGGGTGCGAGGTAGTCAGTCGTCTGCTGGATTCGAACAGAGGTGAGTAATTGATGGTGTGGGGGAAACCTCAGGAAAAGTAAGCTTTTTTAATTATTTTTTTATAAATTTTTAAGTGAAATATTTTAGGGGAAAACGGAAATTCCGAAATAAAATGGGAAAAATTACCGCTGGGGTTAAAGCGTTTTTAATTAAGAATTTTTAAAATAAAATTTTATAAAAATTACATTTTAAACAATTTTTTAAATTTTTAAACGATTTGTAATTAAATTTTTTGGTAATAAATTCTTCATAAATTTTTTGTGATTTTTTAGATTTTTTTTTTTGGATTTTTGCATGTTGAAGGTCAAAGGACAAGATCAAGGTCAAGGGTCCTGATCCCGGTCACCTGGCTCGGAGTCACTGATCCCAGTCACCGGAGTCGTTTATCTCTGTCAGCATTTCTGGGGGGGGGGGGGGAATGGGTCATTTCTGAGGATCCTTTAACAAATTAATATTTTAAAATAATTTTTTATGACTTTTTAATAATAATTTTTTTCCTAATTTTTTAGAATTTTTGGAAGGGTTTTTGGAATTTTTTTAAGGTCTTCTTACTATTTTTTAGGTAAAAAGTCCTCGGGGTCAAGGTGAAAGGTCGCAGGTCACACGAGTCGGGTGTGAAAGGTCGATGACATCCAAGATAGCGGTTGGGTGACGTCACAAGATAGCAGATCCCCCTTGCTCCGATTCCCCGATCCTTGTCGCCAACTCCTCTATTTCCTACTACTTAAAACGTTATATATCACGACAGAACACCGATTATACACAGATCATACGAGCACTGTTGGCGGAAACACAGAATTCACACAATTTAAAGCCAGATAAATGTCAAAATCGCCCATTTTTGTCATCAACTTACAGTGTAATAAAACGGTGTAATTTTACTGAAAATGTATGTGGCAGCAGTGTTTCCATCAGTAATTGTAATTTTACACCAAACATGTTAATATGTTTTTACTTTTATCACAGTAAAAATGCCATTAAACCAGGTAAAGTTATGAAGCCCCTGCTCTAGTATGTAATACAAGTTGTATCAAATAACCCGTACTACAAGACATATAAAAAAAAAACATTTTTAAAGTCAGTAAAATTTTACAACAAGAGAAACTCTTTGGCTTTTCCAAAAAGTGGGCACACAAATTGCAAGATATACACCCTTTCGACACTTAGGAATCAGATACTGTGGTCTCTCACCAAGTTCTAATAAATGTTTCGCAACATGAAAATCTTCCGGCCTTGACATGATTCGAACCCGGGACTCACGGAGTAGCAGCCATGCACCGTATTCACTACACCACCAGCATCTCATAATTAAAGAAAATAGTTACGTGGAATAATAATTTCGGAACTCTATGTGGTATAAGAGCCAAGCGATAGATGCAAGGCTTGGCTGTGTTTGACATTATCTGATTGTTAATCTACATGTACACATATTAAGACTTTGTAAAAGTCCAGCATGGAACATGTATTATTACAATGACAACAGTGTGTTAATACAATGCCAGTACAGTAGTATATTGCAAAATCAAGAGATCCATCACTTTATGTTGATGTATTTTTACACTTCCTTTTAAATGTGTAACTTGAAGCCAACTTTCAGGTTAATAAATCTATAAGTTCGTGTATTTCAAACAGAGGTTCATAGGGTTTTTTGTAGTCGATGCAGTATTTTTCCAAAAGTACACATGCAAAGATGCAAAATTACCAAACCTTTTCAATGCAAATTTACATTTTTTTTTTTATTATGTAGATGACATTAAATAATGAATTATAAACCAGACGTTGGCTTCTTTTACATAGTTTACACGCTACCAGCTGACGTCTGCAGTGACAAATAAAACATAGAAGCCATACATACTTGCAGTCCCCTTCCTGCTGTCCAGATACCTGGTCCTAAATCATAGAGAGTGTCTCGCGGCTGTGATATATATGTCGAATACGTGAACGTAGTGGAGTGGTTCGACGGGTGGTTGTCGGTGAAGGGGGGGGGGGGCAGCTCATGCCGCGAGTGACGTCGTGAATTCGCAATGATATTACTAATGGTAATCAGTAGCTACAGCGCGGCGGGAGGCTGGTCGGTGAACTAATCACGTGGCCATCCCCTCCCCCTTCCCGGGGGCCGTACAAACAGACGGTCATTTTGGAACGGTAGTCGTCGCGTTTTAACGACGTCATTATAACGCGCAGCTTCCAGCGATATTGTAGTACGGAGCATCACACGCCGTCATCGTATTAGTAAGGCTATTCTTATACTAATTTTAAATATTTGAGGTGTTTCTTTTCGATGGGACGAACAGCGTCGATTCCAGCCATAAAAATAAGATTTTTCAAAAAAGTTTTATTAACCTGAAGGAAGGATAAGATAACACAAATATTTGTGTTCAGTGAATAAATTAATATGCAAATTATTCGGCGCCCAATATAGAAGACAACTTTGGCGTGATTAATTTTAACAAGTGCTTTGGAAAATAATCCCGATGGTGAATTTCTTGACTGAAGTGTAGTTTACCGTCATGCAAAGCTTCACATACAAATATGGGACCGCTCTTGCGTGTGGCTCATAACGATTATAATTAAAGTTGTGAGTGCAGGAGAGTCACTAGAATACGAACCATCTTGAGAAAAATTTACTGGCGGTTATATTCTATGGAGGCCTGTGCTCTGGGAAATAACAAAGTCAAAAAATTAATCTTCTCTTCGTGAAAATTGTTGACTGATACTAAAATCGAGCGTGTCAGCATGATTATGTCCCCACGACAAAGAATTTAGAATTGTTACTCAATAGCAATAAACACTGCCACTTGTAAACCTAATTGCAATATTTTCGAGATCATTTTATAAAATAATAAAATAGCGCAAAAACTAAAATTACATAATTTTTTTTAATATTTTCAAAGATATTATGGTAAAAATCCGGGGATTCGGACTTCGATATTTTGGTACATAATGTTGGAACAATACCATACTTACTACTTGGAAACCTTCAAGTAATGTGCAAATGATTATTGCATTTTTACATGTTTACTTTTAAATAACGAACATTTACCACCAATGTATTGCTTACATATTTTCTGCTCAAGTATTGACAGTAGTTGAGTGTAACTTACGGATAAGCCAACGAATCGTCGCCAGTATGGAAACTTAATTTTCTCTTTTATATGTGTACCTCGGATATTCCACGAGTAATTCTAAGTTACAACAACTCTACATGTTCAATCATAATCAAACACTAAGTAGGCACATTTCTCTGGCAGCTCGACAATTAAGCGAGTCGCAGATAAGATACAAGGAAATCCAAACATTCACAGTTTTTTTGTAGTTATACAAATATGGAATTAGATCACCAATATCGCTGGCAACTTAAATGCGATAGTCATCACTTACAGGCCTGCGATTAAATGACTCGAAGTAAATTATCTTTGATTATTCGTGTTATATGTAATTAAACCGCTGACAAAAATTGCACATAAAAAGGGAGGAATTCAATAAATCAGATATTTTGCACTGAACATGAATTAATTATTTAATAATCACCAAAGTGCTACTGTTTAGGAAATAACCCAATATTTTTGCAGCCATTAGACATCAACTTAATATTCGCCGAGAAAATAGTTGTGTAATCATAAAAGGCTGCAGAGTAACTTATCACAACATATCTTCTAACCGCCACATTATTTCAGACAGCTTGGTCATCCAGTTGTGTGAATAAATGATTCTTAACATTTATGTTGCTTGAAGAATATGGAAAGGAAATTCTTCAAAACAATATATCAGTTGGTTCGAAGGATGCAGCTAAAACAAAGAAACTTCCCTTTTTTGGCCAGACAATTTGAGAAACTGCTTGCGTCTTTAAAGAACAGTAACATTTAATGTTGTGAAGATATTTTGAAATTATTCTAGACTTCTTATCAATTTATCACTTTATTCTCTAGTCTAACATAGACAGCCTGTTCAACCAGTTTGCTTAAATCGCATAGAAACTCAATATAGCTTCAAGAATGTACCACGTTACGGTAAAGCAACATTTGTAAGAAATATACCTATCAAATCAGCAATGGTAATGAAACAATATTGTTAATTGATATTAATAATTAATAGCGCTAATGCAACAATACAGTTTTATTTCAGTTAGTGCCCTACACTCAGCCGAATATAATTTCTTTACGGGACTGAAACCTGGCCTCGTATAAAACATGCTTTAACATATCTGGGTAAACTTGAAACCCTTATCCACATTCCCACTGCTGGAGTTCATATATTTATGGATGAATTCGGCGTTTGCGTATAGTTGAATACTTCACGTCAGTCTCATCTGTATAGTTACGTCACCAGTTTCACCTCAGGCCAGGTAACACGTGATGCGGTCCTTGTTTTGTTGCAGATTACTAGTTGTTTTTTATTCGTCCATGGAGTGCCTTACAGATTGCAGTACAACTGACATAGAAAGTCAAATGTACATATGTTAGATGTCTAGCTGCTTTTTAAATATTCTCTTAAAATCGCGAAACTTCTGTGTCTTTATTTATAATCAGTAAGTTTTTCGAGTACTCAAATGTAAACAAACTATGTTGGATTCAGGGCGTGTCTTATAAATAACTGAGGTGTAAACTGTTTTAGGTATTTCTTCTACCGAAAAACAATGTTCTAAAAAGACATTATTAGCTAATTACAAATTACTGTCCATTCTTAATTGAACACTTTTCAAATCAACTTTTGATAAAATAATATCACAACCTATATCTGCATATATTTAAGGCGTCACTGATAGTTATGCGCATTTTGAAATATTGTAACAACGGAGAGAAAATAGTCCCATATCTTAGAGATGAATTAAAATTATTAGGTATTATTTGTAAATTATGATATCTATAATACTTATTTTCATACATATCAATGTAAGAAATAGCAAATTTATATAGTATTTTCTAGTAATTCCACAGTTTTGCATGTCCGACACTTGAATAAAGTAATCAGGAGCACAGTAACGTCAATTTTTAAACGACGAAAGCATACACAACGTGCATACAAGTATATCTTAAGCAGGGCTTTTAAATGTGCTCGGTTTACCGTGAACAACCTATATATTTAATTCTTTGTGAACTTCAGATATCTTACGACATTCCGCAGTCTGCGCAAAATCAAAGTAGCAATACAAACACTGGTTATTTTTTGCAAGTGTGCAAGAAGTTTCACCGACAAATTAGTTTATTTGCAACAAGCTAGTAAACAAATTCTCCACAGCACGTAAAAATTACTTGAACGGCAAGCAAATTCTACCTCTAAACAGCAAGTTGATATTCCGGTACGTATTCCGATGTAACTATCCAGTGTGTATACATGTGTGTATATATACACACACTATTATCATAAGTTTATCTTATTTTCACGTGCACCCACATAACAACAACTGTAATAGCCTGGAATAGGGGCACACTTTCAACTTTCCAAAATAAAACCATTAATAAACTAGACAGCTCACCAGCATAGTCATAAGAAACAGGTAATACCAGTATGTTTACCTTTTAAATATAAGTGTTAGTCTGTTAACTGGCTGGGTAGGGGAACAACTAGCATACAAGTAAACACCTAGAAAACAATGTGATCACACTAGAATATTGTATGCCACATCATAGCAAGTTTCTTCTCGAGTCCAGTTTATTCAGTTCTTTTATCAACGTAATTACTTTCTGAATTCATAATATTTAAACAATAGTGGCAATTTAGCAAAACTACAGATTACATAAACAACAATCTAATCTCAGTTTGAATAATAATAAAAATTATTTTCAAAATATTGACATTCAAATATTTTTCAAACTAAAATAATTATAATTCTGTGTGTGCCTAGCTCAGTGTGCGAGACTCCATCTCTCGGGTTTGCCGCAGGAATAACTCAACTTGAAACGCTGAGTAGTACTGCATTCAACATAGAGTTACACAGAAAGTCTTCATATTTTAGATCAAATAAGCTGGACATCTCACTTTGTCAGTGTATACCACACATGAATAGTGCTTATCTGATACAATGAGGTGCGAATATCCAGACGTCCTGGCAAATGTAGAACTCTCAGAACGAAAAACACACAATTCAATTAATTATTGCAGTAAGTATTTTTTAAAAATAAAAACAGTTTTAAGCTTGTTTTCAACCATAGACAACATACGTACATACGTGAAGCGAACGTCGACTTATACCTCCTAGAAATTTAAACTATATCTACAATGATTAGTGACTATTCAGAGAGCGATCTACTGGCTGAAGACTATAAATATTGAAGAAACAGAATTAATCAGATAATGAGACCAAAAGAAATAAAATGAAATTATAATTACAAAAACAAATGAAAAGTCCTACCTAATTAAAATCCTAACCTTAAACAATTTTAAATTGCCACGATGAATTCTATGTACTACTTCCAAGTATGAGAAAGAAAACATCACAATAATGGAAAAGAAAAATCCTTGACTTAGATACGGCTTTCCAAACAAACATACATAATACACATTAAATATATGAATAAAATATGTACACAACTGACGTCAAAATTAGGGTGTTACAGCGGGGACATCAGATAAGAAACATTAAATCACCAACACAGAGTAACAAAGCTTCCCTAACACTGTTTCTATTGTAGTTCAGAGTTCCACAATGCTGTACTTGACTCAACAAAAGCATTATGAAAATGTGAAGTGACATATAGTTCAGTATGGTAACAAAAATTTGTTTAAATTCAACGGAATTAGCGTTCTGCCAAAAATGCCTTGCAAGCCGAATTACAACAAAGACATCCGCTCATAAATACGATATAATACGTTTCGTTGTAACAGTTCGTCACGTTTATATGATATGATCTTACAGTATGGTAGCTTAATTGCTGTTTTTAATACGTTCTTGTTTATTCACTTTGAAACTTCCTATGGTGACAAGAAACCATTTTCTGCGCATTTCATGACAATCGCGCTGCAATATTTGTGCGTACTTAATTAAGAATCCTGCAGCGTGACAGCGGCGGTCAACGCCGAAATTGAAACCAGTTCGCCGCCATCACGTAGCTTGCGCGCATTACCGCGACCGTATCTGCTACGTGACGTTTGTATTTCCATCTCACGGAACTAACATTTCCCTCGCTTTATTTCGACCGCAAGTTTATTTCTTCCCCCTCGGGCGGTTTTCTTTTTAATGTTATTGCCAACTTTGTGCGGTCCGGGTTTTGCGCCGCGAGGCCCCCATTAGGCTGCGGACTAACAGGACAAAAGGGGTTGTTACTCTTTTATGTTTTCAACCCCTGTGTAAATACACCAGCAGGTGAAGAGAGCAGTCGTTGCGGGAAGGGGGTTTGTGGAGAAGGGTAGGGATGGGGTGTTGAACATGGCGGGCGGACTAAGGATGCGTTGGTTCGGAAGGGGTGAGGAAATGGTTGACACTGGGCTTTTATTTTATTTTTATTTTTTTACCTCCCCAGTAAAATTCCCCCTAGGCTGGAAAACCACGACAACCCCCCGACAAAGAAACGTAACCAGCATAACGACGCAAACGTTGCAGGGGGATATAAACTAATTAGCCTCACAGCTGGGTGGGACGTCACTGTTAAGAGCTCTAGTATTATTACACTGCGTTCTTAGGAAACGAGGACACCGCAGGCTGCTAACGAGGAACACATAAGGATTGTACATCGCGGTAGCGAGCGGCCTGGAAAACACTTTGGTTCTCGCGGAACGTCCGGCAAATTATCGGAATTGGACCATGGTTATCCATTTGACATGGTATTATACTATCATACCTCACTTCTGCAAACTATGACAAATTATTTTTCTCTATTTAACTGCACAAGAGGCGGACAACATTGATAAGAACTACAAACTAAAGTGAACATTTTCTGCCAAACACACAAGGCCTTAAATACAGAATGTTTCGCGAATCAACCGACATTCTTCGGCAGCGTGTTATAAGGATCATTGGCAACAAAAATTTTCATACACACAAGTAGGCTTTGCAGCCCCATTTCTGAGTTAGATGGACGCAAAAAAAAAAGTTGGAATTAGTGAATATCTTTAATGAAATTGACTACATCCTTGTTGTAATTTCCATACAAGCTGTCCCAAATGTGCCCAATCTGACAGTAACCAGAGACTGCCAGTGTGACTGGCGTGGCCAGAGTTGTTAGTGAGTCGAGGCGAGTGATTGTGCAACAATATCAGGAATGTTTACACGTGCAGAGTACGCAAACGTGGTGTTTGTTTATGGATACTGTGATGTAAATGGGCGTGGTGCAGCAGCCGAGTATCCGCCCAGGTGGAGTGGAAGAGGTGGGCCAGTCCCATGGCCGACGCGCTCTCCAGACCTCTCCCCGCTGGACTTTTCCTTCTGGAGCTGCCTGAAGAGTAGGGTTTACAGCAGACTGTGATCAGACAAGCGAGACCAGCTGCTGCAGGTGATAACTGACGCCATTAATCAACTCAGACATGATCTTGCATCATGCAGTGGCAACACTCCATGGTAGACAACAACGTATCGCAGCCTGCTTACGGTCAGATGGTGCACATTTTGAACAGCTCGTGTGAGACATTCAACATGAATGTAGTCATTACATAAAACCTTCAGTAATTCTAATTTGTGTTGTCGTTGCATTTACGTCCCTGTAACTCTGAAATGGGTCTGTATATCCTACTTGTGTATATGACATTTTTTGCTGTCAATGATCTGTATAACACGTTGCCGAAGTATGTCTATTCAGTCACGGAAAATTTCTGTATAGCGATCGAGTGTTTGAAAACTGATCTGCCGGCTCGAACAGACGATGTGTGACGCTGAACAACAGCAGATTGCTAAAAGCTATTTGGTACCTCATTGAGACGTCACACGGTGTCTTAAACGGATTAAACGCGCATCAACAATTTAGAAACTTTTACCAAAGCACTTAATACGGCCTGCGTACTTAACACTCAGCAGCTTAGAAAGTCACTGTTAAGACATTTTTTTGAACTCATTCGTTATTTTTGCATGTAAGTTATTTATATAGTTTGCGATAAAAAATATATATATTTGTTCGGCTTATTCTTGTTTGCCAATTTGCTATTTCTGTGTTTCTTCTAATGCCTGGAAATGGTACACAAATCTATAGGTGTGTGTCTGTATTTTATACACGCACATACACAACCATATATATACATATATATGTATCTATATAGGGCCTATATACAAATACACAATCTTGTGAATGTTATATCAATAATTAGTCGTAATATTTTCTGTTTTCAGACATTTATTTCTGAATTCCAGTTTGACATTGCAGGTCCATTATGATCACGCGCCTTCTGCCTGGTACAATGATCAGGGAAACCGGAAAAATAACATTTCTGAATACCTGATCACACCTCAAGAATGTTCGTGGAACACCCAATGAGCTATGTTTTCTGGTCTATTGGCGAGCATCGGAAATTATGGCCCTTCAAAGTTCTCTATTATTGCTCGCTGCCGAATGCTAACGTTGGAGGAACATCAACACATAACTGCAAGAGATAACATTTGACAAGACGATATTTCGGAGACAATTTATGTTCAGAATAATGAGATGGATTTAGCCTTCTGCAGCGATATTGACTATACATTCAAAAAATTAAATTTTAATTTTCTGCGTGGAGACTTGTGTCTTAAAACACATTTGATCTCTTTTCTGTAAAACAATGTGCCTCAATAATATGATTCCCTTATCCTCGAAATTTTATACCACGTTATTTTAATTTGTTGTTGTTTCTTTGAAACATAATTTAGTATACTGCACTCTACATTGCAACGTATTGCGCATATGAATTGAGTTTATAGGGCATCCTCATTCTATCATCCTCCAATCATTTGGCGCCTCCTCGGTGCTCGAATTATTCGTCGTATCAATCCATTAACAAATTCTTATTCCTTGCCACGGCCTTCGAAGATCTGCTTTATTGTTCGGGGATTCCCAAAAATTTTTGCATACAAATAGTAGAACAGCAGAGCGCCTGATTTGAAGATTTTCAAATGGATAAAGTACTCTTATGAATTGTGGTCCAAATGTACTGATAAATTAACTTTTCAGTCTGTAACGTTAGAAGGTCGCGTCATCGGAAATAAAACTAGGTTAAAATGTATCATTAACTTCTGTGCCGAGTTCCAATAAATTTTATTTGCATTAAATAATATGGTAAATCACCTAGTAACATTATAGAGCAGTACGAAAACGGCTAACTTTAAAATGCAGTTCATTTTTTTTTTTTAATCTTCACATGTTGTTTAACATATCGTTACAAATAATGACTTACAGGAGAGTATTTTAAAATTAAGGCAAACACATAATGCCATCCCCTATTTAGGTAAATTAAGGGCGATGGTATTACTGCCAAATTACCAAATGTTTAAGGGAAATAGTGCACGAGAGTTTATATTTATTAATATTTGTCAAAAGTGGTTTTGCGGAGAAATTATCTAATATTACTACGCTGCAAGATATAAGTAATATTTTCTAACACTTTCTTACATTGTTAAAAAATCACTCCTATTATTATTCTTGGTGCAACGATGGAAGGTAAGTAAGGATATCTTGTTTATTATTTTCCACAAGTACTCCGAAATAATCAAGGCGGTAAATATCTAAACATGTAAGAACGTGTTCGAAAGAGTCACTTGTGTCTTGTGCCAAAAATTTAGATAAACCTTCTAAAGAACAACGTATGACGAAAATCGGATAAATACACTAGTTTCGAGGACCAGCCCTCTATAGAAGCCCCATTCCTTTAACAGCGTTTAGAAATTTGTTGTGTAATATCTGCCACAACTTTGACATTTTCTAAAAATATTTTTTCGCCTTAATTTCTTGTAACTAATATCCCTCTTACATAAACACGCTTCTTCCTGATGCATCCTGAATATGAGGTTGACGGGCATATGAACCCACCTCGTATTTCGTCTGTTCCGTCTCATCCTTATCGATTCCCAATCTCGTTTGGTCATCCGCTGAAGTGAGTGACTTTCTTCGTGAAGGGCGGAGGTTCGATCTCGGACAGCTTTACTGCGGACGATTTTCCTTTCATGTTCATAATTTCAATTCTAGTCAAACATTACTGCATTCCGCTAATGAGAAGACTTCCAGGGCCACGCAAATGATATTAATATCTCAGTGTATAGAAAATATATACATCCTTATTATTTTCTCCAGTTATCGCCTCTAATTTCTGATGTAATGTTAAATGAATAAATTGTCTTTCTGGTATATACTTAAGTCGTTTAGAATCTTGAGGAAATTTTCCGGTTTGATCGTGGTATTTACACTACCGGTTCCCTTCGGCTGTGTATATTTTCGTGGAAAAACCTAATTTGGTTAGTGTCGAATGACCTTCCGCCTAATAGAGACTGGTTTCTAAATAGAGTTACAGTCGTGGAGGCCACACGTCCTTATTGGGAATGTGAAAGGCAACCTGCTATAAAAGGGGAAAGGTTTGACGAACCTGAAGAAATAAGTATTTCTCCAGAGAGTTCTAATGGTTCGTCGTCCATATCGGACATATTTGAGGACCCAGCTTCGAAAGTTCCTGTGGCTTCTGGCCCGTCTGGTGTTGAGAGGTGGCCATTATCATGTCGTTGTGATAAGCTTGTGATGAGCTATCAATGTCAGAAAGGGCATTGGATTTGTATTCAGATTGTAACTTCGAATATTGGCGTTCGGACATGTTGTCGCAATGGGATGATAGTCGCAGTAAAATACTTTGAACGGTGCTGCGAGATGTGAATATGTGCTGAGGATGCTAGGTGGTGGTTAGAAAAAAAAATAGCGTGTGACAAACAGATTTAATGTAATTGCACTTATTGTTGTTTGTCTATGTATTATTATTTTAGCCAACGTGTGCAAAATAAGTGATACTAATTGATAAATGAAAAATAACCTAAATTGTGTTATGTTTTATATATAACCTGTGTTAACATTTTTTTATTCTCTCACATGAACCTCACCTATCCTAAGGTAACCTTAACTAACTTAACCTAATCTAACTAACCTACCATGCATGCATTTTACAAGTCTGTAAGTATATAAGTAGCTAAAATTTCGCAATTTTTTTCATATATAGTAACGCCTATATTTTTTAACATATTATAATGATTTGGTAAACCTTTCGATTTACAAATTGTATTCTGTTTGCAAAAAAAGGTAATGGTACAGATGAGAAACTAAAGCGGGGAAAATAAAATTCATGAATGGACTCTCGAGTACATTTATAAACTGTTAGCATGAACTTTTATTCACAATTACGTAGCGGAAAATAATCTCAAATGACGTGTCGTAGCACTATAATTCCGTTAAAGTTTTCACTTCAGAGAAGGTAACGGAAAGGATAAATGTCATGTGGAGAGTTGTAAAATCTCGTCAGCCTGATTGTGCTGGCTGTATCGCAGCATTGTTTAAGCAGACAATACCCGAGGGCCTCTTGGCTGTGCTTGGCATTAAGTTCCTAGTTCCGGGAGGTTCCCCTTGGACTGCGTAACCCCGGGGGCTGTTCTTTTGCGTTCGCCGAGCAGGGTAGTGTCAGGCTCGGGTTACCTTAACGTCCGCAAAGAACACCCACTGCGGGCCCTGTAATCCTGAGGGGAAGATGGCAGGGAACACGCGCACCTGACGGGAATAATTAACCTTCCCCCCCCCCCTTCCGTGGTGCCTCCAGGAGTCTGGTAACTGGACCTCTGGATCGCCTAGAGCCCTGGGTGGGGGAGAGGGGTGGGCGCCACGTGTGACTCTCAGGCTGCGCGCGCGTGCAACAGTGGCCCGCGTGTTTCAACCCCCCCGTGCCTTCCCCCTCTCGCGAGGCTGGCAATTTACAACAAACAAAAGAAGGCAGGTTTACACCGACTGAAGTGAAGGCAGAGAGACTATCTAGCATGAGCAGCGCTGGCACATGCATTAATTAGAACAACATCAAAGGAAAAAAATTAATTTACAATGTGATAAAATTCACCATAAGTTACTGTGATTTCATCTCTTTTTTTACCACAAATACACCTGATTAATAATTGTAATACTAATTATTAGCAACCTCAGGGTAAAAAAGGACTCCCCCTCCCCATTTCTAGTACGTCTTTCTAGGGGCAATATTTATCATATCATAACAACGTGGGCCTTTTTTGTGCATTTACTTCAGTTTTTATTTTGTAACAGCTTGCCATGCAAAAAGTTCACTTATACTACGAAATGCAAAGGAGTTGTGAAGTGTGAGCTGTATTTGTGGTTGTCGCTTTTTAGGCAACTAGTCTATTTTCTCCTCCGACGTTAAAGACGGCATATTCAGGGATTATATAAGGAGCAATCCTCGAACGTGGCACTTGCGGCCATCACCGAAACACAAAAAAAAAAAAAAAAAAAATAGAATCCATTTCTACGGGCCTGAATGCCAAAATCAGATAACTGGTCTTCTTCGATGTGGCACGTCTACAAAGTAGTTTCTGTAATTTACTTACATACTTTTAGTGGCGGTATATCCATTTCAAATTATTACTTCAGTGAACATTGAAATGATCATTAATAAAGGATTTTCCCTAGCGTGGGTCAGCTTGTGTTGGCACCCACTCTAGTTCTAGCCCATATTATCAACCGTCAATCTGCGTGAAATGGTGTGTCAACTGGAAGAATTCTGGCACAGGAATGAGATATTTACGGGGAGTTAGGGGTGACGTATTTTCGTCTCCGGTAAATCTGTTTATGCATACTTTTGGATCTATCATAATAGATCATGGGCCATTAGCAGATATTGTAATTACTTTTAATTTCAGTTAGCACGAGCAAATAAATAAGTAACATTGTTCTTAGACATCAGAGGGACTGAAAGTTGTTGGGAAACTCTGAAATGGCATGTTGCACTCGGCCTTTCTTCCAGATCAAGACCCAGTGTTCGTGGTAGCCGGGGAAGCTTCTCTACACATGACCCGTTGTTGAACAGAGCCCGAGGTCAAGTTCTCCAGTTAGCAGCCAGGATTGTGTAACGTCATAGCCCAGACGTTGAACCTCGTTCACGGGCCGGTTGCCAAGCGGCAGACTTCTCAAGAGACCCTCAGGGAGATCACCGGACCGCCAAAGCGAGAGCATATCCTCTACATCTCCCATCTTACGAGATGCTACAGCCTCCAGGCACCTCTCCATACAACTATCCTATCTCTCCGCCATACCCTCGTATCATTTTCAAGAGGGAAGAGAAAAAAAAATGTACAAATGTAGTCGCAGTTCAAATAGAATACCCGTGCAGCAAATTTCAACGTGAAGTCTCCGTTCAGCTGCAACTGAAATGGGCGATGAGATCAAAGGGTTTTAGGGCCGGGACTGAGGATAGAACGTTTGCGAAACCGTTCGGTACGTCTCGGCAGAAGGGAGGAATTTTCTTTTTTTTTCCCGCGAGCACAATCTACCCAGGACCAGCATGATGATACAGGTGTGCCGACCGTTGACGCATATCAGGACGGGCACGCGAAATCTGACAGCCTCGTATGGAGAGAGCGAGCGAGAGAGAGAGAGAGAGAGAGAGAGAGAGAGAGAGAAAATAGGGTTGAATCCTGACGGCCTGTAGAGGCGCCCGCTACAGATTTTCCAAATGCCAGCCGTCCCAGAGCTTGACGGACATCTCTTTGTGCGAGTCCTGACGTCGGATATCACGAGATAGGAGGAAGAGGATATGCGTCCTTGACCATTGCTTTATCCTCGCGCGCGGGACCGTTGCCAGCTCGCTTTTGCGAGGAGCTTCCAGTTTGTCATGGCTCGTGGTAGAGGGCGGGTAGAGGGAGGACACTCATCCCCGCAGCAAGCTCCCTCAAGTGTGCCGCTGTTTATGTTGATGGGCTATGACATATTTATTTGTCAGATGCAGGGGAGAACACGTTGTCACGTTGCAGCTGGGAAGCGCAAAAAATTAACACGCCTTGTGAAATGCGAGAAAGGGTTAACAGCAAATTAAAATAGAAAAAGTACATATAATTACGAATTCGCATGTAATATTATCAGTAAAAAATTATCACTAACGAAAATGCTTTGTTTTCTTTGCACTTTAAAGGACCATGTCAACATCCAGTTGCAGTAGATGCAAAAATAAAATGTAATGCTGTGAAAGATTGTCTGGAGAAGTAGCAGACGCGATGTATTAGTGGAGTGAAGTTGGTAATATTCCATTCTCCAGAAAGTTAAAATAGCTACTTCGGAAAAGGGACGGGGCATGTAGAATTTTATCAACAAAGTAAATAACTACAGGAAAGAAAGTTAAGAACAAATGGTTATAAGGAAGCGTTGCCGAAATGTGCAAGATAACGGTAGCACGATACACAATGACATAATCAATGTAGCGGAAGAAATCGTTTTATAATTTAAAGAGGAAAAAGAGATAAAGCAAGAATTGGGTACCCAAAAAGAAAACGAAGAAAGAAAGAAATAAAAGACAGGTAAAATAAAAACACGTAAGGCGAACTGAAAACTAAAACTGATACATGTATCAACTATGCACATATTAGGAATGACTATCTGTAGTTGCAGCATGTACTTGAAATACACTTTGAGAAATGATCAATGTTAAAGTTTCACAGGTCAGAGTAAAAAAGAATGTTTACTGACGGGATCATAGTAGATTCTAATGTAGTGTACTAGTAAGGGTTATTACACACACATATGAAAATGTATATAATATGCATAAAACATACATATAAATATAGCTGTATGGCGGCGTGGTAAATGTGATGTTAAATGGTCTCAGTTTATAGTTTAAATTTAGCCTGGTATATTTGTACACCTACACACTTATATAAATTGTTTATTGCAAATTGATTAGGAGAATCAATGGTATATATATTGTACACAAATTTGAAATTTGTTACTTTCATTAATTTTATCTAACTCTCTTAGGAGCAATTATATTTTATGCAATACGTAATAAGTTACTAGATGCCGCTCTAACATATCGAATGCATAATTTTTAACACTTCAAATAATACGAAAGTGCAATATTTTTCTGTAGTGGTAGGTTTATTGAACAATTATGATAAACGGTAGTCTAATTTGCGAATATTTATGTGGTATGTGAAATGTTGTATGTAATATTAAGCTAAAATAATATACAATTTTCATAATATAAGTTATATGTGTGTTCGTTTTGTATACGAGCGCATTTGTTTCATATTATATTTTCTAAACCTAGACTATTCCTTTTTTTAAACGAGATTTTTTGGGTAAAGGTAAAACATTATAGTTTATACTTAACTTCTCCACATAAAAAAAAATAACTCTCTTTATTAACAAGCATTGGAAGTAGAAAAAAACTTATTTCCGAAGACATTACTGAAGGGAAAGATTAAATGTACACCCAACAGAGCAGAGGATGGAAGAGTGACCGCCCTTGACGAAAACAATAACTATTAAAGAGATAAACGATAGTTTTATTATCAACATCTTAGTGATATCAAATAAAAGGATCAATTAATAGTCCGTAGATAGGATAAAATTTATGATCAAATCAGATTATTAACAGAAAAACTGTAATAAGAATATTGCGGAGATAATAGGACTCTTAGGGCTTAGAAAATGAGTGGAGAAACTTAATTACAGAAAGAAAAGTGATTACGTAACTTACACGTTCATATATTAATTTACTTTAATTTACGAAAATTACAAAAAACAGTGAACTAGGAATAAATCAGCCAATTATAAGCGTCCCATGAGTTATATGGTGGCAATAGCATTTATCCAGAACAGTTTGCATTTAAGAAGACGAATCTTTTCTTAAATTGAATCAGTTATTTCAAATAATGACATGCCATTTTTTTTTAATTTCAGTCGATAAGCTGACATAAGTTGGCATTCGCTGACGAATGAGGTAACTACATGGAGGGTCTTTGCTTGGACAGGTTACTTTCCTATTAATAAGTTCATAAACAGTTAAATCTACGAAACAGTCTCATTGCAGTTAAGAGTATAGTTTAAAGAATTCTAACGAAGTAGTTTAAATTGGTTTCTAGTGAGATTTCACTTTTGATTTCAGCACTTTAAAGCATGGGTATACTTATTTACTAGTCACTTACGTTTCCAATAAATATAGCGAAGTATACATTTAATAAACATGAGGTCTGCTTAAGATGTGGTGCTCACATGCGAAATAATATAACTACAGTAATTAAAACCCATTCAGACCTAGTGTATGCAATAGTAAAGTCTGTTCACGATAAAGTGAGCGCTTTTGAAATCAACCTTAGAAAAAATTCACTGTCCCTACCTGCATATAATTTAATGGGCGCACTGAGTGGCATACATCCAGTAAAGTTGATAACTATGGATGGAAACTAGTTCCGTATCTTAAAGTCGAATAAAAAGTGTTAGGTAACCACTTGTGATATTTTAATTATTTCTTGCGTTTCTGTGATTTTAATGCATCAAAGTGTAAAAATAAGTAAATTTTTAAAATATTTACTTGTCCAGTAATTTCAGTGTTTCACTTGACCGACGCGTGAATAACGTGATGAGGCCCATGGCAATCTCAATTTTTGATGAGGCGGAAGAATACACAACGTGCTTACACGTAGATTTCCAGCAGGACTTTCAAAAGTGCTCATTTTACCGCGAACAGCTTATATAGGCCTGCATATCGCAGAGGAAACTTGTATTTGGACGGTACTGTACAATGAGATGCTCAGTGTGCAATGAATAATCTGCACTGTGGGTAACTGACTGAATCGTAAAACATGCTACTGCTCTACATCATTACTGGTGCATATCGCAATTACCGAGCACAAATCCTACAACTCATTGTTGGCTGTTGTGACAAAACAAGTGTTGTGCCAGTGTAAGTACAGAACGCATAAAATTAGCTTTTATTTGCAACATACGGAACAATATCTTAATGGGGGACCGAAAGGATTAAGATGTAAATGACGCAGATACTCTCAATATAAAAAACGAAACGTTTATGATTCCTGAACGTGATGGTTACAACACTAACTGCCTTACCGGAAGAAGAGTTCACCAATAATTACTGAATGTAAGAAATGAAATATTTTTGTGTGTTGAATTATATAGTTAAAAAACAATACTATGGCAATTTTTTTGGAATCCATTTTTTATGTTTTTAATAAAAATTAATATTAAAAAATAATTTTGTCGCCGCAAACATTTGCTAGTGAATGGTCAAATAAAGAGTTTAGACAATTTTTGTGTGCGACGTTGTGTTTGACTAGAGTTATTTTACTGATCATACATGTACCCGATGAGTAACAGGGATAAGAAAAATCTGGAATATATCCGGTTGTGGACGTATGTGTGTGTGTATATATATAGAACAAAAACGGAATAGACACGCATGATGTCAGAATATCAGTGTAGTGTGTAAGAAAGTTTGCGCATCCCTATATGTGGCGGCTTGGTGGGGCCGGAAGTACATCCCGTGATAAGGTCCCAGCACTTAACGGCAGCTTATAGAGATACGGAGCGCTGCCGCGGAGTTTCCCATTCGCATGTTAAATGCCGAGTGAGTAGGTTAAAGTAGTAGGTGCGAGCTGATCCTGGACTTTTCTGCATTCGGTTTTTTTGTGTTCTTACCTTGTTTTGAGGTGTGTATCTGTATTGTATTAATAATTAAATTCCTTTCTGCATATTATATTAATTTTTACGATTGTTAACTGTATTGATTATGTGTTTTTGCAGATTTTATCCTGTCATGAATCGGAGGCGAATTCGTTCTTCTGGTTATTACCCGAGGAAGGTTTATCATAATATTGTGTCTTTTACTAAGGATGTCAATAAAAATGACAGGTCTTGGACAGTTAAGATCCTTGATATAGAAGAGTTATATTTGGTTGTCTTTTTTGTACCAGTTTGGTCTTCAACGGATAACTGCTAAAACTGATAAAGGTTTGTCGGAAATGTGTTTCTTCAGAAGGTCTCATGTCGAGAAGGAGCCTGCACCAAAGGATATTAGTGAGATTTATCCAAACAGGATAATCTGGTGGAAGGCTTTTCCAGTTCATGAGGGCAAGGCAGACAATTCTTCTGTAATTAGTGTATTTGATAATGTGTCTATATATTCGCATAAGAATATGAAGATTGAACTTGGTGCTCAGATTTGGTTGTATCGGAAATTAGTTGGTTCTACTGGTGACGTGCATATTCTTAGTCATGTGGATTTTTTTTTCAATCCGTGATTATGTGTAATTTATTTTATTTTGTAAATAAATGTTGAAGCAGACAAGTATAGTAGTTCATGATGTCAGTATACATAGTCGTCGTGAAATAGTACCTTTTATACACGTTATGGAGTTTTAAAGAGGCGGAATTATGGGTCTTTCGTAAAGGAGGATTTTCATACAGAGAAACTGATGACGCCCATAGGGAGCATAAGAATTCAGCAGTGATGCGTTTATGTAAACAATGAAATTGTAAGAACAGGACGAGTATAAAGACCGAAAAGTAACCACGAAATGCGACGATGGAAAGGGATGACTGACACCTCATCCGGATGGCAGTGACGGTCCCTTCAACTTCGTTTAGAGTGTTAGCAGAATGTTGGAGTTCTGTAATAGGTCTTACATAATATTCTGCTACCACGATTCGACAGTATCTTCATCGTAGGCGAATACGCGAATGCGTTCCTTTGTGAAGCATTTCCTTGAGCCTGACTCACTAATGCCTCATGCTGTAACGGGCTCGTGAACACACACATCTGCGTGCAGAGTGCCAACGTATCGTGTTTAAGAACGAGTCCCACAGCAATTTGGGTTAAAGGCTGTTCACGATAAAGTGAGCACTTTATAAATGAGCCTTAATGGGCGCACGGAGTGACATTCGCCCAGTAAAGTTGGTAACGATGAATGGAAAATAGTCCCATATCTTAACATCGAATAAAAAGTGTTAGGAAACCATTTGTGATAACTTAAAATTATTTATTTCGGTTTCCGTTTTTTTTTTTTTTTTAGTGCATTGAAGTGTAAAAATGAGCAGATTTGTTAGGTATTTACTTTCTTAATAATTTCACAGTTTCGTTTGACAGACGCTAGAATAAAGTGATGAGGCCCTCGGAAATGTTGATTTTACATAAGGCAGAAGAATACAAAACGAGTGTACAAGTAGATCTTAAGCAGGGATTTCAAAAGTCCTCAGTTTACCGTGAACAGCATTTAAAATGATAACCTCAAACGCATTCGACGATATTGATGTGAGTGCCACCTTCCTAAAATAATTTTCCAAGAGCCATATTCCACGAACAATGGGCGTTTGGGAAAGATCAGGGTATTATTGGCAATCTCGGCTGCTACGAATTCTGGGCACTCGCAACAGCAACCGCTACATCAGGGACGTTACAGAGGTTATTATCGTATACTTCCTTCAGCAGTCCTGGTGCTATATTCCAAATAGACAACGCCCGACCACATGTTACCAGAAATACATACACGTTGTGTCTTTGAGACAAGGCACAAACTGCTTCTTCCCTGGCTTGCATGTTCGCCCTATGAGTCACCTTCGTACAGAGTTTGAGGGCTTAGAAGCAAGCATTCGGGTTCGAATCTTGGTTCTCATTTTTGCTTCTTAATATTAACAGAAACTCTAATATACATACATCCTTACAAATCTTTAACTGTACTAACCAAATCGCATACATTTGGGGTATTCAAGTAAGTACAAAAATAGCTTGATTTAGAGAACAATATATTTAACTATCCCTATTAAAACAATAAATTTGGTTGAGCCAAACAAATTTGGTTATATTCAACGAACCATTTTTTTTTCAGTGCAGGAACACCTTCAAACATATGTTGTTGCAGGTCGTGGAAACATTATAGCACACTGATTTTTCGCAAGTAACTTGTGAAGTGCATTCTCTTTCCCTCCGATGGTTTTTTTCCTGGCATTAAATTTTTCACAAACATGAGCGTAACTTAAAAGTTATGAAATACTATGAATAAAATATCCAGTATTTCTGAGCCGTATATATCCGCATTCCTCGCTGTTCTCTTATACACTGTATATTATACAAAAATTTAGGGAGAATTTTCTAGGCACTGTAAGCAATAGTGTGATAACCACACTGTTGAACAATCGCATCCTATACAGCCGGTTTAGAGGCGAGCAGTCTTGATGAAGTTGATTACTTGAATGTGATGACATTTTCAAAGAAAAAGAAACGTCCTATAAATGTATTGTTTATCAGACACTGCCGAACAGTAGCATCAGAGCTATCACTCGCTATTTCCTGTAGATGAACCCTGAATTATCTAAATACACAAACCTATGAATAACATATTTTCATAAATATGTAACTTATCTTTCTCAGTTATCGCATAAATGGTTATGGTATATGGCTAATGAACAAAAATATTTGCTAAAGACTAGCAAAATTATTCAGGAATGTATACCAAAATGTGTTCGTTTTGTACCACAAGCAAAAGTCAAAAATTCAAAGGCTCTCTAAATCGACGTGCAGAAGAGAAAACCCCTCCTTTGCACGGATGGCATTACAAAGTGGAAATTTTATGTGATCTCCTTCGAATAGACTAATCACAAGTGTCGAGAAGAAGAGTCAAGTCAAATTAAGAAGCACGAGTACTTAACATACTTTCGTGTAATTGTACAAGTAATAACTCAACGAATATGTGAGTATTTCTGAATTTCAGGCTCACACTCTATTACACACACACAATTTGTTCTAGCACTGAAGCTGCTGGGAAAATGATCATTTGTCTGCAAGGAGATATGCTTAATAAAGTTTCAATGCACTTTTTATCACAACGCAAGCCACTCATATTTAATAACCAGCATCAGATATAAAACACCACATAATTAAGACAAGAAAGAAGATTTAAGACAAGCGCAGCCTAAGGACAAAGGATCCCTTATAAGAATGAAATTACGAATTTGCAGAATTATGAAAATAAATATTAATCCCAAGTATCGTTTCTTTTTATTTTAGGGTAATTATGTTACTGTTTAATATTGGATTATAAAACTGGAGAGAGCTCACTTATTTAAACTAAGCAAATCTCAATCTGCATTATAAAAAAAAACCTTTACACACATCCATCGCCTACATATTGTTTAACCAAGAAATTTCACTCTCTCATATATCATAGGGACGTTAGCAATGGTAGTTAACCTTTATTTACATATTGCCTGGTTAGAAAAATAACCTCAACGAAACCATTTGATGCACGTAAGTTCCAAATAAATTTTCAATGATGATAAATATTCGGTTATAATTATTTTTTCCAGAGAAATTTGTTAAAATACAGGTAGTTAAAATTTTTATATCGTCTGAGATATGTTTCTTCAAACTATCTTCGCCGGCCTCACAAAATCTCCTAGTTATGCTGTGGATCCGTTGCAGCTATGGTTTTCCGAAAAATCCATCGACACATGAGTTTATCGACCGTGTCACCACACATGGATCGCATGTCTGAAAGTTCCCGACACACACACATGCACTGTAACACGTTTTCCAATTCCATTAAGAAATAAGAAGATTCTTCATGAATATTTCATGTTTGCGGGAAGTGACATAGACGTTCCGTGGCTCAGGCCATATCTTGCATCATTCCCATCGGCGCAAGGATCACTACGCATGGGCCCGCCCTCGTAAAACTGATGTTGCGCAGTCAGCATCTGGTGTTGGCCAGATCAACTCCTTCCCCTTCCCTTTCTCTCTCTCTCTCTCATCTTCATTTTATACTCTCTATCCCGTCCTCTGCTGCTGACTATTCGTAGTTACTCGAGGTATTTAGAAACCGCCCTTCGAAAAACAATCTGGTTGTAACTGAGTTCATTTTAATGTAACATCTTGCTGTAATTCTACTAGAAGAGCTGGCAGCTAATACGCTTATTCCCATGTCTATACGTAATGAAATGAAATTGTATTATTTGTAAACTGAGTATGCATTCGAGTAAAAATGGAATTTATATATATATATATAACATATTTACGTTTTAAAATAATATTGCTAAATTTCATTGATTATCAATGTTGTTAGTCATCAGCAGAGACCCTATCATCTCGCTAAATAAAACGGCAGTAAGCTACACAGTCCTCTACGTACTCCAGCAGAAGTCACTTGATCACTGACCGCCTCCTCAACCATAACTCACGATGCTGGTTATTTGCTGTTGGTTGTAACCCCTGCAGGATGTGGCGGATGAGCGGAGGTACAATGACACATGTGAAACTAATATATACTTGTTCGGTGTCTACTTTGGTACAACGCGAAATGATGGAGTCCTTAGCCATAGGGCCCGTTGCAACGGTTTTGAGTATACGCATATACCTGTATGAAGGTACCAAGCAGGCCTTTTAAAAGTTGTTAGTTAATCGCGAGCAATCTACTCCCTCTGTTTAAGATAATTCTATGGTCGTTATCGCTGGGGTTATAGCATTCAAGTGGCGAGAAGGCTGAACATGCGGTTTTTCAACACGGTTTAATATGTTGCAAGTAAGATATGTTTTTTTTTTGTGTGTGTTACAATTAACCTGGCACAGAACTTGTTTCGTCATTACACGAAACGAGCTGTAGGCTTTGTGTTCAGCGGTAGTGAAAGTAACTAGTTATAACATAGAGCCGTGTCGTGGTTTACGCATCGATCACGCCGAGGGAAGATTACTGTGCATCGAACCTCGCAGTATTCAGTGACGGCAAAACATACATTTTCTGTGCGTTGTGTGCACAATTTGTGTTCACTAGATCTAACTAAGTTTACCACAGATAACCGCTCTATCCGATATTATTTACATGTGGTGTAAAATTGCCAGTTATGCACATAACAAAATATATACAAAATATAATTCGCCATCAAAAACATTAATTCCTTTGTTAATAGCTACTTACCACCAAAAAGTGTTTCAAAAATATGATAAATAAAGATTACTTTAAATTTTACGAATATTAGTGGTTCCAAATTAAATATTGAAATAGTACATTAGCGGGAAATATAAAGTTTCTTTTGATTTTAGTTTTTTAGTACCAGATATAAATCCTGCTAGGTAATAATGCTTAGTGGTTCTACGTAGCTTGGTTTGTTGCACAGTTCGGTACGTATTAGCTGAGAGTACAATGCAAATTAATCGCGACCACAGAAATTTGCTATGTAAACCAGTAATGTGTGCCCCTCACAAGGACAAATATGTGGTCACTGTATTTATTTTACATTATTATTTTTTGCGATATTAAATAATAACTTCGTAAAAATTCAGTATTAATATTCCCCAAATATTTCTTATTTAATTTTTAATTTTAATCTCCTCATCTGAACACATCCCAAGCAAACGCGTAGTAAAAACTTCAGTGTACGAAATACTGCTGCAAGGTAACTTCTCTCTTGCGATCGCAGGGATAGCCTACGACAACTTCTTAAAAATATATTGCGTTGTCTGTTTAGAGTTTGCTTTAAAACAAGTTTGAACCAAAGAAATAAGTCTAGGGTAGCATTTTTAACTAGTTTAGAATTATGTTATTTCAAATACACATTTAAAATTATCTTTTTTTGTTTATTCCAAAATTATTTATTTCAATCATTGTCACTTAGTGACGAAGCATTAAAATACCGCCATAGTGCAGGAAACACGAATAATCGAATACCCATAATGGCAGGTTTTTTTAAGATATCAAATAAAGGTTAAGTGACAATTCATACAAATTACCTGAAAATATGGGAAGGAAATAAACTATCACAATGGTTATAAATAACTTTGTGGCGCCCTTTATACCACTAGGACACCAAAGGGCGACCTTAACTGGCCTTTTAGTCAGGAAAAAACCCTACTGAAGCGAACGTGAATAGTGCAAATCAACATCCAACATATGTAATTACATAATGGAGAAACACTTGCATATACATTTTCAGAAATGAACCATGTTTCTTAATATTTTATTAGCCTTAGCAATGCCTCTTTCAGCAAAAACTTCTCACAGTATCTCAAACTTGTTTTGCGCAAAAACATATAAAAACATTATATATATATATATATATATATATATATATATATATATATATATATATATATATATATATATATATATATATATATTCCTTTAATTATTTTCATGGAAGAATTACCACATAGATCTAAAAGAAATTATGCTACAAAAGAAAGTTAATATGTGATTGATTGCACCCAAATAAGCTCATCAAAAAATTACACGAAAATCATTTCAAGGATTTAAATTTTCCTAAAAATTTTCACATTAGTGGCAAAATGACACAATGTACGAAAAGCAACGCCTGAAAAATTTATTATAATAGGCTTTTATCCATGGTGAAAGCCATCTTTCCTCTTACCAGTACATTATATAAAAGCCACATTAAATATTACTGACTGTTTGACTAGAGCGAAAGCTATTTTTTTCATATTATCGATCAAATAAAAGTGGCAAAAATGGCACATTATATAAAAGACACATTAAATATTACTAGCTGTTTAACTAGAGCGAAGGCCATTAATACATAACATTTCAATTTGATATCAATATTCACAAGGAAAATCTATGACCTGCTTGGAAGTGTTTTCCCTTTCTCTGGCCATTCAATGTAGTACAAAGCCATTCATACAAATATAATAATTGAAATGTTACATTTAACTTTTACTTTCTTTTTAAAAACTGTGGCAAGAACAACGAAATTCGTTATAAAACAGACTGCCAATATTCATGATAAATGTTTATAAATTTTCCTATAAGGACGAAAATATTGTACTTCCTCAAACAACTTTAAGGGCATACCCAGTTTATAATCATTAAATATGTTACTTACCTTCCGATATAGAAGGTCCATTGGGTAACAGCCATTCTCCTCGGGTGGCTGCTTCGCCGATCTTAAATACTAAAAATATTTAAATTGTCTCATTCATGCTCAGCAAATAGGAGCCAACAAGGGGCTGAAAGTTCTTCCAGACCGCCGAAACGTCGAGATGTTTACAGCAAGGCGCTGAAGGTCCTTCCGCACCAACACTGTTACGTCGTCCGCGCATTTCCCTTTGGCAGTTCCACAAGGTGCCGCTTGAGAGCGCTGGATGCGCCCCAGCCATTTTCTTTAGCTCTCCTATCCTGTTGGCTGAGGAGCTATGATCATGTTGGACGTGTCGCAGAAATGTTCTGGCAGGTAACGGGATGGCGGAAGAAAAATCCCTTGACGAGCAACAAAATGCACACAAAAACTAGCAAGTGTTGTAGGTTTCTAAGTTTGTGTAGTTATAATAGAAGTAGTCTGTATCTACGTGAAAACTGATTACTTCATATGCCAAGGTCGGGAAATAGTTTAAGTGTGTTGTTTTGAACGTGGCGAAATACTCACTCACAGTCCAATCAATGTATTTTCTTTTATTACTCTACGATTTTTAGAATTATAACGTGTTGCGAAAAATGAAAACCACAGTTCGAGGAAATTATGAAGTTTCATATAAGACCCACTGCAATAGAGAATGTCCAAAATAATATTTCCTTTGGAATTATGTAGACCTGCCTGCACCGAGCGAGGTAGCGCAGTGATGAAGCACTGAACTAGCATTAGGGAGGTCCCAGGTCGATTCCAGTTGCGGTCACTCTGGTTGTCACTACAGACATATCCTGGCGAGGTTTCTTAAGGGAAGCCCTGGCAGATTATCTCCCGATTTCCTGCTTAATAGTATCGCCTTAGAAAGGCCTTGCACATTTCAAACACTTAAATACCACCAGAGTAAATAAAATCCTTTCTTTGACCGTAATCACCCGCGTGGCCATGTTAACCCCAATTGACGATACTTAGAACGTGAAAGTATTCACCTGTATGGTGTTTAGTTATACTCCGTCCGAGTTAAGGTATCAAAGGGAATAATCATCCAGGCAGATGTATGTGTGTCAGTTTTATATCTAGGACGCTCAATTTTTCTTCTTTAAACTCCTCGGAAACAAACCGGAGTAATCGCTTTGAAAATAGTCTTCGTTTACGAAATGTAATTTAATGAGAGTTATGTTGCTCATGCCATATTTAAAAAATACAGGAAACTTTATTACATTTATAACTGAATTTAAATTCGAGCACTCTCAGTGCATCATTTTTACATCTTTCATTTGAGTGGCATAATCTTCAACTAGTTAGGGCTAGTTTCGTGTCGAAGTTATTTTAATTTTCATGTGTTGTAGTGCAAACCAGCGACAGATATCCATCAAATTCCCTGTGTCCTGGAAAGCTTCACTATGTTGTTACATGCAATCACGCATTTGAATGAAAACCATGAACTTATCTTCCAGAGTAATTTTTTGCTTTATAGATGATACGGCATCTCTGCGAACCTTACTGCTGAGGCCATGTGCGAGTAGATAAGAAAGGGATACATTTTAAAGTCAAATGAGACGCTTGAAGAATAAATAATGTCAGCGTTAATTATTCAGACTGTTCCGGCGGCGAAAGATAACTTCCGAAGTGTTTCAGGTGTCAACGCCATATTGCTTTATTCTGGCGCCCGGAGCACTCGGCTGTATTTGCCTTTCGTCGACTTCCGGCTCGCTGATAGTCTGCATAGCACGACACTCCAAGATTTGAATATTTCATTAATATACTGGAAAATTGCGACAACAATTACTGTCGGGAAATTTACGAACACCATTTAGATTTATCGAAGGGACTTTTGCGAACATACTTTTTGTTTCGAAATTTTTTTTCCATGAGTCACGTAAGTTGTTCCTTCCCGTTTGCTACGTAACAGCCTTAATAACACAAAACTGCATTCATTCCGAACACATTTACTGATAAGGACATTATCGATTCGGGCTTTTTTTTTTTTTTTTTTGCAGGTGTACTATTTTCCGTCTTGTGGCACAAGATATTTAGTGTATTAGGAAAAGCAGTATTAATCGCACTAACAAGCGACATCTTAACTCTGCATGAACATAAATTAATATTTATGGATGCGAAATAGATGAATAGCTCGTCGTGGTGGCAAGGCAAATATCCGACTCTGTTTGTAAATTGCAGTGACAAAAACCGTGTGGAACTCAAAACTTACAAAAAAAATGTTATGATATCACGTGTTTACTCGTGTGGCGTTTTCATACTTTGGAGGCACTTTGTCGGGAAACTTTCCCGTTTTATTAACAAGTATGTTACCAGTTTCTTTTGTAAACACCACGTTTTAATTCGTATATTAGGGGTTACGTTTTAACATTCAACGTCATTTGCATTCGGCAACACAAGCCGAGGAAATCATTGCTGATTTAAAAAAATAATTTAAAAAAACAAAATGATAAAAACAATTTTATTTCACATAGTCGTCTCTGACTTGTCTTTTAGTTAGCAATTACTTGAAGCATTTTGGAAACTCTTTCTGTTCTTTTCATCCCCTGTCCTTTGTGCATATATCCTTCAGTCAAATGAACAAATAACCATTGCCACGAACAAAGTCAATTTATGTTTAAGCCTAATAATAGAGTGAAACTCATAACAACGAAATTATCTTACCATTACATAGCGTCTAATACCTATAAGCCAAACGAAGACCGATATCAGTTTACAACCATTTTTAACATTACGTTTATAACGTGACATTAAACTTGGCAATATTCCTGATTCACTGATTACATAACGTTGAGTAGTACAGGCGGTGTGTATATATGGATGTATATTACATGTAAGATATATAATATACATTCAGTGCTAATGCATTTTGTATGTTTATTTCAGAATTGTTTCATTATCATCGAACAAGCTATAGAAGTGAAAACCGTAATCTCATAATTGCTAACAATGATCGAAAATAAATCACCGGAGTTTCTTCCGAATTAAAACCATTGTCATAATTATCACGCATTTCTTCAATTCGAAATAAATCACATACTTTTAATCTAAGTATTTTTAATTCTCAAGCCAATAGCCGACATTGAAATTGCAACTCTGAGTGTGGCAAACTTGTCATTAGCTTAGTATCGTTACTCATGAACTACCAGAGAACCAGTTAACGAGATAAGTAGTCATTTCTGCGAGATCGAGTAAGATGACCAATATTAAAACCAACTCTCCCATCTATAACATGTAAGTCATCTCACGGGGCCTGAGTCGAGCTGGCATCTTAAACACATCCTACATACATAAAGTAAAAGTATGTTAAGATTTTAAATAAATCCTGCTAAGTAAATATGAAGGTAGTGTGCAATGAAGCAAATCAAATTTGCGCATTTTTAAAGTTGTTTATACGGCTTTCCTCAAATAAAACCTGTAGCATAGCAACACAACATGGGGCAGTATTTTTCGATTATGTTCAAGAAATTTATTTAAACAACCACAAAAGAAAAAATTTTATAACCACACTTCACTGACGCAATTTTTTCTGTTCTGCTACTTGCGCGTCAGACAGCAAGTGCGGGATGTCAAGATAGTTTGTTTTATGAATTATCATATCCTCCTAATTGCAGCATATCAGTTCAGACGTAGCAATAAAATAAGATAAGAAGGAATCTTACTGTGACACTTGTCACGCCACCTGACTTCAGGCTGCGAGGTCACATCAGATCGATGGTGTATGCCACACCACTTGACACGAGAGCTGCACTGTGTGGGCAATTGTGGCCGACATATCGAACACACACTGCAAGCCTCATGCCTTCTGTCTTATTGTAGTTGCAAGTTTGTTTGTACTTACTACTTGTGTCTTGTTTCGGCTGATTCCCCGGCGACGTAGCCCAGTTGACTTTCATCTCCTGCAAGAAAAAAAAAAACAACATACATTATAGCCTTAATACAATCGCGTTGCTAATAGTTAAACGAATGAGAGGAACATACGAGTTAAGAGCTTAGGCACTAGTTCTAATACACTAAAAACTATTATGTGAAATATTCAAGAATTCAATTAATTCGTATTACACCGTTACGCATTTTGTTTAGTGGCCTCCTGGATTCATATGTTACGTAAATTTAAATTATATATATATAATGTTTCTGCACGTTCTGCACTGTCATTTTTTTATATCCATCATATGTTTTGTGATTCATTATGTATGAAATTAATTAAGAGAATTATATTGTACCGGCTAACAGAAGGTATTGCCAATCCATGGGATCCCGTCTGATTTTAATATAACACAAGTACATTAAACCTCAAAAAATAAATTACGCTCACATCCAGAAATTAAAAAAAAACCAAACTAACTTTAATAAGTTAAGGAAAATTAAGAAACTCTTGGTTAATGGAAATTTTTAACTAAAAAATGATAATTATTTATAACGAAAAAATGTATATATGGCTTTGTAGACGCAAAACGAATAATATATAATTTTAATTTTGGTATATACAGCTGCAACGTCAAAGAAATAATAAGAATGAAGAACGTATTCTCGCATTTTTTACATCCTGCTGTGCAATATGAAGTCCAGTAAATAAAATATAACACGTTAGTTAACGTTTGTTTCGGTGAGAGCAATGTGATTTAATTAATTTTCGATGGCTTCTCCCTTAGAACATGACAGAAAAGTTTGAATTTTTTTGGCTGCGATCTTTTGCGTATTTGTAGGAAGGTAGCAGGTTGGCAGAAGTGTCGCCGTTTAATTAATCCCTTCGTAATTAATGGATACAACTGCCGAGCCCTCGCGAACGATAGCGGAGGGGGAAGAAGAGGTGGCTATAACAGATCACAGAAACACACAAGACTTCGTACACGCGTGGTTTTAATAGTTCGGACTGATTAGGGAACAGAGCCAATCAATAACGTTTGAATGGACGTTCCAATATCCTACACAGATAACGTGGGGGGGAAAAAATATTGACGGCGGATAATAAGAGCAGAGGAAATGACGGCAGCCTCGGATACGAAGCGCGGAAAGGAGAGGGTTTGAGTGGCGATGGGGGTCGAAGTGAGAGGAAATTCGTTATTTATTTTGACGTGGCGTCAAGCCGACACAGTTTACGATCGGAGATACTCGTCAATCAGGGAAGAATTCAATTATACAAATATGGCCGAGTTACAGCAATATCAACCCCCTCTTCCCCACCGCCCCCCCCCCCTCCCCCAACACGGCACAGCAAGTGTGGGGAGTGGAAAAAGAGCTGCGGGGCCGGGAAACATTCACCGAAAGATAAAATACCAGCATGTGTCGCTATCAGATTCACTTTCAAAATTTATCTGTGTATAAATTCATAATTTTATTTCGATGCATCCGTCAAGTTAGTTATGTAATTTTTCTAATTTATTGTGATTTACTTGATGATTTGGGCGCTTTGCAAGTAACAATATTACATTACAACGAACGCTAACATTTCATGTTATATATATCGTAACACATCACGTGTGCAGTAACTTAATGCGGGAACAAACACAAGGAAGAAATAATTTAAAAAAATACAAAGTGTTGGGTTTATTTGTCTAATTTTCACATATATTAGCTAATATTGGACATTTTGTCCTGCTAAAGCACTGAAAGCCTGTATTACTGGCTCTACGAAACAAAAACGCGTCTTAATAACTTGGAGACACATGAAACTTCATGGTTATTTTAGCCCAAAACGAATTACACCTTGGTATACGCTTTGCAGCAGCTACCATATCATTACAGGAACCGGTTCTAATAATAACAGTGTCATTATTTTAAGAAATATGAAAATGTGAACAAAAAGAAACTGAGAATATGGGTCTTCTTTTCTTACGTTTTGAAGATTTTGTAGAGGACTCTGGGAAACACTAACAGAAATTATTGCAGTTTACTTCTAATCAATGTCATTCACTTTCATTTACATTAAAGCATGAAATAATTACTAAAACATCCTCTATGAAGTAAAATATTTGTACGTTTTACACACAATTCCTTATAGTTTCCGAAATAGCTTTTGTATCACTACAAATAAGTACTGTATGTTTACAACGACAAGCTGAATAAACAAACAATCCATGGCTTTAATGAATATGAAGTCTACAGTGGTTACCTGTTATAATAAATAGTACCTTTATAATATAACATAGCATACTGCTGTGAAATTTGTTCTTATATACTTGCAATATTGAAAAAAAATATCTTGGTATTTAATTTCCAAAATATTCGTATGTACGTGCAAAAAAAAAATATTACTGTGTGCTTTCCGCGAAGTAATTTCCGTTAACTAAGCTTGCCAGAGATAAAATAACATATGGTTTCAAAGTAATGGTGAACGTACTTAGCCCGCGACACTTAAAACTACAGGACGTACCATATTAAAAACGCTACAAACATCAGCTGGGACGATACGTTGTTTTAGACTAACGTAGCACATGTTTCATACTCTCATTTTACTGTTACAAATCAACGGCATAAATCTACGGGAATGAAAGACAAGCAAAAGACGATCTGAAAATGAAGGATAGCGAGAAAGCAAAGATGTTTTATGGTCAAGCGTAAAAACGCACTGTGTTTCCTATTATAGACAGCTAGTAGGTAAGCAATAAACAACCCCTTTTTCATGTATTTCGCAGAAGTATTTTGCCGATTTATCTCTTCAAGCATAAACACACAGTTTTGCTTATTTATGTAGTTATAAATACGTCTCGTATAATAAATAGTTAAATAAACAGGTTTGGCCCTATATTTTAGTCTCTGAACTTGAGGTTGAACACCTTACCCCATGCAAAAAATCGGAAGCTCAAGGTGCAATTCTAAACTTGTTATTGATCAGTATAAATGCACATTTGAGAAAATACACTACCCATATCTTGCTTACTTCTGCACTGATATAATTTATTGGACACTTTAACGTACTTTAAAGGCTCTTTTCAAACTATAGCTCGTATAGATAAAAAAATATGGATGGCAAACCTTATAGTGGTTTTTATATAATTACATATGTTTATCTTTCATTACTTTTACCGGAAGAAAATAATACAAATTTAATTTAAATTAACTACCTTTAAAGTTGTAGACAAATCAATATTTAATAAAATTAAATCATACCCACCACTTTCCCCTTCAAATTCTTTATATTTTATTTTCACATTATTACACAAATACAATATAGCTATAATAATGAAAATCAATTTGCCTTGCTGTTTGAACATTAATTATGTTGTCATTTTAGACACATTAAATACAATATTTTTATATCTCATGTAACGCGAACCAACAATAAGAACTTAACTTACGTTTTTTTGCGATATGACGTACTTCCATATGTCAAGATTGCCTAAAATTTGTTTTGTTGATTTTATATATGTTAATAAAAATATTTCTGAGGCAGGAATTTGAAAGGTAAAATGATCATTCATTCGAATTTCCTGACTTGTACTGGTTTCATGTACTACGAGTAAGATTCTTTGTGTTATCAGTTTGAATATTCCGAAGTGATAGAGGACTAAAACGCGCAGAAATTTTTTTCCAAAAAAGTTTACTTCTCTTACCATGATATAATCTTGTTAATAGCCGAAGTAAACAATTCTTGGTTTTTTCGAGATGTGGCCATTACATCATAATCTCACTACAGAAGCATTTCTATTTTCAATTTTTTTTTCTCATGAATGTCACACAAAATGAAAATAATGTTTTTAAATACTTTGTACTTGTTTTACTAAACCAGGCGAAGGCTCAAAGTGCGGAGTCAAAATAATATTCGTACACTCAGTGATTTCTTTATATATGGGACGTTAGAAACCAGCGACTCCGTAATTTTGAGAAAAATATGTTTAGCTGAAAGGTACGGTGATTCAGGAGTGTTTATTTTCCTAAGTAAAATCGAAATTCTCGAAAAAATACTTAACTCCTTAAAAACATAGTCTTGTGCAAACAAGAACAGAGTGAGTAGAGCAGTACAGAAAATACACGGGAGAAGACCGACTAACTGATATGACACTTTTCCAATAAATAATTTGGACGGGCATTAAATATGGATAAAAGGTATTTAAATTTATTTAGAATATTCCATCTCTTAATTTGGCTAAAATAGTTCCAGTATGGAACTCTTGCAATAAGGAATACGCTAAAATAAGTTTCCTGGTTAATTTTTTATTTATGTTCAATTTCTTGCTAAATTTTCCCACATGGCTGCGACGAGCTCCAAGTTATATCATCGTAAAATTTCTCTCAGATCTACGCAAATTTCGGCCACCGTAAAACTGGAAGTTGGAACCAATAAACTAAATATGTTTAGGACGATCAGATGTCAAACTACAATTACAGACTGTTCTTAAACTGAGTAATAAGCATGGCCTTAAAGATTACTTTCTGTAACTATTGTAAGAAATGTACGAAGTAAAATACCTGTGTAGGGCATACCTTGAGATGGGAGAACGGAAAATTGTTGATAAATTTCTCATAGTCCAGATCCGGGAATTACAGCAAAACTCTATTCGTTTTAGTAGCAGCACCTTAAAAAAAATTTGTTTGAAATGTCAGGCTGCAACTGATAAGGTTACGCTATACTACGATGTGGTATATAAACCTGTGTTCAACAATGCCATGACTTATTTTGTCCCGTGTTAAAAAAGACATCAAAAAACTTCCTACCCAACCCGTAGAAGGAGAATAGCGAACTACAAAGAAGATTTATTAGGTTTACTTCTAACATGCAGAGAATATACTGCAGAGGAAGAACAATGGTAAAAGTAAATACCTAACAAAAAAGTATTTTATTGATGACAAATGCACCATCCATTAACCTACAAATTTTGAATACTTGAAACTCACTGCTACAGTCAGATATTGAATGGAAGTAAACTAAAAGAAATCTATGATGTGCTATGCATGAATACTGCTCCATAATGATGCGCTCTTTCGAGCTAAATATTGAAGTTTACTAAGTCGGAATAGGTACAGCGAGGGTATGAATTATATCACAGAGATGGTTCACGGATACGGGACCCATTATACTCCGTGCGTTGACCTGTATTCTTATCGTTGTGTATCCGTATATCAAATATAAATACAACAGCCATGACATAGTGGCAATTTTCATTGAGTTGAACAAGTGAAACTTTAAAACTGCCATAAACATAAAGATGATAGTTTCTATCTTTGGTATAATTTTATTTGTACATAAATAAATAAAATGAACCAATTTACGTGCTTGCCAACTTAATCAGTTCATATTTAACAATAAATTAAAATAAAGAAATTATTTTTATTTTTCGCTTCTATCTAACAGTACACACACTACATTCAGCCTTTGCGTTTTAATACAGATAATTACGGCAAGGAAGTTTCTATAGTCCGTTACTTACAACTTTCTGAAACCATGATAACGTTCTACTTCCAGGATATTCCTCCACATCATGCAAACAAAGATTAACCGAGTTAAGAATATTACACCAATGGGACAACGCACCGCATTCTTGTGCACTCTGTGCAATAATATTTTGCGTAGGAACAATCTCCTACTAGGCATTACGAACACACCTGCTTGCTCACTGTTTTTTTCACAATTATATTTATTATAAATTAAATATTATAATTTATAAAAAAATAAGTAAATTTACCGTTAAAACCAAAATTACGTATATTTAAGCTTACAGAAGAATAAAATGCTTGTGATACATGGCATATTTAAGAAATTACCAAGTACGCCATACATGGAGCGATTTTTCAGAGGTTTCATTGTAAAATAGTGAAGAAACTGCGAACATTCGACACAAGGCTAATTCCATAAGTAACCTTGTCTTACTTAACGCTTCCCCCGCCGTGTGACAGCGACGCATATGAAGGAGGCAATAGGTCTCATTATTCAAGATGGTAGCCGCAGGGCGTCGAATATAATGTCGCGTGCGAAGTTTCGCCGCGCTGGTCGGTCCTTGGGCCCTTGCGATGGCGCAACGCTACAGATCGGCAGGTCCAAGTCCAACTCGGGACTCGGGGGTGTTTGACTCAACTGTGCACGGTCTTGAGGTAGTGGCCTTTCTCGGCAGGGCGACGCCATGCGGCTGGGCACTGCGTGCCCAGATGTGAGCTTGAACAGTCCAGCAATGTGTCGCTTGGAAGAGGAGTCGACGAGGACCATCGAGCTGACCGTCCGGGAAAACAGATGTAAAATATTGCGATACCCAGATAGTGTCAGAAATTATTTATTTACTTTAATGACATGATGATGGCCGTTCACGATAAACTGAGCACTTTTGAAATCAACCTTAGAAAAATGTCACTGGCCCTGCCTGCATAAATATTAACGGGCGCACTGCGTGACATGCGCCCAGCAAAGTTGGTAAATAATAATGGAAATTAGTCCCATATCTTAATGTCGAATTAAAAGTGATGTTTATCAATTTGTGATTACTTAAATTATTTCCTTCTGTTTTTTAATTCATCTAAGAGGGCCATGGCAATGTTAATTTTACATAAGGCGGACGAATACACAAAGGGCATATAAGTAGATCTTAAGTAGGGCTTTAAAAGTGCTCGTTTTACCGTGAACAGCCTATAGCATCTTATATTGTTTGATTTTACTTCTCTCGCTGAGTTGTTTATGGTGAGATGTTAACTGTTAACTTTGCATCGATAAATGAAGGATAGTTATGTAGCTAACTCTTTCGTTTAACAACATTCCCTCATCAGCAACAAGTGGTCGCAACTCACAATCCTGCAGTGGACATTCCGCCAACTCCAGAAACCTTTCGCAGAAGTGAGCCCCTTACGTTGTGTTGTGCCTTTGACATCTTTATTGAGATCTAGATCTTAATCCAGTTTTTTTGTGGAGACCCGTGTCTGGACCTTGAAAACCGCCGCCCATACCACGATCCTGACAGTACTCTTCGTGACACCTGGTGCTCTTGATTATACTTACACCTTTGACACAAACCTTATTTTTTCTTCTATTCAGTAGCGGCCACGTTTTTAAAACGTGCAATTCTCTCGGCGAACGTGTGCACACATGCTTGGGAAATCCGAAGGAACCAGCTAGTTCAGCAATCTAGATGCATTCTCAATTTCTTCTATCGCTTGCCGAATGTATAGTATTATTATTTCCCTCTGCCCAATACTCTCGAGGTGTCAAGCGCAGAGAAAATTCCACACTCTCGCCCAGTGCTCTTAGCTCCCCCATTTTACCGTCAAATGACATACTCTGTTGACAGATAATTGAAAACGCGTTTTGATGGGTTGACTTACTTATTGAGTCGTTTTAGTTTTGCGAAAAAGACACTTAACTAGTTAGTGAGCGAGTGCAGAGATGTGGGTGGCTCTTAACAGCGAGGTCTTGAGAGCGATGAGGTTAACTGAGGTGAGTGTGGAGCGGCGCAGGAATGGAAGGGTGGGAGAAACTGTAGATACCTGAAAAAACCAGCCGACCAGCGGCATTGTCCACCACGATTCCCACATACAAAAATCTGGGAGTGACCCGGCCAAGATTTAACGCGGTTCGCCCAGGTGGGAGGCGAGCATGCTAACCGCTCAGCAACCGCGGCCCCCACTTAACTAGTGAATCGTTAGATACAAATCTGACTGACTTTAAGCATAAGACACTGAACTGGCATTTCGTATTTCCAACGTGAAGTGTACACATAAAAAATTTGAAAGTGGACCATTTATCGTCGAACTACAGTAGTCAAAATTTTGTAGCAACCTTCAAATCAGCCGTATATCCTTAGTGTATTCAGGCAGTACGTTTTCGGAAATCCAACAATCTAAAAAGTGCGAATAGCTTTGTTAGAGGCCATCAAGACAACGACTGTAAAATATCTGTTGCCCGGTGTCTTCTGAGGTGTGTGTTTTCATCTCTCGCGATATTATTTGGAACTTGTTTGGAAATTCCGTGCAGAAACACGGACCTGGGACCTGCTGCAAGGCGATTCAAGGGTCAGATTGCCCAGAGGAGCGGTGCCGCTGATTTCTGATCCATTTCCACGCCAGCATCTATCACGTCTGGACTGGCAGACACGCGGCCGAGGTGGTATATTGGTTAGAGCACATGCGTCCTGCAGCGTCGAACAGAGTTCTTTTCCCAGCAGTGGCCGAACTTATGTTGCGTATGTTGTGGGGGTTTTCTTCCGGAGCTCACTCCCCCACCCCCCCTCGCCATTACATTCCATCGCTGTTCAATCGGCGCTGAAGACCTCTAGTGTTAAGGGGCCCGCCTGCCTGGAGATTTTTTTCCGCGTTTGAGGCCGATAAGCGTGGGAGCGATAAGGTCGACTCTGACACGCTCTGCAAATGCGCCATCGCCGCTACGCGCAGGACTCTGCAGTGTTCTCGTGCTTGTACGCGATTGGCCAGCTGCAATCACGTGAGAAATCGGTGAAATAGCTGCTCGGTGTTCGCACAATGTATTAATGGTTCTATACAATTGGTTCAACGTCGATATGGCGTCATATAAGCAGCAGGGAGGTCAGGTGAGAATCTTAGTTTGACAGCAGCTCCCGTGAAAGGTGGGTCGTCTTGGCTAGCTTGTGCCGCTTCTCATCAAAGTCTTATTATACATCTGCGATGCCTTTGGGTGCTCCAGAGGTAATGGTTTCTACGGTAGTGCCATCCTTATCTTCGGGAATGGTAAAAGCAGTGCCATCGACTTCTTCACGTATGGTGCCGACAGCACCAGCGACTTCTTCAGGTGGGTCCCCTACAGCAGTGCAGCCATCGACTTCTTCACGTATGGTGCCAGCAGTGTCACCGACTTCTATGTGTGGGCTACCTACAGCAGCTCCATCGCCATCGCCAACTGGACCATCGACCTCGGTTCCAGCAGCATATGTATGTTCAAATACCTCTGCTGAACCAATCCGACGTTATGAGTGTCCCTTTTGTGAAAAGACATTCACGGGCAGCAGCAATGCTCGGAGACATGCGCGCTTCAATTGAATTAGAAATCTCTGTTGCATGTCATATTTGTGTGACAGGTGCAGCAAGCAGATCAGCCGTAGCGATGGTTTACTCAGACATATTAAAGAAAATTGTAATTTTGTTCAGGGTGTTAGCGAATGTATTAAGTTAATTGGATAAAAAAGATGTTTGTGAATAAACTTGTGTTTTATTTAATGTTTTCCTACTTTGTCAAAATAAAATTTATTTTTAAAAGGTAGAGAAATACAATAAATCTAAAAGGTAGAGAAATAAAATAAATTTTACTAAAAAGTATCGTACAATATGTACAATTATATAATCAAATAAAAAGTTTTTAAAATTGACAATCTTTAAATTTTAAAAAACAAATATATATTTAATTAATTACGCATGTCGTCAAAGTCTCGCATCATGCTTATAGGTATACAGCTGAGTGGAAACAACTGTTTTAAATAGTGTGAAAATTTACAAGTCCTTTTTACACCTATAAATATAAGGGTCGACAGCGCGCTTGGCCTCCAGCATGATTACTTTTCCGTATTAATCTTAAGCTTTTGTTTTCAAGGTCATTCAGCGTCATGGGGTCAAGGTAAATGTAGTATGCGTCCAATATGGCGGTAGTGTGTAATATATAATGCTTACCGATTTAAAGATTTTTTCTCGATTTTGTTTGTTTTCGAGGTCATTCAGGGTCATGGGGGCAATGGGTTATGGGGTCAATGGGACATTGGATCAATGGCGTACGTCTTGTGAGGGGTCGGTCCGACAACAGGAGTCAGGTGTCTACTTTAAGTGTGACCATGATTTATGGGTGAGCGAAGAACTTGTCTGGAAGAAACTGTTGAAGACTGCATGGTAATGTGATCAAGGAACTAGCATCTAAAGCCTGCCTACCTGCGTGTGTGTGTGATGTCTCAATGCTCGCATGTGATTGGTTAGCTGCAATCATGTGGTAGCTTGATGATTGGCTCGTTGGTGTCTGCACAATGTATTAATGGTGCAGTACGATTAGTTCAAAGTCAATATGACGCCATAAGGCTCGCACACTAGTATATTATAAGCAGTAGGGGGATAAGCCGAGAGGTTTAGTTTGACAGCAGCTGAGTGGAAGGTGGATTGTCTCGACTAGCTTCTGCCTCTTCGCATTGATTTTCTCGAGTTTTTGTTTTTAGGTCATTCAAGGTCACGGGTGGTCAGCATCTAATATGGTGGCAGTAGTCTGTAATGAATTATGCTGGTTGACTTTTGTGTATTTTTCTCGAGTTTTTAATTTCAAGGTCACAGGTGAATGGTCACTTGCTATTGGACGTTGTCTTCCAAGATGGTGGATGGGTGATGTATACCAAGATGGTGGTCACCCACCAAGATGGCAGCCTCCAGTAAGATGGTGGTCACCCACCAAGATGGCAGCCTCCAGTAATGTATAAACAAATGACAAACGAAAAACAAACATGGCGGCATCCAGAACATATAAACAAAGATAGCTGCCTCCAGTAGCATGTAAACAAATGACGGACGAAAAAATCAAGATGGCGGAATGAGAATAGACGAGGGGACAGGGTGCGAGTGAGTCAGTCGTCTGCTGGATTCGAACCGAGGTGAGTAATTAGTAGTGTGGAGGAAGACCTCAGAAAATGTAATTCCTTTAATTCAATTTTTCAAAAATATTTAAGGGAAATTTTGAAGGGAAAGGGGGAAATTCCGAGGGAAAAGGGAGAAATAGCCACCGGGGTCAAAACTTTTTTAATTAAGAAATTTTTAAATTTAAATTTTATAAAAAATTTTTTTTACTATTTTTGAATTTTTTAACAATTTTTAATTAAATTATTTTATAATATTTTAAAGTAAAGTTTTTTATCGATTTTTTAAATTTTTTGTAAATTTTTGTAGTTTTCTTTTATATTTTTGCATTTTAAAGGTCAAAGGTCAAATGTCATAGGTTCTGATCCCGGTCACCTGGCTCGGAGTCACTGATCCCTGTCAGCATTTATGGAAAAAATGGGTCCTTTCTGAGGATCTTTTCAATAATTTTTTTTAAATATTCTTCAATAATATTTTTTTTTTTTTCAAAATTTTTTTTAAAGGATTTGTTGGAATTTTTAAAGGTTTTTTAAAGTGTTTTTTGAGGTCAAATGTCTACGGGGTCAAGATCAAAGATCACACGGGTCAGGGTTAAAAGGTCAACGACATCCAAAATGGCGGTCGGGTGACGTAACAAGATGGCGGCTCCCCCGAATCCTAATCCTATCCTCGATTCCCTTGTACCCAAGTTCCCTAAATCCCACTACTCATGCCCCCTCGATTACTTCTGTGCGTAGATATAAAACTCGTATATTTCGAGACACAGCGCTTTGAGAAATGGTTTTCAGCTACGTTGGAGTGCTCCGAAATGGCGTGGCTAATGTGCGTAACATATTGGAAGTAACCTAAATGCCATTAGTATCTGTCGTATCTCTGGATAGACCGCACCGTGCGAGATTCCTTACCACTGGGATAGTTGTTAGAACGTGACAGCAAAGTCCTGGCCCGGCTACGCGTGTCCATCATAAAACATATTCGTGCTAAGAACTGCCTTGCTTCTTAAACGTTAACGACGTTCTCGTGTTGTGAAGGCTCATGAACAACAACACAAAATATCTAGCTGCATCATTTATGGGAGCGAGTATAAAACAACAAGTCCATTATTTCATAGGTTATAAGTCTGCAGATTCCACATAACATAATACGTAGTAACAGAAAAAAATAATAATCGAAAAATGGATTAATAACATGTGTTTACAGTTACCTTGCAAATTTATCAAGTACTTTGTAAGGTCGTGTCATTGAAAACGGAAACTTTTCCCCCCTGTTGGTGTGTCAAATCACCGCCCTATTCATTCTGTTTGCCCACGACAGTTACATGGATCACGTTAATAAATCGCATTCCCAAAGTGCACTTTCAGGAACCAGAGGCCTGCCACGTCTGATTACGCTTGCATCGAGCCGACTACTCAACATTACTCCGAATGCAAAAGGGCGCGGGAAAGACTGCCAGAAGCCGAACGGGATAAATGTAATTGGCGCGTGATGTTGGTTTACCAGGGGAAGGGGGAGGTATACGTCAAATGGTATGTTTAATCCCTCCTCCCCCCCCCCCCCCAAGCTCTAGCCTTCGGCTGTTCTGCCCACAAAACCGTGGGGCGTGGAACGAGCATCATTTTGCGCGAAGGGAGAGAAGGTGAAATGCGATAAATATGTAAACGCTGGTCGCAACTGACGGTTAAAGGAAAAGAGGAATGGCGGTTGGAAGATGTGGGGAGAGGGGGCCAGAGAGAGAGAGACAGAGAGCTGTGGAAGGGGTGTGGCAGAGTTTCTACACGCAACTTCGCATGTGTGAATGATATGGGATAAGGCTTGAGTGATACGCGGGTTGTGTAATTGAAGGATGAAGGGAGGGCTTTGATGGGGGGGGGGGGGGAGAAGCGAGAGCGGGTGGCGGGAGTGTTGGACCTCGTCACCCAGCGACACAGTAACGTGCCACAACCCTGTGCGTCTGACTTACACGGTCGAAACGAGGTCGAATCGTTACGTGCCGCATTACACGTGCAAAAGTTTCGTGTTTCAATAGAACTCAAATACAGCAAATCTTGAAGGTAAATGAGAGAAGTTAAGCATTTTAAAAGCGTTATTTAGGAAGGACGTCTCAATGCAGTCAGTGTTTCATTCAAACAGATTGATAACGTGAACAAGATTGGGTTATACGTTTGAATAAACTGCCTGAATAAATAAACGTGGTGAAGTACATCAGAAACTTATGTATGCAGACTATTACGAAGCAAATTAATTCGCAGTGACATTTTAAGTATCGCAATAATTGAAACACTGAAAGTCAAGCAGCAAGTTTTGTACAACGTCCATTAACTTAACATATATTCCTTTTCCAGCAGTCTCAGCTCTTAACCATTCTGTATTTCACGAAGTTGAATTTTTTAACTGAACCATCTTTATGTGATAGTTTCCATAGCATAGCATCCTTAGTATTAATCACCGATCATGCGATATGACTGCGATACGTTCACTGTCAAATTATTCCTGCAAGATGTCTGTCTTTTCTACATCGCGAATGCTGGTCTGATACTGAAACTTGGGGTCGGATGGCTACTATTGGAAATAAAGACAAGGCATTTTCTCTCCTTATATTAGTTACCAACGACGGCTTAGGGATAAAGAACAAAAATTCTAAGAACTGAGAACTGGAAACTTATGTGGTAAAACGGTACTCAGTTTTCACGTATCTTCAAGCTAGGTACATTTTTGACTAAGTTTAAACTATTCCTCTACATTTTTTTTATTATGTGTTAAATGCAACAATTAAGCTTCCCGTTACGAGCAGTTTGTGTTTATTCCCGGCTGTGTGTTTTAATTCTTAATTAATTTATTGATTTGTATTTTATAAAATCTTACCACCCACATATATAACTGCTATAAACCTTTTTTGGAGTAAATTTACGTATTTTATTTTTTTGTCTCTTTGTGCGGAATACGACTTACACATATGCAAACCCTGTTAATATGCATGGTACATTAGAATCATAAACGATTTTTAGTTTCATGCCATCTATCATTTTAATCTTATGGCCCTCTTCAGCTATGTAGTTGCTTATGTATGGGTGTTTCTCATTATTTCTGGCCCCTGAAAAAAAAAATAATTTTGAGAATTATTTTGGGCTGCAACCATTGTACTTAATATTAAGGCCGTTGGTGCAAAGAATTTTGTTATGTTTAAAATTAAATAAATGTTGCGCGTTAAATTTATTAATACGTTTGAAGTTGCATGATTAATACAATGTAGATTTTATAAATTCGTAATTTTGTATTACGCTGCAGAGAATATCCAGTATTTTGTCCACTATAGGATTGAAAGTGTAGGAACGGAAAAAGTTGTGTTCACAATTACTGACGGGCCATGTGCTAGTAAAGGCTTAGACTGCATGAAACCTAATTACAACGTTTTTGTTGAAATGACAACAAAATAAGTTTTCTACAGTTCTGTCCTTAATAAATGCAGTTATTTTCGACCAGTAGTTATAACTCTTCCTAAGAAAAAATTTGCCCTATATAATTGTACGATTTTAGGATTTAAAAATCTTCTTTGCAGCAGGGAATGAATGACTCCGCGTTTAAGTAAGCGCTTAAACGATAGTCTCGCCCATACGCTGTAAAAATATTTGTAAAGTTTATTAATAAATTGGCTGCAATTTTGCAAATGCTTGTAACTGTACAAAGATTACTCTTGTAAAACTACTTGTTTGTGAATCTACGAGGGCCATGTTTTTATTAGACCTCATGGAATGTTTGTACTATACAGATACGTATCCACAAGTTCCAGTGAAATGGCGGACACTCAACAACGTAAAACCGTATATAGCCGTTTGCGCAAAACATGTGGGTGATATAAAGTGCAGTTGCATGCATAAAGAATGTATTGTAAGTTTTAATAAATGAAAATATTTAAAACAACTCAAATAATAATAATAATAAGACGAGAATTTCAATAAAACGTGAATGTATTGCTCTTCGATTGTTAATTTTTCCTTGCAACACTAAACTCTTACATCGGCTATTAAGACGTAGTTAAGGGTCATCCAAATCTTTAAACTGAACAACAGAACTCTCAAAATGAAATAAAGGTATTCTTCTTAATCAAATAACTTCCCTAATATTTTCAAGGGATTTGAAGCAATATTTAGTACAAATATAAATTCTTTTATCTCTTAAGTCAGGTTGGTCTTGTAGTTAAAGGTGCGGGCTAGTAATATCAGTTGAGTGGGTTCTAGCCTACACGTTGGCAAAATGCAGTGTTCTTCCCGTAAATTATATTTTCAAATACCTTTTTTTTAGATATTCCGTTATTAATTCATTACATTTGTTTCTAGAAGAAAACTATTTTTTTTTTTTACACTTCTCAATGATGTAGGTGGTAATACAAGTCTATCAATTGCAATATTGCATACATATTTTGCAGATTTTACAAGGAAACTGTTTGTTGGTTTCCCCAGATTTTTTTTTAAGTATTTTTTTTTGTAGGCCACAAGAGAGGTAAGAGCTGACCAAGAATAGAGACGAGAACTTGAGTAACGAACTGCCCTGCCCTCGGTTTGAGGAAACATCCATGGAAACACAACAGTCGGTGTGGGGGGGGGGGGGGTGGCCGAATTCGCCAACTTACTTCTGGCGGGCTTGGGTGTCTGAGGACGGAATATGCCGAGGCGGCGAGCGGCACCCAATTACACGCGCGCGGGACAGAATTTAATTAACAGAGAATAAACACGGGCGAGAGATACAAACACAACCACGGCCGCGGAGTCCTCGCGGAGGTGGCGGGGGACGCGAAATGGAAAATACGACTGCTGCGCAGCACAGTTGAAGAGCGACTCACGTCCACGCACGTTGTACTATAGTCTATTCGCGATCAACTCCAACTTTTCCGAAGCCCTGCTAAAGTTCTACTTTCACGATATTCTTCCGCCTCGTGCAAACGAAGCTTAACCCAGTCTCGAGAATTACACCAAAGGGACGGCGCACCGCATTCGCGAGCTCTCTGTATATATGCTGTTCACGGTAAAACGAGCACTTTTGAAAGCCCTGCTTACGATCTACTTGTGTGCACGTTCTGTATTCTTCCGCCTTATGTAATTTTAACATTGTCATGGGCCTCGTCACTTTATTCATGCATCGGTCAAGTGGAACTGTGAAATTATTAGGAAAGTAAATATTTTTCTTACCTGCTCATTTTCACACTTCGATGCATTAAAAAAAAACAGGAAGTGAAAGAAATAATTTAAGTTATCACCAATAGTTACCCAACATTTTTATTCGATGTTAAAATAAGGAACTACTTTCCATCCATCGTTACCAACTTAACTGGACGAATGTCACTCGGGGGCGTTTATTAAAGTATATGCAGACAGGAGCAGTGACGTTTTTCTAAGGTTGATTTCAAAAGTGCTCACTTTATAGTAAACAGCTTTTAATAACGTTTTGCAAGATAACTGTTTATTACTAGGCATTATTAAAGACCCGAGAAATTCAAGAGTGCAATGACTTGTAGGCTAGACTTCACAGTCTTATATACTCCCACACAGATATCAACTGTTTATTTTTTGATTGCGTCGTGGTAGTAAAAGGCGATGGTTGGGCGTACAATTTATTACGTCTTTGTTAATGGCTCATTTTTCCCCAGGTGGTGTCAAATGACACGTCGACCAATTACAAAAGTAACATGAACGTACAAGTGTGTGAATTCCATCTTGTCTAGAAATGAACCAGCGAAATTCTCGATTCTCCAGTCATTACAAACACACACACACACACGCACACACGCACACACACATATACATACATATACATATATATATATATATACATACATATACATATATATATATATATATATATATATATATATATATATATTTCTCCCTGTTTTTGTTTGGGTAATGACTAAAAATTAGATACTTTCATATTAACAGAAGAACAAAATAAACATAACACAGTTTGGAAGCTGTCAAACACGTCATACATAAGGTGATTTTACCAAGGTTCTATTCAATAAGAGTGAAGGCACCTTTGAAAAATCTCTCCATGTACGAAGTTTTTAGTTGTTTCCACAATAGTTCATGTATAACAAGCGTTTTGTACTTCTGTTAACATAAAAGTATCTTATTTTTGGTTGAATTATAAGTTTTTCCTGTATTTTATTTATAAATTATAATACTTCACTACTGATTAATATAAATGAAAATGGGAAGATAGGTGAATTGGTAACGCCTAGTAAGATATATTGCACGCGGAATATTATTGAACTGAGTGCGCACTAATTCGGTGCGTTACCCATGGTTTAATTTTATAGTTAATCTTTGTTTGCATGAGGCGGAGGAATATCCGGAAAGTAGAACTTAAGCAACCGTGAACAGACTATAACACAGAAGCATCGATGTTCCATTTATTTGGTTAGTCTATATGGCGCTGTCTACAATATGCAGATTAGGTAGCTACAGATAACATACTGTAACGTAACCTCATACGCCCTATGAAATCGGATTTTGATTTGACTCCATTCCCTACAATGACTACAAAAAGAGCAACAAAAAAAAATACACAATATATGGATGAGGAACACAAATGCAATAGAAATGAGGTAATGTTAAGAGTGGGATGGACCCCCACATTTATTATGAAATAATTGTTTACGCGAATACGCGTATCTGAGCAAATAAATGTTCTGCAAATACGACTTTGTGTTATAAAACATTAAAAATAATTATCTACGCCCTTATTTTTTACTTTTGTCATATTAAGCGTATTCTTGGAGAAAAAATCGTGAAAATTACTATCGCATTTTTTTTTAATGCTTGCCTATGCAGTTTCCTTAAGCGACAAGAGAAAAGTACAAAGATACGGGTGTAGTTCAATCTGTGGTCTTTCACCGCGTGTAATAAAACCCCACTGTTACACAGTACAGCGTTACGACGGAAACACTGCACGTCTTGCGCGTAGGAGCGATGAGGCACTAGGTGTGCGTGTTAGTGTCGCCCGTATCGCTCCTTGACCTTAGACACGGGGTTCCCACGGGGTCCATCCCACTCTTAATACACACACACATTATATATTTATATAACAAGATACAGCGATTCAGTTTCGTCGTCTCTTGTTCCATATATATGTTTATTTATATTATCTCATTTTTATTGTATTTGTGATCCTCATCCATATATTATGATTTTTGTTTTGTTTTTTGTTACTGCTTTCGTAGACACTGTAAGGCAATGTAGATGCAATCAAACACCGAATTCATTTTCACTCCTCTATTGCCACTGAACTTCAAAGATAACAACAAAACAGTTTATGACACAACTACCTGTGCTTTAAATTTCAAACGACGTTTTCAACCACAGAAATTCTTATGTTTTAATTTTGAATAATACTTTTGCTATCGGAATGGAAAAAATAGCTCCTTTTAAACGCAATTATTATCCTGTACAGTGGAATTATGCTAAAATCTCGTTGTTGGCGTCTCTGTAACTGTGGAATGAAGTGACAAACATTTACAAAATTTCACGCTTGAGATATTTTGTCAGATTTCCACTGTTCGACTCTATGACCAAGACGTATCTTGCCTTGAATCAGGACTGAAAAGCAATGAAAATAGCTCAGAAGCTACATTGACTACTGCATAATGTAATCTACAGCAAACACAGGATTAAGGATCAGAAAGAGCTTATTAATATTTAAAAAATTTATAGTTAAATAAGAATTACTTTTCCTAGACAAACTTAATTATTATTGAGTATATAAAATGCACGAATAACGCTTCCAATGAACACGCTTATATTATTAATTATTATAAATTTCTATAATCTATACATATTGTACTCCACGGTATCTAAAATTTCCTACTCTCCGTAATCAAACTTCATCAAGTCTCGAAATAAATTATCTATTTCCATCAAACTTTCACAAAACTGTTTCTGTCGCTGAAATTTTAATACAATGTCATATTCCGTCTCCAAGTCATTTGCCAATAAATTGTCTGTTTTACGCCATACCATCGAAAGCTACTGATATTAAGATATTTTACATGTTGTAATCAGGAACTACTTAGACAATTTATTTTACTTGACCTCACTTTATTTGTGAAGAGCAAAAATGCATGGCTTTGTCAATAAAAAGTGAAGGGAAAAATAAATGGGAAATTTCGTTCTAATTGAGTGCGAATGGTAAACTATTTACCCATATATCCATGATACCGTTCCTACAAACATTCGCTCAGGAAACAGTCAAATATGTAGGGAAGTCCCCAACCTTGTATAGTGGCGACGCTCAACATTCCTATTTGCAGTTTGACATGGGGTATTATTCGCATACAGTGTAAACGTTGAAAACTTACATTATAGTTTAGGCAGTTAAACCGGGAAATTTTTACAGTGCTGCTTCAACCATCCCCGAGTTGGGCTAGGAGGGAAGACTCCATTTGTCGAAGCATCAGGTGCCTGGAACGGTTGTATATATGTGTGTGTGTGTGGGGGGGGGGCGTAGGAGTATCTTTGTGATAGTCCTGTTCCGAAATCCAATTAAAAGAGATTTGTTGCTGCAACAGCGCCTCGGTACGTGATTGGAGTTAATCTCTCTGTTCGTGAACGGTGAAATATCAAAACTATGAAATACATCACCTCCGGCTGAAAGTTATTTTATACCACGTTTCACTTAAATCACAGGCCATAACGCACGGCTAGCGATTTTGAAAACTTACGCCATACTGAAATGTTAAGGCCGTGTAATTTTTTTTCACGCTTAGCCTCCATTAATTCGGTTCGCGATTCGAGCAAAGGCCCGGGCTGGTTTAAACACCTAACTATTATCCCGAGTATACCCGTCCACGTATGCCATTATGCAGAACAGGTAGAATCATGGTCAATGCTGTACAAAATGAGACGCTAGAACTATTATGGACACCGCTTCACCCTAGGAAATTATATTAATGCTATAGGCTGTTCACGTTAAAATGAGCACTTTTGAAAGCCCTGCTTAAGATCTACTTGTATAAAAGTTGTGTATTCTTTCGCCTTATGTAAAATTAACATTGCCATGGGCCACATAACTTTATTCATTATATATATACACACTCATTTTTACATTTGGTAGTATTAAAAAAATAAACCGAAATAAATAATTTTAAGTTAACACAAATTGGTAACTAACTCGTTTTATTCTACGTTATGATATGTAACTACTTTCCATCCATCGTTACCAACTTTACTGAGCAAATGTCACTCAATGCGCCCATTAAAATATATGCATGCAGGGGCAGTGACTTTTTTCTAAGGTTCATTTCTAATGTGCTTAATTTATTGTGAACAGCCTGTACTAGCAAAGACCATTTTATAATTGGTTTCCTCTTGTAGTACGGACCTACTAAAACACTTTTCGTAGGTTCCAAACTAAGGGTTGTTATAATAATTTCTTAAGTATAGTGAATACGTAGTATTTTCACACTTTTTTTGTGTAATGTCTCATCCTCCTGTTAACATAAGTGTCTTAATTTTTGGTTAAATCAAACTTTAATTTTTATTAGATTTTTATAAATAATAATATTTAGTTTAAAATTAGATGAATAAGAACCGAGAGCAAACAGGTGAGTTGGTAATGCCTGGTAAGAAACGGTTCTCATGCAGAATGTTAACTTTTTTGCATGAGGTGAATAAGACCGTAAATGTAGAACTTCAACATGGCTTAAAAATGTATGGAATTAACCATGAATGAGCCATATTTGTCACACAAAAAATCTCACTTGCAACACCTGACACGAAATATTAATGTGTGAGTTAAAGGAATCAACATTTTCGAAAGGATATTTTGGCATGACGTGAGAGGTTTTTTTTTTTTTTTTTTTTTAGGTTATGTAATTATTTCTCCCATGCTAACTCATCCTTTAGTAAAGGCTGTTCTCGATAAAGAGGCTACAGCCACTATCTGAGTGATATTCTAACTGGCACACTAAGTGACATGCGCCCAGTAAAGTTGGTGAAGACGAATGGGAAGTAGTTCTATATCTTAAACGTCGAAAAAGAAGTGTTAGATAACCATTTGCGACAACTGAAATTATTTCTTTCACTCTATTTTAATTTCAATGCATCGGAATGTAAAAATGAGCATATGTGTAACATATTTACTTTTCTAATAACTTCACAGTTTCACTTGTCCGACGCATGAATAAAGTGACGAGGTTCATGGCAATGTTAATCTTACATAAGGCGGAAGAATACACAAGGTTTATAAAAGTAGATAGTAAGCAGGGCTTTCAAAAGTGCTAATTTTATCGTGAACAGCTTATAATACACAATGATGGCTAATTCTCTGTCCTTCGGAATCCAGGACAGTCTGACACATTTTCCGTGAACTTCGTTTCATTCAAGTCTCTCGTGGAACCAAAATGCAATTTTCATTCCGTACAGAGCTGTCGAAACATTATGATGTCCGTTATGTTACTAAACTGCTTAACACTACTCACTTTGCGAACTACTTTGATGACGATTTGACATGGATAGCATTAGATTTTCAATTTTCTAAATTAACACATACAAATTTTTGGAGCTCTCCGACAAAGCCAGGAACGTAAAATTCCTGCTGTTGCAGTTTTATCCAATAAAAAATGCCAGTTGAACACATGTAAAAGTTTTACAAGCGTCTGCATTCACCATCACTGTCAGCTTCCCGCCGTTGTGATGGCGTCACTGCCTTGGTGAGCAATCGCTGTTCGTAGCATGTCGGAAAACTTATGCGGCTGTTAAGCGTAGATACCAAGATACATTCTGCGCTGAAACCACTGTTACTTTCATTGTCGCTGCGTTTTGGTACCACGAAACTCAAGAGTAGCTTCTGCAATGTGAGCGCCATAAATGCACCACTTTCTAACCTGCTATTGCAAATATAACATCCAAATTAGTTTTATTCACATTGGGATTAACGTTATTAAATTTAATTCATTAGTAATAATATGATGCGAAGAACTGAACAGCAATTCTTCTGTACTTGAGGTTCAGCCTTACTCCTGGTAATAATGGAAATGAATACCAAACCAATGCAAGAATGGCAAGTGTGCTGTTAAAAGGAATAAAGCTACCTGATCACTTCTGCTTTCTTCAAATCAATTTGCTGCTGCTAACATGACGTAGCAGTAGGTTGTTTTACACAAACGGCTGCATCAGCTCGCGTCGTAGTTAAGAGACACCCGGTACTGAACAGCGGAGTGAACACATAGGCCGTTCACGGTAAAGTGAGCACTTTTGAAGCTGTTTCATCAGACATAATAACCAATAAGTAAATCTCATTGTGGCCTCGGACTTTTGGTTTTGGGTATGGTGAATATATACACTGTTTATTACTCCCATTACAGGGTTTACATTAACATATGGCAGAAGGATATATATTGGTTGAAAGAAAAATGTAACTAGGGCTTCAAAAGTGCTCACTTTACCGTGGACGACCTATACTACATGTCAGACTGGCTGGAACCTACCATAAACCCAAAATAATGCAAAATTCTCCAAAAAGTACAAAAAAAATTGCAAGATATTTCTAAAAAATGAGAATATAGGCGTATATAAATATATTTAAAGTTTTACACACAGGAGGTCCGGGTTTGGATGACGGGTGGAGTGACTAAGTTCCCGAGACGACTGGACCCTCGCCATGTCTGCCGGAATCCATCTCGTCAGTCATGTTGGATTTCGATGACCTTGACCTTTGACCTTGACCACAATAACCTTAACGTAGAAAAATTAAAAATGATAAAAAAAATTAAATAATTAAATATATATAATAAATGTATTTTAGAAATGCACAAATGAGATATAAAATGTTGTTATTGAAAATAATTCTAAAAATTTTACAATTTTGCAGTTCTCCCAAGCACGGCGACCAGCAGACACAACTGACTTCACCAGGATTTCGGAGGCTCGCTTTTCGAGTGCAGAACCATGGTTGCCATATTGGTTGTAGAGGCATTGCGTATGTCAAATCGAAAATACGGTTCTTTACATCACGTTAGGAACTAATTCTTGGGGGTATTCTTAAGCGCCACTGGACGGATCATTATCATTCCTTTATTCCAAGTAAATAAATTCTACACGTGAATGATTTCAGAAAATCAACTTTTCATGAGATGAAGTGTACAAACCTTTTCGTGTGTGCAATTTAGAATTCTGCTGTATACACGCTGAAGACAATGTTTTAAAGTCGAGCAAGGTAGCGTAATGAATACACGCTGAGCTAGCAGTTGACAGGTATAGTATTCTAATCCCACTCGTGACGACTATGAATGTATAGTTTAATCTGTGTTGGCCCATACCTACCTACAAAAGCCCACAACCCGCAACACGCCTTTATTAAGCTCACTAACTAGTATTGCGGCTACCACCGTAACATTTCCGCTGCGACTAATAACACATTATTATACCTTGTTCAAGATAAAGCGAGCACTTTTGAAATCAACATTAGAAAAAGTAACTTCTTCTACATGCATGTATTTTAATCGGGAGCACTGTGATATGTGCCTAGTAAAGTTTCTAACGATGGAGAGAAAGTAGTTCCATGTCTTAACGTAAGCAAGGCTTTAAAAAATGCTAATTCTACTGTGAACAGCCCTTACCTACAAACACACTGAAGTTATTGGTGGCCAGAAATGTAATTTTGCAATTTCCACTGGAACGACAAGATATTTTCGTGGGCACCACTAAATCGCTTGTCATGTCTTTACTGCCAAATTATTTTGTGGTTTCCAACAAAATTCTTTTGGTCACAACAAAACTCCATTTTCAGTGCGCACAGAAGTAAATCATGGTAATTGTATTATTTAGGTCTACATATGTCACATATTTTCTATCACACAAAATTACACTGAAACGTCAAAAAGAGCGCAAGCTGATTACCTGAAAATTGAATAAAATCTATTCTCAGTGTCCTGCGTTGCTTTTGCATTACATATTTAACATCTATATGTGTGAATACACATACACAGGTTTCTTCACAAGCTGATACGAAACTTAAATAAACATGTTTTATTAAATTTATGTGTAGATCAGCAGGAAGGAAGTTCTGAAAGAAATCGACTGAAATAAAAATATATTTTTTATCATAAATAACCACGCATGTTACTTCATACGATTCCCTTGTAGCTGCAAATGTTAACTGACAGAAATGCCGTTTATATTGTAAAGGAAAACAAAGTTAATATGTGAACGAGTGTGTGGAGATTAACATAGATGAAAATATGAAAACCGGTTCCCGAGTCTTACGGACATGCATTAGCCAGCGTTTTTCAAACTTTTCTGTAACCCTGTCATTTTATTACGTACCTACACATTTCGCTTTTTTTTTAATAGTAATGATCGTTACAATCCACAATAGTTTTCTGTCATACAAGATGTGCAACACCATATTCAAGTTTCATTTCCGCTCTCAAATCGAGCAGGTGTGATCACGGTATTGCATGTCTTACCCGCATATTTGTGATCGCGAATTTTGTTCCAGCTGGCTCTAATGGAGCTACATTTTTCTTAGAGAATTTTCATTTACATGATGGGAGAATGTCTGAGAAGTCATTTTCCAGAATTTATCCTCTGTTTGCAAAGGGAATTAAAGCCATAAATAAACTAACTATAGTCACATAAATTTCCGCAGTATGTTTCACCCAAAGTGAACTTACTGCTAACACAGGTGATGATTAAATTAACAATCATGTTTGTAACATAGTTTCGCAGCAAAAACATTTTGATAACTTTACTAAGTATATTAATGTATAGGAACTTACATTTGGCGTCACTGCATTATGAAGTACGGAGTGATATGTTTAACTTTTGTATCTCAAGCGGCACATTTTGATAAGAAATTTTTTTTTCTCAAAATGGCACTTTGTTGAAATACTGACACAGTTGTACCAAACACACACACAAAAAAAAAGGAAGTTTCTGATATATCTAAGAAGCATACTTTCCTCAACATGGACGCAATTAATTTTTTAACAAGTTCTTAAAAGCTGAGTTGGTACGTAGGAGCCGACTTCTCTTTGAAAGCAATATCATTATAAATGAAAGCAGAAACGCATCCAACAGTAGTGATACAATTACAAATACACACATGGCTTACCCGGGACTTGAACCCAGAAAACCTTTTACAGTTAGCTAACGTGCAATGCACTGCATTATGGAGTTCGGATTCAGAGAATCAACTTCGGAGGTAATCATTTTAATGTATCGAATTATAAGGTTTACTAACCTAAAATATTTATAGGGCCGTCGGTTTTGAAAATAAGTGAGGCCGTCGTCTTGAAAATAAGTGACTGAACCACTTATAACGGGGCCGCAGTGACTGCGCGGTTAGCTTACTCGCCTCCCACCAAGGCGAACCGGGTTCAATCCCCGGCCGGTTCACTGGATCTTCGCAAGCGGGAATCGTGCTGGAAGTTCCGCTGGTCGGCGGGTTTCCTCGAGGATCTCCCGTTTCCCCTGCCCCTTCATTGCGGCGCCGCTCCATACTCGCCTCAATTACCCTCATCGGCTCTCAAGGCCTCGCTGTTAAGAGCTGCCCAAATCTATTCACTCACTCACTCACCCACTTAAAACGTGTAAGTTACATGGTCTACCGTAGCACTATTTGTGTGAAGAATTTGGTGGTAATCGGTTGTTTTGTCCCTGATATATGGCACAAAAAATGTATTTCATTGTTTTATACCACCGTACAAATATTTTGCAAAAAAAAAAAAATACGATGCTTCCAGTGTATTACTTGCGATCCTGATGATGGTCGAGTCTGTGAATGTATAAATAGTTCGCATTTATAATAATAAAAAATACATGAGACAAAAGACTAAAAAAAATTTCAGTTAACACTGGTAGCCCCTTCCAGACTTTGGGATGCAACCATCCGAACAGTGGTGTGCTGCAGGCAGACGCGATGATTGCTAGCGATTCGGTGGGTTATATATAAAGTAGTACACACACCATAAAAATTGTCAGAAAAGTGCGATTTATGATGAATATTAAATAATGTATATATTTTGCAACATTATAAAATATTTTACTGAAATATACTTTTTAATGTAAAAAAAAAATAATCGATCGAAATAGTCTATATTTTTAACAAAATTCAAGTGCTTTTCCATTCTGGATGCTTTAGAAAGCAGAAATTGCAATAAAATCTTCTTCAAGAAAGATTTTCATAATATTGACTGTAATCATTTATTATAAAATCATAGTAATAATGTATCAATTCAATTTTATAATTAACTGTATTTGCGTCAATTTCAGCCATAAACGTCCGTGGTGACAAATAGACGCACATAAAAGTAATTTATAAAAATTATTTCCTACATTATTATTACAATTTTCTTACACACAATCATAGTGAATATTATGACGATATTCTACGATGATGTTATTGTAAATTCTGCTTTCTGAAGCATCTAGACTGGAAATGTGTTTAAATTTGGTTAAAAATAGAGACTGTTTTAATTAATTTTTTTTTTCCAAAGTTATTTTCAGTAAAATATTTTATTATGTTGCAATATATATACATTATTCTTTCACTTACAGCATAAATCGCTCTTTAGTGAAAATTTGTATGGTGTCTGCACTAACTTTTTATGAGTTCTTTACTTTGTATAGTCGGGTGCAGTGTTTCATAGGTAGTTGTTACACTTAAACCTTAAACAGCATCCACAACGATTGTTTCAAACAGTGATGTACACTACAACGATTCTGAGATGGCAGATTTAAAATCACTTGTATTACAGCAGCATAAAATAGAGTTCAATGGTTTTTACACTCAGTCTGTGTGTTCTGAAATAAGTATTTCCATTTTGAGGAGTAGCGTAGACAAGAACTCAACTAGACTTATAAGTGTTTACATTGATTGAAAACTTGTACGTGTCACAACATACCATAAGAATTTCGAATGATTGGCTAATGGGGCGTAGAAAATAGTAACTACCTCCACTTGGTCTTTTTTCTCCTTTCGGTCTACTTTTGACTGCATCTGATGGAGGTAGCTCGAGTGTGGCCACTTCAAGGAAGACTGCTGAATGCACACAGCTACTTTATTGACAATTACGAGAGACCTGTAGTAAACACAGGGGAAGGACCCGAGTCAATCCTGTATTTGATATCTGTACAGGTTCCCTATGTTATATTTTCTTCGGCCTATGTCAGTGAGGTACACTGTTCTACGTAGAACAGTGGCTTTATGCCTAAAACTTATATGGGATAATATTCTGTTATCTATTATCCCAAAAATAAAAGTTCTCTGAAATCGACTGCGAAAGAGGTTTCAAATACCAAGTTACGTTTACAGTCTAAGCTTAGGTGTTAAATGTGTGACTGTACCTGACTAAATAAATTCTTCCAAATCTTTTACAGTTGGTGACTGGCTCCCACGCCATTCTTACAATGTCGTTGAAAATGGGTGCATCGTCCTCTTCGAGGCCCGATGATAGGGAAAGCAGAAAGTGACCAACAGATACGAGATCTGGTGCAAATATTTTAATGACAGTTTACATATTGATAAAGGCAAATCAGGAATGTGTCCACATTCTCATTACTAAACATTCCCTCAGACCTACAATGATAAAAAGTATACCTATCTACGCTCTCGTAAACTTATACCTATGGGTAAAGCGGGTTTTGTTTTAACGTATTTTGACAGGACGACATTTCATGGATTGAAATGTATTCTTTGGTAGATATATGAAGCAACTAAATCACAAATTAGGCACAGTGTGACCGTAAATACGCAAATATGAATGACTAAAAAGTTTAAACGTGAGGAATAAAAAAGAAATCTGTCGAGTAACTGATCTATCAGAATTTTAGCAATGCAGCAGAATGCGTTGAAATATAAATACTCTGTTTTTATTAGATGGTTCCTCAGACTATGTTGTTAATGTGAACAGTAGCTTGCTAAAATTTTGGGGAAAAACATATTTTTTACTTATAGATTTAATTCACCGCCACAGTGTGTGACCACTGAGGCCATTTAAGTAGTAGCTTTCTTATGAGAGTTTAGCTAGGTATAATTTTTACAGAAGTTGACCGCATTTAACGCAATCGATAGAAAATACAACAGTTATTCTTGTTTTACACGATCGATGCTACCACACTTTCAAATATGTGAGCAATTCCGTTGAAGACCAATCTAGTATTTTCTCATCTGCGCACGATTCGGCGGATTCAGTTGAACGCTCGTGGCTTGGCTGTCACGCTCAAAAATTGGCTGTCACGCTCGTGGCTTGGCTTCGCCTCTTTTGTATAATTTCATTGGTATCACGTCAAAATTTCGGATCAACAGTAATTATTGACAATGAACGATTACAGAAAATCTACATTTTACGATTTGTTTAATATTCGTATGCTTATTTTTAATTGTGCGTTATCTACTAGTTGTAAAATGCCAGGAATGTACTTATATTTTATCAGTAAGTTCCTGACTATTTTGCAAGCAGTAAATAACGCACACAAATTATTTACAAAAGTATTAAACACCTGGTAAATTGTAAATTTTCTATATTCAAACAGTAAAAATATTACCTCTGAAACCGAAATTATAACACGAAAACGAACAATTTCTCCACACGGGCGAAGACACACCTTGGAGTAGGGTTAGCTGTCAGCAGGTGTTTTATGGCAACAAAACCCTCCAGCCGACCTCCGTGGCGCAGTCGGTTGGTGCGCCATCGATCTGGGCTGCGGGAGGCTCTCGGTTCTAATAACGGGCAAGGCATGGGTGTATATTTAAGTTATGCTATAATGTAAGCCGTCCCCAGCTAAGCTTTCAAGCATAAAACAATTTACATTACATTACATCACGCCCTCCAGGAGTCGCCGCGTATACCTGGTGGTCAGGAACGTCAACTGCCGATGGCGAAGAGAAGGTGGAAGTTGCGGCGGCTAGGGGCAAAGCGATTCAGGAGCGTAATAAATAGTCATATCTTTATGGTAATGTAGTTCTTCCGTCACGCGGCTCTAAACAGGCGCCCGTGTCACACGTCACTTCCCCCAGCGGTCTGTCGCGCCAAGGGACGCACGCGCGAATGTAAATCTGCTCTCCCTGCTGGGTTCCTCGACGTGTCGACCATCTCGCGAACACGCATCATCGCTTCGTGCCGCAAATTAACTACAGGCCTTTCTGCTTCAGTCGCATTGAGAAAACTTGTACGTACCTGGCACGATGTCACAAAAAAAGGTTTGTCTCTCTGTGGTCCAGAAACACTACATCCCGTGCTCTTACCACACACAGTATTTCGTTAATATCCTTCTTGTTCACAGACAGTCCAGGAAATATGTTTACGTTACACTTAGGAACCAAACATTAATTTTAATTGGGCCGGAATTATTATTGGTGTTATAAATAACGTATTGAGTAAATTATACACTACTCAATTTTTTTCGTTGTCAATAGCGCTTAAAGGCTGTTCGCGGTAAACTGAGCGCTTTTGAAGGTCCTGCTTAAAAACAACTTGTATGCACATTTCATCTTATTCGCCCACATGTGAAAGTAACATAGTCATGAGCCTGCTCACTTTATCCATACGCGCGTCATTTTAAATTGTAAAATTATTTAAAAATTAATATTTTATAAATCTGCTGATTCTTGCATTTAAGATGCGTTAAAAAACCAGAAAGCAAAAGAAACCATTTCAGTATTCACAAATGTTAACAACCCTTTCTAATTGGACATTAAGACTTTCGGACTTTGTTTAACATCTATGCAGATAGATGCAGTGACATTTTACAAATGTTGATTTCTAAAAGTGCTTAAATTAGTGTGAACAGCCCACAGTTAAATCATCTGCTTCTTCCCAATAAGGTACCAAGGATAAGACTGTTATGGAGTGATCAGGCCTTAAGTGGACGGCCTGCCTGATAACACCTTCGAACATTAAACCAGGACACGAGAGTGATTGCAGTGTTGACCTTACGCAGCTAGTTGCAGAAACCCCCTCTACCACGCCAGTAATGGGGGCAGAATGGGCCAACGTAACACTGGGCGCGGCGTCTTTCTTCATCGGGCCATCGCAACAAGAAGGCTACGGAGATGGGTATGTCCGGGCTGTCGTTAACCGCCTACCAGAAACAGCCTCCAACATCATGAATAAGTTGGGGGACTTTCAGTTAGATTACAACAGTAGTAGAGTGTGGTAAACAATAGCAACAGATTATTAATCGGGGGAGCTTGGAATTGATAATTTAATCACGTAATTAGATAATGTATGATCATCAAGTTCAATAAACCCCATAATTTACTGTTATCATGACTCATAATTCAGGTACGCCCTAAACCCTTTCACGTACGGAATTGACCGTAAGTCAATTTCATAACATTGTTGGGAATTCGAGACTTCACTTGCTTCAGGCTAACGAGTGGGACTCAATGTATGTGCTTTAAAAATGTTTCTAAAATTATTAGAGATTTTAAGTTAATGTATACACTTGATAATCGCTTTTCAGGAAGCTGGCCATCGCCAGAAACAGTTCTCTTCCTTTTCAGAAACTCCCAAACTTATCCCTCTCACCGTATACTTCCCGGTTCTTCCAGTGACATCCCTTTCGTTGCCGAGACCTTTCTACCAGTCAGTGCCTTACGTCAATCACAGTTAATACTTAAGCCATTCCCTCCTGATAGACATTGCCCGAGTGAATTGTCCTAGGAGGACTTAAATGACACGGCCTGGCATGATCTCACACACTGCTGTGGTAAAAGATGAACTACATGGTTCTAACTGGTTTAGTTTTGTTGGAATCAACTCTTTGTATGTGAGACTCCAGCGAGTATTTGTATTTGTGCTTTTAAATTTTAGTGCAGCACGTGACGGTATTTTAAAGTTTATTCTTATAACCCGTTCATAACATTTGGCCCCAAAAATTTCTCCGCGCGCCGAACTAAAATGGAAATACTATAAGCGTTTTTCTCCAGACAATATTATTCTTTCTGAAGATATTTCGCAGCATCCATGTCACTCAGGGCAGATCGGAAAATTTTCCGATCATTAAGTGGTCTTCCGAGTCGAAGTTTAGTGTACAGAGAATAACTTAATTCACTGATCACAAAAGTCAAATTTCAATTATAGACAGATTTTTGGTTTTTGTTTGTTACTGGTTATACTTTTCCAATACTAAAAACACACATATAGCAAAGAGAGGCAAATTACATATATAATACGCTTTGAAAACATGTACATGTTAGTTTATAGCGAATAGGACGGCGATTGACCTTCGTTTTTTTGGTTAGTATATGTTATCTTCCAAAAACTAATTTCTACTTCTGATTCGTACGACCAAAGTGTCTTAGCAGCTACTAGAATGAGGGTTCCTAACGTTACTCACGAGATTGTTAACAGTCTCACGCTGAACGCGGCACAATTCCACAATTTGACTTCCACTTCCCGAGTCGAATGAAACTGGGTTTCACCCCCCCCCCCCCCAACCCGCCATCACCTTCTCTTATTTCCCTGTATCTTGGTGTTCATATTGAATAGTACTATGTATCACTTTTTTACAGGAAGAAATACGGAGCAGGACTACGATCCCAATATTGAGATGAAACAAATAAAGAGAAAAATACTAAGCTACAACTTAATTTTTACAACCCTTCCCAGTTACTTGGGGCAAAATTTTTTACACGAGAGCCATGCATACGCAATTTGAAAGTAAAACTGGTTTAGGTAATGTATATTCACTTTCTTTGGCTGACAGCAAGGGGAGATCAGTAGTTCTGGGTCACCTGTCTTTTCAACTAATATAAGTGGTTGGTCATGCTGAGTATTCGCGCCCTTACGTCTGCTGAGCTCTTTAAACTGATTATTTACACTGAGATATAAAAACATCGTGCTATAATGCTGTCCTATGGTGATGCGAATTCTTTTTGATGATGGCAATCTTCCGCTACTGCGGTTTTTTCGATACTCCAATCGATACTAAATATGTATTCACACAGAATGCATATTATCGTATGTACATAATAGAGTATATTAAGAATTTTCAGGTGCTGAAAATAATAAAAATTCTAAGTACTTTCCTGGCAAACATAAATTTTGCCTTTTTAATTAAAATACTTTCAGGCCAGTCGTGTTTCCATTCCCGTTAGAGCTGCGAGATATGCACGTGTCCTGCACTACAGTGGAAAATATAGCTTGTATAGGCTGTTCACGCTAAAGTGAGAACTTTTGAGGCCCTAGTTATTTTTTTTTCTCTTTAGCCACTTTGTTATACTTTAACAATATTTTTACATAAATGTTGCTATATAAGTAATAAACACAGTGTCTATTTTCCACCATACTTGGAAGTTAACGTCTAAGGATACAACAAAATATATTTATTGACTATAATTCCAAATGAGAGGGCTTTCAAAAGTGCTCACTTTACTGTGAACAGCCTGTAATATCTAGATCGTGAATATCAGCATGACTTGGTCTAGTATAATCTTGTCTGGTATAGGCTGTTCACGGTAAAATGAGCACTTTTGAAAGCCCTGTTAAAAATCTGTTTGTATGCACCTTGTGTATTCTTCCACCTTATGTAAAGTTAACATTGCCATGGGCTTCGCACTTTATTCGTGCGTAGGTCAAATTAAACTGTGGAGTTACTAAGCAGTAAATACTTTACAAATATGCTCATTTTTACACTTCGATGCACATAAAAGAAACAGAAGGCGAAAGAAATAATTTTAAGTTATCGCAAATGGTTACCTAACACTTTTCATTCGACGTTAAGATATCGAACTACTTTACATCCATCGTTACCAACATTACTGGGCGAATGTCCCTCAGTGCGCACATTAAAATATATGCACGCAGGAGCAATGACATATTTTTAAGGTTCATTTCAAAAGTGCTCACTTTATCGTGAACAGCCTTTAACGAGATATTTCTTACCAGAATAAATACAATGGACAAATTAACCACCTCGAAAGCTACCACTGACGCTCTATTTTAAAACTCATAATTTTTATAACATTGGAAATAATTATTTTTGTAATTTTGATTATTCTGCAAAAAAATCTTACAGATAAAATAATTTATAACTCAAATAAGTAGGTCTAGTACGGTTTTTTATTTTTTGGCAGAGAACAAATTATTTTCGTTTCCGCCAACAACGTAGTCGATTATAATACATTTGTAACACATATCTGAAATGTATTATTATTGTTGATACGTTTCAAAAATAACTAATACCGAAATCTATGTATAATACTAACAATACTAAGTCGACCAAGACTAGAGTCTAGCAGTGCGAGAACATACGAACACAATCATGGTTTTACCTAGAAAAATATTGTGCTTGGCATCTAAGTAAATAATATTTTACACAAATATTCTTATTAATACAATCATATTTTTTTAAAGTAAAAATTCCTTGAAAATATTTTACTAAACGCAAGACACATTTTTTAACACAACTGAAATAAGGATTTGGAAATTCAAACACATAAGTATTGCTGTTCATTTGAAGTTTTCCAGTCTTGTCAAAAAAATTCTCGTAATTAATTCAAAGTTAATTGAATCAAAAATAATAATATAGGACTACGTGTAAGCAAAGGATAACTAATGTATCACAACATTTACCTTAGAAGAAATTTTTTTTTTTTTTTTTTTTTGCTATGTACAAGAATTTATAAATTGATATTTTCTATTTTGCAGCATAACGTTGCCGAAACTTAATCAAATTCTTAATTTATATTTCTTAAGATGTCTAAAAGCTTCTAGCGAGCCGAGAACAAGTAGTTAATAACAATTTGGCCGGAAGCGTAGGGAATAAAGTGCAAAATGTCGCAACACTGCAGCGTGCAGTGTGTGCAAGCAAATTTGCGCCGAAACACGGCGCCCTAGCTGCGTGAAAGCCCCAACACGCTCCGAGTATCTCTCCAAGGCAGAGGCTGCCAGCGGACGAGAACTGAGAAGGGCGTGTAGAAGGGCGGCCGAGGCTTTAAAAACACGTGCTGTATCTCGCTTGGTTATTACTTCGTTTACGGGAACAATGGTTGGCATGGTCGACCCTCCCACACCCCCTCCCGCCCTTGAAATTAATATTGTTCTTCCATACGCTACGTCTGGCGGAGCCCGGCGCTTACAGAACACACGGAAAGCAGCGATGGCCTGGTTGGTGTGGAGGAGAGTGTTTGGGGAGGGGGGTTGAGGAAGGGGGAACAACAGCTGAAAGCATGGAACGCACACTAGCTCGCTAAAGCTTTGATCGCAGTTCCGGAGCCCGTGCTGATGAAGGAAATTCCGACACTGAGGTGAAAGGGTCGCTTGCACCACGAACCACTACGGTAGCGACATGTCGGAATGCGCCTACTCGCTAGCTGGGAGGCCAGCGAATAGGAAACCTTCCGCAGCATGCAGTAGCCAATCATATGTACACCTGCTGTGAGATTCCGCTTCCAACTTCACCTGATTTACACGTAACTGTAATGGATACTTTCACCGGGAAATTTTCAGCTGGGTCATATTTAGAAAACGATGTGCTCTTATTTGCTATTTATAAACAGGCCATTTTTAGAATCATTTTTATAATGTATTTACAGTTTATACATGAGACACTAGCATTCAGTATTACAAAACTTTATTCTGATTTAGCGTTTGATATTGTGTAAATGTGTTTATGATATTTGGATATGCTAATTTTAGAGAGCTTTATTTGGCAACTAAACTGAATCTAGATTCGCACAAAAAAAAAAGGCTCCGTATAAACTTACAAACACTCGTCTAGTAACTTGGTGACCCAATCAAATATTCTCTGTGAATCATTATTTAGGGAGATGTAAGTATCCCCTGGCAGTCAGCAGCAGTTACCATTACAGAAGCTGGATACACAAGACTGGTCTTTCTCCTGACCTAATATTCTTATCTTTACAATAGATAACGTTCTACATGACGATATGGTAAATTGTCAGCGTGAACATTCGTTACAAGGTAAGACCTGTTAAGGAAATCGTATTATTCACATGATTAGTGATAAGTCGTGATAAAATCATCGTGCTTTCGTTTCTTTCGAAACGGTCTCTATTGTTGTGGTAACATTGTTGGTCTCTATTGTTGTGGTAACATTGTTGGTCTCTATTGTTGTGGTAACATTGTTGGTCTCTATTGTTGTGGTAACATTGTTGGTCTCTATTGTAGTGGTAACATTGTTGGTCTCTATTGTCGTGTTTACATTGTTGGTCTCTATTGTTGTGGTTACATTGTTGGTCTCTATTGTTGTGGTACATTGTTGGTCTCTATTGTTGTGGTTACATTGTTGCCGCCTTCTTTATTTTTCCCTATTATGTGAATTTATAAACTCCAGGCGTACCTTTGCTGTTTGCGAAAAGTATAAATCTTAATAACATATCTTTAGAAATAATCGAACATTTATGTTCAAAACCATGTCTTATTTTTAAATAGCATCAACGAATTTTCACACATCATTTCTGGGCTGTTATTTATTTTAATGTGTCCTGGTACGTTTCATTTGTGTTTTAGTTACGAATTCATAAATACAAATTACAAAATATACTTATTCTTATTTTCACTGACGTAAGCCCTCCCGCATGTTTGATTGTTTAGCAATAATTTATTGTAATCGTAGTCTGAATTCAACCTCCTTGTTATTTAATACCACGGATATTTAATGGATTGCATTGCCATTTGGCTTTTTGCTATTAAGACGTTAAGTATTCTTGTACTAATACATGGGCATTTATGATGGAAGCAACGTTTAATAATTTTGTGACAATTCATTCTGGTTCTGTGTCCGTCTAAAAATTTTTAAGGTAAGCATATTTCTTACAACCCTACAGGACGGTTTTTTCAAACGCCAGGACAAAGTGTAAAATTAACACAATGTTTCGACCTACTGTACTTCTCGCCCTTTCACAATTTTATTAATGTGCTTTTTATCACGCTCTGTCTCGTGATATCCGATTGAGTTTTACGTTCCAGGTTTCATTTCAAAGCAAAGTAAATTTCATTTTGCTAGTCGTTCTGCATACAGAGTAATTCTTGAATACAAGCCTACTAGCATCGTGTATTTGTTTTTCACAATATCCACGTATCCTTTTACATGTTTCTTCCTTGCCTGTTTTGCACTTTAGCAAGCAAAATTTCGCCAACTAACAAAATAGTTTTGACATTACATGCTTGTAAACATGACTAATGGGAGGTCAGAATCTGATGTCCTCACTGTAGGACAATTCCCAATAAAGGTTAGAAATAACACCGATATACGGGTTTAGGGACGGCCTTTTTACTGAATTCTTATTAAACGTCTCTACATTCTTCTATTTCTATAAATGCATAAGTAATACCAAAGTGAAAGTCTTCTTAAATTTCTTTCACACACTTTTGGTTCTGTAGTAAATGTGTTATGCATAACTGAATCATTTATTATACTGGTGCACTAGATACACTGCCGGAGAAAGGTATATGTTTGAGAATTAATTTCAACAAGTTTCCTGGCTCTGGCAAGTTCAACTCAGCCATAAAATTTGTGATGTACCATTTCATGAAAGAATAAAATGTAGGCTATTAGGAAATAAGTACAATTAGATACATTTTAATTAATTTTAATCATCTGTTGTATTTGTACGAAAAGCAGTAATTCACTACAACATTCAATTTTTTTTTTTTTTTTTCAATGTTGAAGTGCTGAAGTCAAGACATATTTCATATACAAATATTACCGAAGAAAGCTCGTACAATTACTGCAACCATGATTAAAAATTAATATTCTCGACTGTCACTGTGAAATCATATGATATTACCTGAATTCCATGCAAATATGGCACACACCACGCCCTCATGAATAATGGTGAAGGTTTGTTATTATTTCATACCAATGCTAAAAACAGGATCAATATGCTTTTGAACAATGCTCACTCTTTTATACCGATTAGCTTACTGAGGTGGGAAATGTTTACATGTTATATCAAACGTAAATAAAAACGATAAAATATTTGTTTGATTTTAAACACTGACCTTTGGTAAGCAGATACGTGACTTACAAACGCGAAGATGCTGTGGTAGACACTGTGGCGTGGGTAAGGTGAACTCCGTAGCATGATTTAGATGTTCATGGAGTGTCAATGTGTGTCTGGCTGACTCCGGAGCATGTCGTCTGTAACGCAGTTGATTGTAATATCTGTACTGTACCTCATTATGACTGTCAAAGGGAAGAAGGGCGAAGAATGACAATGGTGGTTTATCATTGCCTTACTTTTATGAAGGTGAAGAACACACACATTAGTTATTCTGACCAGTGATTCTGTTTGTAATTCTAACTTAATTTATATTCTAATAATGCACAAGATTTTTTCTTTGTTTAGATTATATTCTAATAAGGACAGCGTATTTTTAAGTTTCGTTTAAATCCTACTGGATTTAAAGTTTTCGGCTGGAGATATAAACCTGAATGTACCAGTGAAATACCCGACCCCGGAAAACGAACTACAGGACTTTGATCTACCAGTAAGGCGTTAAGGCGGGTACTTTTGATTCGCACAAATTGTGGGGGGGGGGGCAAATGGTAGTATAACCCGTTTATAGGCAACGTCCGCCACGTTTCCGACAAGAGAAAATCCCCGACATGATACACCGGGACTTGGGAGCGGATTAGTGTGATGGGACGGCAGCGTGTTAGCTGCAAAGTGAACGATACCCCTTTAATATAACTGTCTCATCTGCCTCGTTGGATTTTCTATTTGCGCGCCATAACATTCTTTAAAAAAATATTATTTCACGTTTACATTTCACAAATTCAATCAATTGTAGTATTTAATTCTGTCCACGCGTTATCTGGTAATCGTAAAACGTCAAGACTGCATCAACAATTTAAAAATGATAGTGCATTGATTACATCACGATTACATGACAAAATTTCAGAATTTTTGTTCTACAACGTATTGTAATCTGGAAGAGAGGTGTATAGTTGTAGTTTTAAGATAAGTTCCCTTAAACAACTGAAATTATATATACGCTGTGGAATGCACAGTATGTAGCGTGCAAATCACTTGACGACCTGCTGCATAACGGACCACACAATCACATGTCGCTGTGCGACTAGACTAAAATGTGTTGTATAATCAATTCACGATTACTTCAAAAGACTTGCTAGGGAGCTACTCCCAAGATATTCCTCCGTCTCGTGCAAACTAAGTTTAAATAAGCCTATAAAATTACATCAGAGGGACAACGCACCGAATTCGTGCGTTCTCAGTTGTAATAATATTTCATATGAGAACTATTTCTTACTAGGCGCTACCAACTAACATGCATTCTCACTGTTTGCATAAATATTGATGTAAAAAAAAATTATAATTTATAAATAAATTATTGATAAAACTTCAATTTAACGAAAAATGAAATACTTTTATATGAACAGAGGTATAAAACGATTGTGACATAGGACAAATTTAGGAAATAACCAAACACGTCTTACATGGGGTAATTTTTCAAAGGCTAGATTCGAAAAGCGTGAAGAAATCTGTAATATACGCTTACTACACAAAGTTTTGATGCATCTGCGCGTGGGCGTCTGTTGCTACCAAAGGCTGTTCACGATCAAGTGAGCACTTTTGAAATCAACCTTAGGAAAAAGTCACTACTCCTACCTGCATAAAATTTAACGGGCGCAATGAGTGACATGTGTCCAGTAAAGTTGGTAACGATGGAGGTGAAAGTAGTTCCATATATTAACGTCGAACAAAAGTGTTAGATAACAATTTGAGATAACTAAAATTATTTCTCTCGCTTCCTGTATTTTTTATTGCAAGGAAGTGTATAAATGAGCACGTTTGTATAATATTTACTTTTCTGATAATTTCACAGTTTCACTTGACCGACGCGTGAATAAAGTAATGACGCCCGTGGCAGTGTTAATTTTACATAAGGCGGAAGAAGACACAATGTGCATACAAGTAGATCTTAAGCAGGGCTTTCAAAAGTGCTCATTTTACCTTGAACACCCTATAGACGTCTTTTTTTGTCCACTACTTTTCGCGTGCGAGGTTCCTCGACTTGCGGCTGGTGGTCATGAATTTAGGAGCTACCAACCTCTCCGCTGAAACTTTCCCCCGGGAGTTGCCGGCACGGTAGAGCAGAAACGCTACGATAAGCCCTTTGATCAGCATGCGCATTGTTGGCTACTGCATTTCGTGGAGGATACACTTTGGCGAGGAGGCCTGCTAGAGTTTGGTGGAAACCTGCTAGGATGTTTCGAACATCGCCTCTCTCTTCTCCTTTTTATTGCTGCTTCTGCCTCCAGGGCGAAAAGGCTGCAAATAATGAAAGGCGAAGTCATCGAATTCGTTATTGTGTATAGTGTCCATTGGACGCATAAACTGACCGATATAAAATAATAATAAAAAATAAATAAAATACCAACTTCGAAAATTTTAATTTAGTATCATAATTTGTAATCTTTCTTGTTTCAAGTTTTCGCTCCCTCTTAATTATGTGTTGCCCGTTTATAAAGTTACAAACTGCATGCACCGGTCATATATAAGTGGTACACTTAAAACTAAATAAAAACATTTGTTTAAAAATCATTATGCCTACTCACTGTTTAACGTTGAACGTGTCTATAAATGTGGCATTCTCTGACCTCCTCATCCGAAAATAATATATATTAAACCAAATTTGTTTCCTAAAGAAATTAAACCTGCGTTAGGCCTATATGTTTTTAGTATGTCTACACAAAAAAAAATAAACCGGCAATAGAATATAAGCATACAATCTTTGGTGTATTTAATTTTCGTAAGCTATACCAACTTTAATAAGAGCAGTGAACTTAGTACATAGAATTAGCTTCCTTCTGCCACTAACAATAAAATAGTTTTGACTTAAAAATGTTTCTGTTTCACCGACAGGACGAACATTTTACCGCTCAGCGAGTGCCATATGAACAAGAAAATTACTGACTACAGAAAACTTGAGAATTCTTACAAATTTTTTGTAAAAAAAATGTTTTTTTTTCTTTCAATTTTTTCATAACAGGATTTAACGTAGTATTTATTCACGTAGCAAAATGTCTGAAATCTACAATTTTAATGGTTACGAAATAAATAAGATCGATGCCGAAATGTGTTTCTTTTAGCCTAGATTTATCTTGGAACTCACATGTGTCCATACATTTCACACACAACGAAAGGTTAGTACCATGCTGTTCTGCCCAACATCGCTTGCTTGCTAGAACAGAGTTCTTGAGAGCACACTTCTTGACCATGCTGGTGTAAGTGTTCTATTTCACTAATCCCTCATATGTGGTACAACAAGTGTGTTACTACAGCTTACATGACGTCAGTAAGGTAGTGGTTTGTATTGCCAGCGGATGTAGTTTCGCACTTGGTCAAACGCCAGCAAGACGTTAATTACTCGGAGAGATGAAGGACGAAATAGCTTCACCCAAATGGCTCGCTGCACTATATATGAATGAGCAAGAAATTTGAAACGATGGGGTTTAATGTCGCAAACCTTCGCACCTCTCAGTCAGCCGAACACAAAATAAAATCAGTCTTTAACATGATTATTTTCTCAGACGAGTAATAACAGTTTGCGAACTCTACAAATTGTAAAACACATATTTATAAAAATGTAGTTACTTACAGTTCTTAAATTTAGTTGAATTTCGAAAGTGTAGAATGTATAAACTGAATGCACGTATCTAATTTCCCATCGTTATATTAAAACATTTGATCACATTTTGGTAGATACCATATAAGTTATAATTTTAAAAAAAACTTTTCCAAGAAATCAATTATCTTTATTAAGATAGAAGACATTGTTCGTGATTCTTATATCGTCTTGTACAACACAGTTTCATTTCCCAAATTTATTTATTTGTATGGTTATACACTTATGTGTCTAATAGGAATTGATTGCACTCGAAATACGCACAATTATATATTACTAATATTTAAATGTTAGTAAAAGTGTAACATTTTTACCTATCATTATTTTCTAACATATATAAAAGTCAGATGTGATCACCTTTGATTCTTTATCTACGCAACTGTCGTTTTAACTTCTTCACTTAGTTTCGTCAAATTTGTTATCACAAGTAGAAAAAGAAGAGATGTAGCGTGCCACGCACAACGCACAAAAATCACTTCTGCTAACCCAAACATTTGTCGGGTAAGACACTTTACAGTTCACGTCAGTTAACGAATTTTGTTTCGTTTTGATAACTTTCGATATTAATTAACACGACTTTAACTAGGTTCTAGTCGCTTTTCGGTGGTCCAGTGAGATTAATTGGTGATTATGTTAACAAAAGATGAATATCCCTAAAAAAATTAAAATAATGAAAAGCTTATATAATATGGGACACATATATTAATGAAGCAAATTCTTACAAAGGTGAAAAAATTAAAGCCTATCAATTTGACATTCTTAAAATTATCTGAAAATGTAAAAATTATGTGTTTTCCCGAACAATTTTTTCTAGCTTATGACAAACGCTTTTTAAAAAATGTATAGAAGGTTCCCGCCAAGATGCTGAGTGTGTTCAAGAGACCAACATCATTTTCTATGTTACATTTCTATGTTTTTTGTACAAATTTCAAAATTGAAAAAAGTAACACTAACCGCGATAAGATACACGCGGAAATTTTTGGTGAAGAATGTTATTAAAAAATTTATTTTGTGTTTCAATTAAGTTATCATCGGTATATTCTCACAAAACCATAAAAATACTAAAAAAAAAAAAAAAAAAAAGTTGGCTTTTCAATAGCATTAATGAAAAGATTATAGAGTTTGGTTAGGCGTAGTTACGTGAAACAAGCATATGTTGATTGAGGCCGGAACGTGTATGTGAAGAAGTGAGGCGCGGGATAGCAGGTCATCATTCCGGCGAAGGCGGGCGCCCGTAAGCCTCCCTACTCCGCGAGCCAGGCCCCACGCTTGCAGTCGCATGAATTAACAATAAGGAAGGTGCTGTTTGTATCAACGACGTAGCCCCATTATTACGCACTAATGCGACCTGGTCTTCAGAAGGGATTTCGCTTCTAAAATGCACAAAGCTCCCGCCTTCCCTTACAGCTCGCCCTACATACCGTGGCCAAGGTACGGAGTGGAAGATATACGAGGGGGCGGAGGTTGTGGAATGAGAGAATTAAAGGAGAATGTAAGCACGTAGGTTCCAAGTCGTGGGACCATAAATTATTTAAGAAATAGCTCTTGCGATAGATTCCTCGTAATAAGAGCTCGAACATCTCCCTGCCAATTTCATGGCGGATAGAATAATGAAGTCTTGCCAGGAATACGAAATGCAGTATTTACGAGGTACGAGTAGCTACTCAAAATGGGTTAAAGTTATATAAACATCATTTATACTAGCTTACTGCTACGTATCAACCATTATAAATAATTTTTTTAATTCCAAAATGGTCAGAAAGTTACCTAAACAATTGTTTAAAAAATCGGCTGTCACTTCGTGTACAGAACTCAGCTTAAAAGGGAATTGTTCAGATAACTTTACGTTCTCTAGGTTCAAAGTGCTATAATTCAAGAATAGTAAATGTTGCTCATGTATTTTAAAGAAACTATAAGATAATTCGAGGTTCGTGTCTGTTTATTGAAAACACTTTCATAGCAGATAGTTTAAATATAGCAAACTTCTTGTTATACACAGTAGCAATGTACCATACTAAATGAGAAAGTATCATTAAAATATAATAACTTACAAATGCGACATTTATCAGCCGCCCTTAACAGTTTGAAGAACCGTCTTCCGAGAGAGATAATATGGTTGGCCCACCATTCACAGGTAAGATGTAGCACATGTCAGTTTCATAGAAATATAAGTTTATCCTTAGGCTACGGGACTGGCTTAAAACCTCTCTGGCAAGTAGTGGACGACTTAGTGATGATTAAGGACAGCACAGGTTCAGGAATTAATTGGCTGCATAATGACCTCAATTAACTAAACGTATCAGAAAGCTCTACTTAGATACTGCTTCCACACCCTTCGTGTTCCCCATGGCATATAAATACAGGCAGGAAGTTCTGCGACGAAATCGATAAACTTCGCCATCTTGTTCTAGATGTCACTAGAAACCAAAATAATAATATGCACATGTAGGCTACGAAGCGCCGTTTCAGAGCTGCAGTGAGGGAATCGCAATAAACACAGCTGATATTGACTAATGTTGGACCATAACTATGGTGCGACACGTTGCACGATGGTGTTCTTACCAATGACTGTCTGCTAGTTCACTTCCAAGTAGTGGTGGCGTCACGGATCGCCTGTATCAACTGGTCCCGTGTGTCCGGGTTCCCCCTCCCCCCACCCTTTCACCCCCTCCCTTACTCTTCAGGCAGCCACAGAAGGAAATGTCCAATGGGGAGAGGTCAGGAGCCCGCGGTGGCCTTGGAACTAAGCCACCTCTCCCTGTCCGCCTGCGCGGATATTCTGCATTCAAGAATTTAGTTACAACCCTGCTGAAGCGCAACCACATGCCCCGTCGTACTGCCAAAGGCACATCTTCCAACAAGAGTGGTAAGCTGGTTACCAAAAATTGTCTGCATTAATGAGCTTTGATGTTTCCCTGGTTGGATTGTGGTCCAGTGAGACCATTGTCAATTAATCTGCACCACACATTCACTGAAAAGTTTTCTTGGAAATCTGTAAGTTTATTTCCGTTACGGTAACTCTGAAACGGGAGCTTCGTAGCCTACGCGCATGTGTGTGTATGCGTAGGTAATAGCAACAGAACCAGGAACTCGCTAGTGTTAGAAGAATTCAGTTCTGGCAGACATGGAGGTATTTCAGATGAATGATGCATGTCAACAATTATCGTTCATCGCTCCGCCCAGGAACCGAGAGGGGACCAATGGGAAAGGAAGATGACAACCCGAGTAAGCGTGGACGATAAGTGTAGTGAGAACTCCGCGAGGAGGAGAGCTGTCGGCGACCTGCGCTCAAAGAAGTGGTGTTAAGTGACTTGCCACGCTATGGTGTTAGAGAGAATCTCAGTTTCCCTTCGTACGTCCTGCTTCCATGGGGTCACGGTGATGTAGTGGTTAGACTGCTCGCATCCAACCTAGACGAACCGGTGCAACGTATAGCCTCCGAAGCATGAGACAAGCGATATACGCCCTTCCTTCCCTTCAGGTTTCCATTTATTTTTTAAAAATACTAAACCTTCATAATTCTACTTCAAGCAAAGAAGAAGAACTGTCCGGAGGAGGTGAATAAATCCTAAGTAAGTGTGGTGTATGAAGGTGAACACCAAGAAAATTTGTTTTTCCAAAATTTTATATGATTCAGTGATGCTACAAAAACTGTTATATTTAGCCAACAATGTTATCACATATAACTTCAAATTGTTAAAAAATATTAAACATTTGTTTTAACAATTATCTCAAAACCCCTTTAAAATACAGTTAAAACACACAAATATGGCACACATATTTCTTCTTTCTTATGTCACTCCTCTCTCATAGCTATTTCAAAAGGAGGAAAAATCCCTCTAAATGTTTGTCACCAAAGCCAGATTCTCTCTGTATCCCATAAGCCCAAAAATGTATTTTTATGCTAAACTCCCCTGGAATCTAGAAGCACTTATTCTTTCGATCCCTTCTTATTGGTCAGTTCAAACCGCCGCCGTGCCCTGGTGGCCGAAAGTCGTTTGCTAGAGCAAGTGTAGGAGGGGTGTGGAAAGGGGTGTGATCGTAGCGCCACACGCCGTCCCCTCGTACCAGTTCTTGTCCGATCCGCTCAGCAGTTAGACGCGACCCTTCCTGCTGTAATAAGAGCCTCGTTTCATCACCCGGTAGGGTAATTTTTGGCGATCATTCTTGACGGTTTAAAATTTGTACAGTGAAATGTGACAACCCACCACACCGGGTTTTCGGACGTGGGAATCGTGCCGGACGATGCCGCTGGTCGGCGGGTCTTTTCGGGGATCTCCCGTTTTCCCCATCATTGCATTCCGGCACCGCTCCATACTCATTCTCACTTCACCCTCTTCAGTTCTGAAGACCTCGATTTTAAGAGCCGCCCAAATCTCTCCACTTTGTTATACAGCACATAATATATAGTTCACTATGGATCTACCTTGAAAGTGATTTAACCTAGATAGGTTCCATTATAAGAGTTTTAATATCAATCTCAATTGACTATACTATACACTTAGCTCAAAATTATGCAACGTCGTTGAATCACCCACGTGGCCTTATTCATTCCTGCACTCTAAGAAATTATTCGAAAATTTACCATACCAGTATATACGCTTAGTGAGAAAGCGGGAATGGTAATCCCCTACCCCACCCCCCTAATTATACTATACACATTCATTGTAGCGTTCCTGAATTTGCTCAGGAACAGTCAAATGCGTAGGAAGTTCCCAACCTTGTATAGTAGAGACGCTAAACATTCCTATATCTGCTGTTTGATATGGGTTATTATTTCCATACAGTGTATAGGTTAAAAACTTCCATTACAGTTTAGGAAGTTTACCATAATATCTTTACAGTGCGCTTCGAAGCGACCTCTATCACATTGTGCTTGAAAAAGTTGCCCACTTCCTTCCGATTCACTTTATTTTGCTCGAGATTCCTCCAGAAAGTTCTTGGCCACGTTCACAAATGTAAACACAGACTCATTCACTTTTTTTTCCCACTAACATACATACATAGAATTTCCAAGGCTTGCAGTGCCTCATATGATGTAGTAGACTGTACCTTTGTGACACCTTCGACCTTAATGTCACCCACAGATCCGTTTCTTCTACACTGAACACATTATCTGGGTTACACCCTTATAGCAGATTCGAAAGGACATCTTCTCTGTACTCTGTACTGCGCTTTACGCGAAGCATCTTCTGTGCAAACCCATTTGTCTTTTAAGTTTCTTCGACCATCGAAACGTGCTTTAAAAGAGTGTAATCCTACGATTTCAGTTGATTACTCAGCTTGTTCCTAAATTATATCACCAGACACTCGAATGTTTTTTTGTCCCGTACTTTTCACAATCCCTGCTCCATATCTTCATCGAGCTGATTAAAGCTTTGTGGTTTAGGGTTTTTCTTTTCCGCTGCGGGGGACATACGGATTCATCAGTCGCCTCGAGAACTTTATTTTATCTTCGCAAGAGTGCTACTAACAACACCTGCGATATATTTCTTTCTTTTAACTCCTTTCTCCATTTCTCGGATAGTTTTAGACTTTTACAATGAGACCTAATGTACGTAATTTTACCTTTTGCTTTCCATCTTATGCATGAGTAGTGCGTACAGCGAGGTACTGTGATCTAACATACCCTACGGACCTCTTCGGCGGAAGACAACTGCCGCCAAACTGCTGCTCTGCCTAAGAGAACACTGTCCTCTTTGAGACTATGGCAGCTGGAGAAGAACGGAGGGAACAAGCGCATGTGGAGAAAGTCATTCTGGTGCCAGTTTTCAAAGTATACCAGTTCCTAGCACGGTGCATGTACCTGAACAACGAAGTGGTGTCGCGTTCGTAGCACGGTGCATGTACCTGAACAACGAAGTGGTGTCGCGTTCGTAGCACGGTGCATGTACCTGAACAACGAAGTGGTATCGCGTTCGTAGCACGGTGCATGTACCTGAACAACGAAGTGGTGTCGCGTTCGTAGCACGGTGCATGTACCTGAACAACGAAGTGGTGTCGCGTTCGTAGCACGGTGCATGTACCTGAACAACGAAGTGGTGTCGCGTTCGTAGCACGGTGCATGTACCTGAACAACGAAGTGGTGTCGCGTTCGTAGCACGGTGCATGTACCTGAACAACGAAGTGGTGTCGCGTTCGTAGCACGGTGCATGTACCTGAACAACGAAGTGGTGTCGCGTTCGTAGCACGGTGCATGTACCTGAACAACGAAGTGGTGTCGCGTTCGTAGCACGGTGCATGTACCTGAACAACGAAGTGGTGTCGCGTTCGTAGCACGGTGCATGTACCTGAACAACGAAGTGGTGTCGCGTTCGTAGCACGGTGCATGTACCTGAACAACGAAGTGGTGTCGCGTTCGTAGCACGGTGCATGTACCTGAACAACGAAGTGGTGTCGCGTTCGTAGCACGGTGCATGTACCTGAACAACGAAGTGGTGTCACGTTCGTAGCACGGTGCATGTACCTGAACAACGAAGTGGTGTCACGTTCGTAGCACGGTGCATGTACCTGAACAACGAAGTGGTATCGCGTTAGTGCGACTGGTGCTAGAGACGTTTATGATAATACTGAGCCGTAACATATTCCACTAACACAGTCCAGGGCTTCTAAGCGGAAAATAAAACTTTACAAATTTGCCGTGAAGAGAGGGGGGAAAAAAACGTGGGAATAGCAGGAAATATGTTCGGGGAACGTAATTAACATTGAGGTATCGAAAATTCGAGTAAAAGACTTTCGAGATATCGAAGTATGTCTGTAGATACGTAGAAAAACGCTGTCTCCAGTTTATTCCAGCAATACACCGAGGTAGTAATTGAACGGGAGTAACCACAAAAATACGACGCAAATTACTGATATAGCTAGACTTGACCACGAATGTGTGACATTTCGCTGTAACCACAAAGATGATGTACCAACTAAACGGAAACAAAGGTAAAACGATCACCACTTTTTGAAGTCCTCTGTAACAAAGCAGCCACTAATCACTAAATTAATGATACGTTTTTAACATTGATCACTAAATTGTGGAATTAATGGTAAAATAACAGATTGAACGAGCTCGATGTTTGTAAAATGGTAGCTTGATACTCTTATATGAAAACAAATACTTTTGATAAAAAAAAAAAGGAATGTAATAGAAGAAATAAGTGTCGAAAATATATTATTTTAATTATTGCCACGCACACATCCGTTTGACGATGCTAGAAGAATAAATCAAGCAAATGTTAAATATTATTATTATATTTTACGAACGGTTAGTAATAAGTGTTTTGGAAAAATGATCACAAGAACCTGTTAAAAATACTACTCGTAGGTATTTAAAAAAGGCTTTAAGTATGATCGTTGCATGTATCATGGCATCACTTTCACAAGCAGAGTTACTATTAAAGGATAGGGGCCACGGTGGCTGAGCGGTTAGCATGCTCGCCTCCCATCAAAGCGATCAGGGTTCAATCCTCGGCCGGGTCACTCCGGAATTCTTGTATGTCGGAATCATGTTGGACGATACAGCTGGTATAGGCTGTTCACCATAAAATGAGCACTGCAACGGGCCTCAACAAATTATTCATGCTTCGGTCAAGTGAAACTGTGAAATTATTAGGAAAGTAAATAGTCTATAAACTACTCACTTTGCATTTAGATGCATTAAAAAAAGACCTGAAAGCGAGATAAAAAAATTTAAGTTAACACAAATGGTTACCCAACACATTTTTTCGACGTTAAGATATGCAACTACTTTCCGTCCATCGTTACCAACTTTACTGGGCGCATGTCACTTAGTGCGATAGTGTATATGCAGGTAGGAGCAGCGACATTTTTCTAAGGTTGATATCAAAAGTGTTCACTTTATCGTGAACAGCCTTTAGGCGAGTTTTCTCGGCGATCTCCCGTTTCCTCCGCGCCTTCATTCTGCCGCTGCCCCATACTCACCTCACCGCCATCGGCTTTGGAGACCTCTCTGTGTTAAGAGCCGCCCAAATCTCTCCACTCTCCACTACTAAATAACAGGCAATGCAAAGATGTATCTGTTACAACTGTGCAAAAATAAAATGGTTATATATGTGTGTGTGTGCGCGCGCTAGAGAATGCGAAGAAATACTAGAACCAAAAATTGAGCTGCGGAACACTGTGTGGGGAAGGCGAGTTGTTTTATATTTTTATGGGTGGTTATTTCGAGAATGGAACACAGGAGCTCATTTCCGGGTCGAGTGGCCACAAACGTCCCCCAACATCGCTTCGTCCACTGCCGGCGGAGGTGCAAAGAGAGAGAGAGAGAGAGAGAGAGAGAGAGAGAGAGAGAGAGGGGGGGGGGGGTTGGTCTTGGCGTCTGAGGGGTGCTGGGGGGAGAGGAAGAGGAAGTTTCGTCGGGTCCATATCCCGCCAATCTGCAGTGCCCATCCGCGCTGAAAGCACTTATTCCCACTTGGTTTCCGCGGACCGCCGGAGTCTCGGCCCAAGCTCCGGATATTGTCGTCGGCGACCGTCGATTGTCGCCGCTTCCAAAAAAAAAAGAAAAGCACGCAGCCTTTCGAAAGTTCCTTTCGCCTCGCGGGAAAAAAAAATGCCCTTCCGCTCCTCCATCCACTCTTTCAGGGTAACCCAGAGCGGGAGTCGTTGAAGCTGATGACACAAAGGGCTCGCGTGGGCTGTGACCACTTCTCCACGTCCCCTGACTTGCTGGCAGTCGATATTTCAAACTCTCGTGATTGGTTCGGATGAAACACAAGCATTCTTCTACTTCCGTTCTGGCTGAAATCTATCAACATCCACTCCCACTTATGTAGCCAAGCGGAGAAAACGTAATTTAAAATTATTTTTTCCTTGAGATTGTCTTTGAAATATTTTACTTGTAGAATCGGGCAAGAAGTTAAAATTTCTTCACGTCTGTTTCAACGGAATCAGCTGCGATGTGACATTAGTAATACCTAATAATTAATTTATTTTTATTTATTTTTTTTGTAATCTAACTGCTCCTGTCTTTTTTTCATGCCATTTACTAATTTTGTTTCAACAATAGTTTACGAAAAAGAAATATCTAGTACCTCTTCACATCTGAAACATCTAGGCATGCTGCTCACATTATGGCAAATGGTGCGCGGAAGCAGTATATTTACCCGATTTTCGTAATAACTTTTTTTTTTTAAGGATTTATCGAAATTTTTTGCACGAAAAGACGTAAATATTAATTTTTAACAACTTCTTGCATTGTTAAATATTCACTATCTTAATTATTCTGTGAGCACTGATGGAGGATATGAGAAATAAGATATTCTTTCTTTACTTCCATCAGTGCTCCGATAGTAGTAATGGTAAAGAATATATATCAATGTAAGAAGGTGTTTGAAATTATTCTTTATGTCTTGTCGTGTCAAAAATTTTGAAAAATCTCTGGAAAACATCTTTTGACCAAAATTAAGGTAAGTACATGGCTTTCGTAAACCATCCCTCTTAAGCTCTAATGAGACTAAATTACTAAAGCTAAAGAGTGAAGAAGTAGGGTGGATCTCAACTACGAGGTCTTGAGAGGCAACGAGAGCGAAGTAACGTGAGTATGGAGCTGCAAGGACGGGAGAAACGGGAAACCCCCGAGAAATCCCCCCCCCCGACCTGCGGCATTGTCAGGCATGATTCCTGCATGAGAAATTCAGGGAGTGGCCCCGCTGGGAATTGAACCAGGTTCGCCTTGATGGGAGGCAAACGCTCTAGCCGCTACGGCACCGAGGCCCCCTAAAGCTGAAGAATCAACTTCGGTGACTGTCTGATATCAGTACCATCTTGTTCCAAATCCTGTAATTTGGTTTATTTCTTGCAGGATAACATAGTAACACTGCGTTTGTCGAAGTTCCCCACAGTAAAATTACTTTAATTTCTACAAACCTGAAATTATTTGTTTTCTTGGAGTACTGCATTCTATAGTTAGGTAAGCTGAGGCGATGAATCTGCTTAATATATTATTTGTCTCAAAATGGTAAACATTCGCGAATATTCTTTTCAATTTTCGAAAATATTTATACGGCTTTATGAGACAACTCTATGAAATGTTTTTAAAAATCCATTTACTCGATTCCTATTGAAAGGCGGGGTTCCTACGTTGAGTGACGCTCTTTAGCTATCAATGCATTTGTTTCCTTGGATCTACACACAATATTTAATTTATTATTTTTATGGGAAATAAAATATGCAATTAAAAATTCTAAATAAAATTGTTTTATTGTTTGATTTAATGTAAATGGTTGTGCAGGTAGATTATATTTCATTCTGATAATCGTTAGAGAAATTTATAGGTAAAATTGTCTTTTATCATTGCCATGAATAAATTTTGATTTCATTTATGAACTAATAAAATTTACCATTTTTCAAGAAAGCACATGTATCTCGATAACTTATTAAACTGAATGCAGAAAGACAAAATGGAAAATGTTCTACTTTATACTCCAGTAAATATATTTTCACGTGTTTTACATTGATTGTGATCGCAAAACCCAAGAAAAAATGCTGGCTGAGAATATTAATGTTCTTCATCAGACTCACGAACACGGCGTATTCGCCGAATACAAGATAAACACGTCATCGTGGTAGTTCCACACAATCGTTCATCACGTTTATTCATTACGTAACGGCGTGACGTAAAAAATATCCATATATCATAGTAATTATTGACGGTCTAAATCATTTGCAAAGTATTCGCATTTATTGAAAGGAAGTATGTAAAACTCCTGGTTTATATGGTGAGTATAAAGATAAGGTGCTTTACTGTATAGTTATCTAAGTAAATCGCATTCAGAATGAGGTGAGTTTATCTACATAATAAAATATGAATGTTGCTTGCAAAGTGGCCTTTCGGCAATGACAGCGCGAATGCTGAAGCAGTTACATTAAAACTTCTGATTTATTGAAATTCACTTTAGTCTCTCTCAACGACAGAGATCCGAGAACTTTGCGAGTTCAGGAAGTTATAGGATAGGCTTCAAACACTTATTTATGGTTGTTTGCTATAGCTATTTGTGACTGGACAACTCGTTTCCTGACACGCCATGTGGGGTTGCGAACCAGTGATAACCGCTTGAAGAAAACACAGGGAAAATCACGAACAATCTAGCAACAGACTGAAATGCTCGTCAATAAGTTATAGTTTATTCGCGATTTTTACGTTTTTTTTTTAATAATAGAACCTTTTGAAAATCACTCATACATTACGTGACAAGATGGACATTCGCCATTGCGATGCAGATGTCGGTCATGGAAAAAACAGGACTGAGCACGAAAAAATACTTAAAGACAAGCAACCTATGGAGGAGAAAATAAATATATGTATACAACACTGGGAAATTTCAAGAAGTAGTACGAGTCAAAAACAGAACAGCAACTAATTATGGACACTGTATGCATATATACATGACCAATATATAATAAAAAGAAACCAACACGGGCGAGAAACCTGCTGCAAAGTTATGGCAACACTGGCGAAATAAGCAAAAACAAAATAGGACAACACAACACAGAGACTCACTAAAACACAGCAGTTTAACCAGGCACGACAGAATACAAGCCAGGAATGCTGTAGCCAAGAATATATAGGCGCAAAGTCAGAAAATTCCATGAAGGAATCGAGTCAAATAAAACAAGACTGCAAGGTAAATGCGAAAATCTAATTTAATATGTGTGTACGAAAAAAACTATGTACGACCAACAGACAACACAGCAAAGACGACAGAGGCTAGTTATCTACTTTCACAAATAGAAGAAACACAACGAGGAAACTCGCACAAGAACAAACAGTAGTTTTCCCACGACTGACAAAATGTGACGTTTCGGGAACTGCAATCTGTTCCCGTCTTTAGGCAGCGACATACAGAGTCCGAGAACACAACTGCGACTGTTCTGTTTTTTTTTTTACTCTATTCCCTCTTAGAATTTTCCAGTGTTATATACATATATTTATTTTCTCGTCCATAGGTCGCTTGTCTTTTTTAAGTATTTTTTTCGGGCTCAGTCCTGTTTTTTCCATGACAGACATCTGCATCGTAGTGGCGAATCTCCAAAAATCTCTATCTTCTCATTCACCACAATTGCACTATTCATTCAAAGATCACATACACTACGTGTTTGGTTGCTTCCTAAAATGGCACTATCATTAGTGTTTTATACTTGTCTTTTTTAAATTTAAATGTACCTTATATTTTATCTGTAAATAAAAAAAAATATATTAAAAACAATTTCTATGAATTAAATTGGCAATGCCTAGCAAGAAATGCAAAATATAAATATACAGAGTGCACACGAATGCGGTGAGTTGTCATTTTGGTGTAATTTTCTAAACTCGGTTAAGCTTTGTTTGTATGAAACAGAAATATCCTGAAACTAGAACCGTGAATGGAAAATGGCTGCCACTGAACAAGTGACAGTGCTTGGTTTGTATACAGAACCGTCGATTCTAGCAAAAGCGTCAAATGAACTCTTGAAATTTCTGTGTCTCAACTTATACCTGCTGTGTGTAAATGGCAAATAATCATAAAATATAAAATGTGCGCCTTTTTTTTTTGTAAGTTCGTAAAGCGTGTATTTGGTTGCAAATGTTAATTAAGAGTGCCAGTCGCGGCAGATCTCAGTCTGTGCATTACGCGTGTAATGCCTTCGTTCCCAATAGCGCTGTTTAATTTTTAAGTTCTGGAAGTTGCCTTGATGGTTGCGAAATTTAATAACTGTGGTAAGGTACTTGACACTATTTGTGTAGTTACATAAACGACCGACTCGTGAGCGCCCACATCGTGAAACGGAACACTGCAAAATGCTCCGGCGTGTCGGTGCGTGTGACACGTGAAACGGGACACCCCTCCAGCGAGACGAGAGAACCGCGCGGTTAAATGAATGGGATAAGAAAAGGAGGCCGGTCGGTGCTGAATAGGAATGAGTCTCGTGGGAGGGTAAGGCGATTCGGGAGAGAGGGATTGAAATTCAATTGGACCGGAGACATGCCAAAGAACAGGCAGGAACCAATAAAAGTCACTTTCCTTAGGCGACCGCAGGACAAGACGGGGGAAGAAGCAAGGAGCCCGACTGCGAAGACGACGCGGGAGAAGCGAGGGCAGACAACGTCGACAGCAATGAGCGCGACGAAGGACAGCTCATCAGTCAAGCGGCAGGGCAGATCAGTGAGTTAACCCCTTCCAGCCACACTTTCATTTGTGATGTTGGTTGTTGCAGACGTGCAATGTTTTGGTGTGAACTGTACTCGTGTGGACTCCTTTACGATCAGACCGTTGGGGCCCAAAAGTCTGGGCCTTAGTGAACGACCCTTGCACTTAATGGTTATGGACAAGAGGCTTGGTGAGCCGGAGAGGATGTGGGCCGGTTTTACACGTGGCATTTGGTGCACATCTTTCCCGATAAACCGGGCCTCGGGAAAACCCTCAAGTGTCATGAAAAGGAAGGAGTAGCATGGGGTGTCCTCCGAGACATGTGTCAAGGGTTCTCCTTGGCAACTGGTCACGGTGGGAAAGGACACGTGCGGGCAGCGGTCGTACGATCGCACCGGCGTGTCTATGTCTCTGACATGGCATAACTAACATCATTGAGATAGAAACAACAAAACATTACCCTTGGAGTAATCAGAGCCGGCTGGCAAGCAGATAGTGGATCTTATATCCCTAAGACTCCACGAGGCCGAGCCTAAATACACAAACAATAAGGATTCATATAACTGAGGCCAGTGATGGCGACCAGCTGAGGGCTCGAGCAATAACAATTTACGTTATGTTATGTACGTACTCGAGTGGAGCGCGTTGATTGCGACCAGTGAATATCGTGGTGCGGTCTCGATGATGTTAGCATTAACCAATCGTGAAAGCCGGGTGCAGAAATTAGTACGAATCAGTTTACCGACAAAGAAGACACTCCAGTTAACCGAGCACTGATTCCTTGCCGTGTAGAGCTCCGCCATAAATATCCTTCATGCGCAACATGCCCACGATTGTGGACGCGGTGACTGAAGGGGTTAACGCGTTTACACAATGGGAAACTTAGAGCGTCAAGCAAAAGAACTAACGAAGTCTCAAATCGAAGTACACACAATGAAGATGCTACAAATCTTGTACAACTGGAAATAGGAAATATTACTACTGGTGAGTCAGCCCTATGGCGTTATTTATTAGTGAGATAAGAGCACAAACATCAGTTTTTTGAATGGCACCATGTATCTACTTGTCGAAAGTTCAATGAAGCTCGTCAAGACCTTTTCAAGAATGTACCGCAATGTACCAGTCTAATAAACAGGCCCTTCAAAACCGCCACAAACTCATAAGGGTTCATGAAGACCCGTTATGTGATACCTTGCAGCACGATTGCACTGCATGGCACAGTAATACGTTGAAGCTCTGCGTTTGTTGTAGAGGTGATGTAAACAGTGCAGGTACATGAAGACCCGTTATGTGATACCTTGCAGCACGATTGCACTGCATGGCACAGTAATACGTTGAAGCTCTGCGTTTGTTGTAGAGGTGATGTAAACAGTGCAGGTACATGAAGACCCGTTATGTGATACCTTGCAGCACGATTGCACTGCATGGCACAGTAATACGTTGAAGCTCTGCGTTTGTTGTAGAGGTGATGTAAACAGTACAGGTACTCGGAGTTGCTTACCCCACTCCACAGAGGTTGCGCTTAGAGGAAACAAAGGAACACACACGACGTGACGACTGTTCACTCAGTCAGCCGTGTGCAGTCGAATACAGTACACTGCAAGGTGAGAGTTGTCGTAACGGAAATGTACTCCAACAACGAGAAAGAAGAAATGCTGCTCATCGATGGAGAACGTAAGTTAGCAGATGAATGAGTTCGTATTATTATTATTATTTAACAGTACAATGTAGTACGTTCAAGTGAGTTGTACCAAAACTCATACAGTTATGTTATTACCATTAACAATAGCTTGGTATGCTCACTCGCCGTTCATTCTGTTGAAGGTTAGCGTATTGCTAGCCGGGCGGCGCAACTCTACAGAGAGCGATACTCTGACAAGACCCCACCGTCCAAATGGATGTTTTCACGCATCGTCGTGAAGCTTTGTGAAACGGGCAATTTGAACCTATAGCAACGCAATCGACGCAGAACTCGCACAGACGAAGCTGAGGAAGTTGCTGTTCTTCAATGGGCACATCATCAAATTATCGCCAACCCGAACTTTTTTCCGGTGCTCTTTTCACCGATGACTCGTCGTTCTCCAACTCAGGCCAAGTGAATACTAGGAACATGTATGAGAACTCGAGAACTCACGATGGCTTCGACAGGTGTACCATCAGCGTCAATGGGGTGTTTACGTCTGGCATGATATGGTTAGCAAAGAGGTTATGGGGCCGTATTTCATGAATGGTAACAGAAAAGGCTGGAAATATGTCGCCTTCATACAAACAATTATGCATGGTCTTCTAGAAGAGTTACCTCTAAGGAACATAACGATAATATGGTACCAGCACGATAATACCAACATATAATGCTGTGTATACACTTCGTGTTTTGGATCGCAAACATCCTGGTAGGTGGATTGGTCGTGGAGGACCAGTTCAGTGGCCTGCTCGGTCTCCTGACCTTAACCTCCTTTAGCAGGCAACACTAGAGGAATTAGTGTTGTCATTTATCCAGTGACTGAACTTGTGCATTTGTGCCAATGGTCGCCACTTTGAACATCTAACGTGAATGTTATACTCCTCGCATTGTCCATAAGCATAGTACTACGGACTGTCAGTACAATCCAACTTTGTATGGCGTATTTAATGTTCATGTTATGAAAGTGTACATTGTGCTACATGTTTAAATATATATTGACGAGATTCACTGAACACTCGAGCAATAGTTACATGGTGCCACTTGAATAACTTACGTTAGTACTCGTATCTCTCTTATAAATAGTGCGTTGAGGCTGAATACCCAGAGGTATTTTTCCCCTTTCCAGTTATCAAATCTCTGTATGAAACACTTTTCCATTTGGAGCCCTGGTGCGGAGTTATTATTGTGTGCGGAAAATATAAATGGGACAGCCTGTATATTGGCGAATAGTGATTCAATGGGAACACACTACTGATACAGTCGACTGATTTTAGACTTCTACACGTTCCAAACGAAGACATACGATTTGAGAAATGTAAAATTAAGAAGTTCGTAAAGTGAAGCTATCAAGAGAAAAAAACGGTTTTGTGGCGACCGAAAAAAAAATTGTTGGTGGCCATGAAAATTATTGTTTAATTTTGACCTAGCATAAGATTTTCTGGCACCGACATTTTTTGAGGTCATCTCAATATTTGGTGGCAACAGCGAATTGACATTTTTTGAAAACCAATAGTTTCGGTATTGGTAAGTAACAATGTGCATTTGTTACTCTCGGCAAAAATTTTACGATGCAAGTAGCAACATCTGGTTGGTGGGGCACACAAACGTGTTTCGCGGCTTGCGGAATTTGGTAGGTAGGCATGGTTTCAACAACCATTAAAAACCAAAAAATAAGGATGAGAATACCGGGAATCGAAACCACGTTATTTCGTATACGCGGTCAGTGATTTGCACACTACGCCACCTTGGTCGGCGTTGAATGCATTCTCTTGAGCATGCAAATATTGCACATTTAATAAGTGGCATACACTCCAAGGCCTGAACACATCACCTCACGGAAAGTTTAATGTCTTGGATCATTTATGTGTAATATTTACTTACTTTGAATAAGCAGATTATGTACTCCACCCCTCATTTCTTAACAATATCCCTCATGAATTAATTCGTAGTGAGATTCAAGGAGACGAACAAGGAAAAATAAACCGTCGTGGCCAGACAGAACGGTGACCACTTACAATACACCACCGCGCATGCGCAAAATATAACGGAAGCCATTTTCCAATCGCTTTAATATTTTTGCCAATAACAAAATTTCGCCCTCCAAAGCGCCAACTAAATAGTTATTGTAACCACTAACAAATATTTCTTTCAGTGTAATTTTTTCACATTTCTTGAAAAAAAAATTTTTTTGTTTCATACAAACATACCTTTTTCTATATTAAAGGAAGTGTTCAACCTTTCAAAGCACGTTCTTGCGTAAACAGTCTTGTTGACCACGTGTTTCGGGCTTGTTGTTTTGACAGGCCTGTTGGCAATTACTGGCTAAACAGATGTTCACTGTAGAGACGAAGGAAATTATAACCTCAAAGCTGACATGCGCAATCTACTTTATATTCCATGTAAGTGATGGCAAGCCTGTGATCCCAGCAAACTACAGATGATGTACCCAAGTTAAAACTAAATCGAATAAAATAACCTTGAAATTTCCGTTTGGTTACAACTTGGCACTGGGAATTGTGAAAGCCTGCTAATCCCTTTTGTTGCCTATGCTCACGTGTTCATATTATATAGCCACTGATTTGAATCTGGAAATTGTGTGACGCGACTATAATATTTTCCCCGTCGTTCTTCTACTCAAAATTCTAACTATAATTAGATTGTTCGAGTTATGCATTTGTGACATAGTTGAAAAAAAGTGGACTTCGCTATTAATTTACTTGTTAACTTAACTGCTGTTATTTATTTAGCTCAGGCGCCTGTTTTTTTTTTTTAATTCTGAACACAAATTTGAATTTGAATTTGGTGAAATTCACGGTAATTGCAAAATCATGTATGAACCATTATAAAATCAGTCTGAATGTAACCATCGCATTTAGTATTAATGTTAGAGGTTTGCCTATGTTACGTAAATTAAGGCCTTGTAGTAGTAAAAGTCTTTGTACTTAAAGGATACTGCAAATGTGTTATGTTTAGGAAGCTTGAGAGGATTCTATTAACTAAATGCTAAAGTGTTTTACTTCTTCGCCAGTCAGCAGAACGAAGAGTGCTTCTAGGATCTCCAACTCAAGCAAGTCATTCAAACTTTGAATGCATTTAAACAAGCAAAGACTTCATGCAATTCTTCAATTATCTGTAACTTGAATAAATTAACTTATTCGTGCTAGTCATTATAAAATGGGCATAAATTCTGTAAGGGCATGCTTCCTCGAGAACAGACCCCATAATAAATTAAATGAACCATTCACCTCTTCAGTGAATCTATTATGGCAGAGCGAAAGGAAATATTTAAATCGCCTGAATTCTTTTTTGAGATTACGTCATCACGTGATTTTTTAAAATTATTTTCGAGTCATCCTCCTGCCCCTCCGAAAACCCATTTTTATGAATCTGAAACCCTTTGATCTAAAAATATACTCTCTCTGCCTATAAAATCATCTGTTTTTGTTTATATATAGTGAACAATGAAATTATCTTAAGTATAAAATCGAATTTAACCGAGATTGATAACGTGAATTTACAGAATTATAATTATTTAACCCAAATTTTTACATCAAAACCAAAAATATATATTGTTTTCAAAACTGTTAATAAAATCGCGTTAGACTAAAATACGTCACTAGAAAACCTTAAAGAAATTTCTCTGAGAAAATTAGTGGCTAACCCGTGACCACCGACATCAAAAGGCCTTACAATCTCTATATGACGTAATTGACGACAATCAATACAATCGCTAAGCGACATTGTTTTGGATTATGCAAAGTACAATAAAATGGCCAGTAGTTGCCACATTTTCACTGCTTTCAAGCTGTTGCCATTTGTAAGCAAGTTACGAACGATGGTTTGATATATTACTTAATGATACATTTTTTAAATTAATCAACTATCTGTAGGCCATTTCTTAATCTTTGTTATATTTAATCTTTTACTATTTGCAAGCAAGAAAAGGCGATGTTCACAAACATTGCCTAATTATACATTCACTGAATGTACAAAAAAGATCAATTTCTTCATTGTGCTGTGTTTTGCAATGATGTTATTTATGCACTTGTGTTTAACCAACGGGAATGTTATTGTAAATATGACCTCTTTGGAGTGAATCTCGCTGTGTATTATATTTCCTAAAACTGTGCTTGAAATCATTTGTAGAAACTAACTAATGATGAATTTCAAATATGTTAGTAAATATGTTTAATATCACTGAAATCGGTTTTATTTAAACGCAAAATACGTTTGATAGTAGTAATGTGTACTGCCAGCATAAAACGTTAATTTGGAATTGATTACATGGTTTCCACGATATAGAAAAAAATCAAAAATTTCTACACGGCCGCCATTTTGAAAATAATTTTCTGGCATACTTAAAACAAACAAACTTCTTTGCCAACTTTGGTAGTAATCGGTGAATTGTTTCCGAGATGCAACATAAAAACTTTATTTATCCGTTTTGCGCTCTCTTACAAAATGACGTACAGAAGTGGATATATGTTAACATATGACACTTTTAATAGATAATTATAGCATACAAAATCTGGTCCATACTGGTCTAACGGCATGGGATATTTATCAAATAAGTATGGCCACCATTTCGAAAATAGCAGTCCAATGCATTTTAGTTTGCATGTGTTTACATGGCCTATAGGAGTATTAGTTAAGTTGCCAAATTTGGTGATAATCGGTTGAATAGTTTTCGAGATATAAAGTAAAAGCTTTCTTTCTTAATTTGGTTCTATCTTCCAAAATGACGTACCGAATGCAATATCCATCTCGAAATTAAATGCTTACATGATAAACTGTTATCCTACAAAATTTATTTTAAACCGATTGAATGGTTCTCGGGAAATTACATACCATTCTAAATTTTAAAATGACCGCCACTTTGAAAGTAAGTGTTCGGCATGTTTCATTACTAAGTACCTAATGTGTTCCGATATTCGTATAATTCGGTCCACGCATTCAAAAATTGAAAGGCGGCACACACGTATGCACATAAACACACACACACACACCTATACACACGTATCCACACAGATACACATTCAGGAAAGTGAGATCGTAAGCCTTAACTTACTTCGGAAAGTAGACTGGAAACGGATTTCAATGGAAACGTATTCTCATTAATGTGAATTTTAGAAATAATATTAAAAGTGTAACTTAAAGTATCACAATAGTCCATTCAATATTATTTATAATCCCACATTGGCATGGTTACCAGTCGGTTTACTAGTTGGAACGCAAGCGAAAAAGTTCTAAATATTTAAAAATTAATTATTTCTTTATGCCTGTAATATTTTTACGTAGTATGCGCAGCCTACGTAAGCACTAGATTGTACCTCCATAAAATTGAGCAATAAATGTGGAAATTTTCCATGAAAGGATATCTACTTGAGCTGCATGTGATTGGGTACATTTCGTGTTCAGTTCTTACTCTCGAATTTAGTGATTTAGGATTAGAACGGCAAACAATGCTTTTTACTTCTCCTGTTAACATTATTTCGTGCGAACGAATATATAATAAATGATAAGCTGTGTATTTTTAATGTAACATATTGTGTTGCTAACTGCATTTACCTTCATCAAAATTTACCTCTTCTGCTTTTCAAAGACACCACGGTAGTAAGCACACATAGAGTTTGAACCTAACAAGAGATCGGGTTTTGTAGACATGATATATGTATATTGTACGTGTGTTTCCATTGTGGCCTAAACATGTAGTAAATATACAGTTTCTTTTGCGAAAAGGGGAAAGGGAGGAAGGATCCTTCTGACGACGTTCTACGTTTCTCACCTCTACGGGACGGCGCCACACCAAATTCACCCCAGATGACATGCAGCAGCACCCCTGCCTTCACCCTCGACCACATCCCTCCCCTTTTCTATACTGCGAAGCGAATTGTCGAACTGCACAGTGCCCATTACTAGAGATGCTGAAGATGGAATTTCTTGTTTTCGTCCTGAACGCGGAAACGAACATATTTACTTGGCGTGTTGTATGTAACGTGTAAGGTTACTAGTCGGTCGTATATTATGACTGCTTGATGTGTCTATTCCTTGGGATATATAATAGCATTAATAAATAACTTACTTTTACAACGACTGGCTGGAATCCAAATCGATTATACGTTATATCCAGTGCATATTTAAAAGTTGAACATAGCATTTCATATTGAAACATTATCCTCTAAATAGGATCAAAGGTTCATAAATTGTCGCCTTAGAAATACAGTGTTTGACCAGGGCATGACACAGCAAATAAACCAGATAGTCATGTCTCGTGATACACATTAGCATAAATAATAAAGAATATTTTTTTTTTACATTTTATGACAATTATTAATTTTCGTTAGCAAGTAATTATGCTAGATGCATTAGTGCTAGTTGTGGTATCGAGTCCAGGAAAACTATTGAGTATAAGCACAATTTTGAATAGATTTAAACATGTCAGCCCTAGGCTGTTTGCGAAGCACATTGATAAGATTCTATGTAAGTAGTCACAAACACTAATTCTGGTGTCGTCGTGATAAATTCTAATCAGAATAAGTCAAGTATGAGGGAATCAGGAGCAAGATTTTAATAAAAGTAATAAAAATATTTACTCCTACCTATGAGACAGTTTATTCACCGTAATATGTGGGACAAGCACTATTCTCACAATCGCGAGAATGAAGAAAAAACAGTTTAGAGCTGAGTTAAAACAACCTGTATACTTTACAAACATAGAAGGGTTCCTAGCAATTATTTAATACTCTTTTCAGAGAGCAAAAAGCAAGAACTGCTGCTAAAGTAAATATGAATTGTCGTCTGCGAACCCACTCGGATAATTTTAAGGTCCAGCTATTTTTTTCCATGTTTTGTATTTCCACATGTTATTGTTCTACTATTCCGTTGTGTTAAAAACTGAAATTTAAGTAATTGATTTACTGGTTGTATGAACGTGTTGGAAAAATTTCCAAAGCCTACAGTCGTATACTGAACACTGCAATAGAAAATCACATCACCCACAGAGAGGGTTTTTTTTTTGGCACGTATGCTTATTAACATTTAGGCCTAGTGGTGTAATGGCTTTACCGACCAAGCCTCCAGCAACTGAGTTTAAATGGCGAATAAATGCATCCATTTTAGAAGCATTCTTTTCAAACAAAAAGCATTATACGTGGCATTTCTAAGAATTTCTAAGAATTATTTCCAACTTTTATGTTTAGTAATTAAAAAAAAAATGAAAATTAAATTTAGAATTTAAAAAAATTAGGAAAGAATAAACATTTTGAAATATTCTCAATTTGCCAGTGTTCGTTAAGAAATGTCACGTAGAATACTCATTATTTGAAACAGCTATTGTCCATTTCATATAAGAGGGTAAAATCTGACAGACAATGTGACCAACCTACACTTTATGTAAACAGTAAATGCTCTCGTTCGACAGTATTGTATCAGCTGATGAACTGCTGCGAGATCCGTGTTGTTAAGTTGGCTATTTTTATGTTGACTTTGGAAGAAAATAGTACTCAGAACTAAAAGATGTAATTTAAAATCTTAATTTTAACCATAAATGTTGGTAAGTACAATTATATTTTTAAAGTAATAGTGCATTTTCTTGGCTATTAGTGTCTGGACTTCAAAAGCATGTTTAGCAATTATGCCAGAGTGTGTCGACACGTACGAACAGTAAACGTTTCCAGCCAATGGCTAGCCATGTTTATGTTTCCAGTTTCCAGCCAGGTAAACGCCGTTGTGCGTGTGTTTTTTCTCATTGTGTTTATTATACGAATATCTTGTTGGTGTTGTCGGAATAATTAATCGGTAGTTAAATTTTTTTTTGTTCTTTTTTCAAGCGTAGTTGGTTGTAGGTACCACTGTGCATTTTCTGAAGTGAAATTTAACATTATCGGCACGTGTTACCGCGTCCCTTCCGCCATTTTCCTTACCGCCTTCCACAATGAAGTGATACGAATATAATTCACGTATGTAAGATTAAGTTTGTTTGTATCAGGAAAAGTGCGCAGTGTTGATTTTTCTGAATGATTCTGCAAATAAATTATTTAATGCTAGAGACAAACAAACGTGATTTTAGTGAAGTAAGCTCGGCAAGGATTGCGATAAAAAAAAAACCTTCAAGTGGTTGCAAATTTTTCAAACAGTAAGGTTACGTGTTTTAAAAATGTATTTGCAAATTGTTAATACAATTACTGAATTGCATGTGGCCTGATAAAGGCGCACTTTCCAAACTTGTATTGAGTGACTAATATTTTTTTATCTGTCTATATCGTAAATTCAACAAGTGTAAGGTTACATTCGGTGAAAGTGTGTGTGTGTGTGTATATATTGCTACATCTGTACGAATACGAACAGCGACGTATGTATCGCGTTTTATTTATTTATATTAAATTTAAAATTTTTGAAGTGAAATTATGAACGATATTTCCATACGAGCGAAATTTTCCATTGCTCCGTCCAAAGAATGTGCAACCTACAATGCCATACACTCGTAAGAACATCAAAATGTTATCTCACTAAAGATGTGTGTGTGTGTCCCCTCCTAAAAATTTTCAATGCGTCAACCGAATTTCAACCAACTCAGTACACGTATATTACTTAATAAGGACATCCTACTTTTATAACTTTTGACCACGCCACGTATGTACTTTTAAAATGGCGGCCATTTTAAACATTTCACTGATTTCAACCAACTATTGTGTTTTAATCATTATGAAATAATCATTTGTCTAATTTTATATACTCTAAGAATCAAGTGTCCTTGAATAATGTTGAAAGCGAGACCATGAATTTCAAGGACTCTTTGATTAGGTATTTCTTCCTTCTCGCGTCATTAAACACAAAAGGGTCTACGTTACTCGTTACGAAAGTTTACTTAAAGTAGGCAGAAAAAAATATTGCGTAGTTTTATGAGAGTGCGATCATCTTGAAAAATAAATTTATATATATAATATATTTTATATATATATATAATTGGTCATATTTCAATAGTGTGGGACTGGAGACATGTAGGCTCACATATAAATGTACTATTGATATATATATATATATATATATATATATATATATATATATATATATATATATATATATATATATAATCAATAGTACATTTATATATATATATAAAGTAGGGCTTTTCAGGTATTTTCATAGTGTTGTTTTTCGTTTATAGTAGTTATCAGTTAATATAATTTTAATAGTTGTTGCTGGGCCTGACTCGCATTTATGTCGTGTTCAAACCTGCCTTGCAAGCTGTCGGTATTGTCAAACGATTATAAACACAATATTACTTGATATATTTTTTTTTAACAGAATAGTTAAAAGCAGAGCCCCTTAACCCGGAGCACAACAAATATGTACAAAATTAATTTTTTCCTTCAGTATGCGATTAATGATCGGAAAAAAGTAGATAAAATGTTTCCATACTAGAAGTGTTAATCACTCTATAAACTAGAGCGTATTATTAATTTAATGGATGTTATGTTTGTATTATAACTTATGAAAACCATCGGAATCATTGATCGCCACAGCCTCTTTGGTTTGGATTGTGGCGCGACCGCGTGAAACAGCTGTTCGCTGGTCACTGACGGTGTCTTGCGACTTACGAAGGAGCAGTCCACGGGATTTGTGGAACACATTGTGATGCAAGAGAACCTGGAATCACCGCCACGCGTTCCTTGCACGTTCCAGAAAATAACTACCAGCATCTCATTACAAAGTGGTACTTAACGTCACTGAAGTTTAGATATTAGGAGCCCTGTTTAATAAGAGCATTTATAGAAATACGTACCAACTATTCCGTAGCTACAAATCTAGTACACATATGCGTGTGTGTATGGCATAACTTCAATATTTCAGAGGGTAGTGATGATGTTTTCATCGTAAAGGGAGCTTATCAGCAGCAGAGGTTGTGATTGTTGATAATCACACAACTTAAACGAACATCACCTAATTAAAAGAAAGTGTACACATTATATTGTATAAAAATTGACGACACAAACAGTGATCGACAGTTTATTCTATAGGCTGGGGAGTCATTGTTCCAGACTTTAATCATTATTGATTTGAAGAGAATCATATCTTGTATTTGACATACATTGTGAACTGTTAAACAACATTATTCTCTTCCACTGGTTACGTTTTCTAATATGACCTACTGGAGTAAGAGAACTTTGTAAGAGAAATTTCTGCAAGTCTGTAAAACTTCTTCCCACATAAGACATTGAGTCATGCATATTAAGATACAATGATCATGTATATCTAAAGAACACCCACATGTTTATTTAAGTAAGTAACTTTTATCAATATGGCTCACATTTCTATTTTTGTAAATAAATATTTCCACTATGCCTTAGAATTTGTGCTGGAATGAAATAGATATATGAACTTACTACATATTCAGTGAAGAAAATTCGCGTTTTATCGGGTTTCATCGAATTTTATGTGTAACTGTTTGTATATTAATCGCAAAACACAGTGCTCGAACATCCCCACCTCAAGACAAAACTGATAAATATCCCGACACAGCAGTTCATGTTTAACAGGATAAATATCCCGACACAGCAGTTCATGTTTAACAGGATAAATATCCCGACACAGCAGTTCATGTTTAACAGGATAAATATCCCGACACAGCAGTTCATGTTTAACAGGATAAATATCCCGACACAGCAGTTCATGTTTAACAGGATAAATATCCCGACACAGCAGTTCATGTTTAACAGGATAAATATCCCGACACAGCAGTTCATGTTTAACAGGATAAATTTAAGAAGTATTGAATGAAGCATATATCGGCGTGGACAAATGATTGGGTTTTTGTAATTCCTCGCGAGCAACACATGTCGCTCTTCTTATAGAGGACACGATTCTTCCATTTCCTCGTTCGCTTTCACAGCATTCTTAGGACCCTCTAATCTCTAGGGGCGTGGGATGCAACCCTGGAAGGCGGACGAGATAGCGAAGGAAGAAAGGACTCTCCGACACCAAAATGAAAAGTCCGCTCTACCTCGCTCACCCATCCCCCTACCCCTCACCCAACCAGCCCGCACGCCCTTTCATCCCGTCTTTAAGAGACACAGCAGCATCGACAGGCCGTAGCTTGGTGCAGAAGAGGTATTGATGGGGGGGGGGAGAAGAGACCCCCTTACGATGTGAGCGTCCCGACGCCAGGCGTCCTCTAACTCTCCATCCTTCCTCGTTTAAGCGCCTTAACTTGCACCCGAATCGGCTCAGGAATGAAAGGGGACGGACGGGTTTTGCTGTCGGAACAGGTAGGGTGGGGGGGAGTGGCAAGGCAGCCACCGCCAGATAAGGCGACGCGTGTTGGTGCGGGGGCAAAGAAAGACTGACGTGGGACAGCGCACTTTGTGAAAAAAGGGGGGGGTGGGGGTGGGGTATTGTCAGGATGTTAGGCATGTTGCAAAGAGAAACACGACCTACTCCTCCACCCCCTTACTACGCCAGGAGAAGAGTAAGGAAAAGAGGCGCAAATGCACAATCGCGCGAAATGAAAGGATCAAAAGATTTGATGGAAGGCGTTGTAATTTTATAGTGGATTGGAGTTGGTGGCAGCGACACCGGAAAATATGGGTTCTGATATTACCTTTGAAAATACGCAGAAAAGTAAGAGTCTTTATAAAGACGCTAAATGTCCCTTGGCTTTTAAAGTTACGCGGGTAACCTTACAAAATATGATCCGTTTCTATTTTCATGTTTTGCAACTAATATATTTAAAAGTGTTTCAGAACCATTATAATGACTAGTCTGAAAATGTTATTGTTCTCATTTTGACATCTGGAAACACCTGTCATTCGAGAATAATATTTCTGAAGGTTTTGTGGTACACTTGAAAGTTTTCCAAATAACTTTCTTTTTTAAAAGTTGTAAAACTTCAGATGAAGATAAATTAATTACAATAATATAAAATTATTTCACAAATCCAAGAGTTTGATTTCTCTATATTATCTGACAGTCTGTGGCAAATATGCTGAAACTTATAATTTACGTGGATTAAATAGCGTGAATTTCTGTATTCCATTTTGATAACTCAACTGCAAAACTTCTTGTCTAAAATACGAAGAAAAAAAACTTTACAAGTTTTAATAACCTAGGCCGAACACAAATTAACGATTTGTGATAAAATCCTTAAACTACAAAAATTCAAATTCACTGTTACGCCTATGTATGTTGTCGTTTCTGAAGTAAACTGTGCGTTTTGAAACGAAGTTTCTATTACTAATTTTTGTAAATTTATTAACAATGGTAATATGTAATATCCATTCGAACATAATTACAGAAATATATTTTCTCGGGAAGTCAGCCATTTCCGATTTCGTTGCTCCTGTTGTAGCTGTTTTAGAATTGCAATCATATTTTATTATTTTTACTTAGAACTCTAAATCTCCAAATAAATAAAAATTAGAACTTGAAAAATTGGACATGGTGCAAAAATATTTATTTCTTCATTTATTTATGTTTGTTATCTCAAGGAAAATATGACCTTTCTTAGACATGGTCTCCCCTCCCTTCCTCCCAAAACAATTAAGACTATTTCAAAAATTTATTTACAAAAAAGTTATTACCTAAAAATGTTGTGCAACGAAACGCCTACACAACGGTCGTTAGAAGGAAATTCGAACACTTGCTGGAAGCCACATGTACGTTGCATTATTCGACTCACTATACTGAAACTATTTGTTTGCTGCCTGTTTGTTCCTGGTGACAGTTAGTTGGGGATTCCCTGCAGAATATATTGGCTTCCCCTTGTGACAGGAACTGTAGTACATCTGCCCCTGAATAACCTGCGTTCGTTTAATAGAAAATAATAGGACATGGGCAATTGCTACAAGGGGGCAAGTTTTGTTAATTAAGTTGGTTAGGTTTTAAGTAAACAGTAACGTACTACCAAAAAGCCTGAGTTAAAAATGTTGTATTCTTTAAATGGGTGATTGCCTCTATGCATTTAATTAAGTTGGGAGATGTATTGCAAAAACTAGAGAACGCCGTATTTTAAAATGAACTTTTAACTCAGAAATATGTGTAGTATAAAATCAATACGTAAATATTTGCCAAAGTTTGGATTTCGCTATTTAAAAAAGCCACATCTGGTACTTCTCCCACGACTTTGATGGATATGGGTGCAAGCGAAGTAATTCGAAATATTTGAGAAAAAATATAATTCAATAAATAGGATTTGCCAGGAGTAAACGATGGACAACAGTGGGATTCTACTTGCATCATAATCATCAATATCATCATCATAATCATCATCATCTCCATCGTCATTGCCAACACCACCTGACATTTTCGCTCGTATATTATTGTCAGTTAAGTTTTTGACAATCAGTTACGCTACAAATTTGTGTATCGAAAAGAAGCCATTCAATTTAAATTCAAATATAAAAAAAAGTATTCAAGAAATCAAAAATAGTTGTAGTTAAAGTTAAATGACAAAGCTGGAGAAAGGAAAATGAAGAGGGCCGGCCGGACCCCAACCGCAGCTATGAGCCATATTTTTTTGTTGCATTCATGCGGCGAGTAAGAGTTTGTTGGGTGTTTTACTTCGTAAATTGAGCAGCGACCAACTGCGCTGTCCGTACATCTTTAACACCGGCGAGTTAGCCTATGTAATCTTAAAAATCTTACATGTAGTCTGTCTGATGAAATCAGTAAAAAATTCCATTTTATAAGGGCTGAATTATTAAGGCAATAAAATTAATTAAAATTAATATACTTCTATTAAATATCTTTGATATGCTAATTTAATTTAATTTTATCTGTGTACCTGTTTTAATAGTGAACTCAGAAAAGATATATTGTAGCAATGTAAATGCTCTGAACCTGTGCATTTATCACAGCGAATATAATTAAATAATTCTTCGTGTGCAGATTACGAATATCTTTGCCTTTATTAAAACACTAGAGTTGACAATGCGCTCTGTAAGTGTCTCAGTACATAGTTAATGTCATTGTCACATATGACATATTAAAGCAATGTAAAATGAGACGCGTGTTGTAATTTTTAATGTCGCAGACACGTTTCATATATACCGTCCAATTTTTTCTACCAGAGAGACGCCGCACAGACATCATCTTTTGTCTAAAATATATTTCATGTCTACTGTTGTTCCGCGAGATTCAATACATTCAGTTTTTGATTTTTATTGACATAAAATCGATTATATTTTAGAGTTTTATTTTAGTTTAAGGCATTGTTTTTTTTTATGGGATTCGTGTGTCCTGGACTATTAATCCACCACAAATTCCTCATCTACCCAAACTAATATTAATTTTAACATATGTTCTTATAAAATATATTCTGGTATGTTTAGAACCGAAAATAGAGAGAAATATTCAGTAGATACTTAATCAAATACAGAGTTAGATAGAACACAGCAGTAAAAGTTGTGGGTTTATTGAACATTCACACAATAACTATTTAACTACAAGCATTACCTGGGGTGGGGGGGGGGGGAGCTTTAAAATAAACAACAGGATGTCAGTTAATTATGCTAATGGAACACGTAACTTAAACGCCTATTTGGAGAGACACCACTTTGTCCATTTGCCGTAGGCTGACTCATGCGGCAGTTAGCCACGGTCGGACATACCCATCTCCAATCCTTCTCTTGGTCCGATGCCCCGATGAAAAAATAAGTCGTTCTAACGATTACGCTGCCCTATATTGGGCTCGTTGTGAAAGTTTACAGTCCCAGTTAGGTACCCGGGGGGGAGGGGTCTGCTTTGTCTTTCGCGAGGTATTTCGGCGATCACGTCTCGTGTACTGGATTAATGTTTGAAGGCGTGATCAGGCAGGCCGTCCAGCTAAGGCTTAATCACAGTTCATCACAACATGGATGTATCAACATCTCAACCGACAATGGCTAACACAAATTTTACTAACGATATTACACCAAATGTTGAAAATAGGGGAAATTTTTTTGGCTACGTAATGGAGGTTGATAAATAGCATTCACGCATATTTCACGCCAATAATATTAATTGTGTTTATTTTCAGAATGGTTCTTTCTAAGGCACACGCGGGTCCAAAATAATCGAGATGTCGACAAATCTATTTATTTGACAATCCTGCTGAGGACAGCTGATAATAATGTCAGTGGCGAGAACCGAATCGAAGTAGCCGACTATTAAATAATTAAAACCGCTTACACGCTGTCCAGAAATCTATACACAACTTCGTAATTGGTTACGTACTTCAGCTACAGCGGAGATTTAATCACGGAACTCGGTGGTAAAACTGAGACAGTGTAATGTCACGGTCACGATTATTGTTTACCTAGTAATAAGATTTTCACGACAGAACGACAAGTGCTTGTGACTTTGGCTGCCATATTGCAGGGAAAGTAGTGTTCTCGATTGTTCTTTCCCTAAGACTCCTCGAACACAATTCACAGGCCGTGACAGACTGCCTCGTTAACTACGCGCAAACTTGACATTCCGCGAGATAAACATTACCTAATATTCATAAGTATATAGGTTTCACATTAACCCGATCAAGCCCTGTGGGAGCACGATTCTGCACATGTTGGCAGACACTGCAAACTGCGAGGTCCATTCCCCAATGAAATTCTCTGCGGGTAACTTAATTCGTGAATCGGGTTGATCTTTCTTTTGTGATATGAATTGTTGTTATTTCAGTAGCCCGAACACAAAGCTTACAACTCAATTGTCGTTAAAACGAAACAAATACAGCAAGCATCAAACGAAAGATTTTTATTTAAACAACGCCTGAATCCAGAAATTGAAACGTGTCTGAAAGGTGTAACGAGAACAGTACTCTACGTTTGCTCGGAAATAGTTTCGTCGCATTTGTTTTGCAAATACATTTTCATTTATTTTAGGCGATCTTGGGCTACTCGATGTGGCAAATTAAGTAACCGACGCTAATTGATCAAATAGTTATCCGACACCCCTGGGGTCAAGATTCTCATTCCGCTTATTGGGGCCGCGGTTGCGAAGTGGCTAGGGCGCTCGCCTCTCACATAGGCGAACCGAGTTCGATTCCCAGCGGGGTCACTCCCGGATTTTCGCGCGTGGGAGTCGCGCCGGACAATGCCGCTTGTCGGCGGGGTTTCTCGAGGGTCTCCCGCTTCCTCCGCACTTGCATTCTGGTGCAGCTCCATACTCGCCTCGCTTCACCCTCACCCCTTGCACTCTAAAAAAACTTTTTATTTGCAGCAACACAGATTTAGCTGTCGTAAAATAATTTATCGTTAAACACGAGTTACTGGAAAGTAATTTTGCCACAGACAAAATTCTTGTGTTTATGTATATGCCAATCACAACTATAACCTAATATTGTGATTACAAAAATTCAGCAGTACCCTTTGTGACATATTAAGATACAGTATTTAGAAGATTAAACCACTATGTTATTTGGCAACGTGACCTATAGAAAGTTTATTTAGATACTAAAAACTGTAATGAACGAAATGAAATATTTGAGGTCACTTACTCCTTTACTTTGGAGTACAGCAACTTTTGTTAGTTATAAATATAACAAATTCAAGAAGATTTTTATTCTTTGCTATTAAGAATATTAATATCGCCAGAAAATGCTAATATATAAGGAAGAAACTAATAACAAGACTAGATTTCTTTAACCTTGAATTTGAATTAAAGCAGGATGTTAATGTAAATAAACAGCCTGAATTAAAGCAGGATGTTGTTGATGTAAATAAACAGCCTGAATTAAAGCAGGATGTTGTTAATGTAAATAAACAGCCTGAATGAAATGGTTTCCTTTGTTATACAAAAAGCTTTGTACGTTGTTTTTACAGAGCAGCGGATCTTAAGAACCCGATGTTGTGAGCCGCCGGAAAAGCCTCCCCGTTCCTCTGTTTCATTGCTGATCGGGAGACGAATGACGCGAACACCTCTAGCCGGATGTAGCGCAGTTTGCGGTGTTGCGACAGGCAGGTGATATCCGCGCTTCGTGCCACGACTGCTCGCTGCCCGCTTGTCGTCACCGCGTCGTCGATCGGCTCCAGATGAGCGGAAATGTGCCCCTAAGCACGAAGGCTTTGTCGCTAGAACGTGGCGAGCGAGGTTTACAGAGCGCCGCCGCAGATTCTCGCATGGCCGGCCTCGGAATCGTGTTCCGTCTGGGGCAGGAAGGCGCGGCACGACCGACGCCGGCTCAACAAAGGACGACGGCGTCGTCAAAAGGGGGGCTCACCCTGCGGTCTGGCCGCAAGAAGGCGCTGCGGCGTCCACCCCCCAGCTCTGAGGGACGCCCAGTCGCAGCGGAGAACAGTACCTCGGCATGCGTCGCCCTCTAAATTGGAAATTCTTCCGGCCGACCCCGGCGCCGGACGTGTGGTCTCGCTGTCGCTTACCACCTGATCCCTACGAGACGTGTCGAGCACGCGGTCTCACCACATCTACGGAAATTCTTTTACTCGTGCGGGAATCTCTTGTTGTGTAGGACGCACAGAACCTCATTTCCGTACGCCAACGTACGGAAATTACAATAAAGAAGTTTTTTTTTTTTAAATAGGGTTTGTTCAAGAAATTGATTACGCATGTCTTACCAATAATAAAACATAATGATGTGACAATGTCCTTTATTGTTTAATTGTCCTACTTGCACCTTTTTAAAATAGGGTTTTGTTTATTTTTCATGCAATTTTAATTTGGCTTCACGAAATGGAATGACCGCCTCACGGATGCTCTATTTGATGTTACTAAAGATCTTTTGTTAGTTTCTTGAATCAAACATAAAGGGAAAAAAATAATTATACAAATGCATTATAATGTAAAAGGAATGGAATGCTCGAGGTTTGCCCCTATCTTGGTTGTGTATGGTAATATACAAAACATTTTGAATATCTGTTAAATTATCATCATCTCGGAGAGTGGAAAACTGTAATGACTATTTTAGTTTGCATAAAAATACATATTGTTCATATTTTACATGACATTTATTTAATTAATACACACCTTTCGCGAAAAAATTAACATGTAAATATATTAGATTTTTAAAAATAGTATTTTGATTCAGTGGGTACGGAAATTTATCCAGTAAAACCGAAGTTTCAGGCAGCATGTAAGGAAATTCATTTCCGGAAATTTGGTATCACTGCAAGTGCTGTACGAGTTAGACTCAGCCCGGTTAGCAGTTAAGCGAACCATTCTGAAAGTTTTGTTTCGTAAATTATTTCATCTTACTCGGTATTCATCAGCCTGATGTAAATATCAGTATTCCCAAATGCGCCTAACTATAGACTAACAACTGACAGCTCACTGCCTATGAGATGAAAGTGGGACACTTGCAAGTTCGTTTCTGCACTGCTGAACGTAGGAATCACTATACCCACAAGGGTCCACCTTAGTAAACAATTTTAAACGCTTCAAGATGAAGTCCGGCAGTACTGAAGTATAGCGACTGCGATGGAACATAGAACAAACCAAGCTCCCCGTGTGTTGTGTGTCCTCGAGATCTTAAGCAATAACTATATTGTTTTAACACGGTAATATATTCAGAAAAGATATAGCACTGTCCTGTAGTTTAAAAAAAAACTGTCTTCTATAAGAAAAAATACTGTAAACAGAGTGCTTTTACAACGATTTTTGCTGACATTTGAACATTTAAACGAAAACATAAGTTTCAATAACCTTATTTATGAATTGCCGTCAAAACATCGATTTTCATTTCCGCTCTGAAAAAAAAAAATTTACGTCGAAATAATCCATAGTTTTGTTTTAAATTTTAAATGGCACAATTGTTTGCAATGAGGCCTGTATACCAATTAAGGAAGCCCTTAAGGTGCAATATATTTTCAATAAATTAAAGACCACGCGCATTACTAATTGCGAAATGTAAATGGTTAAAGTATCGTCGCCAAAACGTCACTGCAACATGTGATATAGGTTGTGCTTTTGGCCAGTACACAGAGTTTAATAGGGCAGTGCAACATGTGATATAGGGTGTGCTTTTGGCCAGTACACAGAGCTTAATAGCGCAGTGCAAAAGTCGCTTGGTTGGACTGCACGAAGCAGGATGGTCGGCTCGTCGTATACACATGCATCTTGGCCGTGCACCGATGTGTGCAGGCGTGGATACGTGCAGGTCGTGCATCACGTAGAACAGGTACAGGCCCTGCTAGACGCAGTACAGATAGAGAAGATCGTCGTATACACATGCATCTTGGCCGTGCACAGATGTGTGCAGGCGTGGAAACGTGCAGGTCATGCATCACGTAGAACAGGTACAGGCCCTGCTAGACGCAGTACAGATAGAGAAGATCGTCGTATCCACGACGTATAGTAGCATAACGTAGCACAGCATCCAGATGGATCCTGCAATCCGTAGGACCTGCACTGCAATTACTGGTCTCAACAAGAATACCTCATCGCCGTCTAAAAGAGGCTGGCCTACAAGCATGGTGTCGCACTGGACCGTTGGTCTTTCTCCCCTCGGCATCGTGTGGCACGCCGTGAATGATGTCATGCAACGATCCTATACTGATTAGTAAACGCCATACGTCCCGTACACCAGGAGTAGTGGCATGGGGTGCCATCAGCTATTATTCCCGGTCCCATTTCCTGGTTGTTAAGCGATATGTAAATCAGATTTTGCGGCCCCATTTTCACCCAAAGCTATCACGCAGTAAGTTAATGCCCGTTCCTACACAGCTCGCATCACCCAACAGGCTCTACAATATATGGGCACCGTTCCTTGGCCTGCCACGTCTCCAGATTTGCCACATATTGAACACAACACAAATGGGCTAAAACGAGGCGACGCTTGCACCACTGTCAATCACCTGTCCAAAGTTTGCTGCTCTACGTGTGCAGTTGCAGGTGGAATGTGCCTAAGGACACTTTCCGCTAAATGTATGATCCAATACTCAATAAATAAATGTATGTATAGCCGTGAGATTATTCACGGATGGTGTGATAAAGTTTCACGTGAGAAAATAGGCTATAGCGATCTCCACGTCAGCATTATAATACTGCAGACGTTCTGTTGTTATATTTTCTACGAGAAAGGAAGCAAATTATTTCAATTAGCATTATTGAGCAGATGTTAATCTAGAACAAGTTTTAATTTATCGTTGAAAACATTATTTCAGCTACATGCAAATTTGGACAAGTATTTTTATAAGGGCGAAGAATTGACACACACCCAGATAAAATGTTTTCGGTGGCTACATGGGAACGCTCTTATTAAAGCTGTGGTCACCCAATTTCGCACATGTCTATGACAAGCGCTTGTACATCTCTCATTATACATCACATATTTTATTCATAGTCAAACTATCTGAAGGCGTCAACTGTTGGCCTTTACGCAAGAACATGTCTGGGTTGATAAATATTTCAAAACGCGAATTACACATCCGAAAATACATCATTGCCGTACCTACAGAAACATGGCGCCCCATTTTCAAACTATGTGGAAAGCTTGGTATTTATTTATAGTCTTAAGGCATGCTTTGAGCTTAAGAAAATATCCTTTGAAATGAAATATCTTGAAACAGTATGAAGGTCACTTTTAAAGTTATTTCGTAATGACCTAGAAATTTTATCGCTATCGACATAAAAAATATACAATTATTATTTAATTAATTATTCATTTATTACCTTTTATTCAGGGAGTCATTTTAATAAAATACCCCAAGCTTAAATAGTTTGACCGAAATCGTTATGATACAGAACCAAGTAAAAAAAAAAAAATCATATCCGCCAGTAAGATTTCTTTTGTACGCGCGGTAGATATCTGCGAGGTTTCTGCCCGGCGCCCACCGAATCACTAGCAATCGTCGCTTATGCCTGCAGCACATCACTGTTCTTCAGTTTGCATCCCGATGAGTGGAAGGGGCCACCAGTGCTAATTAATGTGTAATTGAATGAGAATAATGTGTCTGTACCTTTGTTGTCTATTCGTGGTTATTTCTAAGAGCACTGAAGTCGAGTCTGGCAGCTTTAGACAAGGGATTGCGCGGGAGGGGTCGCTGACCAGTATATAAGGGGCGTCGCAGTGTATAAATAGTCTACCTATATAATAAATAACAGATAGGTGGGACTAGAAATTGAAAAATAAATTAACTGTATGAATCCTTTTAAAACCAACTTTTTATTTATAAATAAACTAAAAAGATAGAAATAATTACAATAGTAGTTAGAAGAATTTGTAGAACTTGTAATACGTGGTCGAACAGTCGTAATAAACTTTACTACAAATTAATATTTTTGTATCAATTTATATTTAGTAAATAAAAGTTTGGCGTAAATGGTTAAAGAGCATTACACAAGGTATGTGCATACTACACTTGCGCAAATGAGATATGTTCAATATTGCACCAAGCTTTTATATACTAAATATAAATTGATACAAAAATATTAATTTTCGGTAAAGATTATTACGGCTGTTCGATCACGTCTTACAAGTTCTACGCATTCTGTAACGACTCCTAGAATTTTTTTTATCTTTCTAGTTCGTTTATAAATATAAGCTTGGTTTTAAAAGGTTTGTAACAGTTAATTTATTAAAAGTAATAAAGTCAAATTAGTGTTTCTGTCTATAAATGAATATAGACGTGATTCGCATGCTAAAATAGGTATGAAAATATCTTTAGATCGACAGTAATGTCTGGAAGGCGACAGCAAACACCTTGCGTTGCTCTCGCAAGACCGTTTGGAAGACTATAGTTATCTGGTAAGCTGTAGGACGCGCTAACCCGACGTCAGTCAAAGTGGCTCTGAACTTTCGGAAAGGACGTGTCGCCAAGGTTATCTCCGTCTAAGGTTAACATGAGCAGGCGCTTCTTCCGTTCAGCCGGGGGCTAATGATAGGCGAGAGTACGAACCACCCTACCGCCTGGGGTAAAAACGACTCCAGACGGCGTCAGTTTTATCAGAAACCCCCTTCTCCTTGCACAGCGACTGCCTCACTAATTAACCCTGCAACACTACCCACCCTGCTACTAATTACTTGGGCTTTATCCCGACCTTTTCTTTCCGGCGAGGTGACAGCAGAAAAATAAGAAGCAGACAAGAAATGTAACGGGTTAAATGTGAGATAAAAGGGTTGCGTCTTAATGCCGGAGATTACACATACACCTATCACTTTTGGCGTCTGTGCTTACGATATATCCAATTCGCGTTACAAAATTTGAAAAATCATTACTGTATTTTGCTGGTGAACATCAGCTTCGAATGTGCACCAGTACATTTGTACCAAAAATGAATATCCGATTGTGATATCAACAAAGACTGAATTCAACATAGTCCACTCACGATTGGAACAGTCTTGTGAAAATCAATCTTTGGAAAAACACCCTATCCATTAGCTGCATGCATAGCTAGTAAACAAAGTGGCGAGGGCAGAAACTGTACCCGCTCCTGCCAATAGTAAACAAAGTGGCGAGGGCAGAAACTGTACCCGCTCCTGACAATAGTAAATGGACTTTAATCCGACTATAGTCTGACGAATGTTATGTAATGACAACACATGTAATATGACGTTCTTAAATATATTCACTGACTTACAAATTTTATAACTAAAATATTTCAGATATTTTTTAATACAGTCTTTTTTGAAATTGAATTAGCTGCATCAAAATCTGATAAAATAGGTTATTCTTTATATTCTCTCCTTTTCTTACCAATTTTTGCACTTTTCCCCAAAGAAGCAATCTATTATTGACGAACATATTGACACATTGGTTGTGCGCGATTGGGAGGATGAGCGCATGTGTTTCCTAGAAACGTAGAAAAAAATAATAATTTTCACTACTGAACGACTCTGTATTAACTGTACACCTCCTGTGGTATTCTTTATACTCAGCGGTTTTACATCGTCACTGGGCCAGAAAATGCGTTGCGCTGTATATCTACACTAAGCCATTCGAGTCCGCAGTCGAGTCGGTTAAACGATCTCGTACCGCTAATTGGGGAACGTGGGTTCAGCTCCACGCTTGGAGAAAGATTTCCGAAAGCAGTCTCGTGGGCCCTATTGCACTACGGGTACCGGAGATTTGCATCGGCGCACGGCAATGCTGGGGAAATTGCTTTTCACTCGCAGCCGGATTTAACATGAAAACAGCAAGTAAGGGTTATTCTTACATTGCGGTTATAACCTCATCTCATCCCCATTTCTCTGGCGTTAATTTAATACATCATTTCGGATACTTAATATAAATGGTTTTACACGTCAACACAGGGGTTTGTTTACCTGTAATTAATCGCGTCACATGTAACAGCGTCCTACGTTAGAAACTCGGTTGTAATGTGAAAACGTAATCACGGCGAAATCCTCACGGAAACAGGAACAGTTATGACATGAATGCCTAAACAAACGAGTGTTTATAAAAATAAAGAGCGCTAGTGATCACAGTGGATTTATACAAGCTTTTATTTAACTTCGCCCGTTGTATGTACGGTAGGTGTCTGTGAGATGTCTGTCCGGCGCCCACCGAATCACTAGTAATCACGATGTATTTGGTGGACAAGTCGTGGATTACTGGTGGCGTGTAGAGTTTCAGTGCCGGGGAAGTCCTCATTTACACACAGCTGTGTGGGTGGAAGATCATCCAAACTTGGAAACACCAGAAGGAATTCACATGATCGACCTCGCGTGTGTATGTGAAATGCCATTTGAAGATTCCGATCTCCGTGAGCTCATATCGAGAGGTCAAATACATCGACATACACACACGTGTAAGATGAATAATTAATATTCAGCATGCCGGTTCAACTTCCCGCGAAAAGAGTGCACTGAAACTCGCCTGATCTCACCGGCAATACTAATGACGGACGAGTATGTGAATGTATAAATTGTCTAACTATGTGATAACAATAGGTGAGACTAAAAAGTGAAAATTAAGTAACTGTAACGTGCCTTTTAAACCCAAGATTTTATTTATAAATGGACTAAAGGCATAAAAATAATTATAGAAGTACTCGTTGTTAAAGAATGTGTAGAACTTTTAAAACGTGGTCGAACAGCCGTAACATACTTCACTACAGATTAATATTTTTGTATCAACTTATATTTTGAATATAAAAGCTTGGCGCGAATAGTTAAGAGTCTTACGCAAGATATGTGCTTATTACTTGGGACGGCAGAAAGACTCGAGATAGGAATAAATATAACGTCAAACTTAAATAAAAATTCTAAACTACTGCCATATTCTTTCAGCAACCAAGAACGTAATAAAAATTAATTGCATATATTTATGTTAAAAAAATAGTATCCAAGTATTTAAAAACCTTTTTTACATGCGTATCTTGCCGTATAATCAAAAGTATAATTAACTATTCGATGACCGTAGCACTAGGGGTAATTAATGTAATTAACATGGAAAAATAATTGCTTTTTAAAATACTGAATTATTGTGCTGCAAAAGAATATTAGAAGTGGCAGCTCAAGAGCTATATCTGCACATAAGCTTTAACTTCATCTCTTTACACAAGGAGAAAATTCTGACTGCTAACTGACGGACTTACGAATACACAGTACAAACCGCTGAACCCAGAAACCTGAAGTTATAGGGGCAGCTTCTTTTTATGGCGTAGGCATACACTAAGAAGAGATTTTTTTGGCTATAGTTTCGTAAGAGAGTTAAAGTGAGTTTTCTTGGTATCTTTAATGCCTCTTCAACCTTTATACAATGCTACAAACGCAAACATAAAAAAAAAATTAATTTTCAAAAACTACTTTTTGAAAATAAAAATGGGTGTGCGAAAGAAAATTAATTTTCATGTGTTTTTTAATATTTCTTAAACCCAGTGATAAGGCTGCGGTGTCTTTTTTTAATTCCGAAAATTGCGTGTACATACGTCGTAATATGCGAAATGGAGACTTTAAATTCTGTCGAGAGGGGTGTGTATTGCCTCGTTCAAAACAGCTGTTAAATTCCCATCTGTCACACAGTTAATCGATTACACATTCAAAATCCAGGAGGGTGTAGTAACGGGAAAAGTCAATTAAAATAATTTTTTTTCAATGATTTAAAATAGTCACACACAGGAACTCCTAGATGGTAATGTAATGGTAACAAGAAATATCTAGTAAGCTTGCATTTTTGTCATCGAGTGACGTGGATGGCTGAGGAATGACGAAGCATCGTCATAGAGAAGAATCTAGGTTTTGCCTGAACACGGATGAAAGCAGGACAGAGGGTCACCATAGAGCGCACAAAACACTACTTCATTGTTGAACGATACATTGTCCCAACTGTTCGAGTCATGGCGTGGGAATCAATCTGCTGTGATTCTCGGTATTCTATCGTGACCAGGAGAACCATTATGACGCAGTAGTATATTCACGAACCCCAATTGCCTTCCTTCATATTGCGGATCCAATAAGCAGTATTTCCAACAGGGTTATACTCCCGCTCATATTAAACAATCTTTTCTCAGGGCTGCCTTTATCCACGCCCTTCCTTTATGAGCATCATCTCCAGACTTGTCTATAGAGCATGTACGGAACCAGATGAAACGCCATCTTCAGCCGTATATACACTATCAACCAAAAAGTAACTGGGCACCCGTGAAAATGTGTAATTTAGTAAGTCAGTTGACTTGTGTGGCCGCCATACGCTGCAGGCCGGTGTAGAACCAGTTGACAAGGAGATGGCACGAGGTACAGAGCTATCGGACTTCGATAACGGCATGATCGTGGACTGCCATCTCAATGGGCTGTCTAGCCGGGCGATTGCACGGAAGGTAAACAGGCCCAAATCAACGGTCGCATTCGTCCTGCTTAAGTGGAAGGTCTATTGGCATTGTGCCAATACTGCACGTTCTGGGCGACCTCTTATCTTGACCGACAGAAATCGCAGAACCCTGAAATGCGAAACTGTCAAAAATACGGCACAGCCCATGGCTACCATTCGACAGGAGTTTCATGCAACAACAGGAGTACCGGTTTCCATTGGAACATAGCGCACAGAGGCTCACCGACTTGGATATTTCGGAAGAGCAGCTGCACATAAGCCCCATATTACGACAAGCATAAAGCTCGGCAACTCAGGTGGTGTTTGTACCGTCGCAACTGGACACTGGAGCAGTGGAAATCGGTTCTGTAGAGTGATGAGTCGGGGTGTACATTATTCCGGTCCGATGGACGTGTATGGGTGTGGCGTCTACCCGGCGAACGGCTTCTGCCGGAGTGTATAGTGCCAACTAGGAAATTCGGTGGTGGTGGAGTGATAGTGTGGGGCTGTTTCCCGGCCTTCGGCGTAGGACCGCTGATGTTTGTCCGTGGTAGCATGAACACAGAGGCCTATTGTAACATTCTGGATAATGAAATACTCCCGACATTGCGGCGTTTTTATGGAATGGACCCGTGTTACTTCCAGGTTGACAATTCCAGGTGCCATGTTTCAAGGGCTTCTATGCAGTGGTACGCCGACAACAATGTTCACCGATTGAACTAGCCCGCCGAGAGCCCCGACCTCAACCCTATAGAACATCTTTGGGACGAATTGGATCGCCGGGTGAGGGCTCGTCAGGCGCGGCCAAAATTCATTGCTCAACTCATGGATGTCCTGCAAACACTCATAGATATCATGCCAATCAGGGTGACTACTTTTATAGCCACAATAGATCGCCCTACGAGATTCTAAAGGGGAGACAACCACCGAGCAAACATTATGGACAGGCGCCCAATTACTTTCTGGTCGATAGTGTAGTTCTGCACCATCTACATGTAACAGCATTGGCAAAATCTATAGAATGATCTTTCACTGGATAGCATTATACGTCCCTAAGACTCCGTGAAGGAAATTATCGCGGCATGTATCCTTACTAGTTGTGATGCAACAATTTTTTTATTGCACTTCCAACTTTAACATTTTGCCCATATAAATAACCTATTTGTCTTAATGTAATCAGCTATTTTAAAATTATTTCAATATTCCCTGGTGTATTACATTATATTAGGACAGCTCTTTTCGGGTGCGAAAATTTTTATCCAAATGAGTGTATATACCTCAATATTTCTAGCTTGACCGAAAAAATAATTTCTAACAAGGTAGATAATTGTTCGTTACATTTTCGGTTGATCCTCTAAATAAAACTGAAGTGCAATGGAAAGAACAACGTCCAAGCAGTTAAAATATCTTGATTCATCGCATATTATAAATACAAGTTACGTACTTCAAATAAGGTAAAGGGACTTCTTAGATAAACCAGCTGTCCGTGATACTGGGAAGGAACATTATTTTGCAGAATTGTATTGTTTTGAACAACATGTAATAGAATTGTGTAACATTGTGGATTTTTACTTGTATTGTTGTCTCATTTTCAACTATCTAACGAAACGGTTACTCAGTTATAAAACTGTTAATATTTAGTTTTTCTCGAAAACGTTACTTCTTATAGAACTGCAAACTCTTGTGACCTAAAATAATTATTTAAACCACTGGATTTGTTTATACATTGCAGAATACCGCACACAAAGACAACCAACAACGTGGCATCTTTAATTTAGTGAGATTTCAACCACTTGTTCAAAAAACAAATTCTCATATTCTAGAATCATTCAGATCTACTCTAACCAAGAGCCATATTTTCGACTTTTCTCAGTACGTATGCGTAACAATTATCCTTTAAGTTTACTGACGTTCCATCCAGGTTTTCAAATTACAGGCGTAGATTTTCTAATGAATTAAAGTTTGCCAAATGAGTAAATAACAAAAATTATTCAAATATTTGGTTTTTAAAAGGGTTTATACTTATTGCTAATAATATAAGCCTTAAACAAAAGAGCTCTCTAAACTGTGCCCTTTTTTTGTTTGTTTAATCGTTATCACAGAAAGTTCCGAAATAAACATGTCTTAAATTTGGGTAAAAATAAATGAAAATAGGCTTACCACTATAGAAAAAATGTTATTCAATTTTTCGTATTAAAAGAGAATAAAATTCTCGTCGGCAGCGAGATCACTTGGGATGGAGTAAATCGCTTAGATAATCAGGAGCACGAAATAAATCGGCTAATACCTAAAAAAAACCACAACGAAATTTACTTGAAGTGATTTCGAAAAACCGTAGAAAACCAAAATTTTGTCGGCGAGACCACGAACAGTTTAGGTAACTCAGTGCAAAATAAATTAGTCCCTAAGTATAGCTAGTATTATCTCTCAACCAGACAGAAGTTCGTAAGCCAGTTTCTTGCTATTCCTTTTAGCCCGGTACACACAGTATTCTGTAACTTCGGAACTGTACTTCTACAAATATAACTTGCGACCGCGTAACAGTTTAAACGAAAACTGCAGTTGTACATCCAGTTAATTATATTTACGAAATTTCGGAATCATCCTTTGGAAAAAAAAAAAAATAGTTCTCGCTCAAACAGCGAGTATTTTAGTATACGTAAACTTAATGACATACTTCCTGGAAATGTGGCGGCAATGTAGTAAAGAAGTTCGGTATGTTAAACGTCGCATACAAATTGTAATTTTAAATTTTGTGGTGACTTAATTAATTTAATTTTAATTATGAATTTTTAAAGCAGCGTTTTCACTGGCCAAGCGAGCGAACGAATCGTTGTGGACGAACATTCGCTTGTTTGCTCTGTGTTCGCAAAGGAAGAAGATACACCCCTTTGCACTAGCTGAGCGAGCAAGCGAGCGAGCATGGAAATTGCCGACCACGAATGATCGCTCGTTCAGGCAAGAAATATTAACAACTGTTTCACTAAGCGAGTGAACGCCAGTATAGAACAAGGGTTACTGGGGGAAAACATCGCGAAATGGAGACGACACTGACGCATTAATTGTTGCTAGTGTTGCGTTTGTAGTAAGTAATTGGTTGACTGTTGAGAAAGAAACGGAAGAGAATAAGAATGTGGGTATCGAATTTTATTTTAAAAAAGAGGACTACGCAAAATGCAGCCATCTTTCTTGGCGAGTTGAGTTCACCACCTCAGGATGGGCGTTATCGGAACTTTTGTAGAATCAACGCCGACGATTCTGAGCATCTTCTAACATTAATAGGAGATAAAATCAGAATGGACGATACTGACTTCCGCGAAGCAATACCACGTCGTCAAATATTAGCGGCAACACTGCCGTATGTTGTGACCGGCAACTCGTATGCAAGTTTAATGTTCCTGTTCAGGATTTCAAGAAACAGCGATATCCAAGATAATACCGGAAGTATGTCAAACTCTGATATCATCTCTACGGGAGTATATTGAGGTAAGACAAATAAACTGAAAATTTTGAAAACAATTTATTTCAAATTACATTTTTAATACAACAAAAATTGCTAAACACTTGTTGAAATACAAATGTTGCAGTTAAATACATATTAAAACCATTCAGTGTAATGATATAAGCGAAATATAAAGGCTTTTAAACTAAGTATGCAAGTAGTTATATGTAAAACGTATGAAAATCGTCAAAATTAATATACACAAACGCACATTTAAGACAAAACGTATTTAAATCAATACTAGACGTCATTGTATTTTTTTCTGTTGATGATAGATGTATCTCTGTTCATGACATCGTGACATCTGTGTTAACCTGAAGAGCACAACAGTTTGTATAAGAAACAAGTGGGGTTGACGAATGTGGTGATGCGGATTGTAGCGAAATAATGCAATGACTGCTGCTGTTTGAATCTGTAGTTGTGTAAGAGGGCGACAAAAGTGATTGTACTTGCCTTTCCGGCTGTATTACTTGTTCACGACAATGTAAAAATGATTGTGGTCGAGATCCAAGAGTATTGTGCTTGCCCATATCAACATTAAACAACATATTACCTAATTAATGCTCAACGACACTTTTGACGTGATCGATATACGTCCTATGTTTGGCCGCTACATGTTCGCCAAAAATATCACTTGCGTCGCGCTCCTTTCTTTCTGAAAGTGATGAGGTGACTTGCATTGCTGCTTGAATTACAAGAATTTTTAATTTAAGTAGTGTATGTATATAGATACATAAATACCGATATATATGTATATATATGTTACTGTTTCAACATTCTGATTTCTTAGGGGACCATCCTAAAATAATGTGAAATCCGATGGGGGGTATTACTTCACTACTCAGTACATGGTAGAAGAGGAGATCTTTTCTTTCCGTCAAGCAATATTACCAATACCCGTGTAAGCAGCATTTACAGCTTACGTTCTGGTTTCTGTGTGATCACGTGTGATTATAATAGCCGTCCACACACAGAAATGCTGTACATATGACTGTCACCCTAACCACAACAATAGAAGTGACTCTTTAGTCAGCAGCTGGTGATACACATGTCTGCGGTAACGAAATGCTTAATAATGCTGCTTTAAGAAATCAAATGTCTTACAGCCGATTTACACGCATTGGGAATTATAGAAGACGTAAAGTAGTTAATGACACTTGACAACAATAAGGCAGTGGAGAGGTATTTCCTTTGTTGCATATATCCACAACACAGTTCCTATACGTATAAAAATGGGGTGGGGGGTGTTTTAGGATGACGCCGAAGTAATAAAGCATGCTAACTATGTGTTGAATTTCCTTAGCGTGATTGGTTTCTTTCTTTTACACATATCCAACACACACGAGGAATGGTTACTACACATACCCTACACACACGAGGAATGGTTACTACACATACCCAACACACACGAGGAATGGTTACTACACATATCCTACACACACGAGGAATGGTTACTACACATACCCTACACACACGAGGAATGGTTACTACACATACCCAACACACACGAGGAATGGTTACTACACATACCCTACACACACGAGGAATGGTTACTACACATACCCAACACACACGAGGAATGGTTACTACACATACCCAACACACACGAGGAATGGTTACTACACATACCCAACACACACGAGGAATGGTTACTACACATACCCAACACACACGAGGAATGGTTACTACACATACCCAACACACACGAGGAATGGTTACTACACATACCCAACACACACGAGGAATGGTTACTACACATACCCAACACACACGAGGAATGGTTACTACACATATCCTACACACACGAGGAATGGTTACTACACATACCCTACACACACGAGGAATGGTTACTACACATACCCAACACACACGAGGAATGGTTACTACACATACCCAACACACACGAGGAATGGTTACTACACCTATTGCTAGGAGAGCATCAAATTTTACAGAAAACGTACGACATATTTTTACTCAGTTTGTGAATTATGTACACAAACTGCCTTGGCAAGAATTAGTGAATTTAAAAACAAATTCTTTTTTTAATGCCTGTTAAACATATGCAAAAAAGGGAACTGTAATTTAGTGCATTAAAACTGCTTATTTGCGCTACTTGTAAATAACTCGATACCGTAATAATATCAGCCCTGAAATAATGTGTACATGTATGTTACAGCATAAAAAAATGTGTGTTGTTCTCAATGTGTAAGTTCGTGTAACTCAATGAGTTCGTTACACAACAATGTAATTACAAAGTATTTAAGTAGTTTGAACCATTTTTAATGGTTTGTTTTCAATTTAGCTAACTATAATGAACAACATGTCTTTAAAAGTCACCTTTACATAGTGTGTACTTTGTGTTTAACATACACTTTGGTTGTGACATGTCTTGTGCCATGCACATGTTATTCTCAAAATAATTTAACTACTTAGTTGTAATATGTGTATCAGTCTACTTACGTTCACTGTATCATCCGTTCCTCTTACTTTATACTTGTCCATCAAAAACAGCAAACTTTTATATGCAAACCATTTGCTGTTGTAGCTTTCTTCAGCTCCTGCACCCGATTTTCGCATCTGTGAATTCTGCCGTTCTCGTCTGAATGACGCCATTAGAGATTCAATTTTCTTTCTTGCTTCAACGGCGGTACAGCCAACAGCGACGCTTGCCGTTGTCCAAGCATAATTTTCCACAGCATTCATCTTGAACTCGGGATGCTGAGGATCCCACAAGCATGGTGAATCTCTGTACATTGCAATTAATTCGATGGTTTTCTCCTGTGACTACTCCAGAACAAACACTGGATTCGCAAAAAGATCCGACTAGCTCGAGCACTGTTTACACCGAGCGAACACGCCAAATGACTGATCGCTTGCTTGCACGAGTCGTTTACACTGGCCGAACGTCCCGAGCGAACGTTTGCTCGCCCTATCTGCCGGAGAACCCCCGAACTTCAACTTTCGCTCGTCTTGTGTGTACGCTGGCCGAGCGAACGAACATTAGCTCGCTCGGCAATGCTCGTTCGCCCAGTGAAAACGCGCCTTAATGCACATATGACTGTGAATTGGCAATTTAGTAACATACTTACGACTCTCGACAATTTCACACGTTTTACTATATCGAAGCGTGAATCAAGTTATAAGGATTTATGGCAACGTTAAGGTTACTATATGGTGGAAGGATTTGCAATCGGTAGAAAAGAAGGTCCTCAGTGAAGTTTTAAGAAGGGCTCATTTAACCAGTTAATTTGACAAATTAAAACCCTCCTATATTCCTGCGGAGCTACTGCACTTGAGCACGTGCAGTAAACTAAGATACTTCCAAAACCTGCTTCGAAAAAAAAAAAAACATTCTTGTTACATAATTTCCGCAAATACACATATGGTTGGCGACCATATTGAAGTGAAACAACTTGGAGATGTCTACGTATCTTTTCCCGAAGATTCGTGCAGGCGTGTGTCTGTATTTTTTCTCCTGCATAATGACAGCCAAAGTCAGAATCACGTTCTTATCGTTCCAAAATGGAGACTTATTACTAGATAAAAAGTGATTGTGTGATAGCACTGTCAGTTTGCCAAAACAGTTCCGTGACTGAATCCCCGTCAAAACTGAACATTTAATTAATTACAGAGTTGTGCAGGGATTTAAAGACTAAGAGACCGGGCAATAATATTGCAAGATTCTCTGCAATTTTTCTTCGAATCTCACCACAGTGAACGAGGATCGACGCCCGAAGATGTTCGCGCGTGCGAACCGTGGCGGAAGTTGTCATTAGTCAGTGGTTTTCTCCGAGTAATGCCGCTTCTCTCATCATTCTATTCCATCACTGCTCCATTTCCACCTCATTTCACCACTGTATTGTAAAGTTGGGTCCGATAGAATTTTACGTCCACTGATTAAACGAAAATAATTTTTCCGTATATATAATATTTTCATTATCGCAATAAGATTATTGTAAGCGGTTGCTTTGCCAACAGACAAAGCATAGAACAAATCACTGGAACTGTTCTTTAAAAATTGAACTTTAGAGTGAATTTATTAAACGCATTTTTCTTGCTCTGAGCGAATCTGAAGTTTATTAACTAGTTTCACTACAGCGAATATTGACCAGAAATAACATATTTTGGGAAAAACCGTACAACGAAATGTGATCCGAAACAACTCATGTTCAGATTCCAAAATATGATTTCATCAAGGGTTGTAATCTACATTACGGGATTTGAAAAATTCACCGTATTACTAGAATTGAATAAATGTGTACACTAAACCGGAAACACTTCCACGGTGAAAACGAAGTTCCTGGAGTTGAAAATGCTTTTGCACCATAAGCCGACACAAGAGATGTGTCGTTTGCAGATGACAATTCCTTGCCCATGTTAGCAATGAACTGTCTGTAGAAGTAATGCCAGGCCACGTGGATTACTTTAGTGCCATGGACAGTATTCTTATGATATTCTATATCGCAACACAGTTTACAGCGCTGTCAACCAGGGCAACGCGTTTCAATTTAATTTAGGAAATGTATTTTTGTTTACGGCAGCGGTTCGAACAAAGCGTAATATTTACATCACAAAATCTTTTGGCGTCCTTGATCAAATGTAACAAATAAATCTTATCCTAGAAAATGCGTAATGGAGTTTCTTAAGGAAAATTCTGAGAAAAAAAAAAGGGAAACTTCACTACAAGTATACTACGAGTAAAAGTCGAACCTGCTTTCTCTTTCGCAACAGGAGAAATGTTAATATTGCAGTTCTACCAGCGCTGCTTTTATTGTGTGTTCGTATATGTGGATCCGAGAATTGCTACGTCAACCGAATTTCGTATGCGAGTGATTCGTATCATGCAACAGAAAGTGCTGTCCCGCCTCTTACACAGCACTCGAAAGGACATTTTGTTTTTCTTTGCCCGTAGACAGTTTTATTTATAGTGTTCGCAGCTACATCCAGTAAGTAGCTAGCAGAAGTGAAATACTTCCCTTTGGCGAGATCTTGCAGAGTGATAAATCGCATCTGCATATTACATTTCCCTTTTGAAAAGTGGCAGCCTTCCAAGATGTTCTCTCGTGAATGCATGGCCGCCTCTGGATACTGCGTCTCTCTGGCGAAGAAAAACAATGATTAGCAAGTGCCAAATTGAACGCACTTCCGATTGCAGATTTTACAGTGCAAGCAGTGTTTACGCAGAAAATATTATGTTAATTCATCCGTGCGTAATACCATTCCGTTTTAATTCAGCATATTATTATTTTTTTACTTTACTGACACATCAAAAGATAGAACAGGCATTGCACTTATTTAATTTTGAACAATGCACAAATATTCACAATTTAGGAAATCGTGAATTAGACTGTATTATACAATACATAAATAATCTCATCAACAAATATAACTGATTTTTACAAGCTTTTATTTAACTTGTCTCGTTAGTTTATTTGTACGTTCGGGTGAAATCTTGCAGGTGAATTTTGACCCACTTCTAGGTATTCAGTCAAGCTGAAACTTGGTATACATATATAAACCCGCGTGACAACGCAATAATATGGTGACAGCTATCTGGCGCTGCAGTCAGGATCATCTCCTCAAGAGGGAACTCCTCGACGGTTAATAGTATTGACTCAAGTTTGGGCTCATTTGATAGCTCTTGATGATACCTTTGAAGGTAGATGGTCAGTAAGGCTTGATGATGGATTCGGAAGGTGGTTATAGAAACTTCATCAAAGCTAAGCGTGGAATCTTCGATTTTGGGCTCATTTGACTAGGTAAGTCTACTATTAATTTTAATTTCACTTTTATTTATGTGGGTGTGTTTAGGTAAAATATTTCAAGTCGATTTTAAACTACTTCCCGTTATCCAATTGAGCTGAAATTTTGCATACATGTGTAGTTCCCATGACAATACATGTGAAGGTACCACTGAGCTGATCTGATCTGATGATAGAGCCGGAAGTTACAAGCTTTTATTTATCTTCACGAGTATGTACATATGCTAAACCACTTCCCGTTATCCAATTGAGCTTGCAGCAGCAATGTTGTCAGATCTCCCTGTCTTTGATTGTCGCCCTTGTGTGGGTGGTACAAGCCTGCCTTGGTCAGGCAGGGTGGCTTGGTGCGTCCAATCAGCTGTGCTCTCGCGCACGTACATACAGAGTCGAGTTACGTCGTTATCTAGTGTATTAATGCTGGTTTTTCATATTACGTAACTATTGCATTTTGCATAAATGTTTTAGTATGTTGGGGAAATTTTATGAGAAACTTCGATGTCTTGGAAATGCTGATTTAAATTAATATCTCTCCTCATATTGTAAATGTATCGAGTTTGGCCTCGGACTTGTCTCGATTAGTAATTTGATTGTTGTAGATGGTGACCAGTGTCTGTAGCAATTATGTAGCAATGCACATTAACACGCATAAAGTTTGTCACGAGATGTGCTTTGCTACGTAATATTACAAAAAAATTGGTGAAATTAAAAAGTGAAAAATAAAATAACTGTAAAAAAAACTTTTCAAACCAAGCTTTTATTTATAAATGTACAAAAAAGAGAAAAATAATTAGAGTAGATACACAATGTGTAGCACTTGTAAGATGTGGTCGAACATCCGTAATAACCTTTACTATAAATTAATGTGTTTGTATCAATTTACATTAAGTATATAAAGGCTTGGCGCAATATAGATCATATACCTCATTTGCGTAAGCGTAGTAAGCACATATCTTGCGTAAGGCTCTTAACTATTCGCGCCAAGCTTTTATATACTAAATATAAGTTCATTAAAACATATTAATTGAAATATAGTTTATTACAGCTGTTCAACCACATCTTACAAGTTCTACAAATTCTGTAACTACAATTATTTTTCTTTTTCTAGTACATTTATAAATTAAAGCTTGGTTTTAATAGTTTTTACAGTTATTTTATTCTGTAGCAGTGGTTTTATGGTCAGTCACATCCAATGTATTTTAAATGGGAGCTGTATGACTGTGGCTGAAAAGCTCGGTAATTTTCGGCTCGACTCAGCGGGGTGCTCGGACACCATCGATTCGAATTTGCCGAACGTACCCGAAGGTGCTCGGCAGTTACGCCCACTAATTCTTCAAGCATATGTTTGTTTTGGTAGCCATATTGGTTTTATAGGCATAAGGTATGTCATTATCGTAAATATATATTTATTGTCTGATTTTAAAATAACAATTTTTAATTATAAATTATTGACTTTTCATATTACCGTGAAATTATACATAGGATGTTGCGGAAACATGCAAAAGTCTCTCGCTCAATTACTCCGTTTCCAGTCCCTTCTCTTGAACACTGATTAATACACGATGCTAGAATCTGCAAATTATTCATTCCCTCCACTGTTTTGGTTATACGTTCGCAAGGTTGAAACTCTTTATAATGGCTTTATAACTAGTCAAAGGCCAATGGTATCGACGATGACAACTTTTAAATACTGTAAAAAATCATACCACATATTTTTAATTTACCTACATAGTTAAATTTAATACGATGTATTTTACAACTATGAAACGTTTACCTAATTTAAACACAGAAACGCGTTTTAGAACTTTTAGCTCAGTGTGAAAGTCGCGTAACGTGAATTGCCATGTTAACTTTGCACGTGGGTTTAAAACTTCGTCATGAGGTTCCCCCCCCCCTCCCCTTATACTTAGCGAACTGTTTAAAATTGTCCTCCGTATTAAAATAAATATTCTCGTGCCTTTGTGACTTAACGTTGCATGTAATTTTAAATATTGAATGAAACTACATCATGAAGCTTAGAATATAAGTAACAGCCAGTCGGAGCAATGAAAAAAAATTGAGATATGCTAACTAGTCTTTTAATAGGCTTGCCTACACTAATTTAATATTAGCGACAATTATACAATGTTGGTGTTCATATTTACTTCCAACCACACGCAGCGTACCCGCAGAGGGCGTTATGTGCTAGTAGACCGATTGCTGTCGCGTAATAGGAATCTTCCATGCCGGCTCGCATAGCAGCTGATATACCGACATGCGCGCCAAGCCCTGTAGAAGCTTATACAAGACCAAGTACCGCACAAAGTATCGTGTAATACCGGATTTATTGTTTTGATTTGTGGCCTATAAAAAGGTGAAAATATAGTATTGCTGCCCGCAAATAAATAACAGGAAATTTTAAGACTGATGAATCCCGTAAAATTTTGGTGAATTTTTTCAATAAGAGTTATAAAAACCAATGCAAATATTTCAAATATTTATCGCAGTAATGTTCGATGATTGTTACCAGTATAGCCAAACTAATTTTCGTCTCAGATAACCTGTTAAGAAATAGTTGACAGAGTGCCTCGCTAATGGCAATCAGAATATGTTCAGTAACTGTAAGCAACATGCTGTCACTCACGGTTATTATTAAAAACAAATATCGTTTATAGCACAAACTAAGAAGAGTCTATTTTCTGAATTTATTATGTAAGAGGACGATCTATTTTACAGAGACGTGCAGTAATGGTCTTATTAATACCAACGCAGTCGTAAGAGTTAACATTTCTTCTTCCAACGGTTACTGGAACCAACGCAGTTAGGCTTACGTGCGATACACAGGCAGCTGGCCAGCTGTTGTTAAAACGGCGTGGGCAATATTTTTGAAATGGTCTATATTGAAGCCAGCAAAAGAACTTCAATTCTCATTAGACTATGATTGTTAGTACTACGCCAAGATGCCAACAATGATCTAATCCGTATCGCGGGGAATTCGGGATATCAATAAGCCACGACGACATTTAAAAACGACCTGTTTGCACCTAGACATAGGTCTGCTATTTATCTCAATACAAACCAAAAATATGTCTCTAGACGTTTGTGTAATAACCACCAATGTGTTGATTCAGAATACGGCGTCTTAAGGTTGGACTCATTATGTTCACAGTGCCAGCTTTACCTATCATAGCTTCTGTAAACTCTGAATTCTTCCCTTAATAAGTTTTTTTCCCGGTTAACGCTTTAAAACTGAATAATTTTACCTGCGTATCTGTAAATCATACATAACAATATTTTCCAATCAGAGCGTTTTTATTCAGTGCACACTTCCTTCAGTCATTCAGTTGTAAAGATATATATTTTATAACATTCTTATCACTTTAAAAAATAACTGCACAGAGCAGATGACTTTGGTTTCATTTATTCTAGTCCGGTGGCCAGTTTCTCCTTAGATGATAATTTCTGCATCGACGCTACGAAAATCGACGAAGAAATGCGTTTCAGCTCGAAAACTACAGGAGAAATTATCATGCCTATCATGTATTTTTCAAGAGACAGTTTAGCGTACATCCGGGTGCATTAATTTGCGTAAGGAAAACTGTAGCATGATCATTAATCAGAGCTTGGTGTCGAGGAAGAGCATGTCGAGGTAAGCGACATGTCCACCGCGACGCAATGGCGAGTCGACTGACCTTGAAAAGGAGGGAGGGATGAAGAGGAAGGGGTGGAGTGGAGGGGTGACCGGAGACGCCGAGCGCCGCGGCGCGGAGCGGACACGCCCCCTGCAGCGCCCGCGAGGGGAGGTTGTGCCGTCGAAGGGGTGTAGAGGGGTGTCGGTGTACCCCTATCCCTCCCCTCGCGACTGGGGCACGAGGTCAGGTGGCCTGGGTAGGGCCAATCGTCGCGCTCGGGGGGCAGGTACGGCGGCCGCGCAGCCTCCGTGGGGGCTCCGCCACCCCGGTGGACCAGCCGCTACGCATGCCCCGTCGTACACCCCCTTCCTTCAGAACATCAACCTTCACCCCCCTGCGCGGTTCCAACCCCTTCATTACAGAGTTTCGTGGCCCACCCGCTGAATTTAAAAACGAATTGACAACTCGCATCGCTCTAGGTCGTGTTCCCCACACATCAGTTGCAATTTTTTTTTTTCGCATCCTTAGGCCAATTTAAAGTTTCTTGGAAATTTTTAGAAATGTTCGACAAGCAATCAATATTGATTCTCTTTTCTTTCTTAATCATTCAGTCACTGCGTTCGCTATGTGAAGGTTGCATTGGGAGTGAATTTGATAACCTACACTTTGCACAGCAGAAAAGAGCTCCATATAACAGTAGGTCCTCACGTGGAAGAAAATATCTTCAGTAGGGACCTGTGTAGAATTCGCGTTGTTATTATCATTTGTACAGAATGTTCCCAAATGTATGGGAAGTAATCGGAGAGTATATAGTGCACCTCAAATAACAAAATATCCCTATGAACATATGTCCTAAATTCAATTTTAACCATTTTGGATCACACAAATTGCAGCCTTGGAAAAAAAAAAACCACCAGACACAAAATCAGAGTCGTAGTAGTAATCCTGACACATTCCTAATCGAGTAGCTGTAGCCATCTTCGTGCACCGACAAGGATAAGTTACTCTACAAACTAGAGTTGCATAAACAATGGCTTTCATAGCCCTCACAGTTAACATTCCAGTGGAGTCGGATCCGGGGCTTTGGCGTGAGTCGCTCACAACAGCTCAATCCACAATGGGACAGGTAATAAACCTCACGCCATTCCAGCTGGTCACATTAACAGGCACACTTTGTAAAAGTTCGGCTATGACCAATACGGGTTGTACAATGTTGGAAGGCCTGTAACTCGGAAACTATCGACTTTAGGACATAAGTTTCATAGGGACATTTTATGTAGTTTTGGGGTGTGCTATCCACTCCCCGAATGCTTCCCACATATTTGAGTATGTCTTGTATACTCAAGCCAACGTTATTTTAATTCCTGGTTGCTCTGTCGGTACTGCACGGCACATCAGTTGCTCATATCAATACAAAGTGTTTATTTACTGTCGCAAATTTACATACGGCATTTAAAATTACGTCATATCCAATGACAACAGCTGTGTATACTTCCACGTCATTAAAGTATAGGTAACCTGCCATCAAATACTACACACTAAATCTGAATCAGTGAGAAATTCACTGTTTCAATCAGTCAACAGTACCTGACTGATTCAACAGTCACTTCAGTGAATATTTAACCAATGAATCAGTGGAAAAAATGCCAGATTTCCTTCACTTATTGATTCAGTGGCATTTTTCACTGTTTCATCAGTCATTTTTGTCATTTTTTTCATTGGTTTGCTTTTTTACTAATGGATCAGTTATACAGAATGTAAAAATGGTCGCTAAAGAACGTGTATTAAGTGACATAACGAATCCTTACTAATATTATAAATGGGGAAATGTGTTTGTTTGTCCTCCTTTCACGTCAAAACGGATCGACGTGATTTTATGCACAGAGATAGTTTGAGAGCCGGAGATTGACATAAGCTACATTTTATCCCGCGAAAATATCTCGTCCCTTCAGGAAAATACTTATTGTAATTTGAAAAAGTACACAGACGGAATTATAATACAACCTCACAACAGAGCAACAAATCGTCGTATGTTTTGCACAGAATTAGTTAGTGGCAAAAGAAATAACATGGGCTACATTATATAGCTAACAAAATTAATTCTGACATTTTGAAAGAGGTACAAGGAGAAATAACGGAGTATTTGTCAGCAGACACAGTCACGGACACAGAACCGAGCACTACATATCCTGTAGAGTTCCTGGATTCTCTAGAGCTGTCAGGTGTGCCATCACATAAGCTCCAATTGAAATTAGGCTTCGCGGCCATGCTTATGCGAATTTGGGTGCACCGTGATTATGTAACAAGGCGCGGCTTAGTGTCGAGAAACTTCAATTTCTTATCCCCATAAACACGTAAGCGAAGCCGCGCGTAAAAGCTAGTAAACTTATAAAATCAATACAAAATACTTTCTAAAGTGTGTTTAGTCTTTTAAAACACCATATTATGAGGTAATATGTACATTTAGCCTTTCATTACATTTTACGTACTTCATTTCCTTTTCATGTAATCATCACAGAGCTCTGTTTGAAGGATTAAACTGCATGTAATGCGGCGAAGAGAGTGCACTCATATGTAGTATTCGTTTTAACAATCATAACGGTACCAATTCAACCAAAAACGAAAAGTATGGGAATACAATTTAAATCTTCATTATTCCGTTAAGAACTATAAAATACACAGACATTATATATTTTATATATATACACACACCTCTTACTTTTAACTTGACGTGGTAGCGCAGATGGTAAAGTAATTGTCTCAAAATGAATTGGAAGAAGTGTGTGAGTTCAGTCCTGGCAACTGCCAAATATTTTTTTACTCTTTTAAATTACGGCTAAACGCGCAACATAAATAGTAAAGTATCGTAAATATGTTTAATTCGCCCATGCAGTTGGGAGTCACTTATGCAATCAGTGAAATTGTTTCACATCACTAGTTCAATGAGTGAAATTTTTTCATTGAATCATCAGTGGTTTTTCACTGATTCGAAGTGGAGCAGTTTTCACTGATTCGAGTAGTTAAATTTCACTGCGAATCAGTGGTTTTCCACTGATAAACAGGCCACTAATCATTACTTGTCGAGACTATATCACGTAGTCCGAAACCGCTGCTGATAGCAACATCAATCACAATCATATTTCCACTGGCCTCGCCATACTGCAGAGCGCTATATTGATACTTGTACAGTTTCGGACAGAAATGTATATGCAATACATTAAAATGAACGTTAGTCTGTAACTGAAAATGGTTGGCTCCTGACATGCATAGGCCTATACTGTATTTCAACTGCAACACTCGCTTGCGCTCGGAAAGTTGGTGATGGCGTGGGAAAAGTAGTTGGACGCCTTAATGTTGAATTAAGTGTTAGATAAACATTTGTGAATGTTGAAACGATTTTTTCCTCTTTCTGATTTTCTTAAAGTAAATAAGTTTGAAAATTAGCATATCCGTAAAGTTTTACTTTCCTAACAATTCTGCAATTTCATTTGACCGGTGCATGAATCGGACCCATGGCTGTGTTAATCGTGAATGTCGCGGAAGAATACACAATGTGCATTTTCAAGTAGGTCCTAAACAGGGCTTTGAAAAGTGCTCAGTTTACCATGTATAGTATATGGTTACAAACAGACGTTCATGCATTTTAAATATATTGAACGTTATTTAAGCTACCAGTGCTCGTATTTCAGTGTGCAATTATTATGAAATCTTATGCATATTCAGTGTAGTAATGATGAACCAGAATGATCAGACGTCTAAAACAGAGTGGCAGTGGTGTATTGTAAACAATGTGAACACGCTGATGAATCCTATATAACCATCATGGAAGTCAGCGAAGTTTCGAGTTCCTAGAGGCAATTCGCAATGCAATGACCACAATAAATGAGAGACTGTCGATTGAAAGACTAAGCCTTGAAAAACTTTATTACATCACTGGTTCACTTGCACTCCGGTAATATACTTTTAAAACCTGTAGAAATTACTCGTGTGATCTAAGTTCTCAACGTAAACAGCTTGAATTGCATACGATTGTGTTAGCAATGCGTGGAATTTGTTTCGGCATAAATGGACTGAATGTTGATGCGCAGTATAAATTAAGACTTAAGTGAATTAAAAATCACGCGAAATTGCTTAAAACTGATCTCCATGTATTTCATTAATCAATTTCATCGTTAGAATGTTAGCCTTAACTTACTTGTGATAGAAAAGTTTCGGGTTTAGTAGGTATACAGACCAAACTGAAGCCCTTGCAAAAGATATTGTGAGTTTGTGCATGTAGGGCTATGAGCGTATATACGACACATACATATTCATCAGTATGTATGCATATATGACAATTAATTCAAATAGTTGCTAATGTCCAATGTTCAAGATTCGAGCCTTTGTACTGAACCCGCGCCTGAATGAAAGATTCTCTCTAGTGATATCGCTCATTTGGAGTAAATTAAGCACGTTTCAAATCAAAACATAAAAAAAAAGAAAAATTACGTCGAACTACATTTATTTTTAACGGACTGGTGTGTCCTTGAAAGATTGTCAGTGACACAGGAAAGCAGTTCAGTGACATAACGACATGTTAAATGTATATTATCTAATGTCTGGGCACCAAAATAATTTATTTTATTTCATTTTTGTTATAAGCTCATAAATGTAATAACGGGTAACCACGTTTCGTGGCTGCACTTGATTGAATCATGAATGAAGTGAAATCATCCACGGAAATGAAAGCTTCCTTGTGGTGGATATACGCAAAGTGTCAATAAAGCAGATCCTAAGCGGGGTTTTCAAAAGTACTCAAATACCAGCAGCGCGTAGCTGCATCCTGTTTTATTGGCTGCTCTTTAGTCGGCTTAAAAAATATAAAATAACATGGCTCGATAGTTAACGTTCACTTAAACAAATGGCGTCAATACAGACACTCACTTTTTACATGAAATGCAAGTAAAAAAAATTTCTTGGTAACTACCTGGTATCTGAAAATAATTTTTAAATTTTACGGCTACATCGATACAGTGTCTAGCACGTAGGCAATACTATTCACATTGTTGTATGATATGATGCTGTGCTCACTGTATGGACGATAGTAGATAATAGAGGAGATTTTTAATACTATATGCCTTACAGTAATAAGCTTACAGAACTGGAGCTACTTGTTTGTTTCTTGCGAAAGTCGATGTGGTATTTTCCGCAGGAAGTTTTGTATTGGATACGGGCCCAAACTGTATTGCTGTCTGCGAAAATTTCGTGTGCGTTGTGCATGAAAACAGCGAGTCTTGGGCAGCTGCAACTTGCTCAGCAAACCAGCATCATTCCTGACGGTAAAAATGTTCTGTGCAATAAGAGGGTGGCCACTCCTAGTTATTTTCCTTACGAAAAGAAATATCAATTATTATTTTCTCTAATGTTGAAAACCCTAACAACATAAAATAAAATCTGGATAATCGTAATTTAATTTGACTTCCTTTGCGATATTTTGCAAATGTGCGATTGAAAATCTACATTTTCAAGACCTCTCACGTCTTCCTTAATACTTTGTTTAAGTAGAACGTGTTCTGCAGATTTTGCATTTGATTTGTCATAAGGAATCATCTTACGAGGTTTGTTGATCAGTCGGTCGAATATTCCTCCTCACCCCGCTTTTTGTGTGTGTATATTTTATATATATAACGTGATTTTAAACTACATGTCTATTTCACGCCACTGCATCTATTGGGCCAATAGAAACAATAAAAGCCTAGTTACAAAATGTCCGGGAAGGTCATCATAAAGTAATTCTTTAATTTAATATGAAATTAGTTCAAACAATGTCGTGTTGGGCCGGGGAGGGGGGGAGGGCCTCAGCTTAACATACATGTGTGCACAACGTGTTGCATCTCACAAAGGCGAACGAAACCATCACGATTCATTAATGCCTTCGTCATATGAAACTAGCTGTGCACGTAGGTACCTAAAGTAGAGGACTCCCAACATTGTTATTATCTTACTTCAACTTTAATTTAAAACTACTAGATGACCTTGTGCAAGATTTTGCTACTAGTATTTGTGTGTGTGTAAATATACACACACATTATATATATATATTACAAATTAATTTGTGTAATAATAGTTGGTTGTTCTAATCGCAGTCATTAGTGTTGAAGTTTTTTTTACTACTACAATTTTTGGTACGTTAACATTCTCTTCTAGTTTCTGAAGACACTTAATTAAGTCCAATTAAATTCATAATTCAATGAATTTCTGCTCTTCGCCAGTTGATAAAAGACTTCCACTAATCGTCGCTCACCGACGAATCTAGCTGCAATTGTGAGAAAAAGGCATTTAAAACAAGATTGGGTTTCAGACTGGCAGTGGGTCATCTTTTGCGGTAAAATGTGTCGTTTTTTCAAATTGCAGGTTCATACTGAATGCATTTGTCGTCATGATTCTAGCGCAACTCCTACCATTAACAATACTCGTGATACGGCCTGCTATGAATAAAACCCACAACGACATATAAGGAATAATTTCCGGCCAGAAATGTTACTTTTCGGGAATATTGTTGATGCGCGACATTCCAGCAGGATATTGACTAGCCTCTTGTCGCTCGGCTCATACAAGCAGTCATTTGTGCACAGTAGACATAGCTCCTTATTTGGCCTACACTTTCACCAGACATGTCCACTAGGAAAAACTCATCGTATATGGTTTCGCTGGGGCATTTACGCCAGGACAACTCCACTAGTCATTGCAAGCTAACTCTGGACTCGCGCTGAACAAGCCTGGCAGTCCGTTTCTCAAAATGATAAACAAAACGTCTTCCATTCGTTGCCATTGCACATCATAGATATTCGTATCTATAGCGTAGAGTAGATATGTAGGTGAGCGTTCTCGCTGGCTGCGTGGAACCAGTTTTCATGACCCAATATTGAACCGCTTTTCTGCCAACACAACTATCATAAACGACGTGGAGTATATTTGTGATAGAAAGCTGTTTAGACATAAATCCTTTAACGAATGTGCAATGCAGTTTGATTAAATTCAAATCAGTAAAATTATTTTATTCCCATAAAGTGCTTCTATATTAAAATTTAAAAAATAATTAAATACGTTCATCACTGTTGACCATGTGAGATTACACATTTGTGTTAGTTTCGAGTAGGTCAGTGTTACTTACATGCGCAGAAGACGAAAAACCGGTCTACCTAATCTTTAGTCTATAATATATAGTCCTAAAACGTAATATATTACTAGGTGTTCACTAATAAATCGTTTTAAATAAATACCTCATTACCTCAGCTCCGTTATTTGTGGGTGTTGCAGTTTTCACATACAGAAGAGTGCAATGTTCTCTTGGCTGCATCACTTCGACTACTGCATGATGTGCAGTACTTACCTGTATTCAGTAGTAGGTAAGATCGCAATTATTTGACTGATATTCCTGTAATATGACAAGTTAAGCTACTAGGATGCGAAAGTTGCAACACACGAGGTATATAGTAACCTACACTTGCTCACTTTTACTATCATATTTGCAAGGAGCTGTTTCTGCAGGTACATAATAATTTTTCAATAATTATATTCATTAACGTCAACCAGTTAATGTAGGCCTAAGCAGATTACTAGGATGTGCAGTATTTTAATGCTTTGTGTCTAACGGGAAATTCTGACACATACGATTTGTTGAATTATTAGCACTTTACCGGTATTTTAGCATGTACGCCGAGAATAAAAGGATTTATTACACAGCATACAAACAGCTATATGTAATACTGTGAAGAAAATTATAAATTATAATTAAGGACGCCATAACAATGCATTTTCTTAATTTTGTTCCCAATCCAAATAATAACATTTTTGAGCAAACAATTGCAATGTATTCCCGAACAGATTCCCTGCAGTGTTAAATGTGATAAGGGCATAAATAATTTTCATTAACAGAAAGAATAAGAAATTTACCTCGTTTATTTAAAAAGTTGAATTTTGAATTTTGATCTCAAATAACCAGCTGAAAGTTTTGCGCAGATTGAAAAATAAAAATGGAATGATTGTTGGTATTAAATCTAATTATTCCCTTTTGAAATATTCGTTGTACTTCATTTGGGGTAGAATCTAAGCTATAATATAATTCGCAAAATCATTTGGTAATTTAATAGACAACAATTCTAAACCTTTCAAAAAAGTCATTCGAGTAAATTAAAATCATTTGCATTGTTATATAAACCCCTTTTATAAGTAAAATGTGAATTATTATTTGGCATCCACACTTTTCACATGAGATGCAAGAGTGGTTTGGTTAAGCAAATGTACTGTTTTTCCCAAGTACTAAAGTAGCTAATCAAACGTAAATTTTGCTCTTATACGCAGTTATTTATAATAATTTGTATAGTAATAAATACGAAGAAATGTTTTCAGTAAAAAATTGAAGGGCTTAAAATGAAATTTTCTCAACTCTGTCAACATCATATTTATGTATAGACCTGAAACATTTATAACAGTGCAAGAATATTGCTTATTCATTCCTGAGTCACAAACTCAAATGATGCCTTGGCATTCATATTATAGATATCAATTGTGTGTTGCATGTAAAATCAATGGAGAACCTACAGTGAATAAAATATTTCAACTAAATGTGAAATATAGGGAAAAAAAAATTAATAACATTACATTTTAATAATGTATTTATTTACGTGGTTTATGGGGTTGTATAAATCAGCTAAAAAATATTTGTAAATTTAACTTATTCTTGTATATTGATGTACAATCTCAAGATACGTGGGGCCACGGTGGCTGAGCGATTAGCACGCTCGCCCCCCCACCAAGGCGAACCGGGTTCAATCCCCGGCCGAGTCACCCGATTTCCGTAAGGGAGAATCGTTGGTCGGTGGGTTTTCTCGGGGATCTCCCGTTTCCCCCAACCACTTCATTCCGGCGCCTCACCATATTCACTTCAATCACCTTCATCGGCTCTCGAGACCTCGCTGTTACGAGACGCCCAAATATCTTCACTCACTCAGGATACGTGCCACAGTAAATTTAATATAAGAATGGGAAAGATTCATCTACGAGGGGCTATTTACTGTATGCTTATGACAGGAACAACGGGACTAGGACGGTTTCGAGGACGCAGATGAAAAATTTGTCAGGGACGTGAAGACGTCTTAAGGCCTCCTCAATGGACGCATGGCGCCAAATTATCAAATCAAATAAGAGAGAGACGAGCGGTGATGCGGGCTGGTCTTCGCAATCTTCATTACATCCTCCAGCTTCGGGCATGTGTTTTTTTTTTTTCACGACACGAGGGAGAGCGTAAGATAGGGGGGGGGGGGGGGGGGGACTCGACGCAGGCGATGATCAATTCAATAAAGAGAAATAAATTCCCAGCTCGCATCATCTCCCACTCCTCCCTTTTTCTAACACCGCGGCACGCAGTTCGGCGGCGCATCGCTACCAGCGCAAGGGGAAACAATACCGGGAGTGAATTGGAATATAAGGCAGACGGCAGGCATCCAGCAGCGCTGTAATTCAGGACGAAGCGGGAGGCATGTGGCATTGTAGCGCTAGAGCCAAACCGTGTTAGCAGTCGGCCTCCCTTAGCGCCGCGACGCCCACGACCGCCCTGCCGTCAGCTGGTACATTTAGCAGACGCCCGTTCGACGCTGCTATAGCAGTTGCGTCTGGGCTCGCGGGCGCCCGTCTCTTCACTTACACCAGTGGGATTTTTCTTTTTTGACGGTTCGTTTCAGAGCAAGTGTGGCATGAATTGAAGTAAAACGTTTCAATCGAAGTCTACGTATAGTGCTATTCCCGGTAAAGCGAGCACTTTAAAAGCCCTCTCATTTGGAATAATAGTCAATAACTATATGTTATTTTAGCCTTACACCTTGACTTCCGAGTGTGGTGGGATCTGCACACTATGCTTATGACTTACATGGCAATATTTATTTTAAAATGTGGTTAAAGAATAAATAATAGCTGAAATAAAGAAGTAACTGGGGCCTCAAAAGTGCTCACTTTACCGTAAATAGTCTATCAGTAATTTTTTCGATAGCTAATGTAGAAAAGTTGATAAATTGCGATCTCATAAAACATATTAAGCCAAAATATTAGTAAATATCTGTGATTTTACTGCTGCGCAAGATATTGTGTAAAAGTCATATGTTCGAAGGGAGAAGGTACAAAATATCCACACCCCTCCTCAATGCCTCAGCAAATTCTTAGAATGCTGGGTTTACCAACTCCTGTGCTGCACTCCTGCCTCAAGAAACAAATTTTTTCATACATCCCATCACAACCTCTTACAATCTCTCCCCCCCCCCCCCCCCCCAAAGACCTTTACAGAAAAGTAGATCTTTGGAATTCTACCTGTGACTGCAGATAATGGCCTGTGGATCATGTAAGCTCCCTATATGGTCTAGAACAAATGTATTTCCACGAGATTATATGAAATCTGGGGAAATTGACTTTCTCTGTAGCATTAGAAGCCAAAATTTTAGCGAATCCACATTTAAAAATAGTTTTATGTAACAAATATGTTAAATATATTATAATATTAGATATGTCGTATTGGGTGAAATATGTAATATAAAACTCAATTATATTAGCCCTCTTGATGTAAATCGTTAACGTTTGTATTTTTTACAAATCTACGTATCAATAGAAAAAAATGTTATTACATATGAATCATAGCTCTTGCAATTACACATGAATCCTAGCTTTACTTATCATACACAGGTATCGAATTAAGTAAGACGTATTCTTCAAGTTAGATTGATGCCTGCCGGCTACAGTGGAAAGACTGTCAGCAGAGATAGAAATATTTACCACGCCCGTTTGATTTATTAGCCTGGGAACAGTAAACGTACAACTGAAATAACTTCGCTTTTAAGGTGTGATCTTTAATACTTTGTCAGCTGACGTATTTTGATCATCGAGTGAATGCAAAATAGATGATTATACAGTAGCCAGTAAACTGAGATACACGCTGCTCAAGGTTCAAGCTACATTTATTTTTAAATTATTCACAACGAGCAGTAATTAGAACCGTAACAAATATAAGGATATGAAACATCGAAGTTTTGGTTCCAACATTTTCAAATTATCAGGAACGAACTTTGTGGTTCGTACTAAAAATCTCAAGTTTCGCCTGATTTGTATTATATATATATATATATACACACACACACGTGCGGTCTGTTGATATTTACGGTACGAATTAAAGTGCGTGTTTTATACCAGAGAAGGCAGTATCGATTATTACTTTCTGAATGAGTACAGTGAAGAGGTTTTGACTCCACATGACAGAGAGGGCTTAAACGCAAGTGAAAGTGAGAAAGCGTTGAAGATGGACAACGGAGGAATGCTTTGGGGGGGGGGGGTAAGTTCTTCGAAAAGACAGTCCCCGTCCCACGGCAACGACCGACACGTTTCCAAAATGCGAAAATCCGAATAAGCACGTCAGTTATCAGACCCAGTTCGCCGTGATGAAATACGTTCTGAGGATTAATTATATTTTCCTCCACTAGTAGTCCTGTAATTTCGCGAAAAGGAGTACAGAATGATGTGTTGAGTTAATCTATTTCAGAAAAAACTCGAGTGTTTTAATGTACTTTCCGAGGGAAAGAATGAGTTAAAAGATCCACTTTCTCCTCTGCGTGTGGGTATTTATCAAGATACTCTACCAGTAAATTTTTCTCTTTGGCTGTCCCAAAACACTTTGAGTAACTGTTTTATTTTCTCTTGGCACTGTCCCAAAACTGCTTCTTAATGACAGAATCACGCAAGCTCTGCAAGTAAAGGCATGCTAAATGAAAAGCAATATGGGTTCAAGAACGACAGTGGAGTGTATCTCGCCCTATACATTGTGAGGTCTGCAATTACCAACTGTGATGTTAAGTATGTCTTGGCAATATTTCTTGACACATCCGGGGCTTTTGATAATGCCTTGTGGCCGGAAGTAATGTGGCAATTGAAAAGGAAACAATACCCAGCTAATATCTATAGAGAATTAATCGATTAGTTTCGAGAAAGAGTCACCTTGTATTCTGCCAGGAATATAAAGGTGAAGAAAATACTCAGTAAGGGATGTACCCAGGGATCGGTCCTTGAACTGGTCCTATGAAATGTGCTATTTGACGGACTGCTGGAAATAACACTCCCCGAAGGCTGCAAGTTCATTGGATACGCAGATGACGGATTGGTCTTGGGCAGTGCATCCGCCAGAAGGAGAATAGAAGAGAAAACAGCAGTGATAATGGTGGTAATTGAAGACTAGGCGGCAAAGGTGAAGTTAAAGATCTCCACAAGTAAGACCACGACCATGATGTTGAAAGATAGCCTTGGTAGAAATCCAACAGTGAAGTTAAGTGGGCAGTTTCTCCAATATTTTCCGGAGTTTAAATACCTGGAAGTCATTCTGGATGATAAGATGAGCTTTCTTAAGCACAAAAAGCATATAACTAGAAAATCAGCGGCACTGTTCCACAAATTAAGATATATTGGTTGCACAGTGTGTGGCCTTGGTTTTCCTACACTTAGAAAAATTTATAATGCAGTTTTAGAGGGGATTATCACGCATGGAGAGGTGATGTGGCAAATTCGTGCTGACTTGGCATGGCATAGTAGAAAGATCATCAGTGCTTAGAGGGTGGCGCTGCTGACTGTTGTGAAGGTTTATCGTACTTTGTCCAATAAGGTGCTCCCTGTGATGGCGGGTGTCCTGTCTGTAGACCTTCTAGTACGATAGTACGAGAAAGTGGCTTGTTGGCTAAAAGAAGAAGGAGCAGAAGGCTTGATAACGAAGAGCAAAAGTTAGTCAGGCAGGACACCCTAAGGAAGTGGCAAGAAAGATGTGAATCAACAGAGAAGGCATGAATTACGTACGAACACATCCATAGTGTTAAAGAGCAGATGAAACATAAGTGGTTACCCATGAACCACTAGTGTGATCAGTTGTTCACTGGTAATGGAAACTTCAAGGCCAAGTCACACAACTTGGGATTGGTTGTGTCGCCCCTCAGTGAAGTCTGTGGAGTTGATGACACACTACAACATGTTTTGATGGACTGCCTGAAGATTGAGGACATAAGAGCTTGGTTACATGGGGTGACAGACCAGAGAGACCTACAAATGGACGTACAGCAAGTCATGATAGATGAAAACTTGCACAAGTTATGAAATAACGTTACCACAACAGTTGGAGGAAGACTTGAAGAGTATGGACCAGTGGCAGCTTGAGCACTCCGATAACCCATGAGGGAGTGTTCGGGTAAAGGCTTCATGTTAAAGTCAGAGCATTTCTGATTGGCGAGGACAGGTTTTCACCGAGAAAACTGGCTACGGCCGTGTGAGACATCAAGGAATGGCACAAGGCACAGAATATCAGAAGACCAAGAGGAGGAAGTGCCGCGCACTGCCTTACTCACCCGGGTACAGATGCAGTGCGGGAGGAGGAAGGGTGTGCCGGACTTTGGGCCGTGAAAACCTGTCCCAAAACTGCAGAGTAATTACTCTGAGCACCTTACCAGAGTAAACTAGTACAAGCACTATTCCAGCGAGGACCAAAGGGTAATATGAAAATGGCGGGAATATAAGTAAAATTAAAAAAAAAAAAGTGGACATTTTTGTTACAGACACACACGGGGAAAATTTCATATGACGAGTAATATAATTCATAACTTATCTTTATTTAAAAGTTAACTTGTATAATGTTTGCATTTGTGATGCTATGTTTATGATTAACGTATTGTATGTAAAGTTGTATATGTATCTTACTATTTTTTTAAGAAAAAATTTGAGCGGAAGTGATTAATATCTTTTGGAATTTACGTTAGTTGATTAATAAATTCATATTTGTTAACACAGCATGCTATTTAAATCATGCACGTTACAAAATAATGTTTACTCTTACTTTCATCGGTAGATGCTCTCTGTTGCTTTACTCTATTCTCGGAGTAACTTTTGGAACGCCGCCGTCCTGTATCTGTAGGTGTCCCCGCCCCTTTTTTTCTTTCAATTTTTTAAGGAGTTAACCGAATCTCATCAAACCCGGTACACATAATGTGGTACTTAATAAGGACACCTGACGTTTATACTTTTCGACAACGAGCACTTACGTTTAAAATGGTGTCAATTTTAAAATTTTGGGTGATGGTTTATATTTCGGGAACCATTCATCTGACTGAAAGCAAATATTGTTTATTTGCGTGTAAGTAGTTTATGTAGAGATTAGCACTACTGTTGGACCTCCTTTTTGAATAATAGCGCCACGTGTTTATTTAAGTTTTTATGTTGTATCATGAAAACTACTCAACTAACTTTTGCCAAATTTGACAAGTAAGTAAAATTATGGTAGTCCATGTAAACCCATGCAATTAAAAACTTATATGCATTTATTTTCAAAATGCCAGCCATACAAATATGTTAGGTTTAGGGCCTATTTGGTGTAACTACCAAACCGTTCAGCTAATCTAGACCAAATTTTGTATACTGGCAGTATCTATTACAGGCATCAAGTAGTGCCACATTAAATTCTGTAAAATAACATTATTTAAGTGCGGGAGGAGTTTTTCTAATGGCGTCGATATAAATAAGAAATATTAATATATTTTATATATAATATTCGAAGTAATTTTGTACGCTAACAGTATTCATTAGAAGCATTAATTACGCACAAGGATATCCTCTTTTGTTGGACTTTTTGCAAACTAGATCCATGTGAGAAAACTGAACGTATTGTAATATATCAGGAACAATTCAACTTATTTTCGTTACATTTATCACACCATTAATGCTACAGAAGGTCATGTGAAGTTATATAATGTAAATAGGTCAGGCATTTATTTTAAAAATGGTGGCCATATAGGTCTAAGTATTTCGATAAGTTCATTATATTTACTAAAAAAAAATATTTGTATTCAACTAAACGTTTTATGATAACAGCATCTATTAGAAGCATCGTATACAGAACCTCTCCTTTAAAGGCAATTTTGTAAGACAGTACCGATTAATAAACAAGGTTTTCATGCCGCATCTCCGGGACACATGTAGCGCTACGGCAGGACATTTTAACTGATAACGTTTGAAACTGATGCTCCGGATCAACCCCCCCCCCCCCCCTCTGATATAGTTGATTGCACGTTAGTTTATTATTACGATTGCTAGTAGCAACATACATTGACACATCGGTTGTCATTTGGTTAGTCAGGTTGGCTATATGTTGAGCTGGGAAACACTCATTAGCAAAAAGTGATTACCACGAAGGAATCGCGCGAGTACAATGAAGGTTGACACAGTATCGCCATGCTTGCGTTTTATCCGATTTTCTTGTTCGGATGTGTCACTCGGGGGGCATACATGTCCCTCCCTCATTCACAGCTGCAAGACACCGAACAAGGCCTTAGTAGCATTGTGAGAAGTGTGAGCCACAGAGTCAAGTTCAGTGATCACATAGCATGGAGAGGCCGTGCATTCGACAGGTGCCCAGCTGGTTGAGTTTGAGACAGGCAGCATCGTCGGTCTCCGAAAGGCAGGTTGGACGTTCTAGAACGTTGCTTGGCACTTTAACCATTCTACTTGCACCGCGAGTCATTGATGGACGTAGTGGAAACAGAAGTGTGTGTACACACACGCGCGCGCCGAGAATGCCCGGCGCACCGCCAACAGGGAAGGACGTTTCATCGTGCGACAATCCGTAAGCACTCCACGGGCGTCGTTGCACTCAATCCAGGGACACGTCACGGCAGCTGGAGATGCGCCTGTGTCCATATACAGGCAGCTATAGGCTAGTCACGATAAAACGAACACTTTTGAAAGCCCTGCTTAAGATCTACTTGTATGCACATTGTGTTTTCTTCCGCCTTATGTAAGATTAACACTGTCGTGGGCGTCATCACTTTATTCATGCGTCGGTCAAGTGAAACTGTGAAATTATTAGAAAAGTAAATATTTTGGAAATCTGCAAATTTTCACACTTCGATGCAAGCTATAAAAAAAAAAAACAGAAAACTAAAGAAATAATTTAAGTTAACATAAGTGGTTAACTAACACTTTTTATTCGACGTCAAGATACGGAACTAATTCCCCATACGTGGTTACCAACTTAACAATGTCAGTCAGGGCGCCGGTTAAAATATACGCAGTTAGGGGCAGTGACTTTTTTCTAAGGTTGATTTCGAAAGTGCTCACTTTATCGTGAACAGCCTTTAGCAGAGCGGGATGTATCGTCGCGGCGTCCCTCACGACGTCTATCATTGCGTCCTGAGCACCGCCGATCACGTGTGATCTTCTGCCGGGATCCCTCCAGCACACATGGCGTCTTGCAGACTGGCGACGAGCGGTGTCCAGCGACGAATCACGGTTCTGTCTGGAAGCAGACGATCGCCGCATTCGAATCTGGAGAAGTCCATGCCAGGGCAATGGCCCACGCTTCAGTGTAGAGCGGCACACAGGCCCAACGAGAGGGTTCATTGTGTACGGTGCCATCTACTACGATTCCCGCACGCAACTGGTGATTGAAGTAACAGTGACAGCAGGTATACGTCGAGAAATATCTGCGACAATGCGTGTTCCCCTTCCTGGTGCAATTTGACAACCCCATTTTTCTATATTTAAGTTGTTATGTGATTACTAAACACCTGTCAGGCGACTGTCACTAAACCTGGAAATATTTTAACCTATGGTAAGTTGAATTTTTTTATTATTAAACTGGTTGATAACAATTTGGCAATCATACTGCCGGTAATTGTTACATTTTTTTTCTACTGGGCTAGTGTTAAACAATCTACCGTTTCATGTCAAAAGATGATCTCTTTATGCCTCTTTATTGTATTTTATAAACTAAAGAGGTTATTTGACATTTGAGATTTTTTTTCTTTGAAATGTATAGGCTCTAATAGAGGGCAATAGTCTCTAGTACAAAAACTATAGAAATATATGCGAGTTTTGTCAATAAATCAAAAGCTTAATTAGTTTTTCAAAAAGTCCTAATACTAAATATCTATACACATATAAGTGAATGATATATTTTGAAATTTTATGAAATATGGATGTAATAAAAACCAAAATATTCTGCAAAAATAAAGTAAATATGCCAATAAAAAGTATATTAATAAAATTTTGAGGTATCATTACATTAAAATAAAGTAAGGTTATTTAACCAAAATATAGGTGCAATACTTGTGAATAAATATGTTAAGTTGGTTATATGTTGTGTTAATGTTGGGAACACAACGGTTGGTAATTGGTATTTAATGTTAACTATGGTCGACAACGTGTAACCAACATTATGACAACTATTATAATTATTACAGTCTTGATGAAATCGAACTATAATAAAACACTTTTTCTTTAAAAAAAAATGGTGTTTTTAAACACACAAGCCGTTTCTCATTAAAAATTTCTTTGTTGGTAATGTGTTTCTTTCTGGCTGGAAAAGATACTGTAGGAATTAATCTGTAAATTTTCGTTGGTTAATTACTGTAGAACCATCATACTGTCACCAATAGGAAAGAACATATATTTTTGCAATGTACTTCTTGTAAAATCCATCTAGATTTTTTTAAAAATAATTTGATGTAACTAACACCAAAGTACTGTATGAATTTGGAAGTAATTAATTGTGGAATTTAGTATAATATTTTAACAGTTGAAACTTGGTTGGCATGTTATTAATATGTAGGCCTGTGTTGGATTGTAGTAAAAATCGGAAGAAACATCAGTTTTCGGCGACTGACAAAATGTAAAAAAAAAATTATGAATTTTTAAAACTGGTTTTAATGCTAATTGCAGAAAATTGTTGATTTATTGGTAATTTGAAGAGGCGGAAAAATATGGCATTGAATTCGCAGTTTATTTTATACTACGGTAAGCAAAGTCAAAACCATTAAAATAAAATTGAAAGAAAAGTCACTATAAACAGAAAAAGGAAATGAAATGCAAATCAATAATTTTGAACGACATTGATCAAGCGATTTCAAAGATGTGGGTCGTACAATTTTTATGGTGGCCATTTTTTAGAACACCGTAAATGTTTGCTGTACTTCACAGCATATTATTAGAACTGAATTTGGTATTCGATGATTAAGTGGGATGAGTCGTGAGCTCTCTTCAAACGGGAGTAAGCCACCAATTGCTAAGGTGTTCGGTATATTAATATGCCAATATAGCTTCTCTTCGATAAGGTAGTTCCTAAGGCTACATGTGCCACCCGTAGATGTAAAAAAGTTGGCTTTCGCCTATCGGTGTTCGTGCTGCAGGTATTCCAGCAAGCAACACAAGGTATCTGCTTATGCGGCTTTGTCGGACAGATGGTACCTAGGAGCAACCACTGAAGTCCGAAGCCTGAATTCAAAAAGTGAAGTAATTCTAAAACTTTTTTAAATCACCGAGTTCCGCGTGAAATTAAAGTCCGATGGAAGACTCGGCTGTAACTTGTAAAGATTCATTCTGGTGATCAACAAACTAATTCTGAGACTCGTAGGCAAAGAGGTCAAACCTCCGCGTTCTGAATCAGATCTTGAGACAGGGGCGATACAGCATACTGTTCCAAGCAGCAACAGGCATGCTAGCCTGATTGCGGTAGCACAAACATATCACGAAGAAGTGGAGAGAAACCTTGAGCGCTTCTAAACAAACCCCGCCAGGCAGCCCGAGTGCGCCAGATGTTACGGCTGGAAACGCGGCGAACGAGACTTTTGTCGCGACACTGAACCAGCAAGACGTACAGAGATGGGGACGTGCCGTCCGCCGACATTCGTCAAGTCTTCTGCCTACGGCATCATGGAAAAGGCGAAGTCGGATCACAGTACACTTGCCAGAGTGGCCTTATATACAGGATGAGTCATCAGCTCTGTGAGAGGACGTTCCTTGCAAAATTTCAGTTAGAAAATGTCTGACAACGAACGCCAGTAAACCACTCCTAAGGGAAGTAAGCCCTTGTCAAGATAAAGTAGCAAATATGAACTTTATTTAATTACACAAACCATGTGATATTAAGGGATGAATTTCTGTAGGTTTGTCAAACAATTCAGTCACTGTAGCATGCAAATATCCATGTCGACCTACCGCACAACCTACATAGTAAAATGAGGGTTGCCACCTCAGTGGAAAAAGGGTCGTCGTACATCGTTACGTAAATTATGATCACGGCCTATGAATTACCACTGCAAGACTTGAAAACAAGTCATCTTGATAAGAAAACCTCCCACGAATGGTTTGCAAGAAAAACAGACCTCCAAGATATTAAATACCAAGTAATGCTTATGAAGCATTTAATATCTTGGAGGTCTGTTTCCTCGGAGGTTTTATTACCAAGAGGGCATTTTTTTACGTCTTGCAATGGTAATTGATAGGCCGTGATCATGATTTACGTAACGATGAATGGAGACCATTTTTTCACTATTTGAAGGGGTGGCAACCCCCATTTTACTATGTAGGGTATGCGGTATGTCGAGATGGGTACTTACATGTTACACTGACTAAATTTTTTTGGCATGCCTACATAATTCCATCCCTTAATAACATATGGTTTCAGTTTCATTAAATAAAGTTCATAATTGTAAACCCATCATCATAAGGGTTTCCTATCCTTAGGAGTGGTTTCCTGGCGTTCGTTGTCAGGCATTTTCTAATTGAAATTTTGCATGAAACGTACTCTCGCAGAGCTGATGACTCACCGTGTATAAACAAGTAATTTATTAACGAATCACATTAATATCTAACACAATGTAACCAAGTAAACTTAACGAGAGCTCCTCTGATTTAACAAGTAACTAACATTCTGTAATGAGTTGTACGACATATTGTAATGAGATGTAAGTTTATATTGAATTCAATATAGGGAAGATAGTGAATAAATTTGATATCGCCCTTGAGTACGCCTAACCCCAACAAGTACGTTTAATATAAAATATCATTAGGTACCATTTTAAAAACATAACTCGCATTTCTGAGACTGACAACAATGGTGAAGGCAACACTACGGTCTGACCAAGTCTCCTCTAGCACATCTTCTAAACAAAACTCACTATTGAGTTGATGGATAGTTTGCGAACAAAACCCGCGACTTAGAAACCAGCTTCCGTGTGTTTCTTTATTAAAGTTGATTGAATCTTGCAACCGTCTTTCAAACCCAATTATTTTCTTTATTATATATATATAATGTTAACTTTACGCTATTTTTGTGCTGGGACTCGAACGTCAATACAGACCTAGCTGGTAAAACCAGACCGATTGCAATCAAATTTTCTATAATTCACCCCACCATGTATTTCTTCCTTTCATGTGAAGACGGAAGTTATTTGCTTTTGTCAACAAAGTTTACTTATAATACAGAATAATGTTTAGTAAAATAAATGTATAATCTATATTTACATAAATGTGATATTGTGCGTATTTCATTTTGCAGGCCTTACTGAATGCTTAATAGAACCTAACGTCAATTGAACGTTATGTGCACTGTGAGTTATATTACACACATATATATAGCAAATTACGTATGCCGGGCACCTAGTAAACTGACATACACAACTTAAATTTATAAAAATACACAAAAATATTTATGTGTAACAACTTTCAAGCGAGTCAACAACTTTATTAAAGATATGAACTGTAGTCCAAGAAACAACAGTTAAATTCTCTGTGGTGAACATTTTATCAATAAATACAGTTTTATCGTATTCCAGAGGATTCGTATCTCAGTCTCCAGAACACCAAACCAAAACACACATTAGAAAGAATATCTTCCTCACTTGGTATTCCAGCGCCATCTTTGATTTTCACCCTCATTTTCTTCTCCCCTGGGTCGCGTGAACTAAAAACATTTATTGCAAGAGCCAAGCACGAGGGAGGAGAGGAGAGAAAAAAAGAGAAAAAAATTTGGTATTCGTACAACATTTCGCATCATAATGGTCTGGAGGCATGCCAGGCTGGATACCGGATCGAGACCCGCTTGGCCCATGGGGACCTCGGGTATAGTCCGTTCACGGTAAAGTGAGCACTTTTGAAGCCCTAGTTACATCTTTCTTCCAACCAATTTGTATCCTTCCATCACTTGTTAACGTAAACCCTGCCACGTGAGCAATAAACACAGTGTATACATTCACCATACCCAAAACTAAAAGTCCGAGGCCACAATGAAATGTATTTATTGATTATTATGCCTGATGAAACAGCTTAAAAAAGTGCTGACTTTACTGCGAACGGCCTATATCAGTGAGATCAACCCCGAGGTATCGAGTAGAAGCTAGCGGCTGGAAAGTGACATGTTTAGAAGGCTTCCTAGCAGTGATGCTGGTGATCTACACAGCAACATATTTACTGTTGAAGAGGTGGCAAGTTTTTGTATTTAACCGAAGAGACGTTATGAAATATTTCTACTGCAATAAATCCAAGTTCTGCTTACGATAATTTAAAAAACTCTCAACACACATTGTGGTTTTGATTCCATTATATATTCAGAAACATTCAAAAATTAAAATTAGTTTACCCCTGGATGTTGTAGAATCAATGATTCTTGGCCATGTTATTTTCAATACAGTCCATAGTTCCTAATGGATCTCTATGAGAATAGGGATCTAAAGTTACATATTTCAGACGAAGTTTTGGTTCCAATTTCTATCAATGCACCGCAGAATTGATTCATAAAATGTTTTGACCCTTTGACCTAGTGTATGTGGCCACGGCGATGCCTGAATAGTGCCTGGGAGGATTTGAGTTTTTCCAACCGTGTAGTTTTACAACGTCATTTCAGACCAATTGTACAGTACCTTACCCTAGTCTCTTCAAATTAATTTTCCAGTGTTATTAGGTGAATTAATTCATAAAACTCCAATTATTCTGACTGTAAATAATAATTATAATCATAAAAAAGAGCGTAATATTTTAGAGACAAGACCGATGCTTTCGTGAAGATAACTTGATGGCTATTTGGTAGAAAATTGACCTATTCTTCACATTATTATATTCGTAAAAAAGGTGTGAATTTGTTGAGCCTTTTATTTTCACATTTATTCAAATGTATGATAAACGAGGATGCTTGCCTCCTTGTAGCAAAGTAACCTTGCGAGTTTCTTACTAAGCATCGTTGAAGTAACGATAATCAAAGTGACGTTTGAATAAGTTGCACGTGCTACCTATTTATAGAATGTATGCGCATTACGCGGTTTCAACAGGTGTAACACCTTGTTAAAAAAAAAAGTCCCAAAAATAATGGGCACCTGTTTTACACTAACGGCACTACACTGTGTACACATTGCCACTCATGTCTTGGACGAAAATAACTATACAAAATTTTTGTTATGTGTAAGCGAGTTATTGAAAAATTGGCGAAAACAAACTAGATCACTAATCGTTTCCCCCATACTCGTCTTATTTCGTCTGGGAAATCTGAGTTCCCATTTCGTTCGCTGCAGCAGACGCCGTAAGAAAGTCTGTGGGTTTACACGAGAATGCTTTCATGTCCAGAGTTCGAGCTATGATTATTTGACTGCTATGCAGTCTTATTACTGTACGAAACTCTGAATCTGTCAGTATATTCTAGGCCAATTGATAAATTGAAGAAAGTGGTTTGGATACGAGTGTTTGTCACCAGTGGCTTACCCAGCCAGAGGGAAAAAGGGAAGTTTGGGACCTAGGTGTCTGGCGTTGGAGCTGTTCATGCTCTGTCATTCTGATAGGCCGATTCCCATCTTGTCAGCCATGTTGGCTGCCGGTGATATTGGCCATTTACCTTGACTCCGGTGATCTTTGACCTTCAAAAACCCAAATATTTATATAATATAAATAGTTATAAAAATATTTTTTAAATTATTTTAAAATTTAATTTAAAAAAAAACTGAAAATAATATTCTCCAGAAATTTTCGTTAAATTATATTATACGAGAGTAACGAATTAACACGTTTCTTTTCCAATATATACATAATCAATACTTTTTACTTTCCAAAAATATTTTTTTAACACATACGAAACATAAGTTGTCCTAAGTAGTATCAATAACACATTAATAATTTTATATACCACTGTGTTTTATAAGAGTAGTAAAATTTATAATTATCATGTAATTGAAATTATGTTAACTAGTGATTTTAACGGACCTAAACTTAAATTTGAATGCGGTATTTCATTCAAAAATTTAAAAAGTGTGGTGTCAATAGCATACACACTGAGAGCGTTTTAATATGTATGAATTTTCCTCGGAACCGTTAAATTGTTCCCCTGATAAAAAAATATTTAATGGAAATACTGTACGAGATTATATCCATTTTAATATATCAATTGTAATCAAACGTATATTTCACAACATTTTTTTAGATCTACGTAAAATCCTGACATTCCATATATAGCAAAATTAAATTTTCTCTATACAGACTCATTTACCTTTGACATAGAATGTCATTATAATTAACTAGCTGAGCGATCACCGTAATAATGCATAAAAGGTACACGCAGAGATATATACGCCCGTACATACCTACATTAAAAAAAACTTCGCGCGCTCTTTTTTTCACAATATTACATTGTCAGCAGAAACAGTTATTTCTTTAGTTCAAATTATTGAAGAGTTCACACGGTTATTTATTACATATCAAATGACATTTTTAGCGAAACCACTCGCAAACCTTTCAAAATTATATATATTTTTTAAGTTTAATTTCTTGTAAGAAAGTTTTTCGGAACTAACTGTTTGGCAATGCTTCATTTTGACCAGCATCAAAGTACAACATTTTGTAGCTTCCGTGTTCTGGCGAAAAGCATAAGGTTGACGAAAAGGCCTTATTATGTGCACTTTTCAATAACAAGTCTGCCATATTCAGGTCTGTACTCTAGAGAATTGTTGATATTTACCGAGCTAGGCGTCACTGGTGCTACCAACCAAGCCTGCTCCTACAGATGTTTAGTTGGAGAATCAATGTTACAGGAATTCCTTATCAATTCATCAGTTTCCAAACAAAAAATATTCCACGTGACATTTCTTAAGGAATAAAAGCGCGTTAAGAAATATTGCCATTGTTTTATGTTTAATGTTTTTTTTCTAAGCTGTAAGAGTACAATATGTATTTTATAAATTAAAAAATGAATTAATATCTATGTTTAATTTCTTAATATATCAGTCTCTATTCTCTGAGGAAAATATTCAGAATATTTTTTATTTAAAAAAAAATAATTAAAATGTAAGCAGCGACTTCTTAAACACTTTGAACTCTGTGGCTACGGTCTCCGTAGGTAATACTCGTACATACTTGTTAAACCGACCAAATTTCAAAATATACTTCCCGATTTTTCCACTCGAATATTTTAGAATATTCATACATTTTTTCCTTTTGTTAAAGCCGACCTCCCGTGGCGCAGTCGGTTGGTGCGCCACCGATCTGGGGTGCGGGAGGTTCGGGGCTCGAATCCCGGGCAAGGCATGGGTGTTAATTTAGTTAGGCTATAAGTAAGTCTGTAAACCGTCCCCTGCCAAACCTTCAAGCATAAAACCAGGGAACGTTAAGAAGACCTTTACAAGATTCGTCTTATTAAAGTGGCATATTCGTTAATACTTAACTCATTGTAACCAACGTCTAGTGATCAAGGGATCTATCTTGACAAATGAGGTCAGAGACGCAATTTTCCTAGTTTCCCCAATTTTAATTTATACCCATCTGACTGAAACATGTCAGAAAAATAAATTAGCTGTAAAAAAAAAAAGGTTTTAAACCAAGCTTTTGTTTATAAATGAACTAAATAGATCAAAATTATTATAGGAGTAGTTGAAGAATTTGAGAACTTTTAAGACGTGGTCGAACAGCCATAATAAACTTTACTACTAAATTAATACCTTCCGTAAGGATCTTAACTATTAGCGCCCAGTTTTTATATACTAAATATAAATTGATACAAAAATATTGATTTCTAGAAAAATGTATTACGGCTGTTCGACCACGCCTTACAAGTTATAAAAATTCTGTGCCTACTCCTATGATTATTTTTATATATTTCGTTCATTTATTAATAAAAACTTGGTTTCAAAAGTTTTGTTTTTGCAGTTGAATTATTTTTCAATTTTTAGTCTCCCCTATTTATTTTATAGCTAAACTATTTATACATTCACAAACTCGTTTGTCAGTGGTATTGCTTGAGATAAGGCGAGTTTCAGTGCACTATTTTCGCGGGAAGTTGAACCGGCATGCTGAATATTAATTATTCATCTTACACGTGTGTGTATGTCGATGTATTTGACATCTCGACATGAGTTCACGCAGATCGGAATTTTCAAATGACATTTCACATACACACGCGCGGTCGATCATGTGAATTCCTTCTTGTGTTTCCAAGTTTGTATGTTCTTCTGCCCACACAGCTATGTGTAAATGAGGACTTCCCCGGCACTGAAACTCTACACGCCACCAGTAATCCACGACTTGTCCACCAAATACATCGTGATTACTAGTGATTCGGTGGGCGCCGGACAGACACCTCACGACACCTACCGTATATACAAAAAACAAGCGAATTTAACTAAAAGCTTGTAAAATAATGGCAACTGTGCAAATAGAATTCACTGTCCATGCATACGGATTTCAAAAATAATTCCCACATCATATTCAGAGAAATGCAATGTAAAATTTTACCATATATGATCGGTTATGATGTATTTTAAATATTTTGAAATTTAATCAGTGAAAACATTGAAATTGAACTTGTTTAAATGAGCGAGTTTGGCATTTCACAGTAGTTTATAAAATAATCTACACGAAGTTACTAATATAACTAATGAGCCTATTTTCGTCTACAAAAGTGGAAATAATTTTTAATGAAGTTCTTAGGAGCTCAGATCGTAGGTAGGATTTGACGTATTTTTGAAAACAATATAATTAGAGATGAAACCAGAAACCTGTGGAACATTAGGTTACTGATAATATTACAAATACACACAGCCTTCTGTGTACACGGCCTTACCCAGCACTCGAACAGAGAAAACCTCGTACCATACTGTACCATGCAATCAACTGCGTTAGGGAGGTAGGTTCCGGTGCATCAACTGCGTTAGGGAGGTAGGTTCCGGTGCATCAACTGTGTTAGGGAGGTAGGTTCCGGTGCATCAACAGCGTTAGGGAGGTAGGTTCCGGTGCATCAACAGCGTTAGGGAGGTAGGTTCCGGTGCATCAACTGCGTTAGGGAGGTAGGTTCCGGTGCATCAACTGCGTTAGGGAGGTAGGTTCCGGTGCATCAACTGCGTTAGGGAGGTAGGTTCCGGTGCATCAACTTCGAATGTAATCAGTCTAAAGTTTTGAATGATGAAGTTTGCCAACCTAAAATATTTACAAAATGGCTGATAAATGAGGCTCTATGTATACAGATTTGTTGGTTATAATATATATTGCCAACATACAAAGTTAGGGCCTAAGTTGAAATATGTTCCGTAGTTTCGTAGATATTACAAACTAAGCTATAATACTTATATGGCCACGATTTTGAAAATAAGTATCTGACCCACTCAAAATTAATAACATTACATGGCCTGCTGTAGTGCTATTTGTTTGCCAAATTTGGTGGATTTTTTTTTTAATTTTTCGGAGATATGACACAAACATTTTAACTTGTTATATGATGATACATTGCAAGATATCTAACAAAAGTGAATTTGTGTTCATTCATTTGATGGTTGTAATATTTATTTCCAGTATAAAAATTTAAATTCGACTTAATAGCATAGTTTCGACGGTATAGCATATTACGTTAAATATATATTGTTGTCATTTTGAAAATAAGTGTGTGACATATTTAAAACACACCTGTTTATATCACCTGTCGCAGTTTCATAGGAATAGGTCAATCGTTTACCAAGATATGACATAGAAACTTCGTTATTTCATGTAGCGCTATCTTAGAACACTGCGGACAAAAGTGAATATGCGTTAGCATATATGAAGTTTGTAATAGATATTTCCAGCATACACAATTTGGTTAAAATTGGTCAAACGGTATGGAATATATAACAAACAAAGCTAAAATATTTATATGGTCGCCATTTCGAAAATAGACGCCTAATTAATTTAAAAAAAAAAAACATACATTTACACGGCATACCTTACTTTTATTTAACTGCCAAATTTGGTTAGAATTGGTGGAGTAGTTTTAGAGTTATAACATAGAAACTTTATTTATTAAAGTGCTGCTATCTTTCAAAATGGCTGACTAATGATAATATCCATATTTTATTTCAATACTTATACTATGTACTATCAACATACAAAATTTGTCGTAAATCGGCTGACTGATTCCTGATACATGACATATAGCCATAAATGAGATATATCCGCCATTTTTAAAGTAAACGCCCGGCGTGGTCGAAAACTATTAAAGTATAATGGCCTGCATTACTAAGTTGTATAATGTGCACCGAGTTTGGTGAAATTCGGTTTTGCACGTTGAAAAGTTGAGAGACGAGACACACACGTTCAGCCACGCAGATACACATTTCAGAAAGTGATCTCATAAGTCTTTCTTTTCTTCAGAAAGTAGGCTAAAACTCGGTCATGTGCAAATGCGTTGGAATTAATGGTTTCCGTGTAAAACATTGTGTGTTTTAATTGAATATCGAGAGTTAACATAAAACATTTCTGCATGAGTTGAAAATATTATTTCAACTCCTGGAATTCAACTCGTTGCATTAACACGTCACTTTCAATTATTCGTAAAGCAATTTTTTTTTATATTTGGAACTTAAATAGTAACCAATATGGATATGTATAACCACTATTGAAAATATTTAATGTCAATATTTTACTTTAGTTTTCATATATGTATACATTAAAGTAATTAAAAAATATATTTTCGAATAACGAATTATGTGATTTAAGGCTGCTCACGATAAAATGAACATTTTGGAAATAAATCTTAGAAAAAAGTCACTGCTCCTAACTGCAAATATTTTAACGGTCGCAATGAATGACTTTCGGTCAGTAAAGTTGGAGTGGAAAGAAGTTCCATATATTAACGCCGAACAAAAAGTGTTTGGTAACTATTTGTGATAACTTAAACTATTTCTCTAACTTCGCTTTTTTAATGCATCGGAGTATATTAATTAGAAGATTTGTACAATATTTACTTTTCTAATAGTTTCACTGTTTTACTTGACCGACGCATGAATAAAGCGATGAGGCCCTTGGCAATGTTGATTTTACATAAGGCGGAAGAACACACAACGATTATACAGTTGGATCTTAAGCAGGGCTAATAAAAGTGCTCATTTTACTGTGGACAGTCTATACTAACTACAAATGGTTGGGTTGTTAATTCTTGTATGCCTTTTTAACAAACTACGTCGCTTTTCAACGTCACGGTAGATAACACAAAATTAATTTTTCATTTTTGTTGTCATCTCGTGTGCCAACGCATAAATCAGAATGTAGTTAAGGAGAACACGAAGTTAGTATGGAATATTTTTTAATTAATAAAATATACGGTTTGACGGAAATACTTGTTATGCATCAGACGTTTCACTACCGGCCGCGTAATTATGGAGAGTAATTATGGCGGGGGACATTTATTTTCCGTATTTGAAATTCCTATCACACTTTGTGCGTTAATCATCCAGATGGAGACGTGTGGTTCACGATATGAAAATCGGCAAGCAGGGAAAATACTCTAAAAACCAAGGTAACGTCACTGATTACATAATATGGTAATATAAATTGCGTCACTTTTATTTAAAACTATTAATTTGTTGACTTTTACAATCTGAATGTTCTTGATAAATCTAGCGACTAACTGCAATCAGAACATTTTTAAAAAATAAAGAGTGCAATGAAAATTTTTTAATCACACACCTATAAGTTTGATTTCTAGGCGAGTATAATTTTTTGTTCATCAAGTGAATCATTGTAGGCATATAAATCTAGAGTTGCCGTGTTAAGTTGGCCATCGAGGGGTTACTTTCTGCTGCAGAAAGGCTTTAAAAAACATAAAATATTTAATATGTAATTTAAATATTTCCCATTGCTGCCTTCAAGACATGATCCTGAGAAGTCCATTAGCACACATAAATAATATTTTAATATGACCGCCTGGAAAATCTGTTGGTTTGCTTATAACATATTTTATGTTGTTACCTATTTGTAATTATTTTTCCCCGTACTCAAAAAAATGTGTATATTTACAAAGAATACTAATGCCCATTTCATAAAACAACAAGTCTTCAAGTTACAAGATACAAGCAGAATTTTCACAATAAAATGTAAAAAATATGTTTCATAAAAATGTTGCCCGACTTCTAAAATAAGACACATTGATAAAAAAAACTTACACGTCTGCAAGTTAGCTTAGTTTGTTTATGTTATTTTATGTACATATTCATTTGTTATTTTTAATTCATGTTGTACTCAGATTAATAAATGAACATGAAAATCTCAAAAATGCATTCCAAAACAGAAGGTAACATAAAGTGAGATAAAAAATATATTTAAAAACTTTCCAAATAGTTATGTATATATTATGTCAAACAAATATGGAAATAGCAGTAAATCCTCTGGTCTAAAAAATTTTGTATAAAACTTTTCGTTTTCAAGTAATGTGCGAAACGACTGTCAGAAATTGTAGTTGTGTGGAAACATCATAACCTCAATATTTTCTCTATAATACACATTACTCTGAGACAGTGAAAATTGCAGTGTTTACACACAAGGCGTTTTGATTCATTCCGAGATCTGAATATTACAGTGACAATGTTTTTAAATCACATTAAAACTGTATTTATATATTATTCTTAGGTATTGATAAAAGTATAATGATTTCACAACTGCGGGGAAAACATGACAAGTCAATTTTTTTTCGATTTCCGGATTTTTATGCCATTTTTTTGCTTCGATAAGGTGTTTTCGTCTGTAATAATAGTTAAGCAAAATGTATGGCAACATTATCATTACACCAGATAGAGGATCTAGTTTTGGTTTGGTTTTTGTTCAGTTTTTAAACTTAAAATCGCTCTTCTGTAAAATTAATAAAATGTAATTTATCAGGTATTTCCCCTAAGGTATTCAATTGACAAGTTCTTATAAGCTAAGGGTTTCTCTTGCATGTACTTATTTGCGGTGGACAAGCCTTGTCCACAACACTGGCTAGAACTGACAACCCGCTGCAATAAGGGCGAGACAACACGCTGAGCGACGTTTTGGAAACAGAGTATTTAGCTCCGGCGGGGATATGAAATGTGTCCTGACGTCAGCCAGCCGCCACGGGGTCAAGAAGGACCTCAGAAGGACGTACTGTGGATCGCCTCCTCCCAGACGAGATGCAAAGCAGCCTTCGGCATCGAGATTAAGGGGAACGAGTTCCAATGGTTTCAGAGACATTTAGCTAATTAATAATAATGTGGCTTCTGTATAATTGGTTACCAGATATTATAATTGACTCCCCCGCTTTAAATCAACTATTGTAGAGAAGTGTGTTAATAGTTATTTATTTGGGTTTTATATAAAGACCTTTGAATTAATCCAGTCTTTATCTTCAGCTACGCTAACCCAAACGTGTTCGCTTTAATAACTTAAAACACCTCAACTTATTAAAACGTAACGATTTGTAGAAACTACAGATAACTTGTAGACTCTTGCTTGTAGCTACGCGTGTTTACTTGTAGCTTTATAAGACCACTTTCTACAATTTACAGGCACATTCCGTAGCAAGAAACAGGAGCCAGTCAGAAATCTCGTGACACCCATGCTTATTCAAACGTGTGCGTGTTTAAGTGGTTTCAGGAATGACGTGTTTGGGGCAAGGCAGTATCTTCAGAAGGTTGTGGGTTCTATCCTGATAGACTTCACCGAGATTCGTTGTTCGCACGAGGTTTTCCAGCATCACTAAGGATAATATTGGTGATGTTTTTAACATATATGCCCCATTGTCAATTTTGTATAATGGGTTCCTGGCTAGCCATTCCGCATGAAGAAATAAATATTTAGATATTATTTATAAAAATGTAACGATTTAAAATAGTAAAAGTGAATAAAATAACAAGTTATAAAATAATTTTTGTGTCCAGATGTAATATTACTACTTAATTGCCTATAAAACATTTGTTTGAAAAATTTCAAATTCTCATACATGAAACTTGTACTTGAATTGCTGGAAAAATGAAAACAAATTTTTCTGTGCTTTGTGTTATTACGTTCACGGAATACTCCACGTGATCCAAACGGTTGGACCGTAGAACAACAGTAACTGTTAATAAGTTCAAAATAAAGTGCGATTACAACAATTAAACATTTATAAATTTGCAACAGTTTATAATCTTCATATTTATTTTATTTTTAAGTAAAACGATGTATGGAAGTTATAGTGTTCCCAGTACGATCTTGATCGTCACAATTACGTGCATACGCCCAGTGCTTGCTTACTTCCATAACGTCGTATCGTTAGTGTTGTGCTGTCTATTAACAATCTGTATCCCTAAACGGGTGAAAAGACCCTTATGTTATTTGGATGTAATAAGCAGAATGTAATAAATGAGTACAGTGGCTTATACACTATCTACAAATATTAACTGCACACCGGTGAGGATAAGTAATTCAGTACGTCAGTTGACTTGTGTTTCACGGCCTTCGGCGTAGGACCGCTGGTGTTTGTCCGTGGTAGCATGAACACAGAGGCCTATTGTAACATTCTGAATAATGAAATGCTCCCAACATTGTGGCGTTTTAACGGAATGGCCCGTGTTACTTCCAGGATGATTATGCCAGGTGCCATGTTTCAAGGGCTACTATGCAATCGTACGACAACAATGTTCGACAATTGGACTGGCCCACCCAGAGTCCCGACCTCAACCCTATAGAACATCTTTACGTCGAATTGGATCGCCGGGTGAGGGCTCGTCAGGAGCGGCCAAAATTAATTGCTCAACTCATGGAATGGTTGCAAGAGGAATGGCCTGCGAAACTCGTAGAGAGCATGCCAGACAGGGTGGCTGCTGTTATAGCCGCAAGAGGTGTCCCTATGATATTCTAACGGGATGACAACCACCGAGCAAACATTGTGGACAGGTGCCCAATTACTTCTTGGTAGATAGTGTATTTCTGGCATTTTTGTTGTGATGTATGATTTATGTGCACCTGGCTGTTATATTTTTGCTATTACTTTAATCAGCTCAATACAACAAAATTTAAAATTTCGCAAAAATTTAGTGTGTTAGAAAAATAAGTATTTACTATACAACATTATGGACTTAATTCATCCTGGCTTTCATTACATAAACCTCTTACATGTCGTATGTCCTAAACGCGTTTATCCTAATTTTAGAACAAACTAATTTAGGACAAAAAAATTTCAAAACAAATATATTTTAGAATAAACTTTTTGGGACAGACGATTTTCGATCAAACGATTTTGGAGAAAATTTATTTTATGACAAGCGACTTTAGTACAAACGAGTTTAGGACAAACGATTTTGAGCCAAACAAAATGTTCAACCTGAAGATAAGTGTTAGGGCAAATAACTTTAGGAAAAACGAGTATGAAACAAAAGTTCTTAAAGACAAAAGAATTCAAAGGAAAGAAACCTCGAAAATTGGCATTAGACAAACTATTTTAGGACAAACACCACGCCTCCCTCTTTAACACACACAATTACCTCAAGTAAAAAACCAACTGTTTTTGTACTGGAACGTTCCAGTAATCTAAACCACCCTTCGTTTAAACGAAAACTCCTCGAGATGCGAGCATTTGACGTGTTCTCGATACACCGAAGATCGATGAGAACCGTGGAAGTGATGAGGGGGGGAGGGAGGGGATCTTCGCTACGAGGCCGGGATCATTCCGTATTCAGGAGGCGGCGGCACCGCGGCTAGCAATTGATTTACCTTGACAGATGAAGGCGATGAAGTCGACGCCGGAACCGCTCGGGAATAGACGACGGCGAGAAAAAAAAAAAAAATTACTCGCGAGTGTCTCCTCTGTCGGAGATCGGTTGACGGCTGGCGTGGAGGGGGCAAACGATGATTGGACTCCTGTTTCGGCCGGCAAGTCCATCGGCGCAGGACGTCAGGAACTGGAGGACTCTGCAGGACATCTAGAAACCAGGCATCCCAATACTTCACGACTTGAAGGGACGTTAGCTCCCGGCTTGGGATGAGGTCTTGAAGGGTTGCCCTGGTTGACAGACATCTTAGCTGGTCGACGGCAATCGTGAAGCTGTCTGTGTAGGTCGTGGTCACTTCAAGGCACTCGTGAAAATACGCATTGTATGTGGAAATAAACCTCGGAGTTCTTATAAACCAAGTGGAAATGAAGGATATCAGGCTTTTGTAGCAAAAATATTTTAACTGATATTCGTCCGAGGTTCACTGGCAGCATGATTCAGAAACTAAGGAGTTATTCAGCTCGCAATACAAATTAGCTAAAGTAACCGTTTATTTTTAATTCCCCGCCTTAGGATGGCCATAATAATGGGAATGGTAAAATGAGGCAGATAAGGAAATAAACTAAATCTTTTGACACAAATAAATACAGCCCACGTAAATTTTCCTTACACACAATAAGATATCTTAAGCTGGCGTCATAACCGAATAGTCCACGCAAATAGGAGATGACAGTGGTTTCAATTCAAAGTCAACAAATTCCGTCGACTTCTATCTTTCTGCATTTGTTAAAAATGTTCTTAAATTTGTGGATACAAATAGAAATATGAAAATACTGCCTGCCAGTAACGTACGACCTAACTGAACTCTGTACTTAGTAAACACGGGATATTTCTACATTATGGAGAATGCATGAAGCATTCTTCGACGCCGAAACTCGAAAGCACGAAGCTGGTAGAATGGGAGTGGAAGAAAATATTCTCGTGCATTGCTCAAAAGCAAAGATAGTCGAGTACGTCCAGAAAGTATGCTGCTTGCTCTAATACGTTTCGGAGTACGAATAATATTTATGTTGAGCATTATTTTTATTGGCTACGCCATTTAATTCACCAATAATGATGGACAGAAAGGCTATAAAAAAATGATTACTTTTTTTCGGATAATAGTCTCCCCCACCGCCGAAAATGTGCTGATTAAATATTGACTCTATACATATTTCACATATAGACTTGTGTGTAAACAATGCTCCACCATGACGCTAACGTGAAAGGGTGCATACCAGGACCACGAAATGTGACGACAAAAAAAAAAAAAGAGACATCCCATCCGTATGGCAGTGACGGAGCGTTAGAATTTGTCTCGAGTGTTAGAACGATGGGACACTACAACACGTCTGACGTCTGTTTCCACGGTTCGAAGGCATCTGCCCCGCAAAGAACTGCGTGCATGCATTTCTTATGCGGAGGATTTTCTTGAGCCTGAACCAACGATGTCCCGGGTTACAGTGGGTTCATTAACACGCCCGCTGGCTTTCAGAGTGGCAACATATCGTGTTTTCCGACGAGTCCCGCTTCCACTTGAACTGCAAAGACGACTGCAAACAGCGCCACTTCCCATAATGAATTTTCCAGCATCATACAGCACCAACGAGGTGCTTGATGGTTTGAATAGCAACTGGATGATAAGTGATCTCGGCTGCTAGGGGTTGCGGGTGCTCTCAACAGCAACCCCTACGTCAAGACATTTGTGGAGGCTGAAGCCGTATTCTTTTTCTTAAGCACGTTCCTGGAACCATATTCGAACAAGACAACGCCCTAAATGTCCACACTGTGCCATTACTCTCACTTCATGCAAATTGTCACAACCAAGGAGAGAAATGTGGGTTTCCACAACACCCCTACTTCTTCAAAACGTCCCACTTGGCAAAATTTTATTTAGAATTTTGCAATGACATGATAGCAAGCCTGTCGTTCCAAATACTTAAATTTATTACTTAAATGTAACTGTTTTAGTTTGTTATAAATGACTCACTATTTTGAAAACTTTTAACTTAAACGTGCGTTATTTCCGCATTTAACAATATCAGATTTTTCTAGTTATATTTCAGTAATGCTGATAAATGCATATTTTTTGTCACAAGATATAATATGGCGGGGAGAAGAGCATTGGAAATATTTATGCCAACATACTCATATTAACACGATTCGCAAACAATTTACTCGCTGTAATATTATTTCCCGGAACTGTCAGGAGCCACCAACTTTGAGACAGGAGTAACCGTTATGACCAAATGCATGTGTTGTAGTAACATTATCTTTCTAGAAAAATTTTCGTATAACATTTCCCTGATTATTATTGAATATGAACGTTATTCCTACATGCATTCCCGTTAACAGGACTATCTCAAAGGCTTAAATTAAGATTAAATAGGAAGTTGGGAGTTTCTTGTCTCCTTGAAAAAGTGCTTTTTCAGTGTTAGTTTTCTACGCATGTCTTTAATTTGAACTCCCACATATTTATTTGGCAACAGAGTATTAAAAAATTATCGCAAGTTTGTGTTACTTGTATAGTCTTCTATGGTTGAATAGATCTGTGTCTGACGTACTCTAACGATCATGATTCAAATAACTTATAATACATTACAGGCTGTTCACTGTAAAGTAATTAACAGCAAAGAGCATGTAATTAAAACTTATTTCGTATCTTTATAAACAGGTACAGTTTCAACGATATTGATACATGCATTCCCGCTATCAGGCCGAAAGGATGCAATTTAACTGAAAGGAACTTTGAAACACAGCCTTAAAAATTGCCATGTAACTAATAAACACAATGTATATATTTTGTAACTATTACTCAAAAGTAACGTCTGAGCGTACACTTAAAAATAATTTTTCGTATCATTTTGTTCAAAGCGAGGACATTAAAAAAAGGGAATTAAAATTTAACAGCGAGTAACCGAGAGAGGTGGCTCAGTAGTAACTCACTGGGCTCGCATTCGGGAGGACCAGGGTTCGATTCCCGGCCCCTATAATAGGTCCTTAGTATGGCCATGGCTGAATCCTTTCCCAATTCTTCTTCCCTGTGCAACTTACACTAATGGCCTCGCAGTCGACGACTAGTTAAGCCCAATTACCAACCTACCTATCTTAACAGCGAGGAGCCCTATCTCACTGTGGATACAATCGGATCTACTTCAAGAGTCAAAACTCCCGGCAGAAAGCCGATAGCCAAGCGACTCGTATCCTACTGAAGTCAGATGGTTCCCGTAGACCTTCGTCTTTTTGTTTTTCTTTGTCCATGGCAAAGCAGCGAGATGGTAAACCCAGCTCGATCAACTACAGCAGGAGAGATAATCTGGCGCAACGAACCATCCGCAGTAAGCTATACGTGACTAACGACGGTGTTTATTTAAGGCCAGGCTTCACCATGCATCGGCGTATAGAGAATTAAACACTAAATCCCGAAAAGGATCTCACAGCGGTTTTTTTGAGATAGTATTTCCAACTGAATTTTTTTTTGTTATAGACTGAACGCATCTGTATTTGTAAACCGTTTAAATTTTTATTTTTAAATTCACTTATTTATTTTTTATCAAATGTAAGAATTTTATTTTTAAAAAATGAAAAAGTGCATTTAAAATTAGAAAATTAAAATTTTGCAGATTTACAAATCTAGATGCGTTCATTCTCTAATAAAAAAGTCTTTATTTGAAAATACTACCACAAAAAACGACTGAGAGATCTTTGCCCGAATTAAGCATTGGATTCCCTATACGCCGATGCATGGTGAAGCCTGCTGGCGCCCGGCCATGGTCGGCAGCGGAAGGAGGTCGCCAGGGCAGATGGTTATCGGCGCCCTGGCGTCACGAGTAATTGGAAACAAACTACGCCATCCACGCCGACCCCCGCCAACCCATACAAAGGCCCCCCAACCCTCCCGCTGGCGTCGCGCTACATCGCCCTGCGCGGCTCGACGCCGACTTCGGGGTGAGTTTTCTCGCCTCGGATGGACGCTTCTCCCAGGTAGCTGGCGTGGACGCCTGCGTGGCGGGAAAGGGCAGTGCGATGTGCGACAAGGTGGTCTCTCGGGCGCGACTTGCTCGTGGGAGCGACGGCGATTTCCAACCTCTGCTGTTCACGGGCTAGCGAGCGACAACGATCGACTTTCTCGTCCCGCTCGGCCGCTTTCCGATTCGCTCTCGGCGCGCGGGAGAGCGGGCGGTCAGCTGTGCAGTGTCCCGACTGCGTGGACATTGCACATACTAGCTTGTTCGCCGTACAGGGAGCACTTTAGAAATCAACTTCTGAATAAAAGCCACTGCTCATTAACTGCATGTATTGCTACCGTTCTCTGGCATGTGGGTTCCCAGTTCAGCTGGCGACGAAATTGGTAAACTAGGTCGCAGTTACACGGGGTGCAGAACTACTTCACTTAAACAAGTTCAGCTATTGAAGAGGTTACATTAACTTCGAACGAGTTCCGATCGCAGTTGTTTCTCGTTCAAAGTGAACGGTCTCCATTACTCGTTTCGAACGACTTTTCTTCTCTGCTGCGCTCCTATTGGCTGCTTCCAAGTAAACAAGCAGTGTAATAAGTATTGCTGAATTTGGTGGGAATTCCTGCACTTGAATTAAGTTAAGTTTAAGGTTGAATGTACTGATACCCATCCATTATGCCATTGAAGTAAATGTGTGGGTTTCATAAGAATTAAAAAGATCAATAGTGATAAATGTTGGAGGTTACTATGGTTGACGTCCCGACGGCGGCGGCGTCTCGCTGGCGTCTGGTCCCGCGACGAACATCGCGTCGCAATCCCTGGCGTCCTGATTCCCCGCTGAATGTGTTGTTAGGTCCACGTGAGCGTCAATTAATGGCTTGCTCACACCACAACACCACATGTGTGTGTGTGTCTTTCTTGTTACTAATAATATTTAGAACTCGCTGGCGAAGTACGTCGGTTTCTTCGCTGAAAAATATGTACAATAAAAGACAGCACGTCTCGCGAGATGCCCCGACCTTTCACGGTGACTCTCAAACAGCGAGTGTTAAAAAAAAATAACACAAAATCTTTAAGACCACGGCTCCTAGACGCGGGAAAACGACCTGGCAAAGTGTATGCTTCCGTTACAAACAACAGGGCTTAATCCTGTTAGTTTCCCGGCGCACTATTTATTACCCTACAAATAAATTTAAATTGTGTTTACAATAATACCATTCTAAATTATTTACGTGCTACACTAGAAAAAGCGTGAATGCTTCCTTAAATAGGTTTTTTCTCACAGTTATATGGGCCCTGCACTACAGGAGGGAGGAAATGTTGAATGAAAACAACGTGCATTTCGGCCATTATTTCCGAACAACCTCCTACCAAGAAACTATCCATCACGTTAAGAACGTTCCTCTTACCTTGGTAACGTTACATACAACCTCCATTATAGTACAAAATATGTTTCTAGCTGACCACATTTTCCGTGTTGTAATATAGGCCTATGTCACGAACAACTTATTCGTTCGCCGTTAAAAAGATCCACTCATATATAACATATGCCTATAGTTTAGAAACATTAACTTCTCTAAGTCAAATATAATTTCAAGGCCTCGCTTGCAATATTTTGTTGAATAATAGCGGAACAATTTTACGTCGTATTTACGGGTCTCTACTTATAGATTCAAAAATAATAGTTTTATTTTATTAAATTAACAATTACATTTTGATTATAATTACTTTTTAGTCTTTAGAGGCTTAGGACATATATTGGGGGGGGGGGAGAGGTTTGGGTGCTTCTTAATATTGGGAATTTGTGAGTCACGACACAGGGAATTAGTTGCATTTCATGACTAATGTCGTTGCTTTACAAATTATTGTTGACCAGGTGACAGAGGAAGAACCACATACCCATCAGCTGACGGTTAAGATGTACACTATCATTTTCGGCAGTTTCACATCATTGTCTTTGGCTTTATAACGAATGTCGAATAACAAAAAAGTGCTAATTACATCAACTAAACAATTAAATTTGTTATGGCCTTCCATGCCAGACAAAATTTGAGTACGACACGCTTTCCTTAAAGTTTCGTTATGCACAATTTAAACCAATGTAAGGCTTTAAAATCAAACTGGCATCGATGTCAACCTATCCACTAATCATTAACTGTATGCATTAATAGGAAAAATAAATTGGCATCTTAAATTACTTTTGCTCGACTCAATTTACAAGAACGTTATAAAATGAACTGTTAACATGCTGACGTACTATACATTTCAAAATTGTTATCAATTTATGACTCAACTACAGGAGAAAGAAAACTTTTACGAGTCTTTAAAAAAATTATATTCACGGAAATCATTTAGAGTAATGACACTTTACGATTATTGAAGCTTTTAGACCGAAATATGCATGCGTTTACATCCCAAATTTACGAGAGTCGAAACAAACCATAGTTGCTGGTCGTCAGCAATTTTTCGGCCGGCGAGAACTACAGCGCACCGAAACTGGACGGTATTTCGTGCCGATACACTCCTCCCCTGGTAACTACTTCGAGCTTCAAAAGTACTAAGTATAGATAAATTCGGACAGATGGAAAAAAAACCTCTACCACCGCTTCCCACACTTTTTACCCTGCCTTCCAGGGAGCTCACTTTCTTGGCCTTCTGGTGATCCTCTCTGTCCCCCTGCTAATCCGCGACTTAAGTACTTCGCAATGAGCGGCTCAGGAGCTTCTGTAAGCTCTACCAGCCTTCCTAACGATCCGCACCCCCCCCCCCCCCCTTCCCCCTTTTCATCTCCTAAAGATTGGCTCCGCCTCGCAACGCTCTTGGAGCTTTTAGCCTTCAGGGTGCAGTCCGGTCCCACACCCACGCCAGCACCCTCTAACAGCGCCTCCGCCCTCAACTCGTAATTACCTGGCCTGATAAGCGAGTAGAAAATTAAATCATTAATTATGTAAATTCATTGAAATGCAGAAGCTTTGTGCCTGATCTCTCGGGTACCCTCCAGGGATAAAGGGGCGGTGGTTCGAACCATCACGCCGCTAAGGGGTTGGGGAAGGGGGGGGGAGGGTGGAAAGGGAGGAACGAAAGAAAGGCCCGCGCTCACACAGGAAGTTACGAAATAATCAGCCGGTTCTCTGCAGAGCTGCCAGCGTGGAGCGCCTTGGAAATGAGATAGCGCCCATGCGTGCGCTCACAGATGGAATGTTATTCGTGAATGATGAATACCACCTGAAGTGGTGAACCGACCTAACCTGCAGATATTGGGGAACGACTTCGTAATCTGGGCGGAAATTTGGTGCATGCTTCTCAATTATAAAACAAGTCGCCATTAACTCAGCTGAATTTTTGCAACTCTCTTTATTACTCAATCCTAAACTACTTTAATTTAAAAATAGTTCACTTTCGTTTTATTATGTGTTCTGTAACGAGCATTTGACTGTGTATTGCACAACAATCAGTAAACTTCAGAAGTATCGTGTAAGTTATAAATCTCTCAAGCTGATTGAGCCATATTTATTAACAGGCAGCAGATTGTGAGTTGGACTGGCGTTAAGTCCAAGCCTGTTTATATAAGACACGGAGTTCCAAAGAGTAGTATTTTGATACGGCTGTTATTTATAATTATAAATAATGTCTACCATTACAGTGTTAGTGAAACAATTTTAATCTTTGCCGATGATACTTCCACTATATTTTATAGCTAAAGGAATTATACTCAATCCGGAAATGTTGTTAAATAAATGTTCATTGTAGCAAGCCGGTGGTTTTTTACAAACAGGTTAGCCATAAATGTTAGCACGACTCAAGAGAAAATAATTTTTAGTCTTTGTAAGGTCAATAATTAACGTTTATAGTTGTTAGTATCGATAGTGTACATTTTGGGAAACTGAGACAACGCATTTTAATTGTGAGCCGTACGGCTGCGGTTGAGAGTCACTTACTGATGATCGATTAGAACGAACTCGGCAGTCTTCGGCTCGACTCAGGAAGTGCATTCAAGCCATCGAATCGGGATTGTCGAATGTCTCCAAAGGAGATCAGCAGTTACGCCCACTAGCACTTCAAGCATATGTTATATAGGCATAGTATATGTCAAATAGAAAATCTGTATTTAATATTCCTCTTGATTTTTTCTTTAATATAAAAAGTTTAAACATTTTTTTAAAATTCGTTACGGTATTGTACATAGGTTATAGCCAAACCATGCAAAAATATCTGATTCAGTTCCCACATTTCTGGTCTCCTCTTTTACAGTCTAATTAATATACGATGTCAGAATTTGCAAATTATTCTCTGGCTCCATTTTTTGACGTAAGTATGATACACAGATTATTTAAATGTATGTATATGTGACCAATCAAAGACCATCATATGAGTAACGACTCTATGCACAAGTATGATAATTATGAAAAGCAACTACCAACATTTTTTACAGTATAGTTGTCTATGGTTTACGAACCAATAGGCCCTTGAAACTTGGAATGTACGAGAGGAGACTGGGTGATTGTCTTATATTTCGTGCTCTTATCGGATATGAATCCTCCACAATCTGCACCAAAACTCAGCAATCCTCCGCACTAATCCGCAACAATCATCAACAGTCCTCCGCACCAATCCTCCTAACCAATCGCACCAATCCTCCTAAATCCTCCTAGCCAATCCGCACCAATCCTGCTCACCAATATGCACAAATCATCAACAATCGCGCGCATTCCTCTGCAAAAATCTCCACCAATCCTCAGCAATCCTCCTCACCAATCATTCGATCCAGCCCAATACCTCGTTCGTTCCTACGGTCAATCCTTCGAATTGTATCCCCCTATACATATAGAAATTACATTCATTCACCATCTCTAAATTTGTACATTTCGACTGTATTAACGGTTTGTATGCAGTCCACTACCCATGCGATTTATACATAACGTCTTCATTAATAGCCTGTAAGAGGATTTTTACTTAATAGTTGAGGCGATGATGCAGGTTGTCTCCATGATCTGCAAGGTCAAGAGCAGGCCTTCGTAGTCGCAATTCATCTTCACTTTATAGCGAGAGTATGCTTCCAAAGCTAAGTTAACTTCCCAACATCTGAACAACTAATGTATTAGCATGTATCGCAGCTCTATACACTTTCTATCATCACTCGGAATATGCCGTAATATATTTTCTAAGACCAAGAGAATTTTTTTATTTTTTTAATATGATTTTGGGCATCGAATTCGGGTCCCCGCGTCATATCTGTCAGTAATAAATTGCTTAAAAATTTGCATGAGTTGTGCATGAATGCCAAACAGTGCATGAACTGCACTAATAAGTTTAGAAAACTTGGGCTTTTAATAAAATTGCAAAAATCATATTTCATCCCGACTGCAGTATAATTCTTCTAAACCCTAAATTTCGCCCTTTATTATAATTTCCTCCTATCACTGGGCAAAAACAGTAGATTTTTCTAACTCCTATATTAAGTTAATATTTTAATAGTTTCAGGTCTCGAACTCAGGTCCCTGCACCATACATCGCATTTTGAGATTACTTAAAACTCTGTATAAATTATGGATGAATAATAAACAGTGAGAAATTAATGTAATAACGAAGCTAACAACGTTTCCAAAACTCGGGTCACTAATCGAATTGCGTACCTCTTATCTTACCCAGATTATTACATCCGATACCTAAAACGTGAATTTCCCATTTACTATTCATTCCCATAGCAGTCTTCAAAACACTGAGCAAAATTACAAAATTTATTCTAACTCCGATAGAAAATTAATATTTTTAATAGTTTGGGTTACGAACTCGAGTCCCTACACCATGCATAACCGGTGGATACTGCCCACACATTTATATCGGGAGTAGAATAATTATGCCAATCCGGGCGCCAGGGTGTGGGGCGTCGGAGCTGTTCATGCTCTGTCATTCCGGCCCCCAGAGGCCATGTTCCCTAAAAAAAAATTCACTTTTCCCCTCAAAATTAACTAAATTTCACTAAAAAGTTTCCTTTTTTTTTTTTTTTTTTTTCCCCCTCTTCAAAATTCCCCTTTGTCCTTCAAAATTTCTTCCCCCCCCCCCCCCTTAGAATTTTCCGTTATTCCCAGCTGCAAAAACCAACCCCTGAAAGGCAATTTTCAGCCAATTGAGGTGATTTGAGGGGTTTGCTTCTAGACGACAGAGCAGTGACGGCCATATTGGTTTTATAGGCATAGGGTATGCCAAATCGATACGCAGGATCAAGGATCAGTCAGACCTAACCATAAGCCATCTTGGTTTCAGGTGACTTAGACCTTTATAACGTTTTGTATTGTTGCATGTCTTAAATTTTCAAAACAGAGCCTGGAATCAACGAATTTTATTGCACAAAACTAAATTCTTATTTTATCTAGCGCACATGGAGTAAAACACTACCTCATGTCTTTTGCCCTTGAATATATTCATGACCCCGAACAAACGTGGAGATTAATTTCGTATTTTTGTTTCATCGTTAATTCAAGTGGATCTCGCATCTTGCATTATTTATCGACAATCCTGCCTTATTTCCATCGCGAGTCCGTTATGATATTAGCTGCTATAGGCTGTTCACGGTAAAATTAGCACTTTTGAAAGTCCTGCTTAAGATCTGCTTGTATCCACGTTGTGTATTATTCCGCCTTATGTAGAATTAACATTGGCATGGTCCTCATCATTTTATTCAATCATCGGTCAAGGGACACTGTGAAATTATTAGAAAAATTAATATTTTCCAAATCTGCTCATTTTTTTGCTTCGATGTAGTACAACAAACATTATTCTAAAGAAATAATTTCAGTTATCACAAATTGTTACCTAACACTTTTTAGTCGACGTTAAGATTTTGAACTACTTTTTATCGATCGTTACCAACTTTATTGGACGGATGTCACTCAGTGAGTGCGTAAACGTATTTGCAGGCAGGGACTCCGACGTTTTTCTAAGTTTATTACAAAAATGCTAATGTTATCGTGAACAACCTTTACAACAGAAGTCACAGATTTAATCGTAACATTTTCAGTGAAGCCTGTGGAATAATATTTACACTTTGGCTAGGATATTAAAAGTACACTCTAAAAAATTTACCACATCATCGTACACGTGTATTGTGAAAACACTATTGGCAGAGATTTTTTCCATACATCCGTGGTAACACTTCTACATGTGTTCAGGGAAGAGTGAGTGAAGAGATCTGGGCGGCTGTTAACAGCGAGGTCTTGAGAGCCGATGAGGGTGGCTGAGATGAGTATGGAACAGTGCCGGTATGAAGGGGTGGGGGAAACGGGAGATCCCCGAGAAAACCCACCGACCTGTGGCGTCGCCCGGCACAATTCCCACATGCGGAAATCCGCGAGTGACCCGGCCGGCGATTGAACCCGTTTCGCTTTGGTGGGAGGCGATCAGGCTAACCGCTCAACCACCTCGAAACATTTCAGGAATATTTAGTAAATTCTCTAACTTTGTTAATTATTTGTCCTATGTTTGCAGGCTAACGTAAGGCATTTCGTCATCGTAGTTGAATAGGTCAAATCCTTTACTTAAATATTAGGAAGTTTAATGAAGAAAAAAAAAAAACTAAGTGTTTGAGATTATGGTGACTTGATGGCTCGTCAGTGATCAGTCAGACAAAATATAGGATGGGCCACAACAGCTGGGAAGTTCAATGAACTTCCTAGCTCATCCTGGCCGAAACATGTACTTCCACTCTGAGGACTACGAGAACCTCTTCACCTCCGGGGTTTTGGTATCCGTCCAGGAGTCTTCGCCCTCAGTTTTACCCAAACCTCCTGGAGGCGGCACGTTCCCGGGAACTTGCTCGCGGAGTTGTCCGAGGATAGGGGGCGGCGCAGCAAGGGGCGGACTCCCTCCCAAGTTTCCCCCAAGGCTCGCGCGAGAGACGGGAATTGTCGGGGGCCGCCAAATTGGCGCTAAGTCGCCCCGGCTCTGCTGGGATCTAAGGCTGGAAACTTGTCGAACATCATCTTCATCGGCCTCGCCGCCCCTTCCTCCTCAGACTATCCCTTCCCAACATTTCCTCTGGCATTTTCCCCCCTCTTCAGCTTCCCGGGTCGTATAGTATGTCTCTCACAGTCAGGGAACGACACCCGGCCATCCCACACCGTCTGGCTCCCTCGAACTTACACCGTCTTGTTTGATAACGTTTAAGACTTCCCGCCTGCCTGCAGCTATTTTCCCCGTTCGAGTCCTCGAAACATGTGAACTTTAAGGGTGTTGGATACCATAAAATGCTACCAAACATTGTTTAACTTGTAATCATTGTATGTGAAGACCTTTTCCTGGAATAAAAAATGTCACACTTTATATTTTTTTATAATTGTCAAATACAATTTTTGTTCTTTATTTTTGTTGTCATAATTACAAATAATAGCTTGCATAAATGAAAAAATACCCTAACTAATCTAATGGGCTACCGCTTGACATACACATATGTAATCACCAAATAAAATTTAATGCACTAAAAAACTTTTCAAATATTAAAAAAATATTATATTTCCCTTTTTTTTACACCGTGGGTACTGTAAGGATTTTCAATCACTCAGTATTGTAAAAATTAATAATAATAAATTTATTTTGATTATTTAATTAATTTAAATAGTGTACTCTAGCACAGGGTTTTTACGTCAGTTGCTCAGTCTGCTAATATTGCAAGATTAACAGGCATGGAAATTTGATAGAGGTGTGGATTCCATAAATTCATTTGTTTAAACTTTCAATTACGTATGAATGATGTACAACTTAAGAATTAACGACATAAGCTAAGGTGAATTTAAATAACATCTCACTGACGCCATTATCGTAGAACTAGCTGTTACCCGCGGCTCAACGTGCTTGCAAAGCTCAAACCTTAATTATAATGACCAAGTGCTCTATCTCTAGCGCCTACCAAAATGGTTGATATATTTTATATATTCCCTACGAAACCGTTCGTTTCTTCCGGGATGAAAAGTACCCCATGTGCTAATCCCGAATATAATCTACCCTTGTACCAAATTTCATTCAAATCTGTCGAGCCTCTACGGCGTGATTGAGTAACAAACAAGCATACACACTTTCGCATTTATAATATTATTGAGTTACAGAGAGAAGACGGAAGTACCATTCACAAATTGACAGTAAAAAAACCATGGCTAAGAGAATACTATTCCCAAGCAATATATGAACCAAAGAAAAAATGAACACGAAAGCAATATCTTGAAGCTTGGTCACCACTTACGAGCGGTGACCGCTAATGGTATTGAGCGCCTTACATTTGTAAAGGCATACAGCGGGAGATCATAGTAAAGTGCGTGGTATCACGTAAGTCACGTGACATACGCAAGAAAAATATTACGTAACATTTACAAAATAAATGATGAATTAGAAAAAAATTCTCTATTTAAAAAAAAAAACGTTAAAGTAATTATGCCGAAAATTATTTGACTAATTGAACTACTTAGTGTTCTGCCAATTATTCTATTTTGCTTTGTCAAACCATATTTAGAAGGGAAAAACTGAAACTGTAATTTTAAAATGACACGTCCCATATTTCTTTCACTGCAGCCCTCAAGAAACATATAAGACAATTTTTTTTATAGATTTATTGGAAACTTTCACACTTATTCGTAATGCTCATGAATATTATTAAAATCTGTTTAGATGTAGTTGTTTTCAAATGACATTAATTCGGTATGTGAATTGCATCACTGTGTCATATTTTTCACGCAGTGTAAAATAAATTTTTGTAGAGCATTTGTAATGTTATGTTGATACGTTGTTTAAAAACAGGGAAATGGCCCGTTATTATGGAAACTCGCCTCCGTACTTCGAAATCACGAGATTGCTTCGTGTTTCATGATTATTTCCCATTAATTAAAAACTTATGATTTTACAGTTATTCATTAATTTACAAAAGAACGTCGTGGAGAGTGAGAAAGTTGGAACACCAAAGTTAAATTTGAGCCTGTTCGACTGAAACTCCTATAGTATAATGGACTAATTTATAAATATTTGCGACTATGCTCAGGATTCAAATATTTGTTGGTCGTACGTTTTTCGTGGTAGATGGAAACTTCTCGCAACTGTAGCTAGAGGACAAACACATGAACCCTTTCTCGAATAAATATCCGACTGCAGAGAGCTAAACTAATCGCTATATCGAGTTATATTTTTTAACTTCATTTTATTCATAAATTTTTAACTCTCTTCCTTTTTATATATAAATATACATTTCGCTATATTTCTTTGATCGCATATAAAAATTCCATACCGTAAATCGTGGTTGCACCTTTTAGGTTGGTTTGATAAACGAGGAAAATATAATGCTACTGCCCTTTCTCTCTATTTTGTTTGAACAGGGAAATTCGTAGGCTAACTATTAGGTGGTTTTACTAACAATGATGGTGTCTAGCAACCCCTAAGTTATTCCTGATTTATTAATACCTGGGATCATATTATTTATGAGGTAATATGTTCATAATTTGCACCACCCTGCCAACTTTCTTAAATTTTGTTTTTATCTATTAATAACAATTTTCTCCAACATTAGCTGATGTAAACCATTTATTATGTGTAAACATACTAATACACAGGTGCTTTTGTGAGGGTTTACTCAATCAAACACATCGTTTAGTGTTCTACTCTAGAAACCTTTGTATGTTCTACTTGTTAATGTAAGCCTTTTTATTTTCTGTTTTTGTGGGGTGTCACAGAGATATAAGCGAATTCTGGGAGCCAGTACATCCCACAACTACTCAGATGAGCTATTGAGCAACCCCTTACTTGCTATTAGGAATGGGATGCCACAAAGGACAGCAGCTAATACATATTTGTTCCTCACAGAACCATCAATTATAGGTTGAGAAACAGCAAGTATGCTACTTCATCTAGGAGATTATCAGAAGAATATAATTTTCTTTTTTGAATTATAAATCTCAGTGAATATAGTTTCCCTGTCTATTTATTTCACCTCATTGGCTTGATTATATCGTATTTCAACCACACTGCGAGTATAGTGTTGTTTTATCACAAAATCTACCCGGAACAGAATGGATGTTCGCATTTTTGCAACGACACCCAGAGCTCGCTGTCAGGTTGGCATAAAACTTCAAGAGGAGCCATGCTGCCCTCACCCCTGACGATATGAGAGCTTACGTCGGCCACTCGAATGGCGTGTAGAGAGGAGTTAAACTTTGCAATGTCTGGAACTCTGATGGGTTCAACTTAACCGACAACCCTGGTAATAACAAAATTTTAATAAAAATAGGAGCTAAGTACTTGAGAAAGTCAGGCATGTTTGAAAGACAATCATGTCTGTGATGTTCTGTGGTAATGTGATTGGTGAAGTACTACCAACTTATGTGGTATACAAGTTCAGTTATTTGAGGACCACATGTTCTTAGAATCGTCCACTGGAAACCCGGTATAACCATACTCCAAGTGGCTGGTTTTTGATTCCCAGAAGTTTAATGACTTATTTGAACCACTGTTGCTATCGAGACTAAAGAAAAACGATAGGGAAAATACGATCATATGTGGCAACTTGTAACACATACCATTTCAATCCATGCTACGAAAACATCTCCTTCGTATATGTTTTCCTAAACAGCTCTTACCTCGCTTACGGGCACCTGGAGAAAGATTTCAGGATAATTAAATACAATGAAGCCAGGAAGTGAAATGCTGTTTTCACCAAAACAAGAGCTCCATCAACTCTACTACAACAACTTATGGAAGAATAATAGGTGACCGTAGATCGAAATCTTATTTCAGTATTCTGAAAAAAGTTGAATCAATCCTGTCAATGTACAAGAATTGCTTTCTAAAATCACTTCAGCTAAATAATGAAGTCAACGATAAGGTCAATGAAATTCGTGTTTAGAACGCCAGAAATATCAGATGACAAATTTTGCATAGGCTTAAAAAAGTCTTCAAGAGAGAAAATGTTAAGAGTCGAACCTGGAAGAAGCATGGGATCTCAGGAGTTGCAGTGCCCGCCTCACGACACTAAACAGTCCCAACCAACGGCTCACCACGTGATAAATGAAACACACGTGGCAGTTAAAAAAAAAAAAAAAAAAAAAAAAGGCAGAAAATGGTAACACAGTAGCGAATAAGGGTATGTTGATCCAACACATACCACATGTTCAATTGCTGTAAGCGCATTCCCGACAAGACAATATACACAGCCCTTGAGTCTCAACCACAGGATCAAGAAACTCACGTTCTCGAAGTCAAGAAATCAGTACGAGAAGTTTTGACGCTATCATTCCTCAGAAGATGGCCGGGGAACATGTGGCTACCCAGTAAGAAAAGGAAATATTCCCACGCAAAACACTGGAAGTAGATGGTGAAGACGATTGAAATTCACAAATATTGAAATCAGTTAAATCCTGGAAACGGCCTGCAGTACCACACATTTAAATCTGTGGTTGGGAAAAATGTAATCAACATCAACCCACCGAAATAAATTTCCAAAACGGCAGGGTATAGAATACAAGAACTGCAGAAGGCAAAGTGGTCGTGATTGATTTGGACTGACTGAGATATGTAATATCACATCTTTTTGTGATGATTTTGGTAATTTATTTATTGTTCGTCGGTGTCCTATAATATTTCAAAACAGGTGCAAGGTTTTATTTTATTTTGGTCATATTTTTTGAATTTCCCTAGGTAAATTAGTGTGGTTTTTTTTCGTTCTAACAATGGAGTTCCCTATGTTTTATTTTACACCAGTCGTCGTCCCACATTCAAATAACATATAAATACATCAGTGGTGAAAAGTGTCGTATTCACTGAGGTAACTTTGCTCCGAACAGTTTAAATATTTTTAGGTTGTCAGATGACGCATTTAATTCTAATGACGGTCTGGATATCTTCACTAAAGGCTAAAGAGCATAGGCAGTCGAACTACGTATTCCAAATTTTTCCAACTTTCGAAATGACATTCTAATTTGCAATACTGAGAAACATGAATATTAGTGCAGAATAACACAATTGTATGGTATTCTCTACATGTAAGGTACACAAAATCTTAGAAGCAGTTTTAACAAATTTCTGCACTAAGTTAAAGATGCGGTGTGTTCCGCCAAGTAGAGCAATAAGTGTATGCGACGACGTGTCCGCAGATGCATGTTTCTCCCGCTAAAGGCGCTGGCAGAGCGTTGCAATCTCTCTGATGTGATGAGCAGGAGAGTGACTGGAGCCGGTAGGAATCTCCGACGAAGCAGAGGGAGGACTGGGTCACGGCGCCACTTCAGCGCCGCGACATTCCAGTCACGTGCGTCGAGACCTCGGGACGAGGAGAAGGACCACGCCGGCCGGCATCTGAGCACCGCCTAGCTTCCCCGGTCACAGAGGTTGTCCAAGAAGAAGGTCGGGGAGTAGTGCGGATCCCGGGACCTCCACAAACTCCACTATTCGACACTTCTATCGTCCAGTTGCTGGAACTAAGGACGTCAAGAGGAAGCATTGTGATGAGGAGGATCCACCGATGAAAACGAGTGCTGTTCTACCGGCCGATTAACGCCCTTCAAGAGCCTACAATTATGTTATACAGTTTAGCACATTACATCCGTTTCCGTTGTGGTATGAAATAATAATCCGAAAAATTGCTGGAGTAAAAAAAAAATCACAAACGAAAGAAACTACCCATAGGAAATTGGATTTCCTTTCGTTTATTTTCCATACAAACTTCGAGATACAGCTCAATATACTTGTTCATGTTATAAGTATATCATGATGTATATTGACACGTAGCGACTGCTATGACAGAAAATAGCAGTGCCTTATAACCTGCAACGATAACTGAACCGATGCGGAGCTCAGAATTTCAGGGAAAAAAATAAAAATTAGTTAGTGCAACTTGCTTCATTTTTCGAAAGGATCGAAGAAACTAATAAGTTTTAGCCCTATGCTTCAAGTTTAGTTCAGAGTTCGTTTATCTGTACCCGTTCTGACTGAGATGGGGATAAATAAAATGCAAAGCGTATTGTTCTTGTAAAAATTAAAACAGATTTGTCCTAACCACCTAGATTAACGAACATACAAAAATGAAAACATAGAACCACCTTTAACCTTACTCAACTAAATGCCTGGACATATAAACGTACTTCATTATTGTGAGTTTAATAGAACCCAAATATAATAGATAGAAAATGAATCACGAGAGCTTCCGCGGGGGGGGGGGGGCAGTTACAACGTTACTAACAAACTTTGAACTCTTTTGGACCTTAAAACTATAAAGTAGGTGTTTGAAAATAAAACCGAGTAGCACCAATGTGTCTGGATGTGGCATTCCGTGCGTTATGCAACCAACTAAACGGACTGGTTAATTCAATTAAACTTATCTTAATTTTAAACTTACATGATGAAATACTTAAGTTCTGAATGTCCGCTGACCCCTCGCTACCTCAGTCTAGGTAACCTTACTTCTGCTACAGGTTGGGATGTTCAATGTTAAAAGTTGGAATAACCGAAAATTTTCGCCACTAGGTAAGCGCTAGTGTCAACAATGTATAATTTTTTCTCTACTTACTACGTCAAAACAGGATAATTGTAATAATAATAGATCAAATGTAAAATTACCTCGTAATTTATTAATATATTTCTCTTCTATAATTCACGTAGCTCAATATTTTAATTAAAAGTTACCTTTTGGATCACTGCGCACCTAGTGGCAGAAATTTTCCCTATTCCAAACTCTCCTGTAAGAAATCACGTTTTGTTCCTAACATGAGTAGAATAAACGTTACTCCGTGGAGCCGACAACGTGCTCAGGACGCAATTAGTCTATACTTAGCTATTCCTAGCTCTAGGCGAAGCCCTGACCTGAGCTTATCGTCCGCGTCCCGCGAATTCTCCCGCCATCCTTAGACAATTCGGACTAATGACTCAACTCTACTTAATTAAAACCTCACCGAGGGAGGCACTGAGAGAAAATCTAACAAAATACTTGTTTGTACGGGCTAAATATATATTTATTTGCCCTAACAAAATATATTGTTGAACAAACAAAATTTGAAAGAAACAAAATTACTTTTCTTCGTCTAACAAAATTTATATGTTTGAATAAACAAAATCTTTGTGTTGGGCCAAAAAAAAAAATTACTGTCAACTGAATATTTTGTTGAATCAACTGTATACACGTATTTATTTGGCCACTCACGTGACTGCCTTCGTTCGAAAATACATCTCTAGAGTTTGTTTGTATTTTTTGTGACAATTAGGATAGTAACCGTGTTTGTTAGTGTACATGTTGATGTTTAATAATCGTATAAACACATTAATAAAACAATTTAACAGAAAACTGAACAGCAAAGCTGTAAAACTTGAAATTATTATTTTTTCACACGTTGCCTAATATTTGCTATATATATATATATATACATATATATATATTATATATATATATATATATATTTAAAAACTTTCCGGCGCTGTCAGCTGTCGCATTAGCCAAGGTTACTAAGGCGTAGCGCTCGGCCGCAGTTGATCCAAGTTCGGAACTCGGTCTAACCGGTACATATTTTTATATCAGCCCAAGATGTTTAATGTGCGTGTAACATAACAAATCCTTAGTTGCACCAACAAAATCTTACAGTTTGGGACCACTAAACGAGACCACAAAATAATTTGGTTTCAGCAACAAAATATTTCATTGCACCTATACAAACAAATAATTCGGTTGTACCAAGCAAAGCTTGTTTTACTTTAAAATAAACTTTTTTCTCAGTGCAGAGCTGAGGTGAGGACTAGCCTAGGCGAATCACGCCCTCCTCGTAGGGGAAAAAAAGACCTTTACTCCGTCCCGCGCCAGTACAATGACATATGCCGACAACGATCACTCTGTTAGGTGTCAGTATACCGGCTATCCTACCTCAAAATACAGAGTAGCACCGTGCCCCGCCCACTGCTACGATTGCCAACCGTCGAAACAGAAATTTTCTAATTAAGAGCAGGCCCTCGTAACTCTAATAGATAAGATGAATCCTTGTCGAAGACACCCGAAGTCAAGGTTTTACGACCTTACAGTTTCGGTATTTAGAAAATTATTGTATTTTTAAAAAATGTGAAATATCTTTTAATGCAAACACATGCTTATATAATTGCTATGACCCATTACAAAATATGTTTCTAGAGATTATGTGAGGACGTGTCAATGTAACCTTGAGAATTATGTGGCGGCCTCTATACCAAAGTGACACCAAGGGGCGGCCTTAACCAGCCGTTTAGCCAGAAAACCTACTTTGAAGCGAACGGTGAGAGTGCAAATCAATATCCAACATATATAATCATATAATGGATAAAGGAGAGACACGAGGATATGTATTTTCATAATTAAACAAGTTTAGTTACATTTTATCAGCCTTGGCAATGACTCTTTCAACATAACCTCTCACAGTATCTCAAATTTCTTTTACGCAAAAAAAAAAATATATATATATATATAACTATTATATCCATAGAAAAAAACTACCAGATTGATCCCAAAGAAATTATGTTACAAAAGAAGGTTAGTATGTGATTTATTGCACCCAAGCAAACTCATCAACAAATGCATGATATTTTTAAAATACACAAAATCTTTTTAAGGATTTAAATCACCCAGAAATTTTTTCACACTAGTGGTGGAAAAGACACATCTGGATTATATCATCAGAATTATTATCATAGGCTTTTAACTATGGCGTAAGCCATCTTTCATATTAACAAGCAATAAAAATGGCAGCAATAGCACATTATAAAAAAATCCGCATTGAATATTACTGGTTATATTATGTGACTAGATTGCAGGCCATCTTTCATGTTAACAATACAACAAAAGTGGCAGAAATAGCACCTTATAAAAGTCGCATTAAATATTACTGGCTGTTTGACTAGAGAGGAATCCATCAATACGTAACAACATTCTAAATTAAAATTAAAATTTACAAGGAAAAAAAAAACCTATGGCCTGCCTGGAAGTGTTTTATCTTTCTCTGGCCATTCAAAGTAGTGCAAGACCATTCATGCAAATATCATAATTGAAAATGTTACTTTTAACTTTTTTATCTTTCCTTTTAAGCTCTGACAAGAACAACGAAATTCGTTATAAAAACAAATGATCAAAATTCATAATAAATATTTTTAAAGTTTCCTACAAGGACGAAAATGTTGTCCTTCCTAAAACGTTAACGGCATACCCATTTTATGATAATTTTAATTTGTTCATTTCTTAACTTCCAATACAGAAGGTCCGTCGGAGAACAGCCATTCTCCCTGACTGGCTGCTCCGCTGATCTTAAATACAGAAAAAAAATCAAAATGTTTAATTCATGCTCAGCCAATAGGAAAATGCCGAAACGTCCAGATGGTTACAGCAAAGGGCTGAAAGTTCTTCCAGACGCAGCGCTGCTGTTAGGCTTGTTCACTTCCGGAAATTTGAACACTCCAAACGAGCTCGGCAAAAATGCCATCCGCAGTGATGTCACCAACGCTGTTACGACGTCTGCAAATTCCCCCAAGACAGTTCCACGAGGCGCCGCTTGAGAGCGCTGGGTGCACCCCCCCCCCCTCCAGTTTCTTCAGCTCTCCTATCTAGTTGGCTGAGAAGCTATGATCATGTTGGACGTGGCGCTGAAGAAAAATCCCTTGGCGAGCAACAAAATGCACAAATTACAGTCCAATCGATAGATTTGTTTTATTGCTGCAAGATTTATAACGTGTTGCGTAACATGAAAACCACAGTTCGAAAACACGATGATATTTGAGGTACTTTTTTTTACAATTTTAAGTATCTTCACGTGCAGTTCATTACAATCGTGACGCAAGTTCAAAATAAACAGTTCACTCTCGGGTAGGAAAACGTACAGAAGGGGAAAAGTATCAAATTGAGACCGCCCGTCTCAATGATCGCTAATGATTGAATTTTCTGAGTACAAGGAAGACTAGAGACTGAACAAAACAACTGAAATGAGCAGCTAACATGAATTGAAAGACAACATTTCTGGGTGATTTCAGGAAGAAAATGGTGGTACTTTTGTTTTAAGGGAATTACAAATAAGTGAACGATGACCCGTGCAGAATTAGTTTCACAATAAATGAGAACGCCTAAAGTCAGTGTATTCAGGAGGGATAGAATGAGTTCTGAAAGTGAGTGTTGTACCTACTGGTTGGCGTATGGTGACTGTGGTACCAAGATGTCGGTTGGTGAACGACCTTGGGGGTGGGGTGCGATTGAGGGGGATGTTGGAGAACTGTGGATGAGCTTGGTATGGGACCAGCGCAACAGTAATTTGTAGTGTGACATTTTGGTGCTGGGAATTACTCCAGGTTACACAGTCAGAGACTGGAGAATGAGAAACGCTCACAGCAAAATGAGGATTCGAAGAGTTTCGCGAGTGGCACTTTTACTTTTGTTCTTCTTGATATTATTTCTCATCTGTGCGTTTCTCTTAATAAGGCCACTTAATTCTTATTCTGACAGTGTAATAGTACATTTTGGTTTTGATAAACTGTATGTAGAAGTATTTGTATTGATGCGGAAGTAATGAACTCTTTAATCGTGGAGAACATATACTTCTTTAGTGATGAACTTATATAAAGATATTATACGAAATTATTCAGGTTAATTATAAATTAGGTACGCACCTCATAAATTAAGAGGTTATCTCCCCAGCTTTGTGCATGAATAGATAGCTTAGCTTTACCTTTATGGCTGAGTCGCTGGTTATATAATTAACACAGGAAAAATTACGAAAACAAATTTTGTGCTCTGGAAAATATTTGTTTTACTAAAGATAATGATTAATACTCCAAATACTCGCATTCTTTAATTATAAGTATTAAACCCTAATGCAAGATTGGCTGTACAGATTAGTCCGAAATTAAACGTCCAAACTGAGGGAGATTGATTCCTTATGAAAAATAAATTCGAAAATATATAGGACACCACATTCCTGAAGAGAATATTAAAGGCGATGTGAGCATGTGAAAACGCATTTTAACTGAATGCCTTGAACTTTCTGCCGGCGGTAGGATGGCGGCCATTTACCCACTGTACTTCCCACACGCGCGCTATGGAGCGTGTGCTAGTGGAGGGCGTGTCGTAGATGTGATGACGTATAACTTCCTCGAGTCGAACAATGCGCACAGACCGAGGACGGCCAGCATTACGCGTGTGTCTCTGCAACATGGGAAGCGTAAGTCACTCTCGTACTGCGGACTTTGTAGACGTTGTACAAGGCATTCGGCAAAAGTACGTTTTCAAGACCCAATATTCATAGGCTCATATCTCCTTTAATATTCAATTTAGGTGCATGGTGTCCTGTACATTTTCGACTTTATTTTTCATAAGGAATCACCTCCCGCAGTTTGGGCGTTTAATTTCTGAAAATTCTGTATAGTACACACACATGTAGTAAAATGGTGCTCGAAGGTATAGCATAAAGTTTTTTTATTGCAAAAGAAGAATATCAATTAAATAACGTGTGATTTATACAATGTGTTTTCCGAGGAAACGGACATATGTTAAGAGGTGATAATATGGACCATTCTGAAGAGAAAGCATCAATAAACGTCTGCTATATTCACAATGGTGTCAGAGATACAGCTATATGAAACTGTCATGAATGGGAACGGTACAGGTCATAGCAAATGAACACACTGAAAAAAAAAAAAAAAAAAACAGTTTTGTCATGGCCAAAAGAAATTCGTTGGCGACCACAAAAGTTTTCTGTCATTATAGACATGACAAAAGATTTTGTGGTGCAAACAATTTTTTTTTTTCATTCCAGCAATGAGTGGAAACTACAAAATTATGTTTGTGGTCACCAATAAATTCAGTGTGTTTGTAAGCAATAAAGTGTTTGTTAGTCGCAGCGAAAATGTTACGATGATAAACAGCAATTGTGGTGAGTGAGGTCCACAAAGGTGTTCTGCGTTTTGCGGGGCTTTGTTGGTAGATATGGTCCAGCAACAAGTAAACGCTATATTCCAAGTCAGCATGAGGGGATTCGAACGTTGGACCTTTCAACTTCGAGCTCAGCGTGTTACCATTACTCTACCATTACTCTCCTGATAAGCGGCGTACACGGAAAAAACCTTCACACTTCACCTCGTGGAAAGTTAATTTTATGGATTAATTTACGTGTAACATTTATTTACTTGGAATAAAGAATGATACAATCCGTTCACAAGTGCATAAAAATATCCCCCATTAATAGGCCGTAACCTGAAAAGAACCTAACACAGACAAATATGGTGTCGTGGACTGACAGATGGTGGCCACTTAGAATATGCAAGAGCGCATGCGCAGAATATAGCGGATGTAGTTTTGCAGTCGCAGCAAAATGTTTTATTGCGAATGACATGAATGTTGTTGCTGCCAACTAAATATTTCGTTGCAACGAAGAATCTTTTTTCAATAAACAAATATGTTAGAGAGCACTAAATCGCTTTAGTACTAGTCAATCTACGTGTTATTGGCACCACAGTCTGTTTTAAAATTTTGGCTAGGAAAGTATCAACCAAACCGATTTTATAGCCACTAACAATTTTTTTTTTCACTGCAAATCGTTACGCGTTGGGTTTTATTATGTAACTTTCCTTTACAACACATGTTTCAAAATGCCACCGCCAACATCAGTGCATTTTGCAGCTCGTGTAGGCAGATGCTGTTTGGCAAATCGGAACTAGTGTCCACATTCTTCTCTGCGCACAAGTATTTAACACGCGATCAAGCAGTTACTCCCTTCTTTGAAAATCGTTCATGTAGACTTCGGTCTTAAACAATACCACAAACAATAATCTAGCGGAGTAATATTGGGTGACTATGGCGGCCCCGCGACAGCACGTGAGTGTCAGATAGCTGTATCCCTGACACCATTGCGAACAGATCTTATATTTATTGATGTTTTCCCTTCAAATGGTACATACTATCTCCTCTTTTTACGTATGTCCGTTTCCCCTGAAAAAACATGGTATAGCATCGTTTCTCCATGCTTGAATACAAACACATTTCAATTCCTCTGGTAACTAGCTGGGCATTAACTCGCCATTTAAGAAGCCAACGCGCGAAGTTTGGTCAGTTATTATGACAGACTGCATATATATGAAAAGTACGCAGAAGTATTTTTAACTGAGTAGCGTACACCGTTGTCTCATTTTCCGTATATCCTATAAACACTATAGCTAATTTTTCAACGGACTAAGTTTCAGAGACTCATGTGTATACTCACTTTGGTGTCATTTGTTCACTATCAATTGAAGTCAATACATAGATAGCTGTCATTTTTATTTAAATAACTAATTCGCAGTAATCCTAACTGGAGTATTTGGTTGTAACGCCAGCTTTGAGAGATATGGCTTTTGAGTTCAACCCCGGTTAAGACACTGATATTTCCGCAATATTATGCTTTAATTAAGTTTAGTCCATAAAGAAACCTCTTCCTACAACCTAGTCAAATTTAACTTCTGGCGTAACAAAATCTGGCTGGTAAACAACAGGTGACACGTTGGAAATGGCAGACATTTTTTGTCTAAATGTGTCATATTTAAGTTCGGCAATAGTTGGAAGCAAATTGATATCATGAATAAAATTGTTACATATCTTTTAATTACACTCTGTCACTGCACAAGATCTAAAAATGCATGTCCTAGTAGTTTTACTTCGCAAAATATTCAGGTCATCTTCAAATCAATGGCTGATGGCTGAATATTTCCTAAAAAAAAAACGCGTAGCCCTATTTAAATATTTTTGAGGTACTTGTTTTATATAGAAATATTTTTAATTGTGTGCATAAATGAGTTTGCAATAAGTGATGGAATGATCGAGTACTTACGTGATCAGAAAGATTTCAAAGAATAACGCAGAAATAAAGATGGTGTTTGTAAAATGTAATATTATTGATCTCGCACATACGCAGTGGTTACTTCTAATGTATCAGATTTTAAACTTCAGATATGTATATTTATTTAATAGCTGCGAGTTGTGGAATTTGAGTTCAGCAACACTATTTAATTTGTAAATATAGGCTTTATGGTCTCCATTGTTACTAGCGAGTCAAATCGACAAAAGACTTACATGCTATATTTAATAGATTTAACAGCTAAAATAGATATACATATGAATTGGCTTTCCAGGATTCGATACTTGATCATGTTTGGAATGTAAGAATACTTACCAAAAGAATATTTTCGAAAATATGTATCACATTTCTCCAATTAACTTTTTCTTGGTAATTTATTAGTAAAATTAAAAGAGAAAAAAAAAATATTTCTTTGCTTAGTGCAACCACAGTTTGAATTTGTTTATCACCCAGTATCATTACATCCCGTATGAGTAATTTTCATCTCCGAAAACACTTTTGCACTCAGTTTTTAATCGACCAATGCTTGAAATAGGCATGTTGTTTCTAGTCTGCACGGAACATAATTAGTAAATGCTGTCTATAATCAACACAGAGTAAAATTTGTTTTGTTCCACCACTAATAATTGAAATTAATCGAGTCCAGATAACAGTACCGAATGTGTTTTCACTCCGGAAATGGTTTCGTGGTTGTGTTCAATTACGTCTTTCGCACCGGAGTCATTAAATTGACACACATTACGTTTCACGAGTATTTTAATTATTAAAATGCAAACACGACACATTTACATTAGCATGAAAATTATAGATAGCAATTCGCTCCGAAGTTAAATTTTTTGCAGGTCTGAGAATTAGGAATGTGGAATTTTCTAGTTTATATTCTGTTTTGTTTCAACGGAATATTTAATCAGTGGCGTAGACAAAATGTAATTATACGCAAACACACACACACAACGTATGTGTATGTATGTAGTTATATGTATGTTTATGTATACGTATTTTGTTTCACTAAGCTACTCATTGAAATAATAGCAAAACATTGTGTACTGTTAAGTTAGTCCAAGTTCGTAACACGTCTATCATTTCTAGAAAACCCTTCTCATCTTACGGCTTTACGCACTTCCTCTAGAGAAATAAAAAATGAAGACTAAATTAATTTTCCTAGCTAACTGCAATATTGATTATAAATGTTTTCGTCTGATAACAGCACACAGTGATAACTTTTGTTTACGAGTTAGACTGTTATTGGGAAAATCACCTCTTCATTTCAAATTATTATGTTACTGCAACACCTTTACCTCTTTACGTTACGTATTCCATTCAAAAATATTTCCTAAAGTAGATTACTCCACACTTACGGATGCAAAAGTGAAATACTTTAGCCATTAACTTTATATTAAACTTACTGCATTAAATTTATCTCTTACATATCTTGTCCGTAGATTCGAAGTTTCTAGTGACAATGTATCAACTTATTCGTGTATTCAAAGTAAATATGAGCCTACATGTAAACATAATTACTTATCTTTTAAATTGTTTCCTATCAAAACACAAAATATCAACACAATGTTTCGGTGTTCGTTATTCTACATCATGTTACGTTAAACTTGCAAGACCAACTGACTAACCATTTACCACGAAACGTGCATCTGTTTCCAGATGAGTAAAATGTGTTCATTTTCCTTTGGCGTCATAATATTCAGGTTGATACGATTAGGTGAATCCTTCAGTTTCAAGTAGCAATGTCATCGTCCAGGAGATCAAATATTCGGAGCAGTTTTATTGATGGACGCTGAATTTTCGTCTAGAAATTCAACATAACAAAATTATGTTTTTGCTATCAACTTACAAGACATCAAGAGTTCGAACATGGGATACGAGATGGACGTGCCTGAATATTTTGTAAACTTTACGGCTAGTTTAGTATGTAGGTTGTACTAACTACCACCTTATTCGTAGGTAATCCAAATGGCATAAAAACTAGAGTGTTACTGAACAATCACACATATTTATAACTATTTTTATGTCATTTAATAGAACGCATAAAAGTATTAAAAATACCACACTTGTCGTATAAAGGAGAAACTTTAGTGACAACTATCAAATTATGAAACATCCTTTTTCTTTGAAAAACACATTTATCAGAAAACTCTTTCTACATTTCTCAGAAACTAAGGTTGATATAAATGAAATACAATCATGTTCGGAAACGTGCTTGTCAAGGACGCTGGACAGCGAAAATATAAGTGTTTTACGCCAATCACTGCGTAACATAAGGAATGTTATTACATGTAATTTCAAGAAAATAAATATAACTGTAGTTTCTGTTATATTTTTGAGTAGTCATTGTCACAATCACAAGTTTTATGCTTAAGATACGTACAAATAACAGAAACACACTTGCATAAATTATAATCATGCTGAAAAATTATCACATGTGCTCAAAAATATCGATTTAGTCGCAAAGTAAAAATATAGTTCATTAAAAACAAATTATTTGAATTAGGGGACTTTGTTGATGCCTCCCGATGTTATTGTAAAAACAAGAAAAATATTTTTTTAGCACTTCTTAAAACCAAGATATTCTTTTAGTTTCCATTTTTATAAAAAGAACTGCTTTAAATATTTTATTCCGGTGCTAGGAAGATAGAAGTAAAATTGTTGCTACAACGGCACTTCTATGAAGAAGTTAGCTATATCTATACATAGTATAAATTAAAGTCATCCTGCCGCGTGTTATGTGTATTCGGCTAAGGCTTCTCAACTACTTGATGGATTATTATGCGGTTTCCGCCATCGTTTAGAGAATTTCTTGAGAAAAGTTTAGGCATATATTACATTGATATTTAATGTAAGTATAGTATATAAATGTCGACGTTTTATAATAAAGTCGGAAATAACCGGTTTTCGGGCACAAAAAATTGCTTACTCTGATTGAACCATAAGAGATACACCAAATTAGTGTACTACAGAATTGTAGATCTTAAAGAGGTCTACAAAAATTCCACAACACCATATGTTTATCTTTTAAGGATGAACCACAGTAGCCACTTTTGTCTTTTAACGTTAAATTAAAAAGACTTTTTGATCAACACAGTATAAATCCTATGTTAGTCTAGTATCTAAACTTGCTGTAAACCTAAACAACGCCATATTTGTAATACCACCCAAGCGAGGCTGGGGCGGGTTGATAGTCTACTATAAATGCAGAAGCGCAATCACAAGTCATATCAAGTTAAACAGCTCTAGCCTCAAATAAAAAATGCTAATTTCTTGGCACTTATTAAAAAAAAAAAAAGGGAGTAATTCTGACCACTGTACGCCAATGGCAAAAACTACCGTCGCGCTTCGCAAGTAGAAATTTTCGAAATAGGATTTTTAATTTATCCCGTAAAAAGAATAGTTTTTACTGAGAGGCGCCTTCGAATTAGACAAATGTTTTCATAAAATACGAAAAGTTTTGCTTTTATTCTAATCCGCAACCGATTACTTGAGGTATTGAAATACTTATCCCTGTGAGGCGAGATGATATGCTTGAACCGACTGCGGAATAAGCGCGGCATGCATAGTGAACTAGTTTGCGAGGCCGGGGTACTTCACTCAGGAGGAAGAATTGAGCGAAATCGTAGTCTACTTTAAACATCTGCCGACAGTAGACATGCCAAAGACAATTCAACTAAGTTTTCGATGTAGTTGAGAACGCGTGTGTTCTAAAACTGGGTATAAAGATCAGAGTAAAAATAATTCACTATTATATTGCATTCACGAGATATCCACACTCCTAAGTAAAACTTTTGAGATATCTCCATATATGGCATGTTTTGTTGTTTCCTAAATAAATCATACATCACGAGAGTTTTCATACTTGTGTCAACAACGATGTATACTATCTTCTGGTCTCATGAGACGTCCAATTTTATTTTGTCTTTAAATAATGATATTTATTTCATACATGAATTGAACACGTAGAGAATGAGGTATAATTGTAACGGACTGAGAATACGTTCGCAAGTAAATTATTATTGAATTGAGTTTTCTCTTCACTCGTAAATATTTCTTATTGTCGTATTTAGGCTTCCAGAAACGTAAAGTTGCAACACATGTTATTGTTATGTACAAAAATGTTTACTTCTGATTGTCTTTCCAACACCCAGATACGAGTCATTGCATTCTTCTTGGAGTTTTTGACCGGACTTGTTTAAGTTTCATTTAAATGTAGCGGAATGTACAACCTTATCAGGCCTTGAAAAAGCAGCAAGTATATCCACGAACTGACGACACAAAATTTGTCAGTATTTTTTTTAATAGATTTAGTTGGCCTGGCGCACGAGGTTTTCCGCTTCTGTATGCCCGTGGAGCCAGTGTGCGGGCATTAAATTATCTACGCAAGCTACGAGAAGCCATTGTTGGTGCAAATTACATCTGAGTGTTGATAATGGCGCACGACGTCTGGACGTCCAGTCAAGATATGACATGGAAGCGCACAAAAAATAGGAGGTTATGTTCCCTCTGGTTCTGATTGGGGTTCACACCGAAACAAGCAGAATTTTTTTTCCACTTTGAACTGAGACTAGTGAGCGCTGAGTGTCATGGATCGCAGTTCACTGCATTACTGGCTGAGCAAGGTGATAAATAATTTCCTACGATGACCACATCAAATAATTTACAGAGAACACGCTTAATATAACAAATAAGAGGCTGGTATTAGAAGCTTGGTGTGAATAATGAAGGTAGCATCTCTGGAGGTTTATACGAAAACGCTAAATTTATAAAAACATTCTGTGTTGGTATAGGAAGATTAGTTACACAGACCTCATTTTGAGGAGGAGTGCTGTTGAGTTCTTTTTATTATCTAATAGTCTCGACTTGATAATGTTTCCAGGAAAGCTCGAAGGCCAATAATGTCTACACGATCTATGAGAAACTGAACTGTAGTACACGAAATAAAGCAGTGTCCCAGGATGTCTGTTATGAGGTTTGGTTCTTCAAGTGTCACGCAAATTAAGTAGGAGCACTGGATACAGTTGTGTTAGACTCGTGTGGCAGTGGTTCAAACTCCGAATGCTGGGGGAGATTTTGGAAGATCCTCCACCCACTAAATTGCAAGGGAATATTTTAACTAACGAACTATATGGAAAGTGTGTCACAAATCTGGCTGTAAATATAGGAGTGTTTGGCGACACTACTATACAGATGTTGAGAAATTTCTTACACATTTCGTGAGAAATACTGCACTGTAAAAATTTTTTCTGGTAAACTTCCGAAACTGTAATGGAAGTTATATATGGTAATAATACCAACACATCAAGCTGCATATATATGCGAACGTACAGCAGCGCTAGTATACAAAGTTGGGAACTTCTTTATGCACTTGACTGTTTCCTGAGCAAATGTAGGAACGCTACAATGAATGTATAGGGGAAAATATCAACATTCCTACTTTTTCACTAAGCATATGCACTGGTACGGTAAAGATCCGAATAATTTCTTAGAGTGTACATGAATACGAGAGGTCACAGTGGCAACTTAAGGGGGGGGGGGGCTCCAAAGGCCCGCAACTGCACCAGCCTTAGGTTTTTGTCTGAACTACCATTGTATTAAATGGAGGAACCTGCGTTGAGTAAATGTATCCCAGTCCTTTTCTGTCGGGCCACTAACGTTGAGTATACTGAGGTCAGGTGGTCCCGTTTGGAGGGTGCTTCTAACATACGAGATGCGGCACCTCGCTCGACAGATAGTGTAATGTGTTTTCTCGTTCCAAGAGAGTCAAATAAATTCATCGCTCGTTTGTGTCATGACCATGTTTGGCTCTCATGGAGAAAAAAACCTTGTGTCTAGCAAAGGAACTATTGCTGCATTAAAGCGGAGAAGTTTTGCAATTACTCCAACGAATATATATTATTCTTTATGTACAGCAGTTCTAGTGAATTCTTTGAAAGACACGACTTTCTAAAGTACTAGTCATTGTGGAGTTCGCGAACAGAACAGTTCAGTATAAAGAAGTATAGCGACATGGCAGTTCCTTTAATGTGGGCGTAGACTCCGAAACAGGCCTTGTGTCTGATTCGTTACTGCGTGTAGTGAAATGATTCCGTATTGGCACACGTACCAGGCGCTGATTGGTTAACAGCTTTCTCAGATGTCGCTGGCCAGTAGCGCCATTTTGCTGGTATAAGAGTGACTGTTTTATTTCTGTATACTCCACTGTTCGCAGTTGCCAAGATGTCTAGGAACGATTGATCCTTATTCACATCCAGAGAACGTCAATGACTTCCCTACAGTTAAAAAATGCACTGCTGTTCAATTAGTAATTTGCAATCTTTGAATTGATTAGGATGTAAGGAATCTTCCCACTAGTTTTGAATTTCGTTTCATTGAACTTGTAGCAACTTGCACAGTTTCAATTGATAGATTATTAAGTAACGTCAAGGACCGCTCAGTCGTTGTATTTACAAATTGTTCTGACAAACGTTTTACAGTTGTTTCAAAGTAAATTATTTGTGCCAGATTTCAGACTCCTAATACATGAATTACTCAGGACGTTTTCCCGTAGAATACATTGGAAATGTATGGAGTTATCTTTCATTTTGCGAGTAATAATTCGTTCACCAATGTAGTAAATGTGTTTCATACTGGACGGTGATTATCGTTAATGGACTAGAATATAAAATGGCGCCAACTCTGTATTATTCACACCTTCTAATTAATGCCAACCGCCATAATTGCTGGCTTCTCTATACTCTCTGCATTTAAGCCGCTTTCTGTAGGTGTGTACGGCTTTAAATATTTACCATGTAGTTCCTTTATACCATAATTCAGCGTAACACTCGCGAGTCCCTAAATTCCAGACCGTAGTTCACACAATGATATTTGCAAATTCGCGAAACATGTGAAGGACACTGGCGTTTGCACTGACATTAATATTGCGTGTATGTGACGTGTATCGATCACATCATTAAAATTAATATCTGCAACCATTTTACCATGAATGACATTCTATACGTGATTAATTAAAATTATATGCATATTGCTTCTTTGATTTTTATAGCTCTTGTGTATGTCATATGTGGGACAATTTCCGGGAAATTATACCACACATGACCTAACTTGCAGTATATTTCCACTTTATAATCTATAAAACAGCAATGTAGTAGAACTGATCCTACAATAGTGATAGCTTCTTAAAACTTTTGTGAACTTGTGAAACGCAACAAAGCACTATACGCGTATTATATAACGCCTTTGAAACGTTGATACACCTTATAAGGGCGAACTAGTTGACACTAAGTAACTTGACTAATCATGTTTTAAGTGGTTTCGGCAATAAAAGGTCCTAAGAGGTTAATAGATTCATTTTGCGTGCAAATGACAACTTTTTGAATAGGCTGTTCGTCGTATTTTAACCTCCAGTACACCGTACAAAAATATGAAGAAAAAAAATGCTGTTAGTTAAATGTTCTGGTGACAAGTGAATACGACGTTAATGATTTCAGCCAGTTTGCCTAATGCTATTGAACTAAAATGTGTTCACGTTCAGTGAAGCTAGCGGCTGTTTCAACGGAAACACACAGTGGCTGTATCTGAGTAAAAAAAAATTACCTTCCAACGAACGAGACGTAACGTAGTTATCAGTTGCACGATCTATCAAGCGTTGGTCGCTATTTCCCATGGTGTTACCGTTGGAAGCATACTCGAAACTCTATTCGGCGTGAGAAATGAAAACCTAAAATTTCTTAACATTTTTTTTTACCAAATAAAGGTTATCACCACGTCACTGTGAATATTTTAAAATGTTTCAAAACTCCCCAGCAACTGAGTTTTTTTTCCCCCAAATTATCGGGATAAACCAAAGTGGGATGGGAGCTAATGTCACCTGCAAAGTGTTTCCACACAAGTGAAACTACTGTGAGACACAGGGTTCTCATTTCAACCTTTTGTTATACCATTGTGTATAATCGAATGTTACGACTTAGTTTTAAGAATAGTTTGACGCACAGAAGCATACTATTAACTCGGAGTTTATCCTTTCAGCAAATTTTTGTCGTTTTGTCGCTTGTTAATATCGATATTGTCATGTGACTAAAAACACAAGTGTTTCCATTTCGCCACTCACAAAAATTAATACTGAAGACCATAATTGAACATGTTAATTGGTTATTGTGCCTGTTGGGTGGCAATTAAAAAATTGCTCACTTTACAATGAAAAGCCTATAAAGTATAAGTAGATAACCTTATTATCGAATTAATTATTTCAGGTGTATAACTTCCAAGGATGATAGAACTAAAGACAAATATGACCACCACGTCAGGCTAAAAGCACGAATATAGGAGTAACTCCTATTCTAAATAAATTGATATACATAATGACTGACTCTTATTCACCAACGAAATATCATAAGCTACGAACGCAATGAGAAAGCGACGGGAGACGACCGAATCCACTTCGATATAGAATACTAATGGCATCTGTGAGAGGCTGGCAGACGTCCGAGACGCTTGCTCGTCTATGGTGTTATTTTAAACTACTTCTAGCATAAAGTAATCAGTTCTAAGTTTTCCGTTACCAAACAATGGTTACATTTTACAACTCATAATCGAGCTTCTAGCCTTAGTTTACTACTTTATAGCTGCCCTGCTGAGCAATATTAATAAATAACTCTTCCTCATTTGAAGGTGGGCATTTTGGGAATAATTTTTCGAAAACGAACTTAAATTTACCGATACTTCGGTTAAAAAAAATAGCTTAATATTTATTCCAAATACACTTTACTAAACATTTTAAAATTGCGAAGAATACCTGCATGTGATATATCTCATTCGAGAAAAACCGTTTTCTTTTAGAAATAAAGATAGTTTCCTATGTCGCCACCGACACTTGGCAACCCCAGCGCAGGAATTTTTTCCTCGGCCGGTTAACAGGATACAAGATACACGGTGATAACAAGAGCGAATTGCCGCTGCCTCTCTTCTCCTCCTCTTCAACCCCTCTCCTTCCCCTCCAGACTTACCACTTCCAAGTCGCCGCCATCTTGCTCTCATCCTCGCCTATTTTCATATCTCGCTGTGCATGTCTTCCTGAGCCGTATCTACGGCACGCCATCGCCCAGCAGTTCCTGCCAGTACCTCCTTGGAATGACGGGCTGGGGTTGATAGTGCCGGCATTTGTGCGACCTGCAGATTAAAGATGAGGTAGAGAGATCTCGCTGGCTGCGCACGACGAATCCCCGTGTTCCAACATTAAACTGCTTTCCTGACAATGCGGTTATCATGGACGGGTTTCAGGTTAGGGTAACGTTCAGTGAACAAGTGCTTTTACATGTATGTATACTTCTTCCAAACGATTTAAAAAGCAGTTTGATTAAATTCAATATGGTAAAAGTATTTTACTAAATAGGGCTTGTCATTTATACATTAAGATGTGAACAAACACGTTCATCTCATTGGTGACCGTGTGACTTCGACGGCTGTGTTCCTTTGGAGTAGGTCAATGTTGGGTACATGCGCAGAAGATGAAACCTCGTCTTAAGTCTGTGGTGTGACCCCAATCACCAAGGGCGTGGAGCATGTTCTTCCCTTGGAGTAATATCACGCAGAGTAATGAGTTGTTGACTTCATCGTGCAGCGAAAAATAAAATTACTTTTAGGAATTAGATTTACGTACCCGTAAACCCATCTAGACCGTTCATTTAGAGACAGAAATAATGTTGGTACTATCTAAATAATGTTGGTACTATCTAAATAGTGTTAACGTTGTTAGTAATATAACTCTCTCTAGAGTTTCTGTCTACGATATTTATTTCGAAATATGCACACAGTCTCTATTATATGACAGCTCCAACAATATTTATTTGGACTATAAATAACACTATAATAAACTAATAGAAGATTCTGTTGCTGGTACATAAGTTCGAAGGATACTACCTTGAAATTAAATGACAAAACTGTTTTGCTGTCTGGTAATTTTTTTTTTCAGTGTGACTTAAGCAGCCCCGTAAGTTCTGCTGTGCTATGTCCTTCTGTTAAGGACGTACAAGGAGCTAAAATTATTTTCTACTTTTTTAGCATATTACATGTTATTTCTTTGTGATATGTTAGGCTACAGCTAAAAATATTCATTCATGTTATCAGAATTTTCTGAATAATATTTCCTCGAAATTTTACTACCTGGTTCCCCCGTATTTCAATTTTAACTTTTAAGATAAAATTTTAAGTACAAATAGTGGATTTTAAAGTCCAAATTTTTTTAAGTTATTAAACCCCACCGCAGGTGAATGAAGTTTTGAATTTTCAACCAACTGAAACACGCCACCCTTGAGACATCAATAAGCACGTTATATGAAAGCAGACATTGTGTTGAAAGAAAAATTTTGAAATTTTTGCGAATCAAATTTGATGAAAAAATTTTCACATTCAAGTTAAGAGATTTTGTGAATGGTATGCTTCAGGCTCTTTGGTATTTTTATGAAGTTATTAGTGGTATAAATTACCGAACCCACTAAATATCCTCAGAATGTAGAAAAACTTCTGGCTGCTTGACATCCTCAAAAGCGCACGGGACATTCACACAAATTAATTTAATCATACAGTATTTCGGAGCTCACTACAAAAAATCCGAGACAAAACAATCATAAGAGCAATAGTTTTTGCCAAACGTATAAGCAATTATTTTGCTGTTGTCGTGTTCCTTGAATTATTCTTGAGTGGAGACGAGTAATTAAATAAGAAATATGGTTTTTGACCTTTGACATTGCGGAGCTACATCATCACAGAAAATCCAGTCCAGACGATGGCATATCACAGAAAACAAGCCAAAATTAGTCATAATCAACCTACTATATTATAAGTACTGAAATAAAATCCCAAACGGAAACTAATTAAATTTTAACAAAAGAAAAATCCCCCACTAAAGATTGACCGAACGAACGAACAAAGAAGTCAGAAGAAAATAGAGTAACGCCAAGACATTAGCACAACACAGACCATCGCTGAGGCGAAGACAATTGTATGCACAATACAATACGACGAAGATAACAGATAGATAGATAGATACGCAGTTGGTTTTCTTACGCCAAATGCTTGCAACGTTTCTGAAATTGGTATATTCCTACTGCCCCACACCCTCTCCATTCTTTTCACTATTACACATCAGGCAGACTGAAAAAGTTAACTGAAAGAATATACATAAATTTCTGTCGATATATTTGGACACCGTTAATACGTACTTTCCACTGCAGCACAAGTCATTATGCTAAAGAAGCGTGTAGAAGTAACTACATGAACACGTCCAGACGACCTAGTAGGATTCTTAAAAATTATTCTTTATTTCAACGACAGTTAACAAGAACGGCCTTACTGCAATGAGAAAATGCTCCGTGTTCTCTTAACGTGATAAGCTAGTGATTGGATTAGTTTGCGCTCAATTTCCGTTCAACCAAATCCGTAAATTATTAATTAGCGCATAAGCACACTATAATTATTTGGCAATCAGATATCAAAATAACTAGCAACATCGTGGTACATTTTAGTAAATGTAATTAGAAGAAACTACATCTGCCAGCATTTTTAACAACTTTGAATATTTTTACTATGCCAGTGATGACCAATAGGTTTGCCTCACTTGTACTTTGCAAAATAAAAGTGCCGTAGGAAATTAGAAATACAGTTGGCGCAATAGTTCCAAAACACATCAAGGTAAGATTTTCCTTATGATCTCAAATAAAAGTACATCCTCAGTATAAATGGAATTCTCAGGCATGAGATTAATTTGCCGTTACCTGAAATCTTGATGTAGGCCTACTTTTATCAGCTATCAGCAGTTTACTGAAGTTGTATCTTTATGAAAACAACAGTTATACTATTGTAAATTTGTTAACGTATTTCACAAAATTACTTAAATGTATTGGCAAATAAATTTCTAAGTGTACAACACATTCGCACTTTATCTCTTGCGTTCATAAAATGATTGGAAACACAAAATGTGATTTAAAAAAAAAAAAAACTTCACTAAAAGGTAAGAGTCTCCAAGGACCATTATAAACACTCGCAAGGCTATCCAAAATAAATTCACAACTCACTAGAAATGTGTGAAACTTTAGTAAAAAAATTTTTAAAATGGTGAAAAGCCAGATATTGAAATTAATATTGTTGTTCTTACCATCTTAAGAATTTAGTTCAAGAATAAGTACTGCAGTAACTAATAGAGATTAACAGCTAAAGCGGTATACAAACGAGGTCGACGTGAAATAAAGAGGAGCTGCCACTCTCTAAGACAGATACATGTAGGACATGACGAAACCGGATTTACGATATCATCAATCGATCTATGTAAGTACCACACTTGATCTTCTTTTAATTCTGTCACGCTATACTATCAAAATTCAAAAGCTTTAATAAATGTTTCCCCCCACACGGAGGTTTCCGCAAAAAAAAATATATAACAAATGTAACGAAATGCCTTTAAAGGCTTGCCACTGAGCTGAAATACAAGATGCATAATGTATTTTCTCGATTATCGCGATTTACTTCTTCCTTACTTTCTGCTGACATGATGAACTGTAGGCAACGGTAAAAATCTTTTAACAGAAAAAAAAATATCGGGGCAGAAAACGCGCGATAATAAAAAGAGAAAATATGAAATTATCTTCACCTCGTAAAGCTATATTCCTGCTGAATGAAATTAAAACAAAGTTGAAACGCTATTTTTTTTTACGGAGCCTTATTTTTTTCTGGCAGCAGGCGTTTCAGATGGTTATCGGACAGGAGGATATAATAGAGCCCAAGCCACATTTTTATACAGGCCAGTCACGCTAGCTTCCTGACATAGTACAATTCTGCCCCCTCCGCCATCATTCCCAGAAATATTTTCCCATGCGACTACGCTGCAGTGTTTCAAGCATCCGATCGTCATTTCAGCTCTCCTCACTGTATAAAAAGGAACACAAAACTACTGCCTCACTCGACCCACTACACTTGGTATTCAAATAATGCGTTACATTCTAGCGATGAGACTTAACTACGTGTGAGATGTAAGTATTAGCTTTAAAATCGAATGGCAATAGTTTGCGAGAATTTAGAAAATAATCCTTTATCAAACATAAATAAAAAATACGAAAAATGGCACACACTTAAGAAATAAAAAATACAACGGGACAACAAAGAACTGGGAAGCAATTTAAATTACAGCAGTCATCAACATATCGCCAGCAGAAAATTAATTATGAAACAAGCGAATAAACTGAGAAGTAAATAACCACAACAGAGAACAACTACACTGAATTTAAATAAGGAGAAAGTAGTAAACTAAGATATCTGGTCGGAAAAAGTTAACAAGATAACTACGTAATGCCGACAATAGTCGAAGAAACAAAATAAAAGACACTAAAGGGGTATAGTACTTTAACAGAAACAGAAAAAATAAGCAAAGAACGTCATAAAAACAAAGTAATTCGAGAGCTGTACGAGATTACACAGATTCTGCGGATAGTACGAAAAAGCAGTTAAAACGCAACAATATAAGGCAAAACGTTGCCACTTTTAAGGAGGCTAGAGCGCAACAATATAAGGCAAAACGTTGCCACTTTTAAGGAGGCTAGAACGCAACAATATAAGGCAAAACGTTGCCACTTTTAAGGAGGCTAGAGCGCAACAATATAAGGCAAAACGTTGCCACTTTTAAGGAGGCTAGAACGCAACAATATAAGGCAAAACGTTGCCACTTTTAAGGAGGCTAGAACGCAACAATATAAGGCAAAACGTTGCCACTTTTAAGGAGGCTAGAACGCAACAATATAAGGCAAAACGTTGCCACTTTTAAGGAGGCTAGAATCACACCCCTTCTTTGAACGAGACACCGAATTCAAAACTCTTTTTAATGCGTGCGTTGTGGTCTGTTTTGCTTTTTCCTGCTATTTTTTATTACTCGTATCACTTTTGAATTCTTTTTTTTTTTTTCCTGATGTAATTTTATCCTGTTTTAATTATACATTTTTGTTATAGTGCTGTATATTAATTAATTTTGTTTTCGTCAACATTTGTTACTATGAGAGAAATGGTTTGGTAAATATTTAAATCCTTTTTTAACTAAAGATATTATTTGTGGTTTATTTGACCAGCATACAACATTTTTGTGATACGTTTCCACTGTTGCTGTTTTCTATTGTAACTAACTGCTTTATGCCCAGTTTTGTTCGCTTTTCTCGTGATTTATTACTAGCTGTAGACGCTTAAATGGCCGCTAAAATCTGTATTACTTCCTAGTCCTTCGTCATCATATTCTGTTTTTTTTTTTTTTTTTTTTTTTTGTTTCCTGGGGTCCTTTATCTTTTTTATGATTTATGTTCGGGCAATGTGTTCAAATCTACTTGTGTTAGCTTGTTAATTGTGATGAATATGATTTAATTAACGAAGCATTATAGCACTCTCACCGGTAATTGTAATTCGGATTCGTAGTGCAGGAAACTTTTTTGAAGAAAAAAAATGTGTGTGTGTGTGTGTGTGTGTGTGTATATATATATATATATATATATATATATATATATATATATATATATATATATATATATATATATATATGACATCAAATTTAATTTCCATGCATGCGTGTGTTGCTGTGACAAATGTACATTTCGCCGGACAGCAAAATATATTAAACGAAAATACTGTTTTGGTATTGCATCTAAATGTGGCACACATTTAAAACCGTGACGTGAACTGTTTAATTTTTGGAACGTAACTTTTGTATTCAACAACTTATGTTCTTTTGTTAATACCCGAAAACTATTGGAACCTAACTTGTTTTGTATTCAACAACTTATGTTCTTTTGTTAATACCCGAAAACTATTGGAACGTAACTTTTTTAGTTCAAAAAGGAATACAGAAGGAAAAACTATTAACTTAAAAGTTCATATGTAACTTATCGCTTCCATTCCGATACGAATCATGTATACAGAAGGTTTATAAATAAGACCAACAAACTTTGGCTGCAAATTAATGACAAAATAAGTGGTATATACACATACATTACCTATCGTAATAAGTGAATCCCAAGGGTGGTACACTGAAAATTTTTTTTTTGTTATTTTTACTGAGATATTGTTTGTAATTTTACAAATGCTTGTAACCCTACAAATATTTATCTTGTAAAACGAGGTCTACCCACTTGTAAAACTGCAAGGGCCGTGTTTGTAGTAGAACTCAAGAAATGTTTGTTCTACGCTGATCCCCGATATTCAGCATAATGGGGCGGACATTCAACCAACGACGTAAAACCGTTTATAGCTGTTTGTGTGCAAACTATGGGCGATGTAAAGTGTAGTTGCGTTCAAAAAGAAATGTATTGCACGTTTGAATAACGTAGAAATCTTAAAACAAACTAAATAAACACAATAAAACGACAATTCCAATCAAAGGTGACCTTATTACTCATTAACTGTTAATGTTTACTAGCTAGACGGAACTCTTAAATTGAAATACAGTACCAGGAAATGTGTTCTTCTTAATCAAATAACTTCCTTAACATTTTGTAAGTACTTGGAGTTGTATTTAAAAAAAAAAAAAAAAAAAAAAAAAAAAAAAGTGCTATAAACGTGTGTAGTGTTATTTTTATAAATTATTATTTTAATTTTTTATCGTCTCTTTTATTAATTCATCACCTCTATTTTCTAGAAAAAGAAAATAATTCTGTGCATACTATTCAATACTGTAAGTTATAATACAAGGCTATGTAATATTACAAACATATGTTTTGCAAGTTTTACAAGGACCCTGTTTGTAGTTTTACATAGGGATTTCTTGGCAACTGGGTTTCCAAGGATTTTTCTTGTAAAATTAAAAAAAAAAAAAAATTTATAATGTACATAATTTTTAAATTTTACCTGAGCACTAGTTTATTACAACTACTGGAGATGCAAAACTGGGTATCTATATGTTGTGTAAAGTTAATAGTGACATGCGGGTTAATAGTCCATCTCCTACATCCCAACCATGACAATTTCCATGAAACAATTCGATGACAGCGGCAGAGGTTTTGAGATGTTTTCTGATGTTTCGTTACACATTATACAGACACTCAACATCCCTTCTTGGAAATTTTCTCTGATAGTTTTAATAAACAAGTGTGTTTAAGATACAACTTCAGAGATGTGTACATCCCTTAGAGTTAACTTTAGACCATAAGTCATTTTTTTTCTCCTTTTTTCATTACTAAACCCGCGGCCGATATTTGTCGGTCCAATTGGGGTGCGTTCTGTATAATATTGTGTTGTTCATAATTTTTACTGGAACATAGTTTTTCATACTATTCGCCGCTTTAGTAAATAAACATTTTAAAAAACACAAAATATTAAGAGAATTGACACTCATAAGAGGCAATTAGTATAATTTCCATGAAAAAAAAATTGAAAGATTTTTACTATTTAACGACTGGATTGTAATGTGAAATGGGATCTGTAAAATGGCTAAACAGTTTATGACTTTAAGATATAAAGAACTCATTAGAATAAACTACTCAGATTAGTTTACACGAATGTACTAGTTAGAGTGATGTGTTATGTGGGATCAGATACTTAAATCTTAGCAGAGTGCAGAGCTGTGAAGAGTTTTCCACAATAAATAAATTTAATTAAGTATTATTTCAAAAATACATTGCTATGATGATATAACGTAAATAAAATGAATTTTACTGTTCATAATATCTCCATAATTATGCGTCCTTAATACAATTAGGACAGAAGCTTTTTTTTTAATTAACTTCATGGGTTGATTTAATTTTATTTAAAAATGCAATTAATGTTAAAAAAAATTCCGTTGCTATATTCTATTAATTCTGAGATGTTTAGCACGTCAGAAGAATGACAACTTTTTGTGTGAAAATGTCTGAAAAGTTTGTTTTGATACCAAAAATATTTGCTTCTACGTACACCCTGGAAAATTAAAGTTTGTTAATTGTCTAAGATTTACTTATCTCTCGAGATCATTACAACCTGACAATTAAATAAAAAAGGTGGCACAAATCTTGGGTTTACTCTTTCTGAATTAAGCCGCGTGATTCTTGTTAAATTTGGTTTTTGAAAGCCTTATCTTTCCTGCCGTGACGAAGGTAATTACAAAACTTATTCCAGGTGTAATTAAACAGAGGTAATTATGAAGAACGCAAAAAACAGGCGCAGGAATAACAAATGATATCATGACTTATTTACCAAAGTTTTTTTTCGGAGCTTTTAAATTAATGTTCTCGCCAGGCTACGGCAGAATATATAAAAGATACTCCTTGTCAGAAAATATTCACCCATTAACAACAATTATTTTCTAAGCAAATTGAACTTCATTAGCAAAAACGCTGTCTCAAAACTTCGAGTAGAAATTGCGTAATATGATTAGAAAAATTAGTAAATAAATTGATTGCCAATGACAAATTTTCTTTGTATTTGCAACAGAGGAGAGGTAGGCCTACATACAAAATTTTGGTCTCGTTAACAAAATTTGATGGACATGTAATAAAATTAATCTGTTCGACTAAAAATAAGATTAAATTAAAAAATTAATATGAAAGTAAAATATGAGAATTTAAATATGTTTCAAATTTCTTGCAATTTTATTTTTTAGCTTATTTTATGCAACGTACTTAATAATTACATAAATTATGTAAAAACAAAGCGCGTGAAGTGTAGTCATTTGCAAGTTACATGAGATGTCTGTCCCGCACAGACCAGACCTCAATAGATAAACAGGTAAATTTAAGCGACCTTTTAATAGTCATGCGCAATTAAATTAAATTTTTCAACAAACTTCAATATCTCACTTCTTTCCTTGCCAGCCACAAAGAAGTTACATACTGCTTTTCGGATAGTATGTATTCCATAGTGCTCAAAGTATTATCATAAAGACACAGAACCATGGACTTCGGTAACGTTCATTATATTTCAAGACGTGGATTTAATTTGTGGATATTATTCTTTGCGTGTTGTTCATTTTGCTGTGCTCAAATGGTGGAGTAAAATGAAACAGATAGTGGTTCAAGTTGAAGAACGTGTGTATGGTTGCCAGGAAGTATTTCTTTTTTGTCCAGAACTTACGAACATTTACCCAGATTTTATCACCCGCATCATTTGGTTAGCGAACGATACTATTTCTACCAGGTTTAGAAACATAATCAAAAGCAGAAATTTTGCTCGAAAATTTTTCTTCTCATTACTGAGATGATCAAAATCCCTGAACAATTACACTTTCGTGCGGAACAATAAAACTAAAAATGCCAAATAGCAATTTCTACAGAATTAAAACATTTACAGTAAGATTTTATATCACAGAAAACTTTGGTGAGCACCATGACTATAATAATCTTAAACAACTATTATGATACAAAAACCAAATTGTTTACTATTTCACAAAACAATGCCACTTGAGATGGCTTAACTATTTGTTTAAATAAAGTTAAATGTAAATAAGTTATATAAAATCTATTATTTCCTTTTATCTGGGTAGATAAAGGTGTTCCAAGTGGAGTGTACATAATCTTTAAAGTAAAGCAGACGGCTATAGTTATATTTGTTTGTGAGTATTATGCACCTATTTCATAACACTCCTGCGGTATCGGCACTTAATGCCTCAACTTGAAGTCTTACACTTCATCGCTCTTATTACTTAATAAGTAGCTATGCATATAAAAAGTGGAAACTCGCACGGTAGCAGACTGCTTATACGCTATCCATCAAGACGTAATATCTCCGGGATGTATACTGTTCTGTAGAGATGCTTAAGGGAAAACGACTGCGTATTTCATTAAGAAATGCCTGACAGTGTTGTCACTCTCTGAAGCTGCAACAAACGACATTATTCTTGGTGAAAATACTCTCGGCGCTGAGAAAGGTGGTAGTGGATGTAAAATGTGGGATACAGTTCTGAACCGTTTCATTTAAGCGAGTGTTTATAAAACTAGCGATGATAGGAGACTGGGGAATACACATTTATGGGGTGACTTAAATCCGCGTATTCTTCTTCAAGCTTCTTGGTATCGTCAGTAAGAACTATTCACTATCGCTGTAAAAAAAATTGTGCAATTTTACACTAAGTGTATCTGACAGCAGTGTCGCACTGATATCGGTGTCATTTTACTCATACATATCCCAGTGTTTTTTTACTGTACATCCAAGTAAATTATCCTACAAATTAGTAAATTATCATACGCTGTGTACCATTAACTTTACATAGAATGGTGTAAAATTACTATTACTATGTAGAAGAAAATAAACTGCAACATACGTGTATTATCTCTCAACGGCAAGTAAATTTACACAGACGTCGAAATTGTAATTTCTCACTAACAAAAAAGTAAAATCGCAAATCCACTCTAATTGTAATTACACAATTTCTGTACATTTTTCACTGTTTTACTAAGCAATTTTACCGTCAGCATACGTGTTTTTGCAACTGCATCATGTTAATTCACATACTCTGTATGTGTATTTTTATCATCTATGTGTTATTTTACTACGTTTTGTAACTTGGAAGTTTAATAGAGTTTTAAGATGCTAGATGGCATATTTTAAACAAATACCCGTGGTTATATTTGTATTCACAGGAACATTAGTGTACAATTACGAATACTGTACTCGTTTTAGAAAATTACACATAAAAATGTAAAATTACCGAAAATTTGTATGTGTAAATATACGCTTTCAGATACTCCAAAATGTAATATAATATTACACACACACGCTTATTGTAAAATTACACATTTGAAGATACACAACTCTACTGACATTCGGCGTTCATACGACGACTATTGGCAATAAAATTACGCAACTTAAGGATTTAATACAATTAACGGTTATATTTTTACACATATTCCAAATGTGTAAACTAACAACACGATTGTGTTTACTAAGCCATACATTAATGTATTTTTACCAAAGACATGTAGTACTCTCTGGATTATTTAGAATATTTGTGTAAAATTAGCACGTAATGTAGTTGTTTTTACAAACTACACGTACAAAATGTAAAATTACAAAAAATTTGTATGTATAAATTTACACTTATTTTGACAGTGTACCTGTAGCTTCAGTTGTTGCAGGAAGCACTAGCCACCGCCAACGGACGACCTGCAGATTCATTCTGTCTACAAATATTTCGCAAAACATTCGCCAGAGAGATTACTCGGTTCAAAGTGGAGTTACATGGACATCACGTAAGACCTACGACGGGAAAATGTTTTTGCAATGTGCACACGCAGGGAATGACTGATACCGATTAAGCTGTGTAGGTTCTTGTTGAACCTAAATACTGTAACAGCAAATATTTTGACGGCGTCCTCTCAGTCAACGAATGGTTGATGAATGAATGAAAGTGATTCCATATATTATATATATATATATATATATATATATATATATATATACACACACACACACACATACACACACGTATGGGCAACTAAAGCTGAATTTTGCTGGTTGCGTATTCATTACACACCAGTGTAAATCACCTTCAACCCTGAAAGTACAGTCATATAAATAAATGGCCAGTTCATTTAAAAGCACGGTTTCAAATACATTCGGGCTGAATTTTCAGTCACCGTGAAAATTCTAGGCATGAGACTATACGCGTAGTCTGCTTCAGATAAAGTAAGTTTGACTTCAGTATGTCCTAGTGGTTGCAACGGCTACATAGTACCACTTTTTCTATTGTAACTAGCTCATAATTGCTACGAAATGTTTGGGGATTGGGTGTACCTATTTTTGTCTCTCTATAATATCTCCACCGTATTGTGTACAGTCTTCAAGTCGTGTTTATAGTATTCACGCACTATATTTTAATAAAGTCTCATTTTTTAGGAGAAGACAATAGGGAATACCACAATATATCCACAATACCAACTCTTATAATATATTGCATTACAATTTTTCATCCCTCTGCGAGTGATAATAATTCAAAACTATTTACTGTACGTGAAAAAAAATTGAGATGCTGGAATGTGTGGCAGGAGCCCGCAGTATACTTGCTTTACTGATTGCTCAACTTGATTTAACTAGACGTGGATATCTCCTATAAAGAGAAAAGTTGATGAACAGCAGTATCTGCGCTGTAGGTGAAATCTGCGGAAAGTCTGCTACATGAAACATTTGGTCCTTTTTGAAGAAAGGTGACAAGGTGATTTAGCAAATTGTGGACAATGTACGATTGGAGGTAGATGTCAAGTAAATGTTTCCAGCCACATCCATGCTTAGTCGAAAGCCGCTGCGAGCGAGAATTGGCAACACTGCGCAAGAGGGTTAGAGTCGGGCTTTACCACCAGTACATTATATGGTGAGGAGCAGACGCATTACTGTCCTTCGTTCGTTTACGTAATTATTGAAAGTATGCAGTGGTATGAGAAATGCTGTGGCAATTCGAAATATCTACGTAGTGCCCGATTGCAAAAGTAACTAAACCTCTAAGTACAGGAACACAGCCAAATTTTAAAATGAATACGTTAATGGGTCAAACTGAAATTTCCATGTCATGTCCTTGCTGAAAACATTTCAGCGTAATCAGAACAAAAACAATACACTAAACATTTAAAAAGGTGTTCCTGATAAGCTGGTCTTTCGCAGCTAAATCTCTGCTACAACTTGCGAAGATACTTTTTTCGATATTTACTCTTCAATGGAAAATAAAACTGCGAAGGACTTCTGGGCGCCATTTATTTTCTCGTTGGTGAAATTCATCACCTGGAAAAAGTTTCATTAAAGGGCCCACACAGCGGAAATTTGAAACCACGAAAGGGGAAAGTAATTCGTTCGTTATTTCTTTTTTTTTTTTTTTTTTACCCTGTTTGGCTACACCGTCTATGTTTTTGCCATCACTTCCTCCGAGGCATTATTTCTTGGTTTGATGAAACCGTCTGGTCAGACATGACATTCCCGCATCCTGCGGACAGGAAAAGTCTTGGGGAAGTAATTACACGGCGGACATTGTCCTCCCTGGAATAGGACACGGGGAAATTGTGGGGTCGTGAGGGGGAAGGGTACGAGGGTTGCCACAGGAGGTGGGGAGGGGAGAAAAAAGAAGGGATGGGGTTGAAAATTGCTCACCGACGTGAAAGGGGAGATGGTAGTTTTATGTCTCGGTGGGCAACTTACGTCGTGCCGTAGTTGCGTGTGGAGGATGGGTTCCTCCTGGAAATTAGACGACGCTCGAGGGCCCAGAGTCATCAACAATTCTTCTTCATAACATGCTCCGTTGGACTTCCAATGTCTCCTCGCGTCTTCCTCTTCTCCTCGCTCTGCGGAACACTTACTGTTACGGGCGCGCAATACAAGCCCGCCGGGCTCAACCGCTGACGACAGGTCGCTCGACCTTTTTAACACCCCCGGCGGTGCGTTACATCGTAGCTCGTCGTCAAGGGGAGGGGGGGAGGGTGGAAGGAACCAGACGGGTGACCACAATTTCGCCGTGCGTGGAGGTGGCCAAGTGCAATCTGGGGGCACATTACGGGAGGCGCCAGCAGCTTTATTCGTGGCGAGGAGAATCGCTAAGTGCTGAGATTGGCTGCTACAAGTCGAGACTGCAGGTCGCCGGCTGCGCTCCACCGCAATTCGACGGATCTCACACCCGCTCTAGAGTAACAGTGTGTCTGTAAGAAGCAGAAATTGTCTAATAATAAAATTGTTCCACCGACATACGTTCAGGAACGTATTTCAAAAGCTGAACATAAATTCGAACTCATTGTTTTTAGTCTGAATATTTTTTCCCCCGAGATTTCTTCAACCTGCTACAACGCTATGTTTAGACTTCTTCCTTACCAAGGTTTACATCCTCCCTGCCAGTTCACAAGTTCATTCTTTGCAATATCACACTGAAAAAACAGTTATATTGTCTTTGTAAGGAATTAAACTAATGAACATTTTCCAGTAGAAATGAAACTGAGGCTTTAACAGCATAAAATTTCAACAGAAATAAATTTTAGAAAATGAAAAAGTTAAATGATGTTAAAATTTAGCTTATCTTAAAGGTACTTACTCATCACTGTCAACCTAGAGAGCTTTATTTGATAAAATTTGTGCTCTAAACTTTTCAATATTTACTTCTCTGAAATGGAATAAAATGTCATCGTATATACTGAAGAGCAACACAAGTTCATGTCCATGAACTCCGCACATACACTTTCCACACAGGCTCCAGATGTGGTCGTAATTAGTAACATCTACGCTGGTAGTTATAAAATGTATGTTCTGGCACACCTCGCGTCGTGACAGAGTGCTGAAATGCCACAGTAACAATTTGAAATTTCCCCCCCTTCCCCCCTTTTTTTTTTTTTTTTTTTTTGCATTTTTTACCTCTTAATTTCCCTTCTTTCCCTCCAAAATGTTTAAAATTTTCTTTTCCCCCTACAAATATCCCAAATTTACCTCAAAACCAGTAAAAATTTCCCGCAAAAATATATTTTGCACAATATGGCTCGCATTTTCACAATTTCCGTCGATGAGACTCCAATGTGGCTAAATGACTCAATTTTAGCGATGAGGGGATCACCCTGGCATCCACACTCTGCCATTCCATACATACCAGCACTATCCATCTTGTCTGAAGAATATTCGATTTCATTGCCCTGGCATGCAACTTCTCTCATCCCTTCAAGTCTCTCTCATACACGCCCGTTCGCTCTCATCTGCTCTATCCCTTAGGGATTTTCTCACATTCTTTCTGGTCTCCTTTATTTTCTCTCTTGCTCTTTTACGCCCCCCATTTTTAACTCCCGCACCCACCACCGTCAGTAGTCTGCGGTAGGCGGTTATCTTTGATTCCCACATCCGCCACCAGAGTTTGCTAAGTCATCTTTAATTCCCGCGCCTACCACCAGTCACCTCTGATTCTCGCGCCCGCCAACAGGATGTTTGAAGTTCTACAGTTCAAGACTAGGAGTGCCGGTATTATCGCAGCCATTTTGTGTGTGTGTGTTGGTTCACTCGTCGTCTGCACGAATGAGCTAGCACCGGGGAGTGTAGTTCGAATAAACTATGCTTACAAGTTTTAGTATTATTTGTCACATTGTACTTCTTAGATGTTCTTCTGGCTTGCTAAAACCATCGAGAGATTGGAAAGCCTCATTTAATGAAATAAAAATTTTGTTGCTTCAATTTCGTAAAAGCGGGAGGTTTTCAAGCGTCGGTTACTACAAGTTGAACATTGTCATGGCTATAATGGCTATACATAAAGAAAAAGATTATGTTGTGTCTTCTTTGATTTTAGAGGACATGTTAATATTTTATTAAATATGTTCTCCATTGAAGTAGGTGAGTACCAGTGTGTACAGTCCGAGTTGGACAAAAATTTTAAATAACTGGAGTAAAAGAAAAGGTATACCTAGTTTAATAATCTGGATCTACTGTAGCTATGACTTCGTTCGTCATACGTGGTAAAATGTTTTAATATATACGCTTAGAGTCGTTACACTAATTGCGTGATTTAAATCTTCGATTCATAAGTTCATTTCTTGAACTGGTATGTTTAAAGGAATTTTAATTACAAAAGTTGAATAAGAATGATTTTTTCTAAGCTATGGGCGGAAATTTGACTTCAATATTCAATATAAAAAGTTGTTGTTCTAATTTTTTTAAATAAATAATATGACTTAAGTTGAGTAATTACAGGCGAGAGGAAATAATCAAACAATGCACGCGTATTATGTGGGATTTCATGTTGACGATTGCCGATACCTGTAAATCACTGCCAGCGTCCGTACACATGTAATATATACTACACGTTTGCCAAGTCTTTACCGTTGAAGAGCGAGCGCACTGTTGCATGCTGACAACTAGACTAGGGTATGACATAGGTGTAGCACGGTCGGCAAGTACACTCCGTGCACACGCATAATACACTCTAGAAGGCTAATGAACACAGCACATGCTGTTCTGACTCTAGAAGGCTAATGAACACAGCACATGCTGTTCTGCCCTAACTCCTGGACCCTCGCCAACGTGTATGAACCCGTTTCGTCCGTATACAATACACGTTGGTTAGGTCCATTTGCAATTCGCCGCAGGGCACGTAGATAGGCTGCATGCTGCGCGACAATACCACTTTGCGCCTTTAACGTCTTGTCTAACATGTTTACACTTTTTAAATATAAATCCCACGGATCAAATAATTCACCAAAATGTATCCTTCTTCCCGGAAAACGGTATATTTTCTTTCACAGCATTAAGGAGTATACGCAGTGTGGGAATTCGTTCGCACGCTTCATAACATTCCAAAAACATTCGGCGCACGACACTTGTATCGCATTCGTCAAGTTCCGTCTTCTTTTGCCGTAGATGACATTTACCTGGGGTGTAAATGGCAGTTCCGTCATTGTCGGGTATCTCACACTGTCTGGCTATGTTACGCCCTCTCTACTGCTTTGTCTAGCGGGATAATGAGACCTCATTTTGTTCTTCTGTAAAACATTGTGAATAATCTTTCTACGTTGAGACCGCTTCGCTTCCCATGATTTCTTTCGAGGAGTCTTCCCTCCCTTCTGTACGAAGGCCCCGATTACTAGTCGAATCCCATTTCGTTCTGTTACGTAGAGGTAGTACTCATGATAACACTTTCACTTTACAGATGAAATAGCAGCAATCCATGTTCACAGCGATCTTTTTAGACACACACAAACGACGAGCGCGGCTCACAGGTGCCCGTGCGTAGTGGAACAGACTGTACGCTGCAGTCTACACGACGAGATTGCATCATACAAACACCGTAGTTCCCTGACTGCCTACGGTAATTACTTATCAGACAGGTAGTATACACGTGGTATACAGTAAATAACTTCGTGGACTGCCGCCAGTCACTGAAACTCGCCGTGATGCGTGGCTGCCTACACACAGGGAGCCAATCAGTTCATAAACAAAGCGGCTGTGGTAGCATGTGTTTGCGAGTATGAAATAGCCGTTCCCTGTCGGATAAGTATTTTCTGACTAAACTCTGCTTTGAGGACCAGGGATACTTCGTACTTAAAAATAGGGCTAAAATCCTTTTTTATTTTGTCGCTTTTCTCTTAGTTTTTGCAGCTGACTGGCGTAATTAACTCGTAATAATTTTGTTTATATTACATTCACAAATAAACATACCCCATTAGTACCATAGAGCATTTTCTAAGTACATTTACGACAATTATAATTTTTAATATGGTGCCCAAACGCTGCTAAAGTTTACATTTCTAAACGCAATATTTTTATTTTTCGAAGATATGAAGTCTGTTGATGAAAACACGTGTCAAATCACGAGTGAGAAATACATTAGTGAAATGTTTTTGTTTATAAAGTAAACAATATTGCAATAAAGCAATATTGCCAACTCACAGTGGTTAAATCTCTAGGTATTAAAAGAACTTCTGAACTTCTTACTCGGGTTATCTTAGCAACTGAACTGATGTGTAAGAGTCTGAGGGAGTTGACCTGAAATACGTGTTTTTCTCACCGGAAAGGTGCGCGGTACATCGTGGTTGTTATGCCCATTTTGCACGCCGGTCTGGTGAGGTTTAGTGCAGCACCAACGAGGAGTATGGAAGGGAAGTTTTCACCTTATCGCAGTGACACCAGCTTGTCTCCTTGCTGTTCCCGTATACCCGAGAATGCTAAAGAGCCGTGCGGTTAGACAACTACGAAAGGATAGAAGACCCGCGCGCACTACTGTGACGTCATCACGTGAGGGTCATCCGCCCCAGGGGCGCTACCAGACCGCCGTTAATAAGTTGGCAACAGGCTTACGTATTCCAAGCTTCACTTTGACTGTGTGCAATTGTTTTTTGTGTGTTATATGCGTGCCACAGAAGACGTTAAAAAAATGAGGAGTGTTAACTACTGCATTAAACAAAAAACATTGTTATTCCAGTACTAGGATCCGGTCCCCTGCATTTTGCTTAATAAACGATTTTATTAGTATTCCTTTGAAAATAATGTATTTGTTTACGTTCTTGGCACACATGATATATAGACTAGACTACCTGAAAGAAAAGCATTGTAGTCTATAATGAAACATGCCTATTTGTTAAACCCCCAGCTGTTGATTCCAGAGAATGTTATAAACCTCTACTGTTGTGTTAAGTATTTAATTCAAAACTATAACTAAATGTGCATGAATTACATTATATTTGTTACGGAAACGGTAATCTTACGGTGCAGTGGATTCAATCACTGCCGTGATATATTACCATCACTAGCCCACGATTAACATATTTTAATTCACGTTTGTTTCCGTCTAATACCAAACGAAATGTATCCAAACCCTTAATATAAGCCAACAAATATTTGTCGCGTTATCGCCCTGCAAAACGTCTCCAGAGATTCCATACTAATGCAGTCTACTTTCTCTGATTTTCGTTCTACGTTAGCTGGATGATATTCTTTATAACAGCGCATGTTTGTAATGCTATTTTTCTCTTCGACGAATCTATGCACGTTTATCACTTGCCCTGGCTGGAAAATTTATACATTAATTTTGGATCAACTATTAGCAAATGACATATAAGCAACTGAAATTCTCAGAATCATTTTTATCTTCAGTATATGTTTCATTTCACTTAGGAAATTCAGCATGCATATTCTGCCAGAATCAATCGATTAGCTTAAATTCATTTTTGTGCCAGAAGTAAAAATATGGTAATATTACATTCTTTACGTAAAGTACAACATGCATATATGTAACGTATTTATTACAAATGGAGGTGCTATAGTTGTAGGCTAGGTACTAAAAATTATTTTGGCAGATGAGCAACGCTATCTTCTGTATAAGAACAAGAATACATTTACAGCGTACGTTGAATCCTTCAAAGGTGAAAAGGGGTGTTGGGTTTGATTCCCAGTGATGTCTAACCTTGAATAATATTAGCATTCATTGCATTTACAGGACCACAATACAGGAAAATAGTACTTAGACCAACTCCGAAACCACTGTGCCTGATCCATACAGACAAAAATGTTCTGTAGTTAATCACAGCTATGCGGTGGTGATGGTGATGTGTGAAGTTCTCGAGGAGAGGCCGTTTTCTAAATATTTAGATAATCCATAAAAACATACATAGTAACAGCATAGCTAATTACGAACCAACTACCCAACGACGCACGATAATATATTGAACCAACGTGTATTAAGCATTATCTATTTGTTATAATGGTGTCATATGATGAATTAAGATTAAAATTTGGCCGCACAGTGTCTGTTACCGAAAGAATCCAAGTACATACACCACTGTAGCGGAATTTCAGACGCATTAATGCATGGAAATGTCACCAAGGGCACACGAACACTTTTTACGTGTCCATTAAGTGAGCCTTGAGATACGAATGCAATAAACAATCTAAAAAACTTAGCAGCTGTCAGTGCAGCAATATTGTTGTAACACTGATATTACAAAATCGCATTTAATTTGTATTACTTATGTTTAGCTTTTAACCCTTTCATTATTTTTTGATTGCAGTTTCTTAAGTAATCTGCGATATACATTCGTAATTCGGTTTACTTTTATTTAAAAGAAAATACTACACTCATTAATGTGATAATGAATTAGATGTAAGCCAACCTTACTATTGTGCTGTTTTGTTATTCAACTATTTCATTGTGCATGAATACGTATTACTGTATTAAAATGTGTATTTTAGTGTCATACTGCGCTATTTACTAATAAATGACAGATACTACGTGCTGCATTTCTACACCCGCATGTTTGCATGAGCGTTGGTAAGCCTATAAATTACATAATTTGCAATGCACGATTTAGTTTACTTAGCAGGACCTACTGTGTCAAATTAATTTTTCTTAGGGAGTTTTACGCATGTAAATCGTCATTGCACACTTAGTATGTACAGCACCCATCAAAAGTAAGACTTTTAGTGTGAACATCAAATGTCCACAATCTTTTCATGGCCGCGTAAAAGTTATAATACAGATACGCCTGTAAAACTGTAATTTTACGAGTTTAATTTAGTAGGCTTCCCTTTTTTTTTTTTATTAGTAAAATCAAACTTACTCTTGACTGCTGACTAAGCTAAACATTTTCCCATGGTATAGCAGAAACACATTTTCTTTTCTGCTCTTCACCGATCCAATACTTACACACGTGTACTTTGGGCCCGTTATTTTAATTACCTAGCCCTGTAGTGTGAAACAAAACACTTAAATTGTAATTCCTATAGTAAAACGCTTGTTAGTTGTATATTGTATCCTACTAAACGTGTTTTAAACTAACGATAATAATCATGGCACAATAAAACGTCCATTCGAGCACAGCTACCTTCAGAGGGAATAGTGTAGAACGGAGCATTTCCATTCAAACGGTTTTTAAATTCTTTTATATTTATTATGAAATATATTAGAACGTGTACTAATGTGCTGTGGAAAATGTTATTCAATATATGCATTAAGATAAACTTTTTTTTCAATTCTTAGTTACTTTAGTATAGATAATTACTTTTATTATAATATTACTTTAGTATGTAACATTTTTAGTTTAATCGAAAAACATTTTAACGGCTTATTTGCATTTGAAAAGCGTGTATCAATTTTCCATATTGGTGTACTCTAAGAAATTATTTATTAATTTACCACCAGCGTGAATAGTAAAGTATTTTCCCATAAACGCATGGTTAACATTCCTACAGTTGCTCTGGAAAAAGTAAATGCGTAAGAAAGTTGCCAGCTTTGTATAATAGCGACACTAAATATTCCCATATTGTCAGCCTTATATGTAGTACTGTTTCCATACACTGTATATGTTAAAAACTTTCATTACTGTTTAGGAAGCTTACCAGATATTATTTTACAGTGTGGGGCGTTCAGGAGTAGGACAGAGGGATCATGGAGAAAATCAAGATAATATAGCAACATTAATTACACGAATTTTTTTTCTCAGTGATAAAAAACTTGATTTTTGGCCGTTTGTAATTGACCATATAATTTATAGTAAGATTATGAATAACTTCTGTGTTACAAAAAATATTCCCGAACAGAAACAACAATCACGCTATCGATATTTGCATTATATAAAACAAGATGCAAATAATGGTATTATTGATTGAAAAAAAATGGCAAGAGTCTTCTCAGCAACATTTTTTTCTTGGTATGAAATCCCTTTTTCATCATTCAACTATACTTTATATTTAGTTTCGACAGACTGTTTCTAGTTTATATACACCGGCGAGATCTCTCATTCAGTTCACTCCTGAAATTTTTTTTATCATATTAACAATACTGACACAACAAACGAATTTTGACTATTGTTTCTTAAATTTACATAGCGTAACATGTACAACATAAGCCTATGTGATTTATTTTGTTAGTACAGTACATTTGATACTAATACATGACAGATTACGCATTCTACTCACATATCTGTACTGTAGCATACGCTATCAGAATATAATTATTTAAAAACGGCATCTCGCTACGAGCCAACTTGATTTTATCCAATAGGAAACAATCATAAACGACAAACACTATAACAGTTTCAAGTCGAACGCGTATTTATGTATTTCTACAGTTATGTTAATTGTATACATATGTGTCTGGACATAATATCACACGATTATTTACATGTGTGTTTTGGACACCAGTTCAGACTTATTTAAGTATTATTTTGAATAACGTAATTATTTAAACCCCTCCTACTTTCATAATTATTTTATTAAAAAAATGTAATATTTTTATTTTTAAAGTACCAATGCCATTTAAATTTTATTTTTATTGCTATTTGTGTTATTCTATGACATGCTGATATGAATTCTGACATGAGGTTATGTTCTAAAAATGTTAATTCCAACTAGTTTGTTTATTTACGTGATTGCATAATTATTTTATTTTATAATAAAATATAATTATTTCTTTTATTTGATATTTTGAAACATAATTTATGTTATTATTTTGTTTCGGTTTCGTTTGACCGGAAGTAGTTTCTCGCCAATTAGATCAAGTTTTGAGGAAGCTGGAAGTGAAAGGTCCAGCGGCGAGATTATTCGCTGGAATTTTCGATAGGAAAATATCCAGCATCAACATAAGTTTAGTTGAGGTTTTTATCCCCAGATGTTATAGTGAGTTAGTTAAGTTATTAGTGGCGACCGGCCTGAGAAGGCGCCAAGCAACTTCACTGACGCCGCCATGTCACAGGCTTTTGGTGTAGCCTGCATCCAGGTGACGCTTTAGTCGTTCTGCAGCCATCTGATTATTTATTTATAAATTCAAGTGATCTCCGGAAACCTAAACTTTTCTACGCCTAAGATTTCAGAACTCTCAAGTGGTGATTAATATGTTTAATGACGGTAGTACCCAGTAGTCCAGCACTACCGATTAGCTAAGCAACGGAGCAAATTTTAATTGAAAGACCCCCAACTTTACTTTAATCAGTTTTATATCTAAAATTTTAGTGCGTTGTTAAAAAGAACGTTTGAGATAATTTTATTAGGATATTTGAGACAGATATTTTGCACTACCCTAACATGGAGCTAAGTAAACTCGTGCCAGGAGGGAAAAGGCGACAAATAAATAAACTACTCCTGGGAAACACTAACCTAAATTCATTTTATGTTTCAAGTTTATCTTTATTGCAGCAGTTTGATTATTTTTATTTTAAATTAATTCCGTTATCTTCATTAAGTTTTATCTTGTGAGGACGGTGCTATAATTCTAATTTACAGTAATCCTACTTGCAATAACAGTAATTGATTTTATTTTCTTATTATGCTTAATTTAACTTGAATTCCTCACAATTTTTAATCTCATTAAAGTTTGTTTTCAGACAATTTAATTTTGAGTGATGATAATTATTTATAGTCCAGCTTCAAAATAATCACATATATTTTATCGCATGGTGTGTTTTAGTTTTTCTGCAATTATTCAGTGGCATGTTAATGAGTATTGTTTCTATAAATATTTCAGAGTTCCAGATTCAACGAGAGCTTTACATGAGGTAAAAGTGTGTTATGCAAAATGCAAAATGTTTCTTCTAGTCTCAAATATCGTCATAATCACTTTACACATAACTACACGACTTATAGTTTCCTAATTACATCCCATTTTTAATTACACTTTTTCAACACCAAACAAGACATATTGCAACTACAAAAATGAAACCAGTAAAAGTTTATTGAGATATATACCTACTTGAATGCTACACTTTGAGACATGCGTTAAAATTAACGATAAATTAAACAAGACGATGTGGTCTTTGGATTGGGCTTATTAACGTCTCCCAGTGTTACGCCCGAAGGCTTATAAGGGGACGGCTTACATAGTAACTGATTACCTAACTTAGACTAACACCCATGCCATACCTGGGATTCGAACCCAGAACCTCCCGCACCACAGACCGGCGGTGCAGTAACAGACTGCAGCACGGGAGGTAGGCGAGGTGGTATATAATCGTAGAGTTTATTGTGAATTATTTATAGAGAAAATAATAGTAAGTCATCCTCCAATCATTCATAAAATGATCGAGGATAAAACATTTTGTCTATTCGGATTATGACCCACAGGAATATTAAAAAATAACTAGCAAATGCCAGAAGCCTTCAGACCACAAAGTTTCTAGTTCGAATGTCAGTCTGGCCACTAATGCGTGTGTGTGCGCGTGCGTGTGCGTGCGCGTGCGTGTGCGTGCGTGTGCGTGTGTGCGCGCGTGTGTGCGCGTGCGTGTGCGCGCGCGTGTGCGCGCGCGTGTGCGCGCGCGTGTGCGCGTGCGCGTACGCGTGCGTGCGTGCGTGCGTGTGCGTGTGTGTGTGTGTGTGTGTGTGTTGTTCGCAAGTGTTAATTTAGGTTAGTGTGAAAGATTGAATTTAAATATTACAGCTAATATTATGTTGAAAACACACACACCTTTTCCCAGAACCTCAATAAATGTTACCACGAACTGAGCGAACCTAGCCGAAACACATTTATGTGTATAGTAATAAAATTTATATTCTTTAGAAACTATAAATAATAATTAAAGTATTTTCTTTCTATTGACGAGATAAACTATCGTAAACAACAGTTTCCCCAGGTAAAAAGTGCGTCCGGGGATTGAAAATCGGAACCGACTATAAACGTAGTTACCTATTGTAAGATAAGAAAAACTAGGTTAATCGTGTTAAGTTTTGACACATGTATTTAAAGTCATAAGAGACTTCGAACTATGTATATCACTTATTAAACATAGTGTTACCTTTTCTGCTGTAGTATTCTTGCAAATGTTTCAGCTTTTTTTAAATTTTGCTGAGCACTTTACTCCGTACTGTATTAACGCTCCATTATTTATTAATTTATAAATATTACAGTGTCAACGCTTAAAATGAGGCGCTACTAATGATTTCCACGCCTGGGGCCCTCTGCTGGAGTTCTCATTCGTATACCAACTGCCCGTCGCAGTGAGTGGATTGCAGTTTTGGTATGCTTGAACACTAACTTCGTCTTCTTATACGATTTGTATACGAACTTTGTCCGTGTGGTCGAGAGCGAGCGAACCCTAGTAATTAATGTTTTCAATTCGTATGGGACTGCTAATTCAATCATTCCTGTTAAGAGAATGTATTTATGGAACTTGAAACACTACATATACGATTATGTAGTAATTCTACATACAATTTCGCATTGCAAACACAACGCGTAATTCGTATACAGCAGTAATAGTTGCGTTGAAAATTACTAGATAGCGCTTAAAGTAATAAATTATTTTCATTATTAAAGAATTTTAGTTGTATATAAGTGTAAATTATTAAAATGTATACTTATAAGTTTATAAAACATAGAAAGGATTACTAAATGTCTACATTTTAAAAACAAATCGTTATTTATTTAACACTAAGCATATAACGCAAGTATAGTTCAATGTTTTCAATGTGTAATAATGTAATCGTAAATATATTCATATTTCTCTGTGCCACATTTTTAAATGTTGTCGATTTTTTCAAATAGCACTAAAATATCCCTTTAAAAATAATAAACTCGTAATTATATTAGTTACGTTTTCGGCTTCGGCTTTTGTATGACCTACTGTTCAAGTTGATTATCTGTAATGTAGTTGGAAGATCTACTAAACAATTTTAATATCTGAAACCTAAACTCTGCCACTGTCATGTTGGATACAATAAAAAAGTTACCGCCTATTGAAAATCACCATAACCTACTTGTCTGATTGGCTAGTGACCGCTAACATAAAGTCCGACGGGAGAAAACTCGTATACGAACGCTTAAATGGTTCTTCCAGCGTAGGCCTCCTGAACTTCGAATACTTTTCACAGGCTTCTGGGATCGCTCCCCACTCCAGCTACACTGTGCTACTGTCTCGTCCATATCTCTGTTGACGAGACAGTAGCCCTCTTACCTATGTCAAGCTGTCACGCAAGCTGAGAAGTTTCAGACTACGTGAAATACTCTGTAGTTCAAAACACGCCTATGTCCAAAACTTACTATAATAACATATTTTGTTATTTCAATTATGAAGTACTAACATTAAGCCAACGTTGAATGCAGTATTGAATCAAAAATAAAATTATTTACCCATCTATATAAAAACATTGACTAGTTTTTGATGGGAGAGAGCCCATTTCTCGTATAACATGTCTGTGCAGAAAAGATGCGTATTTTAAGTGGCAAAAATTAATATTTGAAATAATTCAGACTTTTTAAAAATACTATTTTGAAGGTTTTAAGTTCCTTTTTTATGTCCAGAAAACTACGTTTCAAAAGAGCGTACAGTTCTCGTGCAATTTGCTAGTAAATATTGAAATTGGTGGTAAATGGAGGCAAAATGACTCCCACCGACTTTTAACTCCTATTGTTTTCCTACTGTGAGGCTACAAAATTTAGATGTTACAAGGAGTACATAGTCACTTGGGCACTGGAAACAGTCTTATAAAAACATTTATGCCTTTAAGAGTACAGTATTTACTGACTGGAATTTATACAGAGATGTCGACAACATTAGAAGTAAGATATGTCATTAGGCGTGATTTAATATTTAATACGTAGCCCAATGAAACTGAATAATTTTTTTTTTACCAGCATTCGCGAGAGTTGGCAATATGGTAAAGTACACATACGTGTTTCCAAGGGTTCCCCCCACCCCCCGTATAACTTGATCGATACTGCGATATTCATAAAGACATCCACAGTAATGTTAATTTTTACTAGAGTGAAGGTGAAGGAGGTAGTGAGGAAAATGTAACTATACAGTAACTATAGGCTATTCACGGTAAAGTGAGCGCTTTTGAAAGCCCTTCCATTTGGAATAATAGTCAATAAATATATTTTATTTTAGCCTTAGAAGTTAACTTCCGAGTGCAGTGGAATATAAACACTGCGTTTATTATTTACATGGCAATAATTATTTTAAAAAGGTGGTTAGAAGATAAAACATGGCTGAAAGGGAAAAGTAACTAGGACCTCAGAAGTGCTCACTTTACAGTGAACAGCGTATAGTGAGATTTGTCCAATGTGTTGGGGCCACGGTGACTGAGGGGCTAGACTGCTCGCCTCCCATCAAGGAAAACCAGTTTCAATCCCCGGCCGGGCCACTCTCGCATTTCCGCAAGTGGGAATCGTGCCGGACGATAACGCTGGTCAGCGGGTTTTCTCGGGGATCTCCCATCACCCCGTCCTTATCATCCTCACCTCGTTTCACCCTCATCAGCTCTCAAGACCTCGTTGTTAAGAGCCGCCTACAGCTCGCAACTCAGCAACTGGAATGTGGTCAGTTAATTTCGAACCATCTATATTTGGCGGGGTAGCTGGTTCCCGAGTCCACGTAACCGGAGGGCTCTAGTTCCCATCCTCCCTTTACGGGGAAAGGGAGATAGAGATTTTTCACCCGCTCCCCAACGAAACACAGCAACGTAAAGCGGAGAGAGGATCTGTATTGCGGGTTGCGTCGCTGTAGCCCGCAGGGGCGAGCCGCGCGGACAGAGGCGTGGTTCCTGCCGCTGATGCAAGACTCGGAACAGGCCGTGTGGCCCCGGGGCTCGCGGCAAACAACGACGGTCTACGCGGCGGAAAACTTTGGTGGAGGCAACTTTTCAAAACATGTCTCCATCCTGCCTGACCTTTCGCTCTTAGCCCCTCGCCCTGCCAGTTGTCTCTCTGAGCACGACTGGTTCACTCCGTCTCTCGTCACGACATGTTCCAGGAGGGGAAAAAAAAAAAAAAACAGAGAAATACCTGAACTCGGTGAAATTAATTTAGAGTGATTTTATGTAACAATGAATTAAAAATTTATTCTGGAAGGAGAAACATTACATCGTACTAAAATATTTTCTTGCCTTTTCTGTAAATGTCAGATTTCAATAAAGTACGTTAAAGTTCACTGGGTTCCTCCAAAATAATATGTCGCGAAAAGTTTCATCATCTAAAATTAACAGTAAAATTAACGGAAAAGGAAAGAAAAAAAAGCGAACAAAAAATCATATCGTAATTACTGCGTAACGAGTTAACGTTGGCGGATCAAAGCTTGTTCCCGCTCGCTGTCAAAAAATTCCGTTTTCTTCTTTCTGATTTCGGACGCTATGGATATGATGGGAAAGGTTCTGCGCAGATCACCAGTTAGTTTAGAAGCACCTCTGTACGAGAGACTGGACGTTTAAATAATTTTTGACAGATAGGTTAAAAAAGAGCGCTTTTATATCGCAGAGCAAAACTCAAAGGCAAATTCAGACAAAGGGCAGTGTTTTTACTGGCAAAATTCTTACAGCTTCTCTTTTTTTCAAACTGTTACTGTGTAAAGTCAACTTCCAAGAAAAATCGAACATCATACACATTTGTGAATACTATAAATTACTCACTCTATACTTTCATAAAATTACAAATATAGAAATATCAAATTTGCAACTTGTTTCGAATGAAGTCAGTTAACGTTATTTCGAATTCTAAAATGTATTCCCGACATCGTTAAATATAAAATAAAAGCTCATCCTCTAGAAAAAATAATAATTATTAAACTCGAGTTTTTAAAGTTCTAAACTATCCCGTCTGTATGACGCGTTTTGTTTGAATTAGTTTCTCGGTTCCAGGGCTAATATTGTGCAGCTTAAATACTCTGGCATTTCCGTTTTTTAGTCATTTTCGATATAGGCTTAGGTATAAACAATAAAATATGGCTTCCAAATCCTGTGGTAATCTGCAGGAAATGCATTTTTAATTATTTTTTTTAATTTTTTTTTTTTTTTTTTTTTTTTTTTCAAAAATAGTAAGTTATATGGACAAACCATAGCGTATCGGAGTCTTCTATAGCAATACAAATATTCCGGAATGGATTGATCTCTTCTTAGTTGACATATAATTAAAGTGTAAATTTTCAACATGACATATTGCATTTTTTAATGATTTCAAACTATGGGTTCGGCTTTAGTCAAAATATATATATATATATATATATATATATATATATATATATATATATATATATATATATATCCTTTACGCATATACGTTGTATTTAAACAACGTTGTTGACTTAGCTGACAACTGTTCTGACGAGAGAGAGCAAAGATACTTACATAAACACTTGATACTCTCATTAAACAGTCGGTATGTATTTACATTTTACAAAACTAGTCTACCTGTTTGTGCCATTTGTACGAGAGATTCTACCAAACAATCATAAAGACACTTAAAAAAAACATAAAATAAAACAGACCGGAAACTAGAACATAGCTGCTTATGTCTCAATAACATATTTTTTGAGTTTGGTGGGATTCTGTAATGTTCCTTACGAGTTATTGCGAGCGAGGAATTAAATTGCGGAGTAAAGATACGGACATTTTGTTACAAACCCGCGGCCATATTGCTCACACCAATTAACACAGAAGAAGATTCTGTGTTTCATGTAACACTGAGTTATTAAAGAAGATTACATTTAGGCCTATTTATTTTTCTTGCCGACGCCGTAAATGTTTATATAGGCTATTCACTGTAAAACGAGCACTTTTTAAGGTCCTTCCAACAGGCATTAACCACTAATAAATATATCTTATTGCAGCCTCAGGCGCTAACTTCTGAGAGTGCTGAAATATATAACCTGTGTTTATTGATCAGATTACAATGTTAATACATAAAAAAACAGGACGATAGAAATTGGGTGAAAAAAAAATTTAAGGGCCTCACTTTACCGTGAACAGCCTAAAGACAAAAATCAATAAAATCCACGATATCTCCCACACAATAGACTGTACTCGAGCCCATGACATCTCGAGCGATTAGGCACATACTGTGTGTGTGTGACATGACAAATCCTGAGGATCAAATAAACCGAAGTAAATCACGAGTGATTAATTCCTCAGCTATACGTGACGTATGCGAACGGGCGTATTTGTGTTGCACGTATCACGGATCCAGATAAATATATTTCCAATAAAACTGATACGCGAGGCATTTTTTTTTTTTTTTGTTAGAGACTGTTCCGTGTATCAGCGTGTGATGAAACGCCACGCGCAGAGCACTGGGAACTCGGCCGGCAATGAAAATACCCTGCAGCCCGCGTAGCTTTTCATCCCTTGCATTTCAAAAGGTAAACACAGAGAACTACAACCCCCTTTTTTTTTTTTAACCCAAACACCAGCTAAAAAAAGAATGGAAAAGAGAAAACAACTCGGCCACTCCACGCGATAAATATTACAATAAAAAGTAAACACTTTTTCAGGCGGCAATCTGAGTTCTGCGACCGCAGCTAGAAAACACCGCGTAGCGTACTATCTGGAATATCAATCTCGTTGGCAAATAGCGGCGCGTAGCTCGCAAGGATATGCTTCAATGGCGCAAGTCTAACTCTTGAGTAAGCTCGCTGTTCGGACAGTTTTTTTTCCCACTGCTTCGGAACGCTCTCTTTGCTGACGTCCACTGAGATATGTACTATATTCATGCGCAAAATGCTACTGTTTGTAAGCCAATCTTGGTGTGTAAAGGCTGTTCCTGATAAAGTGAGCACTTCTGAAATTAACTTTAGAAATAAGTTACTGCTCCTACCTTCATATATTTTAACGGGCGCACTGAGTGGCATGAACCCAGTGAAGTTGGTAACGATGGAGGGAAAATAGTTTCTTGTGTTCCCGTCGAATAAAAAGTGTTAGCTAACCGTTTGTAATAACTTAAATAATTTATTTTGCTTTCCGTTTTTTTAATGCATAGAATTTTTAAAATGAGCAGATTTGTGTAGTATTCACTTTTCTAATAATTTTACAGTTTTACTTGACCGACGCATGAATAAAATAACGCGGCCCATGGCAATGCTAGTTTTACATAAGGCGGAAGAATACACATCGCGCATGCAAGTAGATACTAAGCAGGGTTTCCAAAAGAGCTCAGTTTACCGTTATCAGCGTATATGTGTGTGTGTCGATATCGTCAAAATAAACAATTCTCTACCAAATTCACGTACTGATCTACTTTCAAATCATAAAGTATTTCTCATCATATTCTAAATCATACAAAATTGTACTAGTACAGCAAATAATAGTTCACATAACAAATAGATCATTAAGCCCTGTTACAGGATATAAATAGAATTAAAATTATAGCTACAGAAAATTTGATAATATTTTACATACTTGCCGCTTTGTATGATTTAAGTTATCAGTTAGATATTTTTGAATAAATAAATCCATGGCATCTTGAAATGAGCTATTTTGTTGAAGAAATGTAAAACTGCGTTATCATGGAGACTTTCGAAAGAAACAACCAGCGTAATTTCAACGTACTACGAAGTAATATCGGCTACATCTGAAATACCTGCAGCGCAAAAAGTTTATATAAAAAAAAACCCGGAGCGTGTTCTGTCATAATCCGGTGTACACGAGCTATAAATACAGCTCTGCTAAGCTGCAGGCTTCCCCGCAGTTACATGCGACTAATTAGGACATGGTCTGCCTTATAGCAAGATTTTTTTCCCCAGGTTGAAAATCTCCTTCGGTATTATTCTTTATCCCTTTCTATTTTTCCTGTTTCCTTCCCTTCATCCAATTAAGAATTGGGTTTAACTTTTGCATTTTGTTTCTTCGTCCTTATGTTTGGTTTTCTGAAATAAAAAATAAATACAATAAGATATAAAACATAATGAGCTCAATGGTATACGACAGTTCAGCAATCCGCGTATTTTTACAGGCGTAAACTACTTAATTGGCAAGTTTTTTGTCTGAGTATTAAAAATTTTTCCAACATTCCCGAATGAATCGTCAAATACTTTATAATCACGATTTCCTTAGATGAGAAAGTATATCGAATGCTTTTAAAGTGTATTTTGCTCATAAATGCTAATGATAACTAAGAAAATTATACTGACTAATTTCATTTCCCGGCATGTGGTCACGTTCTGGCCAACACCATAAAATTCCCATTACAATTTGTTTTATTAAGCTTACGTCAATTTCAGACAACCAGAGTTTCTATGTTCGAAATGTTTATAATACTCCAAACAACTGGGAATCCACAAAATATTTTTTTAAGTAAAGTTTGTAAAACATTACACTATATAAGTTAAAGAAAATATTATAACCCCTTTTTGTTTATTATTTATTCCGTTTTCATTTGACATTAAGCTGAAGCGACAAACTGATAATAGTAGCAAATCTCAAAATAGGAAAAGTCCATTAATAAGTACATACGATCCTGTTGTAGAGTTTGGCGTGAGAAAATACAAACATGTTTAACCTTTTGTTTATCGCATTTCGACAAACTCGCGCGTTCAAAATACGTTTCGAACTTCGTTAACAAAAGGTGATATTTCGAGGAATTTTCATTTTACGTAAATTGGTTCCCGAGTTTCACATTCGGTGCGATGTTTATTGATGTTCCCTGCATTGTTATTACCTTTACGAAGAAAATTTATTTAAAAATAAATCTTGGTAAATAAAAAAATACTATCACCAAATTTTACCAGAGCAGTCGCATTATTCCGTTATTTTAGCAGTTATACGTACAAGTCATAGGAACCGTAATAAGTTATAACATGTGTTGTTTTTAAAATATTCAAAACACTACGCACTTCGAGAACAACAGTGCAACACGTTTTGTGAAACTATTTTTAAATAAATATTTAAATTAGCGTAGAAAACGTGTTGTAGTTTATTACATATCGTCTAAAAAGTGTTTCCCTGATTACAAACTTCATTTATATCCGCTATACGTAAGATAGAGATGTGAAAGTGGTGCCAAAATGTTGGCAAGCTAACCAAGTTTTATTTTGCAGGTTTCAGTACGGTGACTGTAGTGCAGAAGTTGCAGTATACAGGAAACCGGACATGTTCACAAACTAGGAAGAAGCTCAGTTTTGTACTCTGGCACCACGGAATTCCGGTCACCAATAACAGTGCAGAGGAGCTTTCAGACAACGTACGGAAAGATGCCATCCGATGTAAAGAGCATTAAGTCGTGGTACGACAAGTCTAAGAATACAGGATCTGTTGCTGACTGATCCCCAACCTCAGCTGGAAAGATGGCAGCAGCGAGACATTCTTCTGTGCGAAATTCCAAGAAATCAGTGCGCAGAGGCTCGCGTAAATTACCGTTGCCAAAAAGTTCTCTTCGTGATATCATACGCAAACGTTATTGTTTCGTGCATAAAAAGTGCAAATTGTTCAGGCTTTGTTGCCCAGCGTGGCCACGCATCGCTATGACTTTGCAGTCGGAATGTTATCAAGTATTACGGGTGATAATGACAATCTCAAAAGTGTTTCTTTCTATGACGAGGCGACCTTATTGGTTGATAGTGTAGTGAACCGGCATAACGTACGTATTCGGGGTGCATGGCCCCTGGTGAGGTGTCAATAAGCGTGTACCAGAGGCAGCTCGAAGGTGAATTTCTTGTACTAGTGAATCTGTACATGTTTCTAGTGAAACTTTCTAGTGAATCTGGACATGTTGCAATTGTTTGTTGTTCTTAAGTTGCTTGTGTATCACCCAAATGTCATTTTTCAACTAGAGAGTTCAATGCCACATTGCACTCTAAATCTGAATAAGTGAAAATTTCGCTGTTTAAATCAGTTAAAAGTATTTGACTGATACAACAGTCACTTCAGGAAATTTAACTCATAAACCAGGGGGAGGGGGGGAATATGCCAGAATTTCTTCACTTATTGATTCAGTGACATTTTCCCCCGACTCATCAGTCATTCCTTTCACTGTTCTTCGGCGATTAATTTTTTGACTGATGGATCACTTAAACAGAGTGAAAAAATGGCCATCAGACAACGTGTAACAATTTCCGTTAACCAACGCGTATCAAGTGGAATAACAACGCATTAACTACTAAAGTCAACATAAAATACTTTTTTTTGTGTGTGTTTCGTCTTGGAAAATACCATCTTACTAGATAACATGAACATGTAGTACTTAACTACAATTTTCCATCTTTTATTTCGTTTTCATGTTACCATCACATGCTCTGTTTGAAGGTTTAAACTATATATAATGTGGAGAAGAAAATGCGCTCATTTGTACTATACGTTTTAACAAGCCTAACTGCGCCACGTTTTCAATGAGTAACTATAATTTTTTTTTGTCTCTTCATTTTCAACGTGATTTGGTAGTTCAGACGAAAGGTAATGGTTCAGAAGCCAACTGGATAAGTTGTGTGAATTCCATCCCGGCAACCTGCGGAGATTTTCTTCTACATTTTTTTAATTACAGTAATTGGGCAATAAAAATAGTGAACTATCGTAAATGTGTTTATTTCTCGAAATTATTTGGCTAAATACAATAAAAAAAATATTTAAAATGCCGCTGCAGTTGGCCGTCATTTATTCAATCAGTGGAATTGTTTCTGGCCACTAATAATAATTCAATCAGTGAAGTTTTTCCTTGAAACAATTAGTGCTTGAATCTAAGTGGAGTCATTTTCACTGATTAGAGTAGTTGAATTTCACTGCGAATCAGTGGTTTTCCACTGATTCGAATTTAGAGAGTGCGGTTTGAAGGTTCGTCCCTGTCTTGATAGGTAATCTGCTGGAGACGCTGGATCTGTCATGGCCCGATTGCTTGGCGTCCGTACTGATGTGGTATTGGGTAGTGTTTGAACGGAACTTGAATATCGACTAGATGTGCTAGGTGCTACCAAGGGTACTCACATGTAGACCGTACTGATGTGGTATTGGGTAGTGTTTGAACGGAACTTGAATATCGACTAGATGTGCTAGGTGCTACCAAGGGTACTCACATGTAGACCGTACTGATGTGGTATTGGGTAGTGTTTGAACGGAACTTGAATATCGACTAGATGTGCTAGGTGCTACCAAGGGTACTCACATGTAGACCGTACTGATGTGGTATTGGGTAGTGTTTGAACGGAACTTGAATATCGACTAGATGTGCTAGGTGCTACCAAGGGTACTCACATGTAGACTTACTGATGTGTTGCCCTGTTGCAACAGAAACTTGATCAGTTTGCCAACATTTTGGCACCGGTTGACCTATTTACAGAATCTTACATATAGTGGATATTAATAAAGTTTGTAATAAGGAAAAGACTTCTCGGACATTTTGTATATTCTCATTTATATACCATTATTTGAATGCAATTTCGAATAATAAGTATTGTTTTCAGAACTAGATTATACTTAATGATGAGCTTGAATGTACTTATCAAGTTTCAGTATATTACAGTATGACTGAAAAAGCAGCAGTAAAATTAAATCGGGAACGCGTTTAAAATTGTTTTATTGTGTTAATGACACCACGATTTGTTGTGTGTTAACAAGCCTAATATTTTTGGTATACACGACCTCGTGTATGAATACCACATACTGATAGTCAGAACCACCAACATTGTGGTAGTGTTGGAGTGCGTGGCTTAGTTTACTATGTCCGTCATCATTTGGCTGAGAAGCCTTTTGTTAACGTATTAATTTTGGCAGCGCGTGGTGCCCACCAAGTAAATTAAAAACTATTTAATTGTAAAAAATATATATTCAATTGATTACGTTTCAAATAACATGTGCAATTTTACCAAATTTTTGCTATCTTCCCTTCGTATCTTAAAATTTTCCAACACTTCTGCTTTTCGCGTGCGAATACACTGATTTGGCCCGTCTCGTCCTGTTAAACACGAAACGGCAGATGAACGAAACCATGTTGATCAAGTCAAGGTTGGAGATCTTATAAAAAAACAGCGTGTTGGTTTCTTGGTTTCCTCCATTACACTTCATTTTTATTATTGAATTAGTGTAACCATAAAAATTTCTGATTTCCAGGAGTTTATGGAGTTCCAACAACTTTTCCACATTTCAATGTTCAGTCTTACCATCCGGTTGTCATATTTCATTTTGTTATTCATTATTCAATACTACGGATCTGATTGAGTGCCTTTACGAACCGCTCAGATTATTTTCAGCTAACACACATGAACATAATGATTGTTCCTGTTGACCTACATTATACCTAGGGATACAAAAATTTTGCGTTTTGAACGACCCGTAGGCTCGACTCCATTGTACTATCTATTTTCAGGCCTCAGCTATTTGTCCATTGGCTGTTGCCCCAGTGTGTAACGGTTTTACCTTAGACCAGGCGGCACAGGATTCGTTGCTTTTACTCATCGCATGTCTGTTATTAGCTCAGAGTTCACCTGGGCGTGTCTAATAAACTGTAATTCAATTGAAACATAACAGAATTGTATGTGTATTTTGGCTCTAGGTTGACCTAAAGTGAATTCACGAGATTTTTCAGTAACAAATTATATCTCACTATAAAATGCATAAATATATATAATTGTGCAAGAATAGTCCCAAAGTAAGAAATGTCGTATTTAATCAGTTGCATTGTTTGACAGTATATTCAGTACAAAATCAACACTAGACTTAATTTTGTAATGGGATCAGTTTTGTTTTAAGTTGTGTGTCGAATATTAAACATCAATCATTTAGCTTACTGTTAAAGATAAGAACGGTGCAAATGATGGAGACTTACAGAAATGGAATTGTTCCGAGTAAAATAGCACATATGGCAACCTTAGCGCTGTGACACTTTCTTCGTGCAGGAATGGAATGTGGTCATTTGGTTACTTCGATCACATCCCTGTATAGAAACACATAAATTCTGTGGCTATGTACTTATAAAATTAAAAATGAAATACTCATTTATTTGCATTACGAATACTCTGAGACAAGGCGATATTCGGCATGCTTAAATAATTACACACGGCATTTTATTAAAAATCTGTAATGCCCAGAGTTTGACTAGAGAAACAATATCATGCGCACGAAAGTAGTTTCTGTCAATTCATTTACACTCACACATTTATAGAATAGCGGAATTTGTCAAGCGAAATATTGTAAGAAAACTCGCATAGTGTGTGTTTTGTATGGGTTTATTACATTAGCAACTGTCACCAGAAATTAAATAAAGGGTTATAAATTCAAGTTTCTTCATTACGAGTTCCAAAATATATTGATAATTCTTTTATTTCTTGTGGCTGTGGATGAAAAGTTGTTAAATTTTAACTCTTACTGAACGTTCAAATATTGCATTTGACATTGCCGTGTGAAAATAAAATAAAATAAAATATTCAAGATACAGTAAACGACGATAATGGTATAGAGTCATACTATAAAATGAATTTATTCATGACGAAGTCTAAGCATTTGCCAATCAAATAAGAAATAAACTTGTTTATTTCTTGTGAGAGGACTGTTCTAGTTTAATCTCTGAATATTACAGCTTAAAAAATAAAACAAATTGTTATGTGCCACTGCACGTCGATTATTGCCATGTCTCAAAATATTCGTATTGCAAAGTAGTTCTGTATTTTTAGTTTTATAAGTACTTATTATGGAGGTGTTTCATAGATGAATGTGATATGAGTAATCAATTAAGATTAGTTGTTCAACCTAACCGTACTGACATAATTTCACGATTTGATACTGATCGTGTCAGCATTTCAGAAATATATTTCCTTCACAGAACACTCTTTGCACTCTAATAATTCAGTTACATAAATTTTGCTCGCAATACCGAAAGAAAAATTATGAGTTCACAAATGTGTCATCAACATCAAATGGAGAGTTGAAAAAAAACAAAAAATTTCAGTTTACTTATTAAAACATGAATTGCTTGCATTTTCTATTACTAAAATTTTTTATAAAATTCGTACCTGCAGAGAAATAAAAAAACAACTGTTTATACGTGTTTGAAATATTTCTGCTCTTTTCAGTAGATGTTTAAGTTCCAAAAACTGGTTGACTAAGAAGTGTCATATATAAATAAACACTAAATTTGTTGATAAAAATATAGGCTACCGTATTTTAGAAGCGGATTTAGTAAAACAATCGAGGAGAAATTTTTTCGCTAACATTGTGAGCAAATATTTCGCCAGCGTGATGCATTGTTTATTCCGTCACAAATTTCCACGTTTAAGTACGGGGAAAGACATCGCTGTAAAGGAATGTACACGACCGTCAAAAATTTTTGTTTACAAAATAGACAAACTGTTTGGGATGATCATTCTTGAATTTGCTATACCTGCTTCTAGAAAGCTCCGAACTTGAACGTGTTTAATGATAATTCATTGTGCACCACGCCCTCGTAACTGTGCGTCTGTTATGCACATATACGACCTTCACTTATTTGGTGTGGGTCGAAAAACACAATGTCTCCTACGCAAGTTTTATATATAATATACATACGTACATATATATATCCACACACACACACACACACACTTTCCCAGTATTTGGCAACCTTAGGCTCACAGATTACACTCGAAAGAAAGTACACAGACGAGGGAGCCGCCTGCTCCTGCGACGCAGCATGTGCATCTCCAACAAACAGGCAGAATAATAGTAGACATAGGCCATTCTCGTTGAGATAAGCCCTGTTTAAGGACTACTTGTGTGTTCCCTGTGTATCCCTCCTGCATTACACCATTTGTAAAATTAACATTTACATCAACATGGTCACTTTATTGATGCTTCGGAAAAGGAAGATATTGAAATCATTAAGGAAGTAAATATCTCACAAATTTGCACACTTTTACACTTACGTGGATAAATGGATTAAAAAAAAAAACAGAAAACAAAATAAAATTCAGCGCTATTTCATAGAACCGTACTTTCTTCCTGTCGTTACGAACTTTGCTGGGCGTATGCCAATCAGCGTGCGTATTACAATACACGCTGGTAGGACAGTAACATTTTTCAAAAGTATATTTCAAAAGTGCTCGGTTAACCGTAAACAGCCTACAATGAGATGAAGTAGGGATGGAGAAGCGAACGAATTCAACGGTGAGGAGAAACGGAAATACTCCGAGAAAACCTTCTTGCTACCGGTAACCTGCGCCACAATCGTCGCATGCGAAAATTCGGGAGGTGGCCCGCACTGATAACCGAACCAGCGCTGTCACGTTGGGAAGCTGACGAGTTTAACATCCGGTAACCATGGACCCCGTTATGCAAGGCTACAACAATTAAATTAAAACTACAAACGAATTGTATTTGGATAAACGGAAACTTTTTACTGGCGTCATCCCTTACGAGCTGTAAGCAATCCTTGGTGTAATATAACCAGTTTTGCGAATTGGAACTAAACTATAAACAAAAAAGGTGGTCGTGGACAATTCAATTCCTGCTTTCCTTAAACCTTACTTCCCTTTCCTAGCTCCCAAATGATTAAACAAAAAAATTATAATATTTTTCCAAATAACTTTGAGAAAGGTTTTAACTGGGTGTGTGCACATATGTGAATGCAGAGCACTCGTATGTCTATTGTAAAGTAAAAAGCTGACATAGCAAAGAAGTTTCATGGACTTAATGTGTCGCATCAGCTGAGGCAGAAAGAAAAATAACAAAATAACACAACGTGCACTTTCTTAAAACTGTCACATCAAAGCGGTTTTCGTTGTTTAAATAAACTCCAGTAATTTTGATAAGTATGTATCATAAATAGCCTATTTACTGGCAAATACAAATTATTGTCGGGTTTCAAATAAATTCAAGCACTGAACTTAGCCCATATCAGCAGCCTTATAACACAAGTATAGATATTGCATACATGGAGAATTAGTTAATGTAAGACTCGCGAGCTCATTTGCGGAATTCAAGTAACTACGTTTAGCTATTTTGTTAAAACTAAAATGGAAATAGACGCAGAGGACTAATAGTTTGTTTCATAACATTATTGTAACACAGCAGTAAATTTCTTGAACCATATATAAAAACCAAGTTAAATCTCAGTATCAGTCAGTGTTTAAACACTCATCAGTAATATCGATTTAAAATAAGGTTTAAAAAAGAAACGAAGGCGTATAGGATGAAGATCAACATTGTACTTGTGTGTTTAAAAGCAATAATTTTTATATCCTTGTCGTACGAAACTGTGAGAATTACCATGAAAATATTATTTATTTGCAATTACTGTTGTGAGTAGAAAAAAATTAACTGTAAAAATATTTAAAACCAAGCTTTCATTTATAAGTGAACAAAAAAGATAAACATAAGTATAGAAATAGTTACATAATTTGTAAAACGTTTAAGACTTAATCGAATAGCCTTAATAAACTTTATTTCAAATTAATATTTTCGTATCAATTTTATATTTAGTATATAAAAGCTTAGCGTAATGTAAAACGTATACCAAATTTGCGTAAGGCTCTTAAAAATTCGCGCCAAGCTTTTATATTCTAAAAATAAATTTATAAAATGATATTAATTTGCAGTAAAGTTTATTACTGCTGTTTTACCACGTCTTACAAGTTGTACAAAATCTATAACTACTCCTGTAATTATTTTAATCTCTTTTAGTTCATTTATAAATAAAACCATGGTTTTAAAATGAATCTTACAGTTAATTTATTTTTCACTTTTTAGTCCTGCCTATTTTTTTTATTATTATATAGGTAGAATATTTATGCATTCACAGATTCGTCCGTCATCGGCATTGCTTGCGATCAGGAGAAATTCGGTGTACTATTTTCGCGGGGAGTTGAACTGGCATGCTAAGTAGTCATTATTCGTCTTACACGTGCGTGTATGTCGATGTAATTTACATTTCGATACGAGTTCCCCCAAATCGTAATCTTCAAATGGTATTTTACATACACACACACGGTCGATCATTTGAAATTCTTCTTGTGTTTTAAAGTTTGTATGATCTTTCACCCACTCAACCATGTCTGAATGAGGACTTCCCGGGCACAAACTCTACACTCCACCAGTAATCGACGATTTGTCCACCAAATGCATCGTGGTTGCTAGTGATTCGGTGGGCGCCGGACAGACGCCCCGCAGACACCAACCGTACATACAAACAGGTGAAGTTAAACAAAAAACTTGTAATTAAAATCTTAATACTTCAAACCATATCGAAGACATGAATACTGCGTTAGTAAGCAGTCCCTTGCTACAGTATACACTAAAAGAACCTCCACAGTTACAGTAGAAAGTATTTAATAAAAATTTACACTCCTTATGTGATAGGAAAAATTCGCGAGTTCAACGACCTGTAGGCTAGACTCCACAGTCATGTGTACACTCGAGCCTCAGACGTTTGTTCATTGGCTGCCGCCCCATAGAGAAACCAGTGTTTCTTCACACCTGGCAGTATGGCACTCGCTAATTGTTTCCTTGCAAGTCTGCTATTGGCTCAGAGACGTTCAGGGCATATATAATAAACTGCGATCCAATTGCAAAGTCACAGTGAAGTCACCTGCACAGTTGGATCGCAGTCTATTAGGTCCGCCCTACACGCCTCTGAGCCAATAGCAGACTGGCAAGGAAACACCTTGAGAATCCCATAACTGCCAGGTGTGGGGCAACAGCCAATGAACACACAGCTGAGGCTCCACTATGCAGAGGACTGAGGAGTTTAGCCTACAGGTCATTGAACTTGCGAACTGTTCCTATCCCTACATATCCTGTACGTGGTTTGATAAGTGCACACCACTAAAACGATCTGAAGAATGTGTGTGAATCTTACTAACTGTGTCTGAATGCAGTTTGAAGGTACGCAGTATAAATTGGCCACTAGGAACGAGTCTTGTTGCATTGTGGAGTTAACTCTGTTGGACTAAGACAGTCGTCATGTCAATATCGACGATTTAATTCTCTACTTCCCATGCTTTGTAGCACTTTTAATTGGCTTAGATTTCTCTTTCAGATATTAACTATCAGTTAATACTTTTGGATAATAAATGTTTCTGTTTTGGTAGCCGAATGTCTTGTGCAGGTGTCAGAATGTCTGACAGACATTCATAGAGATGTTTGGGCGCCTCCTAACATCGGGATCTCGAGAGCCAATGAGAGTGAAGCGAGATGAGTATGGGTCAGCGTCGGAATGCAAGGTAATGGAAAACGGGAGATTCTCGAGGAAACTCGTCAACGGCATCGTCCAGCACGATCCCCCCCCCCCCCCCCGCCACGGTGGGAAAATTCGTGAGAGGGGAATCAAACCCTGTTCCCCTTGATGGGAGGCGGGCGAGTAGTCTGTCCACTACACCACCATGGCCCCCGACCCGCATTCGGAAGGCTGGATGTTCGATCTTCGATCCAAGACTGAAGAATTACGGATTTTTTTTCATTGCGTGTGTGTTTTATATCCGCACTTCTAGAGAAACTCCTAAGTACTTAACTCTACACTCCTTCGTCATCCTGGATAGCACCCAGTTTTTCATGCAAGTGAATAAACAGTATGTATAATTATAATAAAAGCACGTATATAAACGGATATAAGCGTATTGTTGTTGTCCTCTTCAGACGGTAGACAACCAGGAAAAATTGTAAGCACGCTCACTTATATGTGCGTCATGAAAACTTGGCCTCGTATTCAGCTCAAATGCCACAAAAACCGAATATTTCGACCACGGCATGGTTTAATAAACGCTCCAACCAAGACTTATAACAGTGAAGCCTCTTCGCCGCAGCTACCCCGACCGAGTAAGGTACGGACGACAAGAAGAGTGAGAGAGGGGGATGAGGGAGGGAGGGAAACTGTGCGTGCGGCTAAGGAAACCAGAAAGACAGAGGAAGGGGATGGAAGAGGAGGTGAGCGGAGGGGAGGGTGTGGAAAAACTTGTGTGGTGAGGAAGAAAATTATGGCCGTGCAATATTATTGCAAACGGGCACAGCGAGAGAGCGCAGATAAGAAGAAAGAAGAGACCGCAGATGGCGGCGCGTGTGCCTTCGACCACAGTTGCCGGCACACACCACACACATATTGCGCACGTGCTAAATCTCCTCGGCTGCTTCCGTTCATATAGAGGGAAGTGTTTGTGTTTCCAGCGGTCGGCAAGAAGGAGGGGTGCTTCCCTCGAGTTTGGAATTGCGTGTTATTGGATACACAAGTGGTATACGCTCCGTTTTAACGAACGTCTCATAGCCTTGCATTTACAGAGTAAAACTAGAACAACGGAAATGCATTGAAGAACACCAAGGAAACATCTTCCAGTCCAAACGGGTTTTACAACACAAACTGTTCCTGTGCAGAGGACACACTGATCGTAAGTAGAAGAGCACCATTCGCCTGTACCGATCTGTAGCCATCGGACCAAGTGTCTTATCGCAGGTCGTCTGACAACAGGAGTGCAGTTCGCTGTGCGATTTCACTGCGTTGTCTACAATGCCCGGAAGACAACGGGGGAGCACCGATCCAACAGTTAAGTGACTTTGAGCGTGGCCGTATAGTGGAGCTCCGAGATGATGGCTGGAGGTTCCGCATGATTAACACTCACTTGGAGCGTGACTTTTCAGTGGTCCATCAGTGGTGGAGAAGTTGGGCGACAGAGGATTCACACAGCTGCGTAACTCCACCAGTGCTACCTCGCTGCTATCATGAGATTCTGGACAGGAGGATCGTTCGTGCCGCCTTGGCTGACAGAACAACAACCACACGGGGAGCCACTGCGGCTCACCATGTGTGTGAATGAACAATAGATAATCGGTTGTTTCAGGTAGATTTACTCTTTAATACTCATCTCTGACACGTCTACCCTCGACCTGCTCATCGTCGTGAACGTCTTCTCCCGTAGTGTCGGGAGAGAATGTGTTGGAGAGGCGAGTGGAGAACAGTGGTGTTCGGCCATGAGAGTCTTTTCTGCCTTGGACAAAGTGATGGACGTGTTCGCGTTGTTCGTGGACGTGCAGGTGAGTGCAACAGCCCGTCATATATTCGCACTCGCCATACCGGAGCAACACCTGGGATTATGGTATGGGGGCCATAAACTACACAACACGATCGCCTGTGATATTCATTCAGAGGGGGGTAACGTGAGCGTCTTACATCCCAGCACAGTAAGAAATTATTTGTAAATTCACCATACCAGTGTATGTGTACAGTGACAAAGCGCGAATAGTACAATATTTCCCCATACGTGCATGGTAACATTCCTACAGATGCTTGGGAAAGAGTCAAGTGCGTAGGAAAGTTCACAACTTCGTATAGTAGTGATACTAAATATTCCCATATTTTCAGCATGATACGTAGTACCATTACATAGGTTAAAAACTTCCATTGCAGTTTAGGAAGTTTGCCAGAAGTTTTTTACAGTTTGGCGTTATCCATTCTGTACGCCGCCCATACTTCGACACACTGCAGGAACCAATAATCTAGCACAATAACCCTCGTACCCATGTGTCTATAACGACACAGCGTGCTCTACATGGCACACACATGCTACCCTAGCGCGCTAGCTCTTCAGACATCAGACCCACAGAGTATAGGTGAGATGTGATGGGGAGCGCCGGACATTCAGACCAGCCCCGACAAGCACCATCGTCCAGCCACGTCATGAAATACAGCGAGCGTGGGATATCGTGCCCCAGGAAAGACATTGCGCATTTGTAGGACAGGTTGCATGCCAGAATCGTTGCATGTGTGGCCGCTTAAGGTGATTACTCTCCTTGTCGTGGTGTCCGCTGTATGCGTTGCATTTAATGTTTTGTATGTGCCACGGACTTTCTTCTTTGATCAGCCCCTCATACCAACTCCTCGCCCTTGTGAACCACATTTTGGGCAGATACGTGTTTCCCTATGGGTTGTTCTTAAAAGCATTTCCATGAATATAAATACCTATTCATTGATAATTCTTCTTAATGCTGGAAGAATTGAAAAAAGCAGATTCAAACAAAATCGCTACTTTTAATTTAATCAAAATCGGCCACGAATTTGATTTTATTGTTATGTATATTATTTGGCATCTGCCACAAGAATACTGATCTAAATTACTGATACGAAAGCCAGGAAAATTACTTGACAGATACACAAAGTTCCATTTCCGGCATGACCTTGATACATTTGGGTCATGGTATAGTGTTAGCCAAGCTTAATTTATTGTTACAGGCGACTGCTCTTTGAGCGTGCGAGGTACGGATGATTGCACTCGCTACCATTTGCAACCGGAGATGCAGCAACTTTTCGCAAAGGGATGTTTACAAAGCGTGTCTGTTATGCCTATCAGGGCGCGTGCCGCTCCTGGCCTTGGGTACCGGGTGTCTTTGCGACATCTGAGAAATTCTCTGGAATGCTGAACTCGTTTCTTTCAACTAGACTCGGGGTGCGGGAACCTTCCAGGACAAGGCCAGCGGCTATAAATGGCACGTCGGTTCTCCGAGCCTGGAGTTGTTGAATGGATAGGTTTTAGCGATAAACGTCTAACGAGAGGAGAAGCCCGCGGCGAGAGGAAGTGAACCAGCTGGAGGAAAATCTGCGACTGTGTACATAAGAGCAATGAGGAGTACGACTGCATGCTGGACTACTGGACTGGATGCGTGAACGAAACACATTACAAATTATGGCAACACATAGACTGAACATGTGTTAATGATGAGTACGAGTGAATCGACAATAACAGAACAGAGGCACAAAGAAGGACGTTAATTAGAGTTGAAACAGACATTAAATATTTGACTCGCTATGATATAAAAAGAGTAATAATGGAAACTAATATTTTAATGCTGCAAATAATAGCTATGTGAATAAATTTAAAAATAAAAATTGGTTATTTTATCTTTATTAAGGATTCCATTCCTCACTAACTCAGATACGCCCTCCAGGACTTCATGTAACATTATTTTACAGATCTGTGACAATGTTCTTTTTGTGTGCAGAGCATCTCCATGTCCCCCGGACTTCTCAATAAAAACCTCGTCATATATAAACAAATGTATCGCACAATATCAAAAGAAAAGGTTGTAGTTGGTATTGTTCAATACGACCGTTACTATCTTACATGAGCAAAAACATACAAATTAACATACAATGTTACAAAAATAATTAAATAATTGCTATATTCATTACATCGTTCTTTGCAGCAGAAAACATCTACTACATGACTGTCGTGTGTATAAAAATTTTATTTTGTGCGGTTTTTGCGATCCCCTTTCTGTGTTATAGCTGTAACATTATAACTTAAAAGATCATAATTCTATAATCTACGCTGAATTTATGTATGAACGTCCAAGATAACGATCATATCAAATGTAACTCCGCATAATGAAATAGTTCCTATTTTCTATGCACTCTCTCTACTTGAAAACTGAGTCTCAGGTCGAGTAGGTTAAAATATGCCTGGCCTCACAAACTTGAAATTTCCTGCCCGGTAAACGAAATCACTTTATATTTATGTTGAAGCAGATAACGTGAAAGTAATATTAGGGAAATATATGATAAATAATATGAAAATGATCTAAATAAACTTGTATTAAACCCAGAGAACAACACTGAACAACATCCACTGTACGATACACTTTAAATATTAATGAAGCAAGATCTAATAAAATCTGTTCACTGATGAATTTGGTTGTAATACTCTTAATTTTTGACAAGAATACATCCCACACATTTCATCCTAAATTTCTTATATGCGAAGTGAAAACTCTGTTGAATGTATAGTGTTGACTAACTTTTTGTCTACTGCTTCGTCGGAATGTTCTACACTATAGAGGGACTATTTATTTTGTAATGAAGCTTCTCCTTGTACACTGTATTAATTTAGTCAATGTTAATAAGGTACTAGCATTAACATTTGATACAATTAACTCAGAAATAAGTTTTTAGGACACTGTTTTTGAAACCAAAAACTGATATATAAGAGGAAAAACATTTCGCCACCTTTCACACTCTTGGAACTTGAATTCCAAAAAATTTTGGAAAAGGTTTTGGGCATCTGTATAGGCAGCCTTCTGAAATCAAAAGTGTAGTGGTATTTCGTCGGGTTTCTGCGAAAACCAATTTTACCCCTTTACACCACCTTAATTTGAGAGATTTTAAAGTCCCTCCTCATCTGACCATAAAGAAAAAGACACCTCTAATCATTCGTCCTTTTATACTTAGTGGTTTGGACTATGCGTTAAATAGTTAGACAGAGCAACGTTCTTTATCTATAAAGATATCTGGCAAAGCACATATTATGATGTACATAAAATTATTGAGTTTGTTTGAACGTATTCGTATATCTTTTTACAAATGCTTAAAAATTTATAATGCATAATTTATTAGTAATAATATTAGTTACAGGCCTAAAGACTAAACTATGCCTTATCATGAAACAAAAAATGAGTGTCTTATAACTGAAAAATTTAACTTACCATCGTAGCTTCACCCACGCGTAGTACACTAGATAAGTCCTCATTTGTTTGAATCAATGACCTCCTTTTAAAGAATATTAGTCATTATTCCATTATGTGTCTTGAAAGTAGTATTCTAAAGAAAACTACACTTCGATATCACATCGGGTTCAATAAACGAAGAGACTGTGGAGATTTTCCGTCTCCTCTACGTCAATAATATCGCTACATAATGTTATTGAATATGATGTATACATTTCAGTATTAGTCACAGCTTTACTAACAATTCTTTCAGAAAATATTCCAACGTTTATAAATAAAAATCATCATGGAAATAAAATAAGGAATAGCAAAATGAGTCAAGGAAAACAAAAATGTTTAACCTAATAACACAAATCTTAACAAAATATGAAATTCCTTCTAGCACACAAAATAAACATCAACATATTACTTGCGTCACTATAATATGTGCTTATATGACAAAGTATTTAAATTCAGTTTCCTCCACCCATTTATGGAATAAAGTGAACATTTTACAAATGACTGTGACAAATCGCTCTCACCTATACTAATCTAAAATGTCGAGGCATTAAAAATGTTACAAAGTATTTAGAAATTTGGTACTGTAAATTTTTCCGTAAGGTTTTATAATCACTAGCTACAGCTTCTGTGTAAGTAATGTAAAATCCAACGTATTAAAGCCAGCCCTCAATGAGTGAAGTTTTCAAGACGTTAGTTTCAGGCTTGAAGTTAGGGTTTTGAACTTTCTGGAACTATGGGTGCGCGCTGTTTTAAGCTTTTGAGCCAGCCCGAATTCAGCCAATAGTTATAATCGTATGTTGTAAATAATTACAACTAACATAAACAACGAAAAAGTAAATATCTAACGTAAAAATATACAAAGATTCGTGTTAAAATTATTTCCTTCCATAAAATAGAATTGAACTTCCACACAGTGATAATAATTTAAATAAACCAGATATTGTTCCAGAATGTAATTGTACGTACAGTGCACACCACAGGGACATTGTACGTGTATGTGCTGTATTTTTTAAGCAATGTAAGCATACTGAAACATCCACTATAGGGTACCATGGAATACCAGAGGACTATTCAGAAATTTAGTACACAGAAGAAAATTATTATAGGTTGTTCACTCTAAAATTAGCATTTTTGAAAGCCCTGCTTAAGATCTACTTGTATGCAGATTGTGTATTCTTCCTCCTTATGTAAAATTAACATTGCCGTGGGCCCGCTCACTTCACTCATGCGTCGATCAAGTAAAACTGTGCAATTAATATAAAAGTAAATATTTTAAAAAATGTATCGTTTACAAACCTAAATGCTATAAAAATTAACAGGAAGTAAAAGGTCATTTCAATATTCATAAATGTTTTACTTCATACAGTTGATTCGCCATTATGAAGTGGAACTAGTTTCCCTTCTTCATTGCCAACTTTACTGTGCACCCAGTGCCAGCCAGTGTGTACGATAAAATACATGTAGGTAGGGGGCAGTGACACTTTACAAACATTGATTAAAAAGCCTTTACTTGAAATCGTTTTGTTATTTATTCCTTGAACGCTGAATAGAAGCAGGCACTGATACAGCCGTGCGCCAGTATATCAGACGTCCGCTATCAGACCTCGCCCCACGAGTCATATCGCACATAGGGCACCGCCCGATCCGGAACGAACATGGAGAACAGCAATGAATTAGTAATGAATTTTGTTCCACATTTGTATCAGGTATTTGCGGTGAGCGAGTAAACAGTTCCAGGCCGGCAAAAGGGTAGGCGGGCATATGAAACGCGGGGGCATGAAAGGGGGGGGGGGTGGAGGCTTTATGAAAAGGGTAGAGGGGGTGCAGAATGTACATAATGCGGTCTGCGAATCAATACGAAGTTTTTCCATATTTTATTGCCATCCGAGCGGCCTGCTAGACTCGGACCAAACACACGGGGAGATGGAGGGGGGGCCCCGCCCAAGGGGTCGAACTAATGAAACAAACATTCGCGCCCGGCCCCGGGGAGGAGGGGGGAGGCACGTGATCGCACCCACCCCCACCCCCTACCACCAAGGGGTGTGCTGTGGAGCTGGCCGAACTAGGCCGCTCGTGCATGACTCTGCGATCATCGTAACCACGTGCAAGCAGGTCGCGACTGCAAGGGCCCGACAGAGGACTATCCCGACTGAACCGTCACGATGACAGTTCGAGTAAAGACTACATTGTGCTGATAACAGCAACGAAAGTGGAGCACGACTTAGACGATGTTCAACACTAACTCTTTCAACGGGATGCCGATATACCGTGCCATCAACCATTTATTAATGATCCCTGACGTTTTAAGGGTCATGCACCGTCATTTCCAATCAATTTCTTTACTTTGGCAAACAACGAGCATAACATGAAATACGTATCCTTCAAAAATATTTTTCGGACGAATAAAACCGCTCAAGTATAAAATACGTCACTGTAAACGATGAGATTATACATAATAGCCACTAGTCGGACTACAGTCCAACTTTTCTGAAGCCCTATTGTAGTTTTACTTTCAGAATATTCCTCTGCCTCATGGAAACAAAGATTAACTGAGTTTACAAATTACACCAAAGGGAAAATGCACCGAATTCGTGCGCACTCAGTGTAATAATATTTTACATAATAACTATTTCTCACTAGACATTACCAACACACATATTTTCTCACTATCTTTATTCTTTGTAACTATAAAAGAAATATAAAAATTTACATTTGTAACGTAATTAAAAGTTCAATTTAAATAAAAACAATGCACTTTTGTATTAACAGAAGTGTAAAATGCTTGCGATGCATTGCATATCTGGGAACCAACCAAGCACATCATAAATTGGGGGGTTTTCAAAAGGTTTGATTTAAAAAATATGAAGACGCCGCTAATAGACTATAGTGTGAAGCTGGCCACACCCTCCAAACACAGCGGACCAATAACAGACATTCTTCGGTACAACTGGTGAGTTCTGAGCAGACTAGGGATTGGAGACGTCACGTAAACAAAGCGCAACAGCCAGTGAAGTGTTCATGTCTTCACAGGTACATACAGTATAGACGATTCGCATCAAGCCTGTTGTAAATAATGGTTTCAGTAATGTCACTGAAATTGTTACATGGTTTTGTTAATATAGCATAGTATTTTGAATTTTTTTTTTTACGGTCGCCATTTCGAAAACAACAGTCTGACTCATTAGGCCTACTTGAGTGCCATATTTGGTAGGGATGGGTTGATTTTTTCCTAAGATATTACATTACAGCTTTATTTTCATGTGGCGCAATCTTACAAAATGGCACCCAAGATTGTCTTCCAGACATTGTGCTGATCGGGCGTTCGAATTGCTGAAACTTTAATAACATATTGTGTGAACATATTAATCCATAGCTAAGAAAGAAGCCACACTAACAGCTTGGCAGACTAGATGGGATAACTCTGACAAAGGAATAGCCACCCATGAGATTATCCCAAATGTCCGGGAGAGGCTGCGTTTGGAGTAGTGGCTCGAAGTGAGCCATTATTCATCGTAGTTCTTGACTGGGCACGGGAATTTCCGAGTGAAGTTGTCCTCAATGGACTAGGCTGATGACCCTAACTGCGTGGTGTGTGGGGTATTAGACACCTCCGCCCACGCCGTGGAGTGCCCCAAGATCGAAGGTCTGAGAATGGAATTTGAAGGGAAACTTGGACCTCTACGATTCGCGGACATGCTTCGTGACAGGAACTTGATTAAAGAAGCTATGCGCTACATTACCAAGATTGGTAAGAGAAGGGAAGAGTTCGACGTCTGGTGGTCAAGCCGCCGGTTGAGCGGTGAATTTGGTGACATTCCGGAGGATGGGGATGACGTGAACGTTCACGATGGATGAACCCATCTTCCCAAGAGTACTGATATTAAATGAGTGTGAGGGGAGCCCTCTCACCACGCGCTCATCCCGGGCAACAGGAGCAAATTCCTCTTCCTGTACATGGAATGCAACAGAGTGCCTCCAGTAAGGGAGCCCAATTACCAATAGGGAATAAGATAGGGGTAAAAGAAAAACCTCCTCAGCGAAGGCTAACAGAGGGAAAATAAAGTCGAATATGGGGATGGAGTTACCCAAGACCAGGTGTATAGCAAGAGTTATAGACCTGGAGCAACAAGAAACCCATGGCCAGGGTGTAGATGAAATGGAGAAGGCCGCAGATGGATCGCCTTGTACTAGGGGCTCAGAGTGGGTCCGTTCGGGAGGGCTTTGCTTGGGTTACGTGTAACATGAGCAAGCTCAAACGGGACAACAGGCAGAGAACAACCTGCGCCATGAACCGTGCCAGTAAGGTATGGGAAACGGGGGTACCAGTGGAGGAGGTTCGAACTGAATAACCGAGGGAAACCAAGGTGTACAGGGAGATCTTTCTCCATAAGCAGGTAGTGAGTAGAAACCCCTGCCACATAAATAACAGTGGATATAAACTAGCCGGACGAAAAGTATATGGCGAATGCCTCTGTGCAGGCTTGGCCTGCGGGGGCACACCCGACAGACCCACTATGGCTGTATGATAAGGTCGTGCGGATGAACAGCTATCCTGATTATAAGAACCAACCACCCTGATGGCAGCCCTGGACTTAGTTGTTAGGCGAATGTAGGAGAGGGATACGACAATATTCACCAGAATGGAGGCAGTTGATAGGCTCGTCGTCGCCCAGGTGGGCCTGCCGACACAAAACGCACTCCTGAGCTTGCTCAGGGAGTGCTATTGGTGTAGAGGTGAAAGGTTCATAGAATCTAACATCTTCAAGGATGCCGTCCGCACTTACGGGAAGCGTTTTTTCGACTACAGCAAGCCCTTCACGGGGTACACTGTGGTCCGGTACTAGTCCTTCATCTCGGCCGGCATCCCAACATCAAGTTCACGCCATTCCCGGATATTACCAGTACTTCCCCTTGTGGGAACCCAGTTTGAAGGAGGGATAATGAGGGGGAGGGGGATCGGAAAGGGGCCTATAGGCCCCCTCCCGTATGCACCTAACTGAAAACTGGATGAACAAGGAAAAGCGAAGGAAGCGTCAAGGAAATCACACCCCCCTCCCATACACCCTTCCTCATCATTAACAGAATGTGACAATCACCGATAATAACACCTTTTTCCTGAACAGATGTGTTCAGGGAAAATACCGATGACGACCCAGCAGACGGACACGGGAATGCGATTTATAGATGGACATTAGGAAACAAGAAGCGGGTATGTTGGAGATAAACAAGTGTAGGTATTGGTAAGAATGTGTGTGTATGAGAATCGTGTCGATAGAATGCAGTGTGAAAAGGCTAAGCCCTTTGCGCCCGGTGGCGAGGTGATGGGGAATGTCACTGGTTTACTGGGAATTCCCCAAAACTGAGTCCGTATGCACTCGAGCGCACTGGGCCGCAAAAGCTGTTAATGAGGATACCGCCATGCTTTATTTGAATGTGAAAGAAGGACAAAGCGCGGGATGCGGGTAGTTAGTGTGTGTGTGTAGAATAGCATAGTTTCTTTTTAAACTTTCAGACAGCATGGCGGTTTCGAAATTGCAAAGTTCCTGGCGGACTCTGAAGATCAAAGAGCCGAATTAGCTTTTGCTTTTGCGGGGGTTAAATGTAATGGTTGGAAAGTATTGCTCTAGGTATGAGAGTTTAATAGGAATCGGCCACCTAGAGGGGAGGTTTGGTGAGGTCAGCGGTGGTTCCACCGGGAACTTTGTGTGCACATAGTCACTGGATCTAAATAACCGAATGACTTTTGCGGTACATGATGGAAGAAATGAATACAACAGAACATGTCCAATGAAGTTCTCCACCTTCTCATTACATTAGTTAAAACTCTAATTATTCGCTGTAAAACAAGAGGTTGTAAGAGGAACTGCAATATGAAACCTTCTCGCTTATACACCTAATTGGATGGTTCGTTTCTCATGCTCACAATACGAAATCAGGCCATAATAAATTCTTCTCATTGGTTAGACAACGCCCAATCCGGGAATTCGATTTTGGAAAAGGTACCTCGTTTACCTGTCAACACACAACACTTTTGACATGTGCCGAACTCAATGACATAACTGGTAAAATTTTGCATGGTGAGAAAAGAGTGGATAAAATTTGAAGTATCCTGTTTCTCATGTGACGGATTTGACTTACTGCCGACCTTCAACGCACTGAAACAAAAACAACGCGAGCACTGTTCTTTAAATAATCACGCGAAATCAAAAGGTTTTGAAGTACGTGACTAGTTTTCCCTTTATTTTATTTATTTTTTCCTTTTACTGATTTTCAGTCAGTGAGCTGGGGAACGCGAAATTAGTTTCTATCACCTGAGGCAACATGGACTGGATACCCACTTTCCTTGTGATCTAAAGTTGAAAAATACCTGTATTATTGTCGAGGTCATCGGCCATCCATTGGGGAAATATTGAAAACATCGACAAGGATACAATACAATATTAGTCCACAGGTGGTCAGTTTGGATTTTAAATACACGGCGCATAGTTTTCGTCTATCTTAAGAGAACCAGTCGCAAGTGAAATGTTAAGGCAGTGGCCTGGGTAGGCCACTGAACGGTGTGCAGAGCTCTAGCAGAAAAAGTTTTATTGAAAAACTCTCCAATGTGTCCGAGTGAGGTCTTTTTCCGAATAGCATTTAAGAAATTCTTTCAGTTCCTAATATTTCTCTCTAAAACATGTTTTTGAGATAGTGGAAATATCTCAAGTGGTAGGTTTTCACGGTCATTTTTAGGTATGGACATTCCGGTAACTAAGTATCAAAAAAAGGAATAAAAACGTGCATCAAACCTTTGTCATTATTACGCCATAAAATAGTAGGGTTTCCTTAGAAAGTCTCAAAGACGCGTTATCGACGGCAGGACCGCGTGCTAGTTCAGTGCTTTGCGAGTAGAGGCGATGAGAGAGTTGATGCGCATGTCTCGGTCGCCCCTAGCGCTCCCGCGCTTTTAGGCCTCAGGCGTGCAAGATTCCGTCAACCAGGCGGCGACCTTAAGCTTCGTTACTAAACTGTACACGCTACACTTTCCTGAGGAAATTTTCGAGCACATAAATGTTTCTTTCCCGAGGTAGCATCAGTATGACGAGAAGGAATGGCATTGGTGCTAGTGTAAGCTGGATATCAATACTTACCCTAGAGACAGAGGCCAGTTTTGCTCGGCCAACTTAGTAGTGTTTGACGAAAACAGATAAGCTAGTACGCGTAAGGTACAGAACGTAGTAGGAATTGCTGCATTGTGGATGGTTCTATCGTGAGTAAACATAATTTACTCGTGGCGATAAATCTGGAACTAAAATATTTACTTCTAACATAACTTGTCTTCAATAACATAATAAAATCGTTCAATGTAATTGGTATATAAATCGCAAACATTCTTGCAGAAACGATTGTTGTAGACGAATTAATTTGTGTTTATTTAGAAGAAAACATAAACAGAATTTATAAATACTTGTTCCTGCATCACGCAAAACACATTCCGATGAAATTTTTAATGTAGTATATGTTTCAAAGTCCCTTAAACACTGCGATGTTCATCAAACACGCTTTTTTCAACAGGAGGCTTCCTATCCTAGGCAAATATTTATGCGAATATTTTGTTATTGTATTAGCTTGCAGTGCTTAGCAAAATTGTCGGATTACATGTACGTCGCTTTTAAATTAAGCCGTCGTAGTTATGCAAGCATAGATATACGTATATTGAAGAGGTGTTTTAGTTAGGACACAAAGCAATCTTCACGTTATCCTCTCTAACAAGATGCGTCCGCGAGAGAGAACGTCGCGCTTTACTGTGACTATCCGATGCTTTGGAGGTAGGCTCACACCGGATAGATTAAACATAACGTTTGTTCACGTTATGAAACCGTGCTAATTTAACTACAAAAACGTTACTGTCAGAAAAGCTTTCTCAAAATCAACTATCCAAAAAATTCCCCTCTCATCATCTCATTTGTGTTTTAAATAATAATGATAATAACATTGTTGAGAACTGTTCGTTGATTTCCTATACGATAATTAGTGGGCAGCATAAATGTTGGCCAGTTATCCTGCCATTAAATATTTTTTTATAAACTCGAACAGTGGCATTGCATATTACCGCATAGTATAAGCGAAAATTTGACTGGGTTTGACTGCGGTTTCCATGAGTATACAGTCACTTTGTGAAATGATGTCCAACTCATTAGAAGAATTTGCTATATATATGCAATCGAGCTAGTATAGATGAATGTCGAGGCTGTAAATAGCGCCACCCCGTTACTGCAGGTGATCCGAAAAAAGAATAAATAAAAGCTCTACTAAACAACTGCAGTTCCAGCACTATAACTGCTTCGTATAAACATTCATTGTGGCAAACATTACTCTGAGGTAGCTTTATGCGTCCGTAGGGAGTTGACAAACCATACAAACGACACAGATTTCTAATACGGTCACATACACATTTCACAGCTTTGGATTGGAAAGTTGATTTACACATTGTTCACGATGTAAATAAATTGTCGCTCTTAATGGCCTGGGTCCCTGGCAAACGGCGGTATCTGAGACTAATTGACCAGAACTAATACATCAGCATTTATGGGATTTTTGTGACATGGAACGGGCGAGACTGTTCTTAAGCTTAATGTTCGTCATTTTCGGATCTGGAAATAGTTCTATCGCGTGTCTCAGAACTTGAGTATTTTCATTTTCATATGTTACCCAGAGTGAAGTCCGTAGTTGCTAGAATTGTGTTTGCAATCAAATATCGGACGCATCAGAGAAAGGTCGTGTAATAGGCTATTTTTGTTGCAATGGATGTTTTTATGTCACATTCTAAGAGCTACTTACCTAGTATTTATTAAGGATATTATGTATAGTACAATCTGCATCTAAAAGAATCATCCGATTTCACAAGGCTATAACTTTTACATGAATGAAGATAAGGCCTCATGGCAAATTGTAAGATACACATCGAAACGTAAAATTTCCCTTTACGCATGTCGCACGTGGCCGGTTCACTTGGTTGCCGGTAGATGTCGCCCTGGTGGCGATAAACCTGGTGCTCCTAGCTCGCTCGTACAGTATTCGTCGGGATGGCGATAGCACAGCAACAGAAAGCGTTTTGTGTTCTCCGTTTCAACAAGCGTGAGTCAGTGATAACTGTGCAGCGTGATTTTCGTCGGCAATAAGGCACTGCACCTCCTACTTCACAGAGCATCCAACCGTGGCAATAACAGTTTCAGGAGACTGGTTGTTTATGTAAGGGGAAGTCCACAGGTCGCCCCCGGGTGCCTGAACAAGATCTAGAGCACATTCGGCAGAGTTCTGTACAAAGTCCACATAAGTCCACTCGTCGTGGCAACTGAGAGCTGGCCATCTCCCATATGACTGTCTGGCGTGTTTTGCGGCGACGATTTCGTTTTTCAAATCGTACAGGATTAAAGTGCTGCAAGCCATTCGTGATGGTGATAAATAACGACGTCCACAGTTTTGTGGATTAATTCTGGGCATGGAGATGGACAATGAAAACTTGAGTCCACGTTTGGTGTTCAGCGATGAGGCCGTGTTCCATTTAAGTGGGAAAGAGCAGAGCCACTAAGAATGAATATGGGGAACACAGCGGCCATAGTCGAGCACGAAAGAGACTCTCCATAGCTGAATGTGTTTCGCGCCGTTTCTCGAGAGCTGGTGTTTCCTTAATTACGAAATCTTTCCGATAATTTAATTTTACAAAAGGACGGAGCACCATTGCACTGACACCCGCATGTCAGAGAATTTCTCAACCTTCCTGAACGATGGATCGGCCGTAAGGATCTTACAGATAGCGCATTGCATCACTGGCATCCAAGGTCGCCCGACCTCAGCGTATGTGATTTTATCTTGCGGGGATTTGTGAAAGACTCCCGTCGCGAAATAATCGTAGCTCTACCTATAGTTTAATTGGTAGAGACACGAGTATTTCGAGAATTCATTCTGAGGCGAGCTAGACTCCAAACACTTGTTCTTTCTCCTACTGTTGTGATTGGACGACAGTTGTTTAGACACGCCCCGCTCAACTATGAGCCAGTAACAAGCAGGAAGCAGTAGTGTGAGTGAGTGTTTAACAGTCCTGTACAGAGACCTCGCTTGATCACTGCAACCAATAAGCAAACGATAATGTCTCGAGTGTACAGAGGGCTGCCCAGCCTAGCTCGCTGCCAAACCAATCCGCGAAATACTCGGAGCTCTATCAATTGGTCGTGGAGACAATACACATGGCACACTGCACGTCAATTTTTTTTTTTTTCGTTCGCAACATTGTAAGAATAAATTACAGAGGGTCCCAGCTACAGGTATCGAATTTATTTTAGGTTAATTTATACACCATTCAATTTATTTATCGTGAACCAGCAAAGTGGCAAGTCTGCATTTGACAATTTTCGGCCGAAGCTTCGTCCTTCGCATCTCGCAGGCGCCTGGCAGCCGCCAAAGCGTGCGGAAGGGCATTAAAACGGTGTGTCCAAGCACAGGTTTCCACGGGCCGCGCCCCCGAGCAATCACACGCGCTGACCGCACTAGGTACATTTAATATGTGCGGATTGGCGTCAGTTGCACCCCACGCGAGAGCCCCAGTTCCCCCTCTCCCCTCCACTACTCCCCTTACCTTTTCAACAAACGAATCCAACTCTCTGGGGCGCTGTAACGGTATTGGCGATCGTTAACGCAGCACTCGCGCATTCGCCTAACGACCGGTATTCATTACGGCAGAGATCCAGGATTATAAACCTCGAATTCAACACACGTGTGCGGTGTTTTAGCGCGTGGGGGGAAAAAAAAAAATTACTCGCGCTATACTCGTGACCCGGTATAACCTGTGAAGGAAACAGTGAATCTGTGCATGATTTCCCTTGTCGACGGTCTTTAACGAAACAGCTACACCCTCGTGAATTTTTCATATCGCCTAAAAATGCTCGTAATCTTAAACCCATAAAGGTCAGTTTATCACTCTTTAACGAGTTCCGGCTGTTACCAGCTATCAGAAGAAAACGTGAACGTTGGATAACATTATTCAAACACGGTACCCTATTGCCATGTTCTGTTAATTTGTACCCTTAAGCGAGCCAGTTCGTCTCGTCAATCCACAACAGTCTTCCAGTGTTTTTGTATGTAAACTATATTGTTAGGACAGAAACAGTTACTGTGTTAATTACTTAGTAAATGTGTATTGATTTGTTTATCAATCCGATTAACTTTTATAAGGCAAATGTTACGCTGGAACTAAAAGAGAAACAATTTTTCTTTGCAAGTTTCCTATTTATGTTCTTGAGGAATAGACCTAATAAACTTGGTCATTTAGTACCTTCCTAGAAAGAGTGCATAGGAATCCGTTGTGTTATAAAAGTTCACAAGGATGAAATTATAGTGTTTTGTCCACTAGCGTTGTATGTCTTCTCACAGATCTTGAAACTATTTAACACAACATGTGACGTTTCCGAGGGGAAAGTGTTTCACTTTCTCATATTACAAACAAAGAAACAACGAAAGATGACGCACTATCTCAAAACTGATTTTTTATCATCACTGTGCACAGCTCACCCATCAGGGCATCTTCTTTTTAGCCAACCCGTAGAGGGTACACAACATTTTTAGGGGACTAAACTGCCTGCACGTTATTAACAGCGTTTTGCAAAGCAATGTCATGATTTTTCTCTTGTGCTGAAATTTATAAACGCCGGTGTCTAATACTTTGAATAATTTTAAAAATATGATATTTACGCCGCTCTGCTGAAAAGCTATGTAACCAGACGAAACAGCGTTTTGCTGTATATAAACGAGTTGCGCCTAACTTTATTGTATTTCTTCAGTTTCTTGCGCAGATCGTCAGGATTTTCGACATTCTACCTCTTAACTTTTTCTGTGGACAATTTCGCATGATTTTCTGTTTTAAAATCTCACGTTACATTTTCCGTGACTAACTAAATGTGCAAGTAGGAGAACATCGACATAACAGCAGGTTTCTTCGCCTTGGTGTGTTCGTGAACATTTTTGTAGGAAACTAAAACAAAAAAAAAAAATTTCGAGCACTACTTAATAATATCTGATGGAAAACAGTGTTCCAGAAATATACTTAAAATTTTTTGATTATTCCAAAACTGACTGTAATAAACGTAAAAAAAAAACACTAAAGTGACTTGCAATTGTTTTTGCTATACTTCTCGGGTGATTTGTTTGTTTCAAAGTAGGTCCATTAATACCAGACATCTAGTTGTCACGATCACTCATATGAGAGTAGACAGGTACATGGAGCGTGGCGTCTCGTCGGCTGTTGATCAGATAAGCAAGGATGGGGGAAAAAAACCTGCCAGGACATGTAATAAAAACCATGGCTAACAGGGAATCAAATCCGGGTAGTTATGAATGAATAATAAATGACAGCAGGCAGTATGACGACAGTGATTGCGACTGTCATAACTGAGATCAGCATGAAAAGCACGTCCACTTATGAATTTCAGCAAGTGTTAAATTGTAAGTATTGACAATTAGTTGAATTTTGTAAATGAATGCTGCATGTACTGTTAAATTTATAAAGTTTAAAATAAATTACTGAGTTAATTTCAGTTCTTTTATTTTAACGAGACCTCCATCCCTTACGAACATGGATGCGCTATATGCAAATTGTGGGAATGTTTCACAAGCTACAATTCATTTTGTCTAGAAAAAAAAACTACTAGTCTCCTACCAAAGCGAATAAGGTTTGATTCCCGGTGAAGTCACCCCCATATTTTAGCATGCGGAAATCGTGGTGGGCGACGCCTCTGGTCGACGGGTTTTCTCGGAGCTCTGCCGTTTGCCCCAACGCTGCGTTTCGGCGCAGCTCCATACTCGACTCGCGTCACCCTCATCGGCTCTCAAGACATTCATGTTAAGAGCCACCTAAATCACATTACGTACGTGCATGCATGCGTGTAAACACGATTGGTATAAAGTTTCCACACAATTGTTTGTAGAACATGCGAAAAATTATATTGCACAGAAAAAAACTTAGGTGTAGTCCATTCACTGTTTCTTCGGCCTTTTTGAATCAAACCTGTGATAAATCTCCACATGTAGACGTGTTTAGTTATTTCTTAATACGCCCTGTATCACAAGTTTTTTTTTTATATTTGTGTTCATAAAAGTTACTTTTGTTTTGTTAAACTTAAATGTTATTCATATTTGATCTATAGATTATAATAGTTCATTTATAAATAATCTGAATAAAAATCAATGGAGAAAATATATGTGTTGGTAGCGCCTAGTGAGAAATAGTCTTTATACAAAATACTGTTACAACGGAGTGCGCACGAATGTGGTGCGTTGTCCCTCTGGTGTAATTCTCCAGGATTAGTTAAGCTTAGTTTGTACGAGGAGGGGGAATATCCTGGAAGTAGAAATTAGCAGGGCTTCAGAAAAAGCTGAAGTAACCGTGGATGGACTATATAGTTGTGAGCAATCACGAGTATGATTCACAACAATTGGTCACTCGGAAGTGACGTAAGGTATCCCTACAGCCGATGGAGCGGAAGACATCCGTTTCGGATGTCCCTCGGCGCCGCCGGAGGCCACCAGAAACAGGTCAGCTGCGTACAGCCAGCACTGTGTCTGATTTGACGCTCCATTTCCCCCTGGCTGGCTGCATCGCCACGCACCCGGTCGCTAACGGCAGCGCCTGGCCGTTCGGGAACTATTGTCCTTCCACGTGCCTGCGTTCGCGCGCCGCGCAGGGGTGGACACCCGTCAGCCCCGCGACACGCGTGGCACGGCCGGCTGCAGTGGAGAGGTTCTTGCCGGTTGCAGTGGAGATCCCCGAGAGAACCCGCCGGCCAGCGGCATCGTTCGGCGCGATCCCCACGTGCAAGAATCCGGAGACAACCTCTCCGGGAATCGAACCCGGTTCGCCTAGAATCTGCACCGTCCGAGGCAAGGCTGGACGTCTCGTCGATACCAAGGTCGTAAGAGACGGGACCAGCGGCAGGGCTGGACGTCTCGTCGATACCAAGGTCGTAAGAGACGGGACCAGCGGCAAGGCTGGACGTCTCGTCGATACCAAGGTCGTAAGAGACGGGACCAGCGGCAAGGCTGGACGTCTCGTCGATACCAAGGTCGTAAGAGACGGAACCAGCGGCAGGGCTGGACGTCTCGTCGATACCAAGGTCGTAAGAGACGGGACCAGCGGCAAGGCTGGACGTCTCGTCGATACCAAGGTCGTAAGAGACGGGACCAGCGGCCGGGGCGACTAGGAACGGGGAAGATTTTTAACAATAATTGTACACCGCATGAATGCAAGTAACGATTATGAGATCACAGAAATGTAAATTCTCAGACCTCTGTTTTACGTAAAATATCCCAAAATAATAATTACGTTAAACTTAATAAATTTAAACTGAAATACCTACATATACCATAACTGACTTAATCGTGTATATATTTTCAAACTGTCAGTATGCACTTTTCTTCGTAGTGTGAAGAAAACTACATATTGATAGTGTGAAAATATACACGCCACCTTTTAAGATGACAATTGCATGTTACAACTGCAGAAAAAAATTAGTCGTTACTTATTAATACTAACTAATTAATATTTTCACTCGTGAAACTACTTTTCTAAAAATGAAATACTTATAATTCGGTGAAAAGTGTTTTGAGGCTCTATGAAACGTGTCTGAGTCGTGATATTCGCTAAATATACGTACCAACTACAGTTACTCATGGCTTACCGCCAAATAATTTGAACGCAGCTGTTAGTCATTGAAACTGTAAAAAAAAAAAAAAATGTATCTCCTCTTTTGAAAACTTATTTTAACCATGCCGTAACTTACGGTACTTCATTTTTGGGGGAAACAAATTTGCTTTCATAAAAGATGAGCTGGTAAACGAGACGTTATTTTCACTTAAGATATCAGCACGATTTACTTTCCCTGTTAACTTGTGAACGAGAACACGTGTTAAATTAAATTAAGGTGTTTGGAGGACTTAAATTTCAAGGTGTTCATGCAGTAGTCTGAAATAAATACCTGTTGCGGAATTTATCACCTGACGGATAGGTTAATGAATAAGAGCGCTATTCAGTCGGCATGTGTCCTGTTCATCAACAGACATTGGTTTTAAGAACTCCCCAGTACTAATTAAGCTCCGAAAGTGTATGACGCTCATCTAATAGTTATAAATACTCACTGTAAAAAAATTTCTGGTAAACTTCCTAAACTGTAATGGAAGTTTTTAACCTGCATATATATACATTGTGTGGGAATAATACTACACAACAAGCTGCATATATACATGAATGTTTAGTGTCGCTACTATGCAAAGTTGTACATTTCCCTACGCATTTGACTGCTTCCTAAGAAAATGTAGGAACGCTACAATGAATGTATATGGGAACAAATTACTATTCCCGCTTTCTCACTGAGCGTATATATTCGCATGGTGAACTTCCGAATAATTTACCTTGGGTGTTTTCCAATTTGTGGTAACATTTTAGCAGTGAATGATAAAACAAATTAAAACGCCCATCTAGAAGAAAATTCAATGACTAACTCATTTTTTGCTGCGAAAGTATAGAGAAATCAAACAAAATAAACAATTACAAGATAATATTCGTCTTATTATTTATTTACTAATGTGTTACAAAACTACCAACGACAAACGCCCATTAATAGATGCCGTCCAGCAGAGAATTTTGTAAACGCGGAACTGTTATCAGTGGTTAATTTAGTAAAAAAATTCACCGAACTTATAACAAAATTGATTTACGAGACGTGCTAAATTGAGAAAATAAATTAAGAAATCTTTGTGAAATATAGCGCAGCCTGCAGCCGCACCGTCACGAAAATCTGTTGCAACCCTTTCCTGGGCGAAATTCCTCCAGAATTCATTTTGAAACTTCCTCCATAGAAAGATGGGCTAGAAAGAGAGAAACAAACGCTGAATTAATTGCGCTCTTCTTCCCCTTGAATTAAGACCCTATCTCTTACAGTGTGCTGCATTATTCTATTCTTTCGTCTTTTATCTTTTATAATTAACATCTGTTATTCTAATTACGAGGAGTCTGTCATGACTCTCCCCTCCCGGGTTTGCTGCGCCACTACGCCCCCCCTCCCCACCAACAACCCTTTCACGATCCACAGTTTACACTCAGCATGCCTTGCCTTCATTTATTTGTCTCACAACTTAATAAATTCCGTGTCGTTTACGCTTTCGACACCAACCTGAGGTTGCATGTAACTTGTACTTCATGTAAAAGTCATCTACTTTTACAAATATTATAAATACTGTCTTGAAAGTAATTAGAACAATGACGTTGGTTTATCACGCCATTTGACTTTAAATTATTTCAGCTCTGTGTACTGCACACATGCGATAGTTTTAATAATTCGGGATTCAATCACACAAACTCCCCATTACTTTCCATCAAAAAAATAACGCCGCTGCCTTCATAATTGCATACTCAGTTAGGGTATAAGATTTTGTTTCAAAGTAATGTAGGAAACCATTCACTCAGTTAATGGTAAAATAAACACTTTTCAAATAAACATTTAAGGAAAAGTCATTGCTTGAATGTGTGTGTTTATACACTACCGATGTCCTGATGTCATCCCGTATCCCGACTACGCCCCTATATTTAAATGTGTATCTTTATATTTGAACCGTCGACAATTTACTGCTACCCTACACAAACAGGATGCCAAAAATGGAATTTATTCATTATAATGAATTCACAAATAAATGTATTAATCATTTTCTTAATTTACAAAGATTTTCAGAAACTGTTAATGCACTTAGCTTTTGTCAACATTTTTAGACTATTAATATAGTTTACAAACCTCATTCCCTTAAAGACTTTAGTGTGACTCGAAATACGTGATACCTTCGAGTTAGCAGGACTAAACAGTGTCTAAACGGGTGAAAAAAAAAGCACTAAGATGTTGTGTTTTGCTATACACTTATATTTACAGAATTTGCGATGTCTCATATTAAAATTGTATGTTTTCTAAACGACGTGACTTGACCAATTAATACATTTCACTAATAAATCGAAGATATGTGAGCTGAAGTTCTTCAAGCATTCTTTTGACTACACTCATTGGCAAATTTAAATCATTTAAATATTTTAAACTGCAATGACCAAAATTCTGACTATTTCTTAAATCTCTAAATAGTATCATCGAACTAATGTGAATGATTGGTTAAAAATAACACAAAGAAAAGAAATGCTTCATTCCGTCAAGTTATAACATAAAGGCCTAAGTAAATAGATGCTATCATGTCCCTGTCTTCTTTCACGCCGTAGTAATTAACTGTAAACTATTTATTCGTTGAACTATTTAAAATTTTATTTTTCATTTTCCTGTGTGTTCAGTGTAAAATTAAAGTGAAGTTAATAACTACAAATGCGAAATTCCATTTCAATTAATTATTTATAAAAACTCCTCCTTAAAAATATAAAACAAAAAAACATTATTCTTCTGTAATTCGGAATGCTCTTCGGGAACATATCGATGTTTATGTATATTAGACGCGAAATAAAATGTTATTTAGAATGTATAATATACCAATACTATTTCGCAATTTTTTCTTAAAGCGGGGAATAAGTTTATGTCATACATACTAATACATACGTATTTCCTGCAAGATCTTTAAATAGTTTCCATGGCGTTTGCTGTACGTCCAAGTCCAAGCGCAACGTTAGGGTCGTTCTGTTCGTGTTGTATTCTGACACTAATGCCGGGATCCTAAGTGAGATTACTTTTCACCTCCATTGCTAGGACAACGAACAACAGACACACCCTGTCCCCTCGCCGAAATAAATTAAAAATTCCTTACTCTTCATTTTTAATCTAAATTTCGTCGACTTCCGTCGCGATCCCCACCTGACACCACGACTTCCTCCCTCCTATCCCGCCGTCCAAATTCTCTCCTAACATCCCTGCATTTCATCTGCCTCGCTCAAAGACGTGGGGCGATAGGCATTTCACATGCTTCCCCTCGCCGCTGCATCCCCCTCGCCGTGCAAACCCGTTCCTGCTGTCGCCCTTTCCTCCTTCGCAGCGCCGAACATCACATGCCACCCGACACTAACACTCTGTATACCTCTTCGAGCGCCTACCCTTCCTCCCACCCTCCGCCTTTTCAATAAAACAACAAACAGAATGTTTAACGTGCGTCAAGCCTCTTGTGTACAAGCGCTCCTTGTACCATCTCCCGGGGAAAAAACAGCCTACGACACGAATTATTGCCTTCTAAACAAGCGGTGCTAAGTCATAGGCTCGCTGACCTTGGCGCATTTGACTCGTTTAACTGCCGTGTTTCTCGTTTTTTTTCGCGTTCAACTTGAAACGACTTCAAAATAAAAGCGAGGTTTTACAATGAAAGACAGCACTTCTTGGTACTCCATATAAATCGTACAACATATTAATATGAAGAACTGCATACTGACGTCAGCGACTATGCAAGAAGGGGTTATGACAAATACCTGCAAGGCTGCGAGCATGAATACCTATGTTTAGGAGGTGATGCTGTGCTATAATTTTTGAAGTAAAAGACAAAGGGGGTTACTTAATATGCCATTTTTAAAAATCCCAATGATTTTTACAATTATTTTCTTCACCTCTAAGGCAACTGAACCTCTCTACATTTGTAGCGATAAAAGAAACTGCCCAACATTTTTCTATTGTGAATTTTCTAAGCCAGAAGTTTTCTCACTGCCATTATATTTCTTGCATATTCGGTTGAAAGAAAATTAAATATAATTGTCATTTAAAATAAATTTTGTTATGCGGTATCATAACTTACTTGCCTTCTAGAGGTCGTAGGTGTGATTCTGACAAACTGAGCTGAGAGTATTTATTCCACAGGGTTTCCTACGCTTAATGAAAGCGAATGCCCCTTAAGTTTTTTTGTATGCCTGTCTCTCAGTACACGCCGATAACGCCCTGCCTTTCGCACACGATTGTATTATGTATTAATGTAAACGTCTTGCTCTCATTACAGATAAAATCAAATTGTAATGCACATGACCTTTAATGATTTTTTTTCCCCATAATTTGTACGCAGAATCCGTTAACACCATTAGATAAATAAATTAGGCCTATTTTAATAACTGAAAGGAGGTATTCACGTTTACGCAAGTGGGCCTATTGTAAATCAGTATTGGCCAAAATTTATTTCAATGCAAGTTTCCTTTAACATTCCATACTTAAAATAAGTTTTCTTATCAGAACTACTTTTTTCGGATGCTAAGTCGGAAAGAAATATTTGTTTAATGTAACAAAATATTTGTTTAAATAAAATATCGAAGTGCATATGACCTTATAAATATATTACTGTAGATGATATGTATCTCCCAACGAAAATGCTTTGCCCATCACAAAATTGTACAAAATTCATTAGTATTTATCAGATAGTTTTTTCGAAAGACATGCTATAATTTTTCCACACATAGTTGATAATTTATGGAAAACCTACGCATTTTGTTCTTTCAGACGTTTACGTTGTTGGAAATATACTCTCCCAAGTCCTTATGATTTGTAGCTAACCTTCCACCGAGTAGAATTGTGAAATAAATATAAATATTCTAATGTTAGGCCTATTATTACCATAATTTGTGTTAAACAACAGCCACATAAGAGAAACCGTCATTTCAATGCGCCTATGTCTATTAATTTATGCTGTAGATAAGTTATATAGTTACTTTTCATATTATTTGCCGTCACTGCTGTATGAAGTATGTGTTAAAACATATGTATATATTGTCAGTTAATTTTTTCAGGAGTTTATAAAAAAATGTGTTTTACATTAGTACCGTTAATCACGTGTGTTGTTATCTAAAACTAATATTTGCTCTCCCCTTCTCCAACCACGACACATTTATCTTTACATGGCTAGCCATAGGTTAAACAACACATGATACTTTCTGCCTCAACTATCCTTTCTGGATAACGTAGGAGTAGAAGTTATACTATACTCTTACTGGGGTTTCTCATGCTTTTATATTAACCTGTAGCTTTCTGTCAGACTGCGTCCATTTTTTTTTTTTTTTTATTTATTGCATGTATTCTACCACTTAAATGGATTGTCATTCGATACCTTTTTACCTTTTAGTGGTTTCCTTTGGTGCCCAGGGTAGAGATGGGAGATTAACATGCCATCACAACCAATCCCCGCGCATCAAGAGGGAGTCTAATTCTATGTGCTGTGCCTTATACAGTGACTACAACTACAGTCAAAACTGTTTACAAGGAAATTCAAAGGAACAGTATTTTCCCCCTTGTTTTAGGGCTTTAATTCCATACATGGAGGTTTCGAGATAACCTTAAATACAGATCTATGTACTGTGCGGACGTAATTGTCGACTGCTCTAATACTGCTTAAACATGTATTGTACGTGGAAAACGTTGAACTTTATTTGCCCCAAATAAGTTATGTATCCCATTGAGGTAATTCTGAAGGGACGCCATGAACCTTTCATTTACATAGGTAATGACGTTAGTGTGTTCTATGAGTACAGGTGTAAGAGAAAGGGGTTCTCGAAAAAAAATACTCCTTACTTAGAGGTATTGGCTATTCACGGTAAAGCCAGCACTTTCGAAACTGATTTCATTTGGAATAATAGTCAATAAATATATATAGTTATAGTCCTAGACGTTAACTTCCGAATGCGGTGGAGGAATATACACGCTGTATTTATTACTTAAATGGTAATATTAATCTAAAAAGGTACTTAAAGGATTTCAAAAATAAAGGCTGGGAGGGAAAAAGAAAGTAGGGCCTCGTGAGTTCTCACTTTACCGAGAACAGCCTATAATAACATTCCAAACATTGAGTTTCTGTCCAAAAAATTACGGGGCCACGAAATTATTTCTACGCAAGGAGGTTTTCCGTACAAAGAGGTTCTACTGTACTTCCAGCAACATAACTCGGAGCGACGCAAGCTGGACTGTTAGCAGGTTGTTGCGCCGAGGGTCGTCGAGAAGGCGTTCGGCACCTGTAACTCGGGGAGAGGAAAGTGTGAGCGCCTACCCGGAACGCGAGCGCGCACAGCCGCGTCTAGGCTCTCACGGGACAGGCCCGCCCCCTCCTCGGGTACTTTCCCAGACTTCCGCTGCCCCCTCTCACATTCACCGCCTCCGTATAATGTATGAGCGAGCACTCGCCTGGCTCATTAGCAGCGCCCTGCCCGGAAAATATTCAAATCAGGTGGAGAGTGACAGCGCGATCGTGTGACGGCAGTCGCTGTCGAGAAGGGATGAAGGGGTGGAGTGTACAAAGGCGTGGGAAGGGGGGAGAGAGACTGTTCCACCAGGCTCCCGTGGCAGACACGAAACCTCGTCTGGCTGCAGCGCCAGAAAATGCGAGAGAGCAGCTCTTCGGCAGATAAGGCGATGCGATCATAAAAAGGATAGACTGGGGGGGAGGGGTAGTGGAGGGGGGTGCCGATGCACAGTCCTCTTGCCTTTTCCTTCGGGGGTCGAGACAAAGAAGCCGTGGAAAGGAACCCGGTGCGGGGGCTGGTTGCAAGGCGAAGTGTATCGGTGGAGGGAATAAAGGGAAGAAGGAGAGAGAAATAGAGAGAGAGACAGACATAAAAAAAGAAGAGTTATGAGAAAATTCTAGAGACAAAAGCGCCAACTCAATTTCGTTCATTTCCATGCATTTATTAAAGTGCTGGGAGCTAAGTGTTTGATCGTGCAAGAGAATTTATAAGCGACCGGTGTGTTTTACTACACGACTTAAAGCAAAGCGAGTTCGAAGTTCCATAAAAAACTTTAAAAGGACGAGATGAAAACTTCTAAATGGCTACTCGATTTATTGAAAAATAATGTTAGTTTAGCTACGCGAAGATTTTCATACTAAACTACATCGTGTTGAAAAAACTCGTCAACAGGTTATCTATTTCACGTTTTATATTCGTATAATTTATTAAGTAGCGACATTCACCTCAAAACGTGTTTTAAAAATTAAATTATTTCGTTAATTTTAGATTTTAACAAACCACATAATAGAGTAAAACATTTTAAATATAGCACTGAGTTGATTACTTTTTAATTGTGGGTTCTTTAAATTTTTGCAAACTGGTCCAGGCATTTGAATCAAATATTAATACACATGCATGTGGAAGTTTATTCATTACTGCAAAATAAAATGTAAAACAAGCACTCTGAAAAAATTAGTACTGTATGTAAGAAACTAGAGAATTTTGCGTGCTGCTGTGTTTTCATACATTTTTTTTTTTTTTATGTGTACAAAATAAATAATGATGTAATTACGTGTCTGTGCTTTGCTTTGCCGGAGCGAGCGCAGAGTGTGTGGAGGACAGAGTAGTGATATGATATCGGGCGGTGAGTCTTAAACGAAATATTGAATGATAGGAGAGCGATAATCGTATCAGGGTTTGAAGTTATAAAGATGTAGCTCAGCACATTCGTCCGCTAGGCGCTGTGATAAACCCTTTGGATGCCTACGTGATCCTGACCTTTGACGGATTGGATTTCAGAGTTTATATGAAGAGTTTTCTAGTGGTTTACTGCCCTAGTTTCTCTCAGCGTGACTCGGGGTGCAGTGAACCTCCCAGGTCAAGGCCAGCGGCCACAAAAAAAGGCGTCGGGCCCCCGGGACAGGAGTTAAACAGTTTATTAGAGTTGGGAGTTAAAGAGTTATTAGAGTCGGGAGTCTGGGCAATTGTGTGTTGTTAAGGGTGTTATGTACTGAAAAGTTTTCTGTGAAATCGTTTTTTTTTTCGCGTAAACGCGTGTGTCGGTAAATAAATGTTCTGGAAATACGAAATTTTTCCCAGAAAGGATAAAAAAAAAAAAACATTGTCTATATCGGTATTTATTTACTTTTATCATATTAAGTGTGTTAATGGAGAAAAATCGCGAAAGTGGTCAAATATCGCATTTTTAAAGCTTGCCTATGAATATGAAGTTTCTTAAGCGGTACGAGAAAAATACGATTATACGCAGGTAGTTTGATCTGTGTACTTCCATCTCGTGTAATAAAACCCCACAGTTACAGATCTAGTTTACAAAGTAAAGCGTTAGGACGGAGCCGTGCACGCCTTGAGCGTAGGAGCGATGAGACGCTAGGCGTGCGTGTTAGTGTCGCCCGTGTCGCTCCCTCGCTTCGTGACCTCGGACGCGCAGCTCCACAGTCCTCTTAAGCGATAGACGACGAGCGAGAAGAGAAACGAGTAGCATCGGAAGTGACCATCGGGAGGAAAATCTACGACTGCGAGTATCAAGCAGTGAAGCCTGCGACTGACAGGCTGCACTATTGGACTGGATGCTGAGTGAAAGACGTTTCAAATTGTAGCAACAGGCAGGCTGAACGTGTGTTAATAATGGGTATGAACTTATAGACTACAATCAGAGGCATTGTGGAGGACATTAATTAGAGTTGAAATACATACATTAAATATTTCACTCACTGAGAAATAAAAGGAATAATAGAGGAGTTGGATAATTTAGTACTGTAAATAATAGCTGAATTATAAAATCTAATATATATATATATATATATATGTATATAAGATTCTCGGTGCATTCAGGAAAATGCTCAGCACGTTACCTAAAACGGTGCGAATGGGACATTTTTACAATGGGGAACTAATACTCTCGCAAGATTCTGACAGGAGGAGCAAGTACACGACACGCATGGGCTGTCCTAATAACCTCACTGTACGTGTTGCTGCATACTCGATATCGCCACTCGTATTAGCTGTACTGAGTTTACTGATGATGGTAGCTGTCAACATGCAGTTGTGCACAGTTTGCCAGAGACCTAGTGTGTGTGTGGAGAAGTCTGAAGCACGTGTCAGTGAAACTAGAATGTTGTACCTTACGCGGTACGCCAACTTGCGACATCTAACACATAAACTATATCCACGACTGGAATGGGGGTTGTAGGAACCTCTTGATGACGTAGCTCGGTACCTGGGCTAAACTACGAGTTCTCACATCGAGGGGAGGGGAACCCGGTATCTAGTAAACGAAATGGATTTCCGGACACACGACAATGTGGAACGTTCCACGTATGCAGTTACTTCACCCCTACAGTAGTCAGAAATTACAACGAATTTTGTGAAACGCCAGGACTTTTGCAAATTAATTTTGCAGCAGTGAGATAAAGATGACAACTTCCTAACACCAGTTCTCTTTGCGGATTAAGCCACTTTCACTAGGGACGAGTAAGGTGCGGGATGATTTGGGTTCGAATCCTCGGTAAGGCACATGCTTGTTAGTTTAAGGTAGCTCCTAAGTTAGTTTGTAAACCGTCCACTGATAAGCCTTCACGTAGGCCTACAGCACCGGGGGACGTTAATAAGCCCTTTCCAATGCCAGCGGTGAGGGCAAGATCTTCCACGCTGGTCGGAATCACGTATGGGATACCGAAAGCCCACACACACTATACACAATGAACTACATAAGGCGAAACTCTATATGAATGTATGGACTGGAGTCGTCGGTGGTCGCAAACTGATGATATGTTACTCTTAAATGAAACCCAATTAAAATATTTCTGCCGAACAAGATTTTTTTTCATATATGCGTTATACAAAAGTTGTACATGACGACAAAGTATGCGTATAATGAGTCGTATTAAGCAACTTACAAAACAATTAAATTTCACCCTCTAATTCAAACTACAGATTTTTTATGATAATACAATACAGGGGCTGAACAACAGTAAAAAATACCAGTTACTAGTGGAACACCTTCATGAAGAATGAGACACTGGCCAGAGAAGATTTAGGAATGTTGGTTGACTAGGTACTGATGTTGCTAAATAAGATTACGTTTTTCCTATGCAAGTAACTCAGTGTCAAAAAGTTATATTTTGTGGTCTTTCGTATAAATTTGGTTTGTACCGTACGGCTTATAGTCCTGATATTAGATTACTATAAATGTTTATTTTTTCGTAGCGTTTGTAACAATCCTGCCTCTTCTGTTGCTTATGTTAATAAAACAGCCTAAATATTCAGACCACTATATTTCTGTAGTTCCTGAGAGTGTTATTAGTCAAATTTCTGTGGCGATACGTAAATGCACTTTCTGCACGAGTCGTTCCCATACTGTTCGTTGGAGATGTGCACAGTACCGTAACTGTTGAATCGGCAAAGGCGATCCTATTACATGGCCACCACGATCACTTGATCTCGCGCCACCGTGTTATACCTTCGGGCCCACAGTTGACCACCAGGGTGAAGCTAGCTACTTGGGTTATGACGCGCAATTAATTAATGCTATCCATGCCGCGCTATCTTCGAACGCACACGCCGCAACATGCAGCAGCGTTGCATAGTTGTGTGTTCAATGTTGAGCGACATTTTAAACACATCTGTAGGCATGTTGCCTTCTCTCGCCGTGTATTCCTAGTGATATGAGTGCTGCACCGTGCGATTGCATACTGTGTGTTGGGGAGTTATCTCGGTCGAGTACCTGCTCCTGCATATTGCTTCCGCCAATAATGTTTAGAGTGCACTGAAAAATATACTTTGTGGCTGCTACAACATTTTTCGTTGGTATACACACAGCAAAATAATTTTGTGGTGAGAACAAAATATTTTGTAGCCGCCACAAAATAAATTCCTAGACGCCACGCATGTTTCGTGGCGACAACAAAGTATTTTTTTTTTCATTGTTGATCTCATTATAGCTTTACTATTGATATCTCATTGCAAAATTTTGAATTATCGCCCTTCTACCTTATCCTGGTGTTTACCATATTTATATATGCACGCTATGAAAATATTCCTCATGTAAATTATAAAAAGATGTCCTAGTTATTATCAAAGGGGACAACGCGTTATTAAATTCCTAAATAAAAATATATATGATTTTATTGTTTTTAATTGCTTGAGATCTACAGAACTATTAGCTATTATCCATTAATTCCTTGTACTTGAAAATTTGTTGGGAAATATTACTTCTCTTCTTAATTAAAATAGGCGATGCCACCACTTGTATGTTACAAGACAGAAGTTTGTACGTTTGAATTAGTAAAAGTGTTTTTGCCATGGAGTATCACTCTCAGGTGAACAGTTTCAAGGTAAAACAAATATAAATTTAAAAATGGCGAGTGTTTGCCTGCCAGCTATGCAACTTTCCAGGGTAACGTTGATATTTCATAATGAATTATGATAACATTGGGCACCAAGTCGTCACAAATGTGAGATTTCAGTTCGATAAATAAATATTGAATTCAATTCAGGAGTTCTTGTTACTTCATAAGTATTTATTAATAATTTTAAATGACGTAATTTGAAAATATCTATTTTCAACGGCCGTAATTATCTCTGTTAACAATGAGTGTAGGTAATAAAATGCAATTAATTTGCTTTCCTATTTTACATCAGAAATCAGAGAACTTTTTGACTTGAAGTTATGAGTGTATATATATATATATATACATATATACATATATACATATATATATATATATATATATATATATATATATATATATATATATATATATATATATATACCTTTCTATCTCTCCTTAAGTTTATTCACATGTACATATTTTACATACTACTACGATTCTATTTTGATGAAAATATTGATAATAATTTACTAAATGTTCGAATTGAATTAGAAAAATGATCGACTTACAGCTCAGTAAATTACGGTAAATGCGTAGTAATGCCTTGATATACCAATCTCTTTTTAAATTATTATTTTTTTTAATTTTTAGATTAACGTATATCTTAACATCTGCATACATTTACATTTTCAGGTGTTACAGACAAAAAAAAATGTATGATGCATGCTGTACTTAAGTTGACGAATCACTTCTTTCATTGTCACAGCCAATGAGCTGTCGGCTGTATGTTCTGCTACGTGACCTAGACCAGTAAGGCGGTTTGCCGCCAATTACTGAGCACAGCCGTCAAATAGGAAATGCCCGAGAATTTTCGCGGAGTAATTTTACGACACGTTAAACTTCAAACTATAACGACAAGTCTCGTAAAATTACTTACTTCTTCGTTAGGGCCACGTAACGTATCTTAAGCGGATATTACACGATACCTGCTGCCGTACTTGGTTCTTGTACAAGCTTCTACAAGTCCTGGTGCACGAGCCGGTAAACCAGCCTCTATATGAGCCGCCATGGAAGATTCATATTACACGACAGCAGTTCGCGTACTAGCATTTGGCACCCTCGGGGGGTGCGCAGTGCGTGGTTCGTAGTAAATATGAACCACATTTGTATAACTGCTATAGGCTGTTCACGGTAAAGTGAGCACTTTTGAGTCCCTAGTTATTTTTTATTATCAGCCATTTATTACGCTTTCATCACTTTTTAAAATAAGTATGGCCATATAGGTAAGTAATAAACAAAGTGTATATACCTCACCGGGCTCGAATGTTAACGTCTAAGGTACAATAAAATATATTTAATGACTATTATTCCAAATCAGAGGACTTCAAAAAGTGCTAACTTTGCCGTGAATAACCTATACCAGCCAGTAAAATCCGTAGGGTTATAAAAACTAGCTAGCACATATTAATATTTCTGTATATTACTGTTGTAATTTTCATTAATTCATTGCTTACTGGTGTATCTTCATTCATTTTCTTGAAAATGATGCGAAGTCACGGGAGTGTTATTTTTAATGTTGGACGAAATTTACTAACCGTTTGCAAAATGTAGTTTTTCTTTAAGTACGAAATTATTATCCGCATGTAATATTTTACGGAAAGAAAATATATTTCTACGAAGTTCTGAACTGCCGTCCAAGATTTATGTTCTAACTTCAGAGCCCTGACTTTATCACTGAACTACCCTTTCACTTAAAAATAAAAGATTTTTAATGAAGAGAAATTGTTACCGCTCGAATTAATTTTTTCGTAGTGAAGGTAATGTTTGAAGTATTTAGGGCGCTTTTAAACAGAAATTAAAAGTTGCTATCACTAATATTATTCGATTTTATCGCATTATCTATCTATTTGAAAGATTTTGAATCTCACGAACGTATGATCAAGATAGAGGCGTTCTATTTGCTTTCTTCATTAACTCGTTTCGAGAAGTAGCCACACGGAGCCCCTTGCGCTCTGAAACTGCGCGATGTGACTGATCAGGTACGAACATGGAACCTGCCACGAAAAATAGGGCGTGTCCTATTACCAAACCTGGTCTGAAATATGGTCGTACGAGGCAGGAAGTGCAGTGTCGGGTCCCATACTAGCCTGTATAACGGCCGCTATGGCGGACAACGCACAAGCTTTGACGGAATCTGGTAACGTGTAATATGGCTTTTAGTCTGTGAAATGACAAAGACAGGTTCTCGGTAGTGTGTGTCCCGGTTCCGGATGTTATGTATGCCGTATCTCTTGCGAGTACCAGAACCTTCTAGACCTTAGTTCTCGGTAGAGTGTGTCCCGGTTCCGGATGTTATGTATGCCGTGTCTCTTGCGAGTACCAGAACCTTCTAGACCTTAGTTCTCGGTAGAGTGTGTCCCGGTTCCGGATGTTATGTATGCCGTATCTCTTGCGAGTACCAGAACCTTCTAGACCTTAGTTCTCGGTAGAGTGTGTCCCGGTTCCGGATGTTATGTATGCCGTGTCTCTTGCGAGTACCAGAACCTTCTAGACCTTAGTTCTCGGTAGAGTGTGTCCCGGTTCCGGATGTTATGTATGCCGTGTCTCTTGCGAGTACCAGAACCTTCTAGACCTTAGTTCTCGGTAGTGTGTGTCCCGGTTCCGGATGTTATGTATGCCGTGTCTCTTGCAAGTACCAGAACCTTCTAGACCTTAGTTCTCGGTAGAGTGTGTCCCGGTTCCGGATGTTATGTATGCCGTGTCTCTTGCGAGTACCAGAACCTTCTAGACCTTAGTTCTCGGTGCGTTGTCTTGGCCGTTTTTCCTCTGCGTACAGCTATCTTCTAGTTGTAGTTGCTGCTCAACCACGATACGTCATGTTTGGTTTTTGAAATCACTTTATTTAGTAATTGGTTTTTGCCAAATGACTCGTGCTTTACGTGAGTCAAAAAGTTTGTAATTTCACGCCGTCGTCTGCCTTGTATCGGTGGCCCTGCTTACATGTATTTATTTTATTCGAGTGCCATTTCTTAAGGGGGAATTTTTTTGAGCTAGTTCAAGGCGGCATTGGTGAAACGGAGGTTACGACCACGTGAACATTTTTTCTGCTTTGCCGATATCAGTAATAAATTGCTGATAAAATTAATACTATGCCCTCTCCTATCGTTACGTTACTAAACACGTTTCCACTTCGGTTTGTTTGTTTGTTTCTTCGATAGGCTCGCTCTAGTCCAGACACCCTCTGGCATAGATATCCTGTATCAATAAACGTGTAGTAAAACGAGCACTAGTCCACCTGTTACCTGACCTGGGGTTTAAATGGGCCACTCACTGCGACAACGGAAAATCAACTAATACCCGAGACTTGAGAATGCGCAGGATTGTGCAGTTTACTCTAAGTGTTTCTGAACACGCTACATTTGCCACAAACATTCTTTTTTTTTTTTTCTCTCTTGTGCCTATCACGAAACTCCTCTGCTCTGTGGAAGAATTTATTTTCTATTCTCTCAGAGTGTCTGTGTATTAAGACGCGAAGGCGTGCAGGTAAGTAGCTGTGACAGCGAGGATAACAAATCACAGCGTTTCATGTTCTCTGTCTTCCAGAAGAGAAAGGGAAAAAAAGGAGGGGGGGGGGGGGGCAGTACGCCTTTCCGTGGTGGATTATCCGCAAATATCCCAACCTCTTCTTTAACAGTTGGCTATTTACTTCTAACGCGAAACCACTTAACCCCCAACCCTTCTCGCGCGAGCCGTTCCACCACAACTTCCCAGACGCATTACCCTGGTAACACTTCTCTCACGTCGAGTTACGAAGGCGGAACTTTAAAAGAACAAGGAATACAAACAACTTCTTAGAAAGAGGTACGGGATAAACGCCTGAAAAATACGGAGGGGTGGGGGGAGAGGGCTGCTTTATTCATAAACAAAAAAAAATTGAACGAGAATGTAAAAAAAAAGAAACTCTTGCATTACGTTCATTATTCTTTTGAGCATCCCTTAAAATTTACGGCCGTAGTCATTTAGGCTTGTGCATCGCCTGTCTCAAGTGTGGTAGGGGTTGCACAACTCATGACGTCATGAAGGGCGAGGAGTGGGCCACGACATGCTGAGGTCGCCCAAGCTGTGAGAGGCAGCAGCTTAAGGGTACTGCAGATTAAATATAGGGTAGATTGCACCTGCTACCTACATCATACGTCTCCCACATTTGATCTACATCAACTCTTCCTGAGGAAGGGAGGAAAAGTAACCTCTTTAAAAGTCGTCTTATGATATTTTCAATCGGTCCGTCACAATATTTTTTAGCATCACAAATTTTAAGAGTCGTGTTGCCTGCCGCCAGAATTATAATCCCCTTGCCATAGCTTATGAATTTCTCCAATAAACATTTTCTGGGCTCTTTTTCCTCCATCGTACTATAAAATTCTCAATAGACTACCTACCATTCACAGTATTGAAGAAAAATATACGTTTGAAATGGTTAGCTCTATGTATAATATCCCAAGCAGTTTTAGTTTCCTAGTGTACATTTGCTTATACCCCTTAATTTTGCAACAAACATTATCAGTTCATCTCCATGCCTGAATATTTTAGAAATCTTTCTACAGAAATGCGGACGTAATCACAGGTGATTATGCAACACTTTCTGTCCTTTATTTATAAAAATCCAATTTTATTAAGAAAAAATCGGTAGAAACCGACATTGAATTTGAAAGGTGTTGAAGTATAAGCTTGGTCAAAATGAGCTGAAGCTCTAAATATTACAGTGATTATTCTAGGTACAGTTTGACCTATAATCGGCGTTCTCACTAATAACTGAATATTTTAGAAAATCTTTCTTCTAGCGTAGAGGGTGACCAACACCCCCTCCCCCGCCCCTCCGGCAACAAACATACAAAGCTACGAACCTGACCACTGGTATCAATGAGCCAATGAAAGGACTCTGTTTCTCAACTATACATACTACAAAATAAATAAAACAATACGTATCCGCCTTAATTTGGTAATAATTTAGACAGTCGAAATTCGACAAAAAATAATTCTGGTTCACGCCGGTAACGATGTATTATAAAATACACTCAGACGTCGGATAAGTTCAGTAAAGAGCTGATAGCAAAACTGTCTAGTTTACTGCGACGACGTTAGTATATTGCCTATTTATCCAGTTTAGGCAACCCTTTTAAAACATTTGTCTGCAAACATCGTACGCACACAGCTACAGTGTATTTTTTTGTAATTTTATATGCATTACTTTGGAATACGGAAACATGAAAGTTTCCACTAGGTGTTATAAGAAAATGTCACAAATCGTAATATTGGTTAATGGATCTTTCAATATTTTCAACAATGTAATAAGCTTCGGTACCAATCACGACACATTTCATTTATTTTAGTAACAGCTAACAAAATTCTTCTACATCATATAAAATAACGCGATACTCTATATGCAAAGTATAGCCAGTATGCCTTCTGCAATCATCGAAAATGGTACAACTCTCAGGAATAATGAGCGACATTTCGTGAAACGGTACAGGGGATATTTAATACAATGGCTCCATCGGATGAATAAAGTAATGGGGCTCACGGCAACGTTAATTCGACGTAAGGCGGAAGACTACACAATGTATATAAGTAGATCTGAAGCAGCGCTTTGAAAAGTGCTCATTTTACCGTGAACAGCCTTTAGTGTGTACCCCAACTATCGCCCTATGCGGGGTCCACGCAATAGGCGACAGACAAGCTGTAGACCTATGTGCTGTGTACTTAAACACCAACAAGTTCCTAGACAAATAGAGCTTAAACTACGTGCGTTAAAAATAGTTACTACAAGCAGTAAGAAAGTACAAATATTTAGCCAGTATTTCACAGCTACGTATGTGCAACTATTATCGTTGTATGTGAGCATTTAAATGTATACGTATACTTAGATACATACATTGGTAAATACAAAATAAGTGCACAATTCACAGTACATAAATAATAATAACACACATATCGAGGAAAATCTCTTTAACATAATGAAAATAGCGTGCTCCATGTATTGAACACAATAAAAAAATATATTTTTACAAGAAAAATTCTTAGGACCCCTGTTGCTGCACATTTTCTTGTGGGGGCTACAGAAAGGTTTCTTTTAAATAATGTCATACATTTATTTGTAAAATTGCATATTATAGACTTGTAATTCTATGTACATTGTCAAGAAGTGTAAACATAGTTTTTTTCTTTTTTTTTTTTTTTGTGGTCAAAACAACTGTACGTTGGATATACAAGAAGGAAGTGTACAAAATTACTTCGAATTAAATGCAGAAAGAAAAAAGAAACATGATTCAGATCAGTAGGTACACGTCAAATTCCAACGGCAAGGATTTTACCAAAGAACCACTTTGAATTGCAACGCTGTGGACTCGTTGCGAATTATCTATTAAGTTGGGCAATATTGTAATAATGCCACTATTGTGGAAGAGGCGAGGTTGCTAGTTCAGAGAATTATTGCACTGCACTACAGATTGACATCAAGAACCTCTGATTATATAGACTCCACATTAAGCAGTATTACGATTGCAAAATATATTACTTTATACATGTTTTGATCGAGTCGAAATATATTGGTATAACGTACCCACACATTATTATTGCAGTCTGTTCAGTTGGTTAGAATAATTGTTGGGCAGTGGTCATACACGTTGCAGCTAACAAAATGTGATATAAAAAAGGCAATCTAACGTTTTAATTTGGAAGCAAATGTTAAAAGAAAAACTGTTTTCCCTCCATCCAACGTTTTTTTATTTGATAATACGCCATTCGTGGAAACACACACTAGTTTTGAGTAAAATTTTGGTCATCAAATGTAATACTGTCTCTTCGACTTCATGACTTAAGAATTCTACGGCTCAAAAACTGTTACAAAGAATAGATATTACAATGAATATTACCACATGTTTCAAATGTTTGTAAATGTGCAGAGGATTCTCACAATAATTAAAAAGAAAAATACAGTCTGAACCTGAAATTAATTTCCGTTCTCTTCTATCAACTTCAACTCCACGCTGGAGCTCGTAATTTGACAAATCTGAAAATTTCAAACATTAAATTTTTATTTTGTTTGTTACAGAGAAACGTGCGCACTTGTTCAGTGTTACTGTGCCATGAATTTCATTAAATTATGCCAACTGCAGGAAACAGGATTCGGTCTCCAACAGATTTCACTGATGGAAAAAAAAAAAAAATCGCAACGCGATTGATCAGCAATACAACTAATAAAACACTCACGTGTTCATGTCCGCTTTGGTGAACCGTTACATCACGCAGGCTTTGAACTGTTCGCAGACAACACGAACATCTGACAACAAATGCTACCTTTTTTTTTTAATTACCGTGTCAGTAAAAATTATTTTTAACGCAACCTAAATAGAGATTTGAAACTAGCGGGTTCAAAGCCAGTAGGTCATTCAACTTCGTTCTTGTTTTACACACACGTTTGAGTGTTTAACATTCACGTATATCGTTCTATTGCTGAACCTACCTAATGTTTTACTATGCCAATTTACTCATCGAAATATTAAAAATAATAATAATATTTTAATTTTTTTTTATGCCCACGTGAATTTTTGTAAAGAAAATATTCATTTCCGTGAAATTTATTGATGCTTTTTGTAAACTACTATTCCGTTTTCAAGCAAGTCCAAGGTTCGGTTTTCTCTACCTGCTCCTAGGAGTTTAGATAGCGACTTCTATCTCACCATTTCTGTAGTTATTGTTTTAATAACACAACAGTTTCAATTTACGAACATGTTTCTCCAATTACTCTGCATCAAATTTGTAGTTTATTAATTTATTTTCAACTGCCAGATCATATCCGTTAGACAGTTATACCCGCACGCGATTTAAATTGATCGAGGCGTTATAAAAAAACATGCATAATTTCGTTGTCAAAAACTCTGTTTTCCTGATTTATTAAATCAACTCCATATTACTTATTTAATAAAATATTTTCTGCCTTTTTAATAACGTAAGGAATTGTTTTCCAGATTAATAAACTTTGAAAATTTCTAGTATAGTTCTAAAGGTGCCAAAATGTCTCGAGCTTTCAGTTTTATTTTTCTATTCTTTCATAGCTATCCTAAAATATTCTTTATTTAAGTTGTTTCATTCGTAATTTCACAAGAAAGTTTTGAAAGAAGACATGAACACTTACATAGACGTATACAGATAGTTGAAAGAAGCTTGAACGTGTGCGAATGACGTCTTGAAGCGCCTGCCATGTAGACTACACCTACGACAACTGTATAGCTGTTTAGAGTAGAATGAGGCGAGTTGAGAGAGAGTAGGCCGGCTCTTAACAACGAGGTATTGAGAGCCATTGAGGGCGAAAAGAGGTGAGAATGGAGCCACGCTGGAATGCAAGGGCACGGAAAACGGGAGATCCCGAGAAAACCCACCAACCATCAGCATCGTCCAACACGATTCCCACTTGCGAAAATCCGGGAGTGAGTTGGCCAGGGATTGAAGCCGGTTCACCTTGGTGGGAGGCGAGCAATCTACCTGCTCAGCCACCGCGGTCCCTAGAGTAGGAGATATTTATATTTTCAACGACCTGGTTAAATATGGCTGGACTCTATCACAGTCACTTACATATTCAACGTTTTTGTACTGTATTGTAAAGGGATTTTTATCGCCCCCCCCCGGTTTTATGCTTGAAAGCTCAGCAGGGGACGGGGCTTACAGACTAACTAATAACCTGACTTAAATTAACACTCATGCTTTACCCGGAATTCGAACCCAGAGCCTCCCGAACCCCAGATCGGTGGCGCACCAACCGACTGCGCCACGGTTGTTTTTAAACTGTCCATATATTCTATTCGTAGTTTCTTCGTACATTTTTAATCAAACTTTTGAAATATTACCCCATGTTATTTGCTGTGCCCTACATATGCCGTGCGTCACAGGCGTTTTATACTCGTGTTAACCTAAGAGTATCTTATTTTTTGTTATATTGTCTCACATTTATATTTTGTCTGTAAATAATAATATGAGTAAAAACAAGGATAACGTATGTGTGGGGGCAATGCCCCGTAATAAATAGTTATTAATTAAAATATTACTAAACTGAGTACGCACGAATTCGTTGCGTTCTCTCTTCGGTCTAACGTTCAAGAATAGATCAAGCTTTATTTGCATGACGTGGAGGAACATTCTGGAAGTAGAACTTTAGCAGAGCTTTAGGATGTAACCGTGAATGGACTATAGTAAATACTCGTTTATCCTCTATTGGACTCAATAAAACTGGGTTCATCGGGATATTAGTGTTGATGTGCGAATATAATAACATAAGTTATTACATTTGGCCGTACCTACATACCACACACACATACGCTTATTTGTATTTGTAAAACTCGTAAACATACATGTATATAGAGCCTACATGAACATATAACAAGTATATTCCCCACTCCATATTCCGGCCGAATTAGTTCGCAGAATAGGATAAACAGCACCTTCTACCTCGTATAGCCATTAGGAGGATTTACCGTGGGCGAGGCAACCATATCAGTGGTTTCCATAGCATGCTCTCGTGCATTCCAAAGACACAACTCATTCGCGCGTCGACGATTTTGTCGAATCATTTAACTGGCGACGGGTGACTTCCGCACCTAAATTTCAGGCGTTTCACGGATATAGGCGCGCTTCACGCTGTGGCTGTCGTTGTTTTGGAATACGCAGCATCGCGTGAAATTTTAGCGGTGGTGAGCGCAGCTAAGCATTTGTTTTCCGCAGGCCGATTGACAGTACACACATTTTTTGCAAATTACACATACCATCTTTTTGGAACTAAAAAAAAAATTGTAACCCTACGAGCGAATTAAGGAACGTTTACACCACATTTTTAATGGAACTAACGCGTGTTTGTAATAAATACGAAATATCTGTATTTGTTTGTTTAAAGACAAAACTGTGTTTGTGCGTTCTATACCAATGTGTATAGGCTATTCGTGGCAATATGAGCCCTGCTTAAGATCTACTTGTATGCATGTTGTGTATCCTTCCACCTTATCTAAGAATAACATTGCCATGGGCCTAATAACTTTATTCATGCGTCGGTCAAGTGAAACTGTGAAATTATTAGAAAAGTAAATATTTTAACAAATCTGCTAATTTTTACACTTCGATGCATTAAAAAAAAAAAACAGAAAACAAAACAAATAATTTAAGTTATCGAAAATTGTTACCTAACCCAGTTCATTCGACGTTAGATACGGATCTACTTCCCATCCATCTTTACCAACTTTACTGGGTGCATGCCATTTAGGGCGCCATTAAAATATATTATGCAGGTAGGAGCAGTGACTTTTTCTTGAAGTTGATTTCAAAAGTGCTCACTTTATCGTGAACAGCCTACAAAAATATCCAACTAACTTAATTCCGGAAGCCTTGTGAATCCCTTGACCTGATTGGCTACCACGTAACTGCCTTTTAGGAATGTTTAATTAGGCTTTGGTAAAAACGCGGAAAACAGAGTCTTTTAGTATTGTTATACTGAATAATAGCATATAAATATCTATTTTCGAGGACTGGATTCTGTTACTTCTTATAACATTTCTAAAATGATGCTGTTTTAGAAAAGAACACATCAGATCACTTCATAGTATTAGCTCCTGGCCCGGAAATAGTTTACCTCGGCTGAAACGCGATGTATAAAATGCCACAATTGTACATGAAAGTTTAAAAAATAGGTTAAAAATAATCAATAAAGCGAAAACAATGAAACTCTTAAAGAGGAATCTACGAAGAAGTAAATTTCCGGAAGTACAAAAAAAAACATTTACAAAATTCGAGATCAGCTGTAAGAGAAAAAATTATACTACTGATAATCTACGCTTGCAAAGTTACCGAAGAACTCTTCAGTAAACTCACTTTGTTAGGAATTAAAATAATATTATTATTAACAACCTGCACTAGGCAAGAAGATTAAATCAACTTAAGCGTCTCATCCATGAGCTACAAGCCTATTTAAGTCGGTATTTACAGTGAGGTGGCGATGTGGACATTATCGAGACCAGGTACGAACATTGTTGCTGTGTGTTGCAGCGCAATACATTAGCGTAATGGATTACTGCACCAAATGGCGTACGTATATTTTTTTAATTAGCCTATGAAAAAGTGCTCCGATTTTGACGTTCGCCATTCGCCAATACAGGTTTTGCTGCATTGTCGACAAAAACGACAAGTAGGTATAGAATATAATTTAAATACTAAAATCCTAAAATGGTTATTAATGTAATTAAATAGTCCTACATTGTGCTAAGGTTTCCAGTAAAATATGCATGTAGTCTAAGAAACAAACCTGTTTTCTAAAATCTTCAAGCTTTTCAACCATACGGAAATTGCGTGACACTACCGTATAGAGGCTAGATTACTTTCGCTACTTTCTGTGGAGATTATGAACTCCGAAGACGGCGTATTTGGCTCAAATACGAGAATTCTTTTATAACTGGGATAGAAAATTAGTAGCAAAATTCTGCCGCAAAGATAAAGAAACAGAAAATAAAACTAAACTTTCCAAAACACATCAACTATTAACTTGATATTTAGTTTCTAACACATGTTAGTTTCTGTAAACCATCAGAGCGCACGAAAATATTCCTAATTATAAATGTAAAGGAACACGTTGACACAGGGCGAAATGATTGACTATAGCAGTCGTCTTTGCTTTTAAAGTAGTCTGCAAGTGTTAATCCTTGGAAATGTACAACTAAAGGAAAACGGGCTAACATGTGTGTAGATGGTATGTGGGTATGATTACTGTGTAACCACGAGCGTATAAATTATTATTCCCTTTGAATAATATTGTTGACTTTAAGCAAGGATATAAACCTGTGCATTGCATCTGCCTTGCTAAATGAAGCAAATTATCTCCAGTTTACTGTTATTCCACACACTTGTTTCCCTTAAGTTCTCTATATATGTAGATAATATGTAGACACTGGGTAATATGTAGAGCACCAGAATTTTTTCATTGCTGCTTGGATAGTTTCTGAATTTATTCCAATGTAGGATGCATGTGAAGAGTGTTGAATCAAGAGTTGAGGAAGCTGAATTATTGAATAAGTCTCCTGAATTACTTCACGCGTTATCTGGAACAGGAAATAACATAAGGTGTAGTTTGTTTTATGGTTATGAAAATTCGTGCCCAAGCTTCGGGCGCGGGTGTATGGGATGGCAAAGGGGGATCTACATTTGGTTTGTTGACAATAGTTTTGCTTTAAACAGACGGGCCCCTTGAGAAGGTGAAACTCAGGCATCAACCAAAAGTCAGGTAGAACGACTATCTTTTATTGTGCACGTATCCAGAATTGACCTACACTCGACGCCAATACAACTGTCAGATTCGAAGTCACATGGTTATCAGAGATGATCGTGTTTGTTTATAATTACCACAGCTTTTTAAATAACAGCATTTATTTTTATTAATAACATGTATTTTCCCCATTTGAATTTTATAAATAACTGTTTTTAAAAACTGGTTAGATGAAGTACATAAACATCTCAAAACACTTGTTTGCGTAAACAGTATTCTAGCCTCGAATACTATCAACCCCGTTTTATAAATTTCATATTGGCAGGAATGCAGTCCAATTTTGGGATACATAAAGTGGTAACTGCGCAACTCGGGTGGGTACTCTACGGATCCAGCACAGAGCCTGCGAGCAGGTCTCGGAGTGTCTGCTCCACACGGGAGCCGCGATGCGCGGAGCTCCCCCTCGCTTCACGGTAAGGGTTGCCGCGAGCCACCCCCTCCTAGGCGCATGCACCCCCCTCCCCATTTCCACTTTTCACCTCTCTCGCGCCGGGTCAAGATGCCGCCCGAGAGAGAGAGAGAGAGAGAGACGCGCAAACGACGACGTGGGGGAGACCAATCGGACGCGATGACTCGATGAAAATGGGGCGTGGCCCCGCGGAAAGGTGGAAGGGGAGGCGAAAGTTTCGCCCACCTATCTCTTCCGATGGGCGGGCGAAAAGACGCCTCGCGTCTGGGCGCCGAGCGCGAGCGTCGCCGCAGCCCCCACCTTCAACCCCCTCATGTTTATTCCCCGCCCATGCCCCTCCCGTGAGCCCCTTTCGACTACCCCTTATCACCGCGCCCTCATCCCAGGATGTTTAACTTTTCGTCTGCCCCCGGGGTGGAGAGCGGGCAGGGAGCGGAAACCGCTGAACAATTTCATCTTGCCGGCCACAGCTACAGAGCCGAGCCAACATCTGAACCGCAATACAAATTACTTACAGTTCTGTGCTGTACAGCTCTTGCCCCGGGGCCGGGGCAGACCTGCACTCTGAAGTTACGTCCGCCCAGTTCGCCTGCGTCCCAAGTACTTCTCTCAGGTACACCTCGACACGGTCCATGATCTTCATCTACCACACGATATTTGTACTAACAATTAATTCACATAAATTACGATGAATAACACAGGAGCGTTAATCTCGGCATCATTAATCACACACACTGACCAATGCCTGCCGTTGGGACGATGCTTCCAGTATTATGTTTTTTATTTTATTTTTCAAAAATATCTATGGTTCACTTATGTAAGAACCGAGAACCTCAACACGGCCAACGAAAAACGCCGAATCTTTTAGCAATATCCGATGAAGAAAGCTATTTTAAAATATCTATTTCGTTTTGTTCGTACTGACTTGATAGCGCAATCTCCGTATAATAACATTTTGAGTTTTACCAACATTCAAAAATTTAAACGAACATGGTAATTGTTTTTGTGACCGAAATTACATGAATGAAGCACATCAAGCAAATTCTATAGCTATTCTGCTCTCGTGAGTCACACTTTCTTAATGTTCCGACGGGAGAAAATAATTCAATATTACTACGAATGACTCCTCATTATAAAAATGAAGGGGAACAGACAATTTGGTTCTGTTTATAAAGGAAATTTGTTATGAACGTCTTAAAGTATATGTAATTGCTCATGGAAAAATTCTGGTAACGTAAAGGGGAACATTTCGTCCTAATATTGGTGTTTTGTATGAAATTAATCAAAGGAATATAATTATTTTTCAGTTGTTTTTAGAATTATCCGATGGCTTTGTTCTTCGTGTTATTAAGCACAAAAGAAAACTTATTCAATGAAAATACAAAAAAAAAATAATAATAATCCCATGTGCTGTCAGGTATCCTAACCGTATATGTATTCTCGCACTACCATCACAATCCCAAAATGTTGGAAGTTTTCGTTTGAGACTGGCATTGTATATCAAAGCACACATGAAACCGGCCTTATATAAAACGTTGGTAAATAAATGATTTAAAAAAAAATCAAAAGATAAAACTTAAATATTGAAATTAGGCATTCAACGTTATGAAATATGTTTGGACATGAATGTCAACAATATATTAATTACGGTGTCACGGCAGCATTGAAGATGATGACTATTTAAAAATTTCAGACGTAAAACCCGAAGAATGTCCCAAGGTAGCATGATTCTTTCGGTAGTTTCTCTTCTTTCTGGAAACTTCGTAACAAACTTCTGGTAGGAAATAAGTTATAATAGGTTCATTTAATTAAATTTTAGGAATGAATATTTTTCTATTTTAAATTTAGCTTCAGTGCGGTGTTATTCAGACAAGTACATCAAACACATATGGGGGGGGGGGGGGGGGACAAGTCTCAAAACCTACTGTATGAATAAAACAGACATAAGATTTTCATATAGACGTTTTCTGAATACAAGTGTTTTCAAAAGGTTTAATATTGATTTATTTATTCATTTGTTTATTTACTTGTTGCAATTTCCCACGAACAACCCTGTTCATAAAGAGGAAATGGTACACAAACAACATGATGGCAGTTTGTGATGAATACATAGTAACATACAATACATACACTATAACACAGTATTAAACAAGATAAAAGGAGTTAAAATAGGCATTTCCGAAATACAGTACAGTTACATTTTTCATAGTAGAAAGAGAAAAATTGACTACAGTTTCAAATGGCACAAAATTATTTAATAGCAGGGGAGAAATTATTATGCTCTTCATGTGGTGAACATACGTTAAACGTACAGTTATTTTGTCAAACTGTTTATAGAATTTCTTTTACGTTGCATAATTATACTTGCTAGTTGACCAACGGATCTGAGTGCAGAGGTTAGAGTGACTCTGAACCTACGACTCTTGAGAGCCAATGAGGCTGCAGCGAGGTGTAGTGAGCCAGTACAGTACGCAGGGCGCGTCCGTCAAGTTGGTACTTCGACTCTTGAGAGCTAGTGAGGCTGCGGCGAGGTGTAGTGAGCCAGTACAGTACGCAGGGCGCGTCCGTCAAGTTGGTACTTCGACTCTTGAGAGCCAGTGAGGCTGCAGTGAGGTGTAGTGGGCCAGTACAGCACGCAGGGCGCGTCCGTCAAGTTGGTACTTTTCGATTTCCTCATTCTCTTAACTAAATTATTAATCATCAATTTATAAAAGTGCAAAGAAACATATTTTAATGCGTAGTTCAATATTACTCATACATTCCAAACGGAAAAAAATTATTATTAGTGGTTGCAAAAAATAATTTGTTGATGCTATTGAAGACGAAAATTTTGTTACTGGAAAAATCAGATTACGGTGCACACCTACGCTTATAATGGCAAGTTATTTACTTTCCACTAACATGTATGTTTCATGGAAAAAATAAATAAATGTTTGACTTCTAACAAATATTTCGTTGCCAGCAATCGTGTTCACGTCATTCAAAGTAAAACATTTTGCTACTACAGCAAAATTGCATCCGTTAGCTTCTCCGCATGCGTTCTGATGTATTGGAAATGGTCGCCTTCTGTCCATATTTGTTCGTGTTCGTCACCTCGTATGAGGCATAGACTAGAGATGAGATAGGCCGATCTCGCTAGCTGCGCAAAACCAATCTCCGTGTCCCAACATTGAACTGCTTCTCTGCCAATACGGCTATCAAAAATGGCGTGGATTGGGTTTGAGGTTAGAACACTGTTTTAGTAAACAAGTGCTTTTGAAATGTTTTTGTACTTACTCTAACCAATTTTAATATGCGTTTGATTAAATTTGAACTGGTAAAATTATTTTATTATTTTAAAAGTGCTTGTTCATTTAAAAATTAAACAAACACGTTCACATTGTTAACCATGTGAGTGATAGTTATGTTCCTTCGGGGTAGGTCAATGTTGGGTACATGCGCAGAAGACGAATAAGCGGTCTACCTCATCTTTACTCTAAGGTATGAGATTGCGATGATATTCGTGAGGCATATTCTTACCAAATTTTGGATGGTACACATAATTCCTTCGTCTCAAATAAGAAGATGTTATACATTACGCGATTCTTGAAAATAAAGTTTTCTGTGAGGCAAAGGGATAACGCTAATTTGTGTCTTTCCGCCACTTTTTAATGTCAACATTGCCATGTGACTGATAAATACGGTGTATACTTTCACCACTCTTAGAAGGCAATGTCTGAGTCTGCAATGAAACATGCTTAGTAGTGGTTAATGGATGGTGGGAGGGGGGGGGGCTTAAAAAGTGCTCACACAACGTGGGAATATTTCAATAAAAAATATCACTTCTAAAATGAACATTAATGATACAAAGGTCGAAATGGAAGAATAAAAAAATGTATATTTTAAAAACGGCGAGGAAGTAGTTACGCGCTGAACTATAATTCCAGACGACCCGAGTTCAATTCCTTGTCCGGCCATATAGATTTTTATTTCATTTCAAATGTTGTTAAACCTTCACCAATTTACCAAAGCCCGCAGCACACCAAGCAGCTTTATGAGTCCTACTAACCAGTATTTCTGCTAGCAACGTAACATTTTTGCTTCGAGTTACGAACATGTTGCTTACATGCTGAATTTATTTGTGCCCCTAAATACTGAAACGATAAGTTTTGTTGTGCTCTAAATTATTCTGCGAGGTCCATACTGAACAAAGAACGAGGACGAGTAATATCAATTTTTTCGGAGGTTATAATTTTCTCTGAGAAATATGTAAACTTAATTTTGTATTAAGTTATACCTAATATAACAACATAGGACTACAGAGTTTCGGCAACAGTAAAACTTGAAGAGTAAAATATTAATTTTCCTCGTGTTTTCGTGCTTCCAGTTTTTATCCATTGAACTGAAACACTCAAATAGTTATAACAGTTCAGGATCACAACTAAAATAATAAGTACACTTTTAAAAAATCATACATGTATTTTGGTTAAAATCGTCGAACAATATAACCAGATTGGGGTGGGACCTTAAAGGGAATGGTGCACGAAAGCTACATTTTTACATTATTGTTGTCACAATTTTGTCATGGCAAGACATAAGTAATAATTTTGAATACCTTACATTTTAAGATATTCACTGCCTTATCATCCTCGAGGCACTTGCGCAAGATAACGGAGAGCTTACTTCTTATTTTCCTTAAGTGCTCTGAGAATAACAGTGAATGTCTAAGAATGTAAGAAGGTATTCAAAATTATTATTTATATCTTATCGTGCCAAAAAATTTTTTTAACCCTCTGGAAAACGATTAATTCCGGAAATCGGATAAATATAGGCCTAATGCCTATGTGCGCCATTCTATTTAAAGCAACAACATCTCATCAGTTTAATTTTTTATGTTTTCCATATTTTGACACAACACGTTGACGATATAATGATTGCTCTAGAATGTTCGCATTTTTCGACTACGATGTTTTCAAATTTTATCCATTCATGCTTTTAATGGTTATTATAATCATAGTACATGTTTTCTTTTTGATAGAAGCTAATCTGAAATGCTAAATAAAATGCAGTAAACAGAATACTCTACTCTTTCTTATCGTCAGAGATCTAAAGCTTCATCTATTTTCAATTGAAAAGGGCGGTAAGATATCAAAGATCTGACGTTATGAGTTCAACATTTAAACAATTAAAAAATTACAAAATTTAAAGATGAAGCGATTTTATTATGCATATTTGAGACATATATTTCTGAAATAAACATGACTTATGTAGGGCTACCTGTTTTTCGCAAAAAATATTTGACTATAGTCCGTCTCACGCTTAGATTGCAGTACAGGGCTTATGACGCTCACTGTTGCCAGATTGCTTCAGCTTTGTCACGTAACTGACAAGTTGTGAAACAAATTGGCGCAGAAGGAAACTGCCTGATGATAACATTTATCTGTTTACCTCCCTGCCGACTCATAAAGGAATCCAATCCTGCGACGCAAAACTAAGAGTCTCCTTTGGAACTGAAGCCTGTGAGAAACCATACCATTGTGATTGGAAGGCGCGCAAACAACGTAGATAGTTTTCTTTTTCGAAGTTGCAAAAAAAAATAACTTATCAGGCTACAGCGGCCGCAGGAACAAGGACAGAGTTAACGACAGAAATCGTGTATTGGAAAGAGAGAGTGAATGTCCATTACACTGCACACTGCAATCTAAGAGTGAGGCGATCTATAGTTGTGGTCCAAAACACATTAGTTCAAAACCAATACCGTGATTGGATGAATTTCAAGTCGCACGCGTCGTAAGTATCTGCCAGCCAATCACGAATGTTCAGTGTCAAGATAACATTTTTTTTTCTGATTAGCCCAGTCGGGTAGAAAATGACTTCCCACGCAGACACGCAGCTAACAGCCGAAGGAAATTTTTAAGTATGCAGGTAGAAGTTGAAATCTATCCTGAGCATAGACCTTTTCGCGAAAAACAGGTGGCCCTATACATAAGCATAAAGAGTGGGATAAAAATTCAGATATTTTCTATTCACTGTTACATTCAAACTTTTAACTTTTCTGAAGATATGCTAAAGTTATACTTTCAGGCTATTCATACGCATCATACAGACAAAAGCTTCACTAAGTTTTAAAAATATCACCAAAGGGACAACACTGCGCATTTCTCTGCACTCAGTTAAATATTAATTCCATAAGAACAATTTATTTCTATAGATGTTGCCCAACTATTTTCTCTCCATTCTAATCCATATTTATTACAAATTTAACATTATAATTTATATATAAAATTAAAGTTAAAGATATTTTTCACAAAAAATACGATACATTAATGTTAACAAAAGTAGCTTATAAAATGCTTGTCAAAAATTATATACATGTGAAACAGCCAAACACATCATAAACGTGGAAAATCTTTCAAGGTTTGATTCAAAAACTTGCTGTGAATATATAGCGATTTTAATACATTTATTACTCTAGTAGTAGGTTGAATTAACTTATGGTTATTACAGAACTGCGTTTGCTAAAACACACACACAGGGTGATTCTCATTTAGATCGACAAACTTCGGGAGGTGATTCTTCATGAAAAAGTAAAACGAAAACATATGTGATACTTTATACGATTTGCCGTATTTGTGCAAAATATCGGCTCTTACTTTGAAGGTCCCGATAACATACAATAATGTTCCGAGAGGTGTCATTGTATTTTACTTCGTTACCGATATTTTGTAAACAATTCGGTTTGAAACCTCGTTTTTTACGGGAGCATTCCACCCTTAATATTCAGTTTAGGTATAAAGTGTCGCATATGTTTTTCTTTTAATTTTTTATGAAGAATCGCCTCCCGAAGTTTGTCGGTGTAATGGCGAATTATATATATATATATATATATATATTATATATATATATATATTCACAGATCCCTTGTGTATCAGATTGACACAGATAGTAAATTCTGTAAGCTACGGAGAAAGAGGAGCATTTTATTGTATAAATTTGAGGACGTTAAAGTAACAGCCATGATACTGACGAACCCTCAATTCTAGTAACTACTGGTTCGGAAAATTGAACTTTTTATTGAATAAAAATTCACTTTAGTATTAACATGAGTTGCTGCCACCATCAAGGTATCTTATTTCTCGTTTTTGTTACCTGCAACGTCATAAAGAGACGGGGAAGGAGGCCAAAGACAGGAAGAGAGAGAAAGAGAGGATATTTTTCAAGGACGGGAAGCTGCAAAAGGAGAGTGGCTATTGGTGGAAGAGTTATCTGTCCCAGAAGTCAATATAAGTAGACAAGGAGTGAGGAAGGGGGTGAGAAAGCAAGGGGGTGGGGTGGGGGGCAGGTGAAGAGCCGTCATGGCAGCGAGTCAAATTCCACCCCAGAGACGCTGCTGGGTACAAACCAGGCAATTTCGCCTTATCTACATAAGAGATATACGATACTGTTTAAGACCTCTGCGCCTCTGTCCGAAATGGCGGCGAAGAATATAGATGTATACGTATACACCGGGAAAGCTTTTAGGATGCGATGGGAGGAAAGCGGGGGAGTAAGAAGATGCTGAAAAGTCTTCCGTCGGGAGGGGAAGGAGCCAGACGTCCAAAAATACTTCCTGGCGAAGATAAAAGCAACGGCAAAGTTTTCACAAACTCACAACGCCACCGCACAATGAGTGTCCAAGACATAGCATAGCGAGCGGTCGCACTCAAAAAAAATTTCCAAACACAGCGGTAAAATATTTGTCCGTCTCAAGTGTTAACTTCGTTAAGTGAAAGACTTTTCCAGCGAAGAAAATATATTCACAGTATCATGGCTTACCTTTCACATGCATTACGTAACAAGCTGGAAACTGGAAATTATTTTAGCACAGGGTAGGTGAGATATTATCTTAGAGCTAGCAATAGCTTTATATACAAATATCGTCATATAATCTATACAATACGCGGACAAGTTTCTCGCAAACTTGCGAATCTCTTGCATGCATGCAGTTAGGTTTCCGTTTCCTTGCACACTTCCCTTAGAGTAGTCATCTTCTCTCTCGCACCTATACCAGCAGTTCGCTTTTGAGGCGGTCATCTTTTTCAGGCTCTGAATTAAGGGAGCTCATAAGGGAGGTTCTACCATGAGCATCGAGTGCCCCTTCGCCCCTATGCGCTAAGCTGTAAACTAGAGAGCAGAGTTGTCGTCGTGTTGCGTGTAAGTGTGGGACTTCGGGCGGTATCCAGTAATATTATTGTTAAAGAGTTCTATTTACTGAAACGTTTTCTGTGAAATAGTTGTTTGCGCGTAAACGCGTATCTCGGTACATAAAAGTTATGGAAATATTACTATGTCAGAAAAGATATTTAAAAAAAACAACTATCTAGGGTCCTAATTTTTTACTTTTGTTACATTAAGTGTATTCTTGGAGAAAAAATAATAATATACGGACGTAGTTTAATCTGTGGGCTTTCATCGCGTGTAATAAAACTACACTGCTACTGGTGTAATTTGCACAGTACAGCGTCACGACGGAAAAACTGCTGGCCTTGCGCATAGGAGCGATGAGGCGTTAGGCGTGCGTGTAACTGTCGCCCGTATCGCTCCCTCGCTTCTTTACCTCTTGGACGCGCAGCTACATAGTCCCCTTAATATTCATTGGTCTGCGTTCGTTGACCTTGGCCATTTCCACGTCAGCGAGCGGAAGAGGAGGACAGAGCAGTTATACGATAACGGGAAGGGGGGGGGGGAAGTCACTGGAATGTTTCGAGTGGCAGGGGAGCGATAAACAAAGAATCACGCATGTGTTACACAAAGCATCTCGCCGCACGCTCCTGGCCAAGGTTGTATTGCATTTCTGCGTTTACCTGAAAGACTGCTCTGGATTACTGACCTCGTTTTCCCTAGCGTGACTCGGGGTGCGTCGAACCTTCCAGATGGCCAGGCCGAGAGTTGATGAGTAAAGTGGAATGGAGAGTTCATGAAAGTCGGGAGTTTGGGCAATTGTGTGCGGCATCGAGCGATATTCGACAAGCGAGAAGGGCGACGAGTAGCGACGGAAGTGACCAGCGGGAGGGAAATCTGAGACTGCGAGCATCGGTGCAGTGAAGGGTGCGACTGGACTATTGGATTTGATACGTGAGCAAAAGACATTACAAATGATGGTAAGTGATAGACTGAGCATGTGTTCATAAAGAGTATGAGATAAATGACAATAAGGAATATAAAACATTAATAAGGTTGTAAATTAGAGCTGAACTAGACATTAAATTTTGCACTCGCTGAAAAACAAAAAGAGTGTAGGCGAAGATAGATAATTTAATGCTGTAAGTAATAGGGGTATGAATAAATAAATAAATAAATAAAAAAAAAACAAATTTAGCAATTCTTTTTATTAACACCTCCATCCATCACAAACTCGGATACGGCCCTCATGCGTCCTATAACATTATATTGATTGGAAGTCTATAGTAAAGATCGATGGAGGTTTCTATCGTAATTTTGCTCGTATCAGAGAAGTATGCTCCAACTGCGCTATGTCTGAATCAGTGATTTCAATCAGTGGACATATTTTACTGAATATCCATTTAATGAGCGGTTATATACTGACGAATCAGTGTAATACAATGAGGTTATAATGCCAGACCACGTTGAGATAAGAGTAAATTAATTATTAGTTTTTACAGGACCAAAAATATATTTTGTTACCCCAACAAAGTATTCTGTTCAGTAAAAAAATACTTGAAATGGAACAAAATTAATTTTGTTCATCTAACCGAACATACACACATGAATTATTAATACCTCTGTGTTGAGCCAGAATAAATAAGACCGTCAACAAAATATTTAGTTGAATCGATTGTTTTTATTAGTTTGGCTACTGATTTGATATCCTTCGTTCGAAAATATAGCTCCACAGTTTATTTGTATTTATTGTCACATTAAGGACAGTAATAGTATCGTTAGTTTTTTTTATGCGTAATAATAGTATAAACATAAAATAAAACAATTTAGCAGGAAACTGGAAAGTGAGGCTGTAAGTATGGTTACAAGAATACCTGAGGGGCGTATCCAAGTTCGTGAAATAAGATGGAGGTCTTAATAAAAATTAAATAACTACATTAAATAATTACATTTATTCTCAATACTGCAGTCAAACATATATTAATAACCCGTCTGAGCGTCCTATTTATTCTGATTATTTTTATTGAGCGCAATATTTAATTACTATCTCGAATTCAATTAAAGTCTTTTCCTTTAAACTGCTCGTATTATTTCCACACAAGTTAAAACTGTCTATTTCCGTAGTCCCGAATGTCTTTCCCCACACGCATCCAGTTCACAGTCTCACACATCATTCCCACTCTTCACTGCACACAAATTCGCCGACGCACTCTTGCAGATCGCTGCAGTCGTCCCTCGCCGCTCCGGAATCGCCCAACTGTCGCTTAAAGTCGCACGAGATGGCAAACTCTCGGCTATTAATCTCTCTCTCTCTCTCTCTCTCTCTCTCTCTCTCTCTCCAGAGGCCTGCGCGTGGTATTTACACTTGAGGTAGGTGCTGTCTAGAACGTCATGGCAATACAAGGTGCTCTGGAAAAAGTAATGGTGTTGAGACAACATTCCTGCGTAATAAATGGAGAAATATGTGCTAAGGATCAGCGAGGCGCGAGCTGCGATAAGTTTTTCGGTGAGTGCGGCGGCGCCTTTTATGATAGGCCGCTCACTTCGTCTAACGTCACGAACTTGACCTTCAGATCTCGATCCCTTCCCACACGAAGGAAACACTGGGCAGCGACACGAAACAATACTGATCTATTAATTTTCACACGTTGTCCAGTAATAAAAATGTATGTATTAAAAACATCCTGATTTTGTCAGTATCATTTAAGCTGAGGTTGCTATGACGTAGCGGTAGGCGCAAGCGACTCAAGTTCGAATCTCGGTTGGATTTCGATTTTTTTTAAAAGTTAACCGAAAATGTGTAATTTAAAAAGAGCCTAACATATATTTAGTTGCGCCATCCAAATTCTTATTTCGGGCAAACAAATCAGAACAGCAAACTTTTTGGTTTCAACAGAAAAATACTTTATTGTCCTTATACAAACAAATCACTTGGTTAGCAAACCAAACTTTGTTTGATTCAACAAAACCTTTTTTTATCAGTGCAATGCAGTTCACTGGGAACCAGTATTGATCACTGTTTATTCAGTGAATACCAGAAATTAAAATTATCAATAGAATTTTATTGATTAAAGTAGATCAGTTTCAACAGATTTAACTATTTCGATTTAAGAGTGCGACATAAGTTTGGAAAACCCATTTTAACGATGTTGGAGAAATGGGGACTCCATATTAATATTTACAGAAGGCGTGATATCTTTAAAGTACCATTCCGTCCTCGTCTGGTGTATTTTTATTTTATTATGTAAGTATACTGAAGAGACGTTCAAAATACCCGTATACTGTATTTCAAACAGCCTGCAACGCAATTCAAATGTTACGCAGGCAGCCGCCTTAAGGAGGACTATGTACGGAAACAATTTTCTGTGTAATCGCCATTTGCGCGCAAACGCGTTTCTCGGCAAATAAAAGTTATCGAAATACGACTTTTTTCCAGAAAGGATTAAAATAAAAACTATTGCTTATATCCCTATATTTTTACTTTTGTCATATTTAGTGTATTTTTGGAGAAAAAATTTGTGCAAGTGGTCAAATATCGCATTTTTAAAGCTTGCCTATGCAGTTTCCTTTACCGGTAAGAAAAAAGTACGAAGATACGGGCGTAATTTAATCTGTGGGCTTTCATCGCGTGTAGAAAACCCCACTGTTACAGATCTAATTTGCACAGTACAGCGTTACGACGGAAACACTGCACGCCTTGCGCGTAGGAGCGATGAGGCACTAGGCGTGCGTGTTAGTGTCGCCCGTATCGCTCCTTCGCTTCTTCGACTTGGACGAACAGCTACATAATACCCTTCAGTAAGCACGTTCTAAATCGGCCCCCCCCCCCCCCGTATACGTACCTTTACGGGCTCGCTTTCAGTGAAGCTGGAAACGATTTCCGAAAGTCGTTTCATTTGTTAACGTCCAATTAAATCGAGACATTTCAAATATCTGAAAAAAATGAAATTATTATTATTTTTTCGAGAATTCATTTAATACACATAAACTTTAGAATTTCACTTTCCAGCAATTTTAACTGCTCCATTAGAACGATATATGAATATTATTTTACAACTTAGTAGAGTAGGCCTATATGGTGGAAGAATAAATCATGAACACGAAAGATCTTTAGCAGCTGACTTGCGTTCGAGTCAGAGTACGCTTTCTCACTAAAAAAAATAACGTTTTCAATTTAATATATTGTAAAAACTAAATATCAATACACATTCAAGTGTTCTAACTGCTGGTGCAATGAAACAACATGAAAGTATGCGTAGTCCTTTAACACAATACTAATTCTACGAGTGTATATATTTATATTGCAAACCATTTACTCTTATCGGTGTAACACAATGTGTCTGCCTAATAGTATCAAGCGAACTACTGCCGTGCCATAGAAATATGCTTAGCCGGCTCTCACAGTATCTGGTATACCGGTTCGTGCGCTAGGCCTTATAGACGCTTGTAACATAGCAAGTATGGCAGTAGAGATGGGGTAATGTGGGTTTATGCAATCATGGCCTCATAGAAAAAAAATTCTATGTTTTGTGTGGGAATGTAAGAGTAGATTCATATTCCCGTCGCAAATTAAAAAGATTCGTATAAATTTTGTTTCAGAAAGTCAAATATTAGAATCTCGCTCGAGTATGTCGATTTGCTGAAGCAAATACATTGCTAGTTATAACGTGCTTATCAGTACTGTTTTTAGCTGCAATGTTAGGTTTCTTTAGTATGTCGTCAACGCTCTATTACTGGAATGTAATGAAGACGTTTCAAATCACAGGATACTTGTGCACAGGTCGTTCTTCGGAGAGCCTTCGCTTCAATAAGAGTGTAACATACTCTGAAGTAGTTATAACATAGAGAACGAGAGAATATAATTTCTCCTGCCAAGTCAACATTTTTCCTTGCGTATTAGGTTATAAGTTACAGTAGTAAATACTTACTAAAGCCTTGGAATCGAAATTTTTATATGTACTATATTATTCGCTCGGCTTTTAAATCCTTGAAATACGATTTAATACACAGCAAACACAAACAAACATACACTACATTAATTATGTATTGATGGGAAACATTGACAGGTAGAATATCTGGGGCCACCTTAATAGCTTGCAGTTATATACTAAACTTTACACTTCCCCGAAGTTATGAAAACATTCTGTGAAATATAGAAAAGTAAATAACCGTTCTGCCATTTACAAATGCACAAGCTCATTTGGCACGGTTGTAATATTTTATATTTCCATATTAAAATTTGTTGAACATCATGTTCTGTCATTCTTTTCGGATTTAACTACGGGATGAACTCATTAAAATATTTTTCAGAAGTTTTGTATACCACCGGGGGTCAATTATCATAGAATGACGGAACTCTAAATGGCTTTGTTGACTGGGGTAGTGTTTCAACAGCAGTGCAAATGAAATGAAACCTGCAAGTTATGTATTAATACGCAAACTGACAGTTGGAAAATTACGTGTAATTGTGTGGCGCAATGAGAATTGTTATCAATTTATGGCCAGGCACGTTATATACTGCAGGTCTTGCAGTATCACCAGAGCTAACCTTTTACAACTTCCCGCGGCGAGGCTAAGAATACCTATCCCCATCCCTTCGCTCCTTTTACACACACCGACCCGCCCACACACATACACACACAGCCTAGCGCGCGCTGCACTATTAGCCGATAATGGCATAAATATATTGTGCGGGCGGCAACGAGCGGAGCTCAACATCGCCCGGAGGGGAGCTCTAAATCACGGCCCGCTACCTCCGCTGCCGGCCGTTTCACGGCTGCAATCTCGCTCATCTATCAACGCCGACCTTGGCGCAGGCCATCATCCGCCTCCAGGCGGCCCGCGCCACTTAGTAGAGGTTCCACGGCAGTCCTGGTCCACGTACGTCGCGTCGCCGGGCAAGGAAAAAGGCACGTAAGCATTTCGCTGTTACTTCACACTTTTATGAAGCTGTGCTAAAGTTCTACTTTTACGATATTCCTCCGCCTCATGCAAATAAATACGAACTAAGAATTGCATATTACACTAAAAGGACAATGCGCCGGATTCGTGCGCACTCAATGTAATATTATTACCATTTGAACTATTTCTTACTAAACATTAGCAACACAACTTTTCCCTCTCCGTTTTTATTAATATTAATTCTAAGTGAAATATTAATGTTTATAGATAGAATATCGGCGAAAGTCCAATTAAAATAAAAGAATGTACTTTTATGTTAACACCACTGTAAAACACTTGTAATATTTAGGAAAAAACATTGCACATGGTACATGGGGTGATTAATCAAGGTTTAATTCAAAAGGTGCAAAAAACCACGAGTAGACTATATCCTGACTATATCCCTGACTATCGCCAGGGACCATTGAAAAATGTTGGGATGGAACCAAAAAAATGGAGGGCCCATTGCCAAGATATTGAACAGCCCTTGGTATAAAAAAAAAAAAAGTATAAGCCCACCCGCCATGAAGAAAAATTTTACTTGATTAAATAAACGACCTAAAGAATAGTAAAATGTCTTACGGAATCACGTACTCACATCAAAACTCAAAATGAGATGAAAATTACATTATAAATATAAATTACTTAAGTACAGTTAAAATACTTTTTTTTATATTATACCATTAAGAATTTTCGTAGCAATGTAAGTGTAATATAATTAACTGACAAGCTCATTATTTTCATAAATTATGGGATATAATCCTTCTATTCGTTTCGTGTCCAAGAAAATATCCCTTGCAGGATAGATGTCCCAACTAGACGACTTAGATTTTACATAAGTTTTCATCACTGGTTGGGAATTCGTCCTCGTTTAGAATTTTGTGTAAATAATTACACATAGTGCCCACATAAGAAAATAAGCGGCTCTTCAAAAATTCCAGCTGTAAACGCTCTTCGGTTTTGCAAGAGGTTGGAAGGTACCAGTTTTGGATCAGTACTGAAAATAAACGAGGAATGTAAATACTATATGGACAACCCTACCGAAGGGGTGGCAAAATGCGTAATCTCCCTGTGTCTTAGATGTGGCAGTCCACCTCCGACTACCTTGCCAGGTCTTATCTCAAGTACACTACCATTTAAGAAAGATATACATTGCCCATAAGAGTCTACTTCATTTATTAACTGAGCTTATAAAAGTAGCTCAGTTAGAAATATGAATGGCAACAATTATGAAAAAAACAATAACATAATATTCAATTTTCATAGCCACTTCAGGAGTACTCTAAAACACCGTCATTATCTGCTCTCCAAACAACACTTGTTTATTTATGCACTGATAAATATCAAACATATAGGTAAACTGCAGTAGGCAAATAATACGGAACAGTGTAAAATTCGTTTCCCAGTAATTCGATAGGCATAAGGTAAATATGTAAAAGTTTCGAACATTTCGTCTTGTATACTCCGGCATCAAGACATTCAGTGTCGCAAATACACGTTTCCGTTTATTTAAGAAGCTCTATGGTTAGGTAGGTAAGGGTTAATGTCTCGTCGACAGCGAGATCATTAGAAACGGGCAAGTTGCTCAGGGAATCAGGAAGGTGAAGGAATCGCCCATGGTCAGTAGAAAGAAACACTCCCAGCATTCGCCTGGAAGAGATTACGGGGAACCGTGGAAGATCAACATCAGGACGACCTGACCAAGGAACGAACTCCGCTCCTTCCGAAAGTTAGTCCGACGGTTTTCCACTCCGCCAGCTCGTCCAATATGGAAAAGGTATAGGTAAAACATGATTGTGTGTAAGTGGATCATTAGTTTCGCCAATGAGATCCTTAATTAAAATTTCCAGCGTAGCTGAAGGGTTAAAAAAAAACATGTAATCAATTGCAAAATCATGGCTATTGTGTGGTCGACTTTCGACTTGCAGCGAAATCAATATTCAAAAACCCGAACATGTGCTTGGCGTTGAAAGTTACAGTTAGCCTAACTTACAGAAAACACTACGTAGACCCACTTTATGTAAAATTTTGTATCCTAAACAATGGCATTGAAAAACCTGTCAATTCACAAATCTAATATTAGAATACTCTAGCTCGACTCTTCATTAAAATTAAGTGTTTATTTAAACCAGAGCCAGTCAAAGCTTGCGTATCACTCATTATTTGTCTCCCTGTGGGCTGCATGAATAAAATAAACTGAAATATATAACGCAGGTATTATAACTTATGTCGCAGTGTATTGGGCACATGGATATGCATTTAAGATATTTATTAATTTGATTCACACAGTACATAGAGAAAGGTCTTTGTCAGTTTATGGTAGAGAGAGATAATAATGGTACCTACTTAAAAAAACTAATATAGTTTTCACAAAGTTTTGTCTAGATATACCTATAAGTTTTTAACAAGTTAAAATCTATAACAAAATAATATTTCTGAAATTTATGTTACCAGCAGGTTGCATTGATTTCATTGAAGAATTGTATTTCGATTACAAATATACTTCATTTTTTACTTTTATGTACACTGAAAATACTACAAAACATGAAATCTTAAAAGTTGTTTAAAAACTTCATAACTTTTTGTACATTAAAACTGTTTTGTCACACTGGCAATTTGAAACTACTTACGTCAGTGTTGCTACCTAACTGTGCGAGTGGCTGAGTTTTCTCTATTTTGAAACAAAAATTGATCTAGCTACAGATTTAAAGAATAATTTGTGAATGTAGTTATGTGGTAAACACGATACTATTTTTTAAAAGCGACCATATTGGCTCCAGCTTAAGTATTTGGTCACTACAAGTTTTGTGATCACTACAAGAAAATTTGCATTCAGTACAAGATTAAACCAGCAGGGAGAATACATACAAATTTTTTTAAATTGTTGAAGTAAACAGCGTCTAGAAATATACTAGACTATGCACGTTGCAGTTTTTTTCCTGTTTAGGCTGTTTATAGGTAATTGAGCACCATGTAAATCGACAGTCTCTGAGACATCGGAACCCTCGTGGAGTTCCAGTCAGTCGCTGTGGACAACCTTCGGCTTTGTCCGAGAGCTTTGAAAACAAACCTGAAAGACCACATCATTGATCTTCTTTAGATTCCTGTAAGGGCCTTCCCGCCATTTAAGTAGTTTCGGGCAGTGACCTTTTTGTACCTGTGGGTTGTACAGCCACACCAGTTGTCCTCTCCCGACATTCTGATATCATACTGCGTCTTCATCCTATCACTATTTACTCTGACGTGCTGTCAAGCAAAATCATGGATGCCAAAAAGTCTGATATGTAATTCGCTGACATAATCAGGGGCTGAAGCTTCCTCTTCTGTCGGTCGACAAAACAGCAGTTCACTAGGGAGGCCTAGCACTCTTCTAAACAGTATCCTTGATGGTGTTATCCTTGTGGACTCGTAAACTGCTGAGCGGTAGGCAAGAAGAAACAATAACATCTTTTAATTGCAGTCCTTTTGGTTGTCTGCCACAAAGATCGACAGGTACTACTCAAGAGTGCGGCTAAGCTTATCGATCATTCCTTCCGATTGAGGGTGTGGTAATCCTAGTTTTTTAATCCCAAAATCATAATGACCTCCTAAAACACTACAGCTTCAAAGTTTCTTCCCTGACAAGAATGGATTTCTAGTGGCCCCCCTAACCTCGAGAAAAAATGCTCTATAAGTGCCTCAAACACAGTAAGTGCTTTCTGGTTCCGGAAGGGAATGACCTTAGGACACTTAGTATAATAATAGCGGCCCAGCAGTTATACCGATTACCTCCTTTGTGACAAGCAAAGGGCCCACAGTGTCTACTGCCATCCTCTCGAATAAGAATTAAAAATTGTATTTTTGGAGATGACCTTGCCTTTGGTCCTTGGGCCCTTCCTCACAGTGCAAGTGTAGCACATTGGCAACACTTCTCAACATTCTCCCGGCAATCACAAAGCCAGTAAAATCTCAGTCTAACTCTGTCAAGGGTCTTATCAAAGTGTCCACTGGCTACTGCATTATGTAGTTCCTTTAAGTCTTCTGGACCCCTGCTTTCTGAAAGGACCTACTTTAAGTGTGTGTGTATTCCATCATTGCTTTCCCATATTATGTAAAGTACATAATTCTTCTATACAAGCGACTTTATTTGTGCCCAGTATGCCTGCTGCGCTCAAGTTAAATATCTCTTTCATTTTGGATGACAGCCAGCTTCTTTCCACTTTAGAAATAGCTCCAAAGTGGGCTCATTCAGTTGATCTTTGCTAATACCCTCATCATTCCAGGAAGGTGTCACATCACAAGATATACAACCTTGAATTCTTGTTCTCTGTACCTTCAGCGATTCATCACTCTTTGCTTGCCAGTATTTGCAATGACAACAGAATAGCTCACATGCCCTCCTAGTAAGTGCATATACATTGCTGTGAAGGTATCAAGATCTGTGCTGTATTTCAAAGTCATATTCTTGAAGATACTGTATTCACCAAGCTATTTATCTCGGGGGTTCCTGAGATTCAGTAGCCAAGTTAGTGATAGAAGTGCGAAATTGCCTTTACCATGTCTAGAAGCTCCCTGCATGAGAGTAATTTCTCTCAGGCATATGCAATACTTTACTCAAATATTCTAGTGGTCTGTCCTTCGCATCATGCACCTGAGATAACACAGCTCCAATTCCTACATCTCTAACGTCAGTGCTCAAAATGAATACACCCTTACTTTTCGGGAAACGAAGGACTGGTGGAGATATAAGAATTTCTTGTAGTTTACTAAAACCATTTTCAAACTCAGTGGTCCAATGAAATCTCTTTTTAGCCTCTGTCAGTTCATATAGTAGCTTGACGATCGTGGCGAACCCAGTTACAAAACGACGTTAATAGGCATTTAAGCCCAGAAAACTCCACACTTAAGTTTTGTAATTTGGTGACAGCATATTTCTCATTGCTTTATTCATCTCGGGATCTGTTTCGATCCCATGGACCGACACTGCATGCCCTAAGAATTTTATTTTCCTTTAAAACAATTGGCACTTCTTTGGAACCAGTTTCAATTTTGTTGCGGCCACTTTATGGAATACGGAGTCTCAGCATGATAACTGTTCTTGAAATATCCTTCCTGTAACAATAATGTCATCTAGGTTAACCGGACAAATATCAAAATGCAAAACCTTTTGTATCAGGCATTCGAAGGTGGCAGGGGCATTACATAGCCCAAAAGGCATGACTTTGAATTGCCAGTTTCTATTCCCTCGAACACAAAATGCAGTAATATCTTAGTCCCTGGGACCACCTCGCACTGCCAATACCCACTCTTCCTGTCCAAAGTAGAAAACCATTGCAAACCTGCTAGGCTGCTTTATGTGTCATAGATCCTAGGAAGTGAATAAGAGACTTACTTTGTCACATTATTAAACTGGCGATAATCTATGCACAGACTCAGCGAGCCATTTTCTTTTTGACAAGAACTATGGGGGATGACCATGGTCTTACTAATGGTTATATCACATATGGATCCTTCATTTCCTTTAGAATTCCCTCAAGCACCCCATGTAAAACTTGTGGCAGTCGTTTCGGTGGCTGCTTTATGGGCCAGGCATCTCCTGTACATATGCGATGACAGGTCATGCTAGTCCTTCTGAGGTTATTTGGTCCACATTTGAAGGTATCCCTATTTCTCTGCAGTAGTTCAGAGACAGCCTTCGCCTGTCATCAGATAAGATTTTCCTTTGTTTTTACTAGCAGTACCTCTTGTACTTCTGGTAAATGACTTTCTTTTTGTTTTACTCAGAATATTCTGAAACATTTGTAAGTACATGTGTGACCTGCTTGCAATCTTCTATCATGGCCATTTCCTCCTCAACAGAAATGTCACTATCGGACAAATTTATAATTCTAACTGGAAAACTGCCAGAATAAGAAGAAACCAATGACTTTACCAGCAAGATGCCAAAACTATCTGCTGGCTCAATTAGACCCAAACGTCTGACAAACATTCTGTGACATCTGCCTGGAACGACAATTTCACTAGAAGAGGGCAGTACAGCAGGTTGACCACGTACTACTGGTAAGCTAATTGAGGAGGACAAATCATGTCATGATAAAGCCAGCAACTCTGTACTACCTACCCGTAGCATGCCAAATCGGGTATATATACAGCACCCCAGCCTATGTAGTACATCAAACCCAAAATACATCAATCCTCTATTTCTGCTATATAAACATCATACTCTATGCTAAGGTGACCAAGAATCAAGAACACGTTCCTCTTACCTTTATCTGGTGTGGTCTCACCTGTTACTGTAGTCAAATAGCATCGTTCCATGCTGTCGTCGGGCGATCGCTAGGGGGAAGGCACGAGGATGTCTGGTCTTACTATTGTTATGGTCACTCCTGTGTCAACGGCCATCTGGCAAGGAACATAATTGTGGTTTCCGTCCACCAGTATTGCATCCCAATCCTGTTTCACCGGTTGTACATTTAAGGATATTGGGGCTTCCCTCCAGCAGTCGCCGATCTTCGTCCCCTAATATCGGTGTTTAGAAGTTTTTCGAATGTACTGTATTATCACCTGCCTATCTCTGCCTCTTTTCTTGCTTCTACTTGTGCTGCTGCTATTGTCTCGCTGTTTTGTGAGCAGTAGGCTCTCGGGTGCCCCGGCTCTCCACATGACATACACTCCGGCAGTTTGGGGGGGGGGGGAGGCTATGTAGCACGAACCCTTGCAGCAAGTATCTCATAGTCGTCTGGAACTCTTTCAGTGTCTTCGTTATTCTGTTTTCGTCCTCTTCGTTCAGCATCACTGCCCATACTGGAAGTCGAGGTGCGAGCCGCACCTCCGCATTCTGCCTTGCTGACTCCACCTCCAGTGCTCGAACGAGGGCGTCCTTCGTGATGTGGGATGCAGTCAGACGTACTGCTTGCCGTACCTCTTTGTCGGCAATGGCCTCGATGAAGAATCAAACTGTGACGATGTCCCACACTTTCTCGGGGAGCACCCTTCCAGAGGTAGTTGAGACAGCTGATGTCTTGCAACAGTTTTGTCGTAGGAACCGGTCTATATGTAGATCCAGGGCCGACACTAGTGTGGGGTACAGTAGTTGATGTTGATCTGGTAGAGATTGTAGTATGCTCAGTGCAGGTTTTCTCAGTACAGCGGCGAGGTAGTAAGCCTGCTGTTCGGCTGACCAGCCATTCAGGGTGGTGACTATTTCAAACTGGTGTTGTTACTCCCGCCTTGAAGTCTGACCATCGTAAGAGGCGGGCATTATTGGGACCCCCTTCCTCACTGCTGGCTGCACGACACCAAAGCTGGTGTGTTGGTGACGATTTGCACTGCTTCCCCACTTTTCTCGGCTGGTGATGACGTGATAAAATTCCGTAGCTCCACAAATTCCTGTCATTCCTTCTTCATTGCACTTATTTCCTGTTTCATTTTATTCTCGGCGCTGTTTATTCTTTCACTGACACTGTCCGTCCTGTCATTTACAGTGTTCGCTATTTTATTTACACTGTCCATCCTCTTTAAGCTGTGTATTGTCTTGTTCACACAGTCACTTCTCGTGTTCACCAACTCGTTAAAATGCCTTCTATTTTGATGTCTACATTTTAATTTACAGTGTCAATTTTACTATCTAAATTTTCATTTACAGTAATTATCTGGCTATTTATGTTCTCGTTTACACTATATACTATATCATTAGGGTATTTACGATTTCATTTGCACTTCCTTTCACACTGTTGATTTGGGCATTTACAATTTCATTTACGCTTCCTTTCACGCTACAGATTAGGGTTTTTACAGCTTCGTTTGCACAACTGATTTTGTTATCATTACTATTAACACTTGCTCACTTGGCTACCTAATCCCTTAATTAATGTTCGCAGTGCTTCTAGTTATGCAGACATTTTCTAGTTAGCATTCACGGAGATGATTATTAAAAACAGTCTAAATTTTTTGACCTACAACTATTGCATCCAATTGATTTATTTAAATATCACTAATAACTTGCCCATTACTAACTTAATTTACAACTGATTAATTAGTAACTGCCTCCATCCCACTTCTGCCACCAGTGTTACATGGATGTCTAATGGTCAAGCTTAATTTCGTCAGGGATGGAGGTCTTAATATAATCAAATAACATAATTTTATTTCTAATTTTTCACATAGCTATTATTTACAGCATTAAATTATCTAACTACACTCTAACTCCTTTTACTTCTTAGCGAGCGCAATATTTAATGTCTATTTCAACTCTAATTAACGTCATTCTCAATGTCGCTGTTTAGCTTTAGTCAATTAACTCATACTCACCATTAACACACGTTCAGTCGGTCTTTTGCCATCATTTGTAATGTCTTTCCCTCTGATATTTTGTCTAATATTCTCCAGTCTGCTAGCCGCACCCTTCACTGCTTGATACTCGTAGTAGCAGATTTCCTTTCGCTGGTCACTTCCCTCGCCGCTCGTCGTCTATCTCTGAAACTCTGCCACTCATCCATTCAACAACAACTCCCGGCTCAAAGGCCTGTCGCACTGTTATATCGGTCGTCCTAGCCATCTAGAATAGGGGTTCCCAAACTTTAGTTTACTTTAGTATATCACGCCTCCCTTCTGCAGAAAAAAATTAGTACCCCCCCCCCCCCCGGGCCGGGGTCAAAACTTCTTTATTACAATGGTAAAACAAAAACGCATAAAAGTCTTAAAGATTTTATTTAATCACTGGATTGTAATGCTTATTGAACACAAACGGCGGGGAACAAATCAATTAATGAGATGGATGAGCTTGCATATTTTTAACAAGATTCTCAATTCTTGGTTGAATAGAAGAAATTGCACGACGTAGATCACCGACAATATCGAATTTGCTTCTATACAATGCCGCGCGTGCCCTCCTTAGCATGTCGTCAAGCATTCCTTGGGGAGAGCGCCACCCACTTTGAAAATCAATTATCTAGAAGGTTCAACGCACCCTGAGTCACGCTGAGAGAACAAGGTCAGTAATTCGGAGCATTCTTTAGATAAACGCAGAAATCCTATCCATCCAAGGTCAGGGATGATGAGCAGCCACAGGGTTATCGCGGCGGAATGCCTTCATAACTCAAAACGCTGGTAAGATTATCGCTCGCTTGTCATTCAAAACACTCTCTTGACTTGCCTTCCCACTATCTTGTCAGTCGTCTGTCCTACTCTACCCCCCCCCCCCCGGCACGCGCGGAGAGGGGCCAAGGTCAGCGGGGCAGACAAGCGACAAGTAACACCATGTATTTTTCAAACAATTCGATAGGTACACTTGACCGACGCACGAATAATGTGATCAGGCTCACGGAAATGATAATTTTATATGTGGCGGAAGAATACACAACGTGCATTAAAGTAGGTATAGGGCTTCCAAAAGTGCTCGGTGTACCGCGAACAGACTATAGTTAATTTTTAAAACATAGAAAGAAGCGCGAGGGACCCCGTAACGTGGTCCCCGCACTGCGTAACTGGCAGTCTCGTGAAGCTATTCACAAAACAAACGCCAAACGTTAATTAAGCAGGAGAAGAAATGAAATTGTGCGTCGTGGAAGAGGGGTGAGCGGGTGACGGGAAGTGTTGGGGGGGGAGGGGGGGTGATGTTGGAAAGTTTGTGCTCGTCGCGACGTTGCTCCTCCAAGACAGCGCAGCCGGAACAAAAGAGACGGCCGGAAATTGAGTTGTGCCTCCACTCCCCCCGCCACCCAAGATGGCGGTGGAGTGCCTGACAAATTGTCACCGTCCTCGGGGAAATGTATTCTTATCGCAGGGCTGGACGGTCTTCAGCTTGGTCGCAATAATTAAAAGAGCGAAGATAGGAATACTCGCCAGAGGGACGTTTACTTTTTCCGAAGCAGAAGCATGATTAACAACGCGCTGGCCCCACAAAAGTATTTATAATTTCCATATACATGCACGTTGTCGAAATAAGACTACTATTTCATGGAATTTCCGTGGGTACAGAAATTCTTACTGTTGGTACAAAGGTGCCTTTTAGAAATTAAAATTTTACATGCAGTCACTGGAAGCGTATTATTATTTTGTTAAGTGGAGCCAAAATTTCACTAAAAATATTTTTCATTCGTTAACCAAGAAGAGTTAACGAAGCGTATGAATATTTTATTTACGGTGCGAGAGACAACTTAATCGTTCCTTCTTACGCACACAAACATAAACATTTGAAGTCGCTTCAACTAAGGCGAAACTCTGAAGACAGTGAAATTTATTAAATATGGTCTATGCTTTGAATAAAAACATATATATTTTCTAAACGAAGACCCGAAAAAAATTCTTTTAATTCTGGAGTTTGCAGCAACTAACAGTGCGGGGGAAACGAAGAGAAAACTTTGTCTTTTGCTCCACACAATTTTTAAGTTTTTTACTTGTGTCGTGCCCTTGTCCGTCACAGAAACTAGTGATAAAAAAAATCGTTTTACCGTTCAGAAAGTAAGTTTCATGCGAGTTGCTCAACTGAGATGAAATTATATTAGGCGTAAAACGTGTTAAAACTATAATTTCACAAAGTCACAAGGTTAAGATAGGAGGAGGGTTTCTTTCAACGGAGCCCTGCGCCCGTCTGTGCAATATGCAGAACTTTTCAAAACGTAGCACACAAACTACCAAAATGATCTCTAAATTACAATACATATTGAATATGACAGAAGAATGCATATTTTCGTAACACTGTAAAATATTTTGCTAGAATGTACTTATAAATCTTTTTTTAAATATCTACCAAAGAAGGTTTTATAATCAAAATTTAAGCGTATTTACATTTTAGACGCTTCAGAAAGCACATTCTAAAATAAACCACATTAAACATTATTATTATGATAATGCTTCTCATTACAATGTTAAGTGGATATTGTCCTAATCATACGCGCTATCGCGTAAGTTATTTAAAGCAATTTTCTGCAATAACTGACAAGACTGCGCTTTGTTACAATGGCGCGATTCGTAAGATTTGTTTGTAGCAAGTGGCACTGAAATATTCGGACAGTAAAAGGTCTGTGGTTTTTGGTCGCACTAGTATGGAGGCAACGCTACAAAGCAGGAGTTGTACTCATTTCGAAGATAAAAATAACCCTTGGGACGAGGTCATGCATTTATGTGGAGTATCCGCACTTATACTGTGTGGTTTATAAATTGAGATACTCTTGCGCAGTTGGTGAGTATCAACAATTTATTTTATAATAGAACCAGGAAGTCGTATAACGAGTAAGCACGCATTGCTTTACTATAAATTAGTCTATTCTCGGTTATTTCTAACTCTCCTGAAGCCCTGCTAAAGTTCTATTTTCTTATTATTCCTCCACCACATTCAAGCAAAACGTAAGTCTAACAAATCTCACCGATAGGAACAGCAAGATGTATTCGTGTGCATTCACTTTAATAATACTTTCCTCAAGAGCTATATTTTACTAGGTCTTACCAACACAGCTATTTTCGGCCTGTTTTATATCATTATTATAACTTATAGTTAAAATATAATTAAAAATTTAAATTCCATAAAATAACTATAGTATAATATGCTTGTGATACAGGACATATTTAGGAAAGAACCAAACAAAATATGTGGCTTGAGTTTTCAAAGGTTTGATTCAAAAAGTGTGCAGGAATCGTGAGTAGGCTTTACTACTTTGTGCCAAGGAAAAACTATGCTTTATCTAAGCTGATCCTCAAAATATTCTGAGTGTGGGTAGCTTTAAAAATATATACTTGTAAAGTTTATAGGCATAATTTATTCAACGATTCGTTGCTGGACTTTGCAATTTTGTAGTATGGTGTTACTTGAAAACGAACGTTTTTATCTTAAAATTAATTTTAGGTTTCAGCCTAGTTTTATACACATCGAAACACATAATAGGAGGAAAATAGGCAAGCCTGTAAATGATTCCTATCTGCGACTTAGACTCGTCTTAAATTTTATAGATTTAATAGAATAAATTTGAACAAAATTAGTTAGGCCTACCAAATATTCACAAAATCATGAATATGCACTGTAATGCCAAATACGTGCCTCAGTGCTGAGCCATGCTACGGCATGATCTCTCTCCGAACCTAATTTTTTCCCTATTGCTTTTATAGCAATACACGTTTTTGCAAAGCCCGTTTAATTTTCTTCTATGATCTTTCCTTGTTTCCAGTCGGAACACCACATTTGTGTTAACGTGAAGAAAATTATATTTTATTTTATTTTTATTATTTAATTGTGTAAAAATATTGTTTTCATTTCACTCTTGTTTGCCAAGTAGTCAAGTCATAAATACTATATTATGAATTTATTTATCTGCTGCTTCTCACTTCAGAGGGCAGCACCTGTGACATATAACGAATACTGTTATGTTCATTTTATCATTTATTTCAAATCGTTCATTTTACTGCTGTATTAAGTGTGTACGCGGTATTTCATTGTCTTTTCTTAATATTACTCTACACTTTGTGTTAATTCTGAACCATACTGGATAATATATTTAATGTTCATTTGCCATAAACAGTGCAAGAAAAAGAAAAAAATTGTCAGTATCGTAATACGTTGTTAATCTATTAACAACTTTATTTTGTGTGTCTATGAGCGGGTCTGTCCACCGCTAGGAAAGGTGGGGAGTACTCGTATCGTAATAATGTCAGATATTTGTATCAAACTTTTGATTTTCCTGACTGTAATGTGTACGCTTGTTTGCTATCTTTATTGTAATTTATTTACTGTTAAATCTTTTGTTTTGTCGGTACGTCAATTATGTTCAAATGCAATGTGTAATTTTCTAATGTGTTTAACTCCGCGATATGGCTTTTCGATAATTATCGACTGGTCATGTCGCGAGTTTCGAACATCGTGCAGTCACTGTTGTACATGAAGGAATGTACTGACCGTGTCTTCTACGATTATTACTTCCACACGACGTAGTAGGTTCTGAAAATTTACTACCTGACTTTCACATTTTTTATGGCGTAAGTGACATTCTTCACCGCCTAGGTGAGTGATTGGTACTTACATTTTGGCACGTGGTTGCGGTAATCGTTTGTTTCATTATCGGTGCTCATTTATTGTGTTTCCCTAGTAATTTTGTTCAGTGCGGTTCCCCGGCTACACGACATTGGTGATGTAATCTCACGTAATGGGACCGCAGCCCACAGTGTGATTGAAGCGACAGTGCTGTGTGGACTCTTCGGCAACCGCCTTTTCATCCCTTGGTCGGAAATAATGTTATTATTGCATGTGATTTTTTTATTACTGCACGACACCACGGCAGTGGCTTCCTTCAACTTGCTGCGCGATGTTTTATTCTGGACACAGACATCCTTGAAAACAACATGTTAAAAATGTGATACTTAATTTGTTATATGTCTTGGCATGGGAATGGTGTGGACAGCCATAAGAATTTTCTATTTACAAGTTTTATGTTTGTTGGTCCTAAAATAAAGTAAAGGAGAAAGCGAGGAAGCTATAGCTGAAATGGTAAATGTCGGGTGCAACCTAAGTTGTAAAAAAAAAAATCAGAATACGAAAACAAAAAAAGGGGGTCTGTTAACTGTATCAAATTTGAAACAACTGTATTACTCATGACACCAACTATTGTTTTGTTTAAATAATCATGTATATTTTATCTCTTCTCATTGTGTGTGTGGTAAGAAGAAAAAAAGGGGGAAATGAAAACCCAAACCAAATAACAATTTTCTTTATGTGTTAAAAAAAAAAAGAAATTAATTTCTAACTGCTACCTTTTTAGTAAGTGCACATTCGTGTTTGAACTTATTTACTGACGAGAGCTCTAGTGTGGTGGTGTTTTATGATGGGTATTAAAGGAAACCCGCAACAGTGTACCTGAGTAGAGAACAAGGTCAGAGAGAGGAGTTAGATGTTTGAATAATCATCCTCAAAATAATAATTATTTATACAGTGAAAGTTTGCACGTGGGAGTGGAGATACTTCGTTTCACGTCCTCCTCTGGGGCATCTTGGTGCTTACGTTGGAGGCCAGCAGCTGGGGTTTTCAGTATGTTGGAAAGCACTGGCCTGTTTTTCTTGTCCGCTGACGTGGAGCGCCAAGGGGTGGCTCAGTGCTTTGAACACTAATTGAAATGATGTAAAACGTCATTTTTACAACACTGTGTGGCTGCTTTTGTAGAACTCTGCAACATTGTTTTCTTGTATATCTGTATCATTTTAACATTTGTTTAATATCAAATAGTGCATTCGCTTAGTCAATAAATGAATATATAAAATTTCCTCTCTTAGTGCGGCTTAACACTTTAAAGTCTGGACACATTTGCAGAAATTCGATACAAGCTAGAAGCTAGCCACGTATATTCACCACTGCAGGAATATAATTCATATTGGTCTCTATTATTTCACTGCTCGCCTTCCTATTGGTCCAAACTACACTGAACTTCCTTTGTATACTCCGTAACTTTTCTTATTATTCCGGTGTCCGCTAATGGAGTGTCGAGTTCACTGTTTTCCAATAAAATGTCATTTCACGGCATTATATACAGTCAATCGTGTTCACAACGTTGCCTGTTGGTTAAAGGAAATGTTCATGTGAAATGATGGTAAAAACTAGGAATACAATGGAACTATATGTGTGTGATTCTTATCTTCAGGGATAGATATATTTCCATATTTGCTTTGTCCGAGTGAGGCTCGGACATAGTCTTCAGAGGGTTAAAGGTTTGAGCACACATACCATTGTTTCATATTATTGAGATAAACAATAAACAATAAATTAGTTGGAAAATTCCTTCATAAATATTTCGTCCTTTCTAATAATCTTCATTTTGGTATGAGTAAGTTCACAAGATCGGAAGAACAAATAAACAGCAGAGTTCTCGAAAACGAAAGGAACACAAAACACAAGCTCCATTTTCTCCCCGGTCATCAGATCGTGTAGCCTAGAGACATGTGGCCAGAGTTTACTTTGCTCTCTTCTATTCCCAGGGCACAGTTGAGTGCGTGTCCAATCAAGTGGAAAGAGAAACGATATAGATATAGATATATATACGCACATATTTCGTTCGGACCCCAGGACGCAGTGGTCCCCACTACCTGACCAGACTTCAGAAAATCCTGGCGACTGTTAGGGTGCGCGAGGATCAAGCCAGCGGCCACCGTGGAAGGTGGACGGGGCGGTGGGCGGGGTTTAACTGAGCGAAAACTCGTGGTGAGCTGATGAGGGGTAGGGGAAGTCGGATTGACGACAATCGCCAATCGTTCCCCTGTTCCGACATTCCCCTTCTCGGAAACGACCCTCGAAATATCGAAGAAAAGCGCACAGGCACGGCAACTTCATAAGCTGTATTCACCGTCTAGAAAAAAAAGGTCCCAACTATTTTATCTTTGCAATTTTGTTCCAGACGGACATAAATTTGCTGAAAAGTACCCCTGTTCATTCATGTTGATCAGAAAAAAATGTTCATCAATAATATCTGACGAGTTTTATTTTTTGAAATATAACTTAATTATATACAAAAATATGTCACTACCTGCTGTTCAGATTATATACGTATATCTGTTAAAATTAATCTCATCGTCTAAAAAATATTGCTGTTAAGAAGATTAATGAATAAAACATCTACTGGGCTGGGCTGAAAGAATTTCTAAAAAATTTTAACTTAATCAATCCGAGCTCATTTATTTTTTGCTCTAAAATATTTCGTACATTATTTTGCAGCTTAACGAGTCCAAATAAGCGTTCATTAACCTGGAAACGATCGGGGCATATCCAAAGGAAATTTTATATATATAATATAAATATTAAGTTCAAATAACCAATTTTCTTTTCCCATGAAATGTCTGTCGTTGTCAGTGACTTAACTGTTATGTTCACTAGAATTATTGCTGAAAATAAAACATAACGCAAGCCTTGACTAAAGCATGCTGCGTCATTGTGTTTGCAATATTTTGTAGTTTCCGCTTGAACTAATACAACACTGTGAACATTTCTAGAGATTAATAAAATATTTCTACTAGCAATTACTACATTTAATCCAAATAAATAAACAATTATTGCCACATGAAAATCATCGTCGCTGTACTAAGTTGTTAGCCGTGAGAATTAGTTTTAAGTTTGTAGTAATCCCTAGCATCGGCAAGTTTTCCCTATATGTACCTGGCAACATGGATACACAATGCTTCACTATAAAAATTCCGTGTCTCAGACAGGCATTCACGGTAAAGTGAGAACTTTTGGAAGCCATCTCATTTGGATTATAGTAAATAAATAATTTACTTTAGCCTTAGACGTTAACTTTCGAGTGTGGTGAAATATATATATACACTGTGTTAATTACTTACACTGCAATATTCATTTGAAAATCTGGTTGAAGGATAACAAATGGCTGGAAATAAAAAGTAAAGAGGGCCTGAAAAGTGCTCACTTTACCGTGAACAGCCTATAGCAAACTTTCACAGCCTAGTCTAGTTCTGCAAACCTTCAAAAAGGTTGTATCAGCTTTGATTTCACAATCCCGATGCGAAACTATAGTAACTACTTAGGTTTAAACTAGAATACTTAGAGAAAAATTTCTTACTGCCATTTACTATTTGAGTGCTCGAAAATGTAAGTAAATCGCTCAAATTCTTAGCCCCAAAAAATCCATTATTTCTGCTACAAAATGTTGATCTGATGACGTAAGCGTAAAAGATCTTTGTAATATTTATAAATTATTTCCTTATATTTTTTAATAAAATAATATTTCGAACATGAAGGAATTCATTTGCGATTCACTTGTAAATAACCCCTAAGATGTTTTTATCTGACCGTAAGAAATACATTATACTAATTCTTACTGTCTGCTACTGCCGTTGCATTCATTAAAGCAATGTTCTCTCTCATCAACATACATAGAGAGCCTAGAGATCGTAATTCAACAAAGTACAACTGGTATAACGGTACTCGTGCCAGCGTTTGTAGTCGTAAAAGTTGATAAAATCGTGTCAAATGACGAACTGCTTAAAACGGCCCTTTTTTCCACCAGACCTTAAAAAAATTTCATAAGCGTCACAGCATTGCTATTTGCATACATCAGCGAGTTCCAGAATGAGCGAATGAAAATTAAATCTCGCCACAATGCGGATAAAAAAAATCCGTAACAGATTACCAAATTATGTTATATTTCGGTAAAGTTTGGTTTAAAGGTTTTTTGTTATATTTAGACTTACACCAAGAGTTATATATTTTTAACTTACTAATCCCTGGTAAGATAAGCTTATCGATTCGGACAAATGTTTATTTTTTTTGTTCGCATGTCCCGCTCTAGTTATTTGATCCCCAAATAGATAGTAACAAAAATGTTATGCAAATGATGCCATTGGCTATCATGTCGCAACCTATCACAAATCATTTTGTGTTTGTAAAACTCTGTAAGTGCATATTTCTCAGTATAAATACATTGATGTATCAATCCGCGACGTACCAGCCAACGTGTTTACATTTATGGCAATGTAACATGCCGTCAACACGTGTTTATGACCACTATACCCGATTTTCATTGCGGTAATAATGAACTCTCACTGCATGCATTGTTAGAAAAAACCTCTCAAATATATAACCATTCGTAAACAAAATATTTACATAACACACTCAAAAAATGTATGATATTTCCATTATTATGTTCAGATTCATTTTTATACACTAGGAAAAAATCAAATGACATTTTACATAATTCCGTCAGAAAAAAAACTGATATATTAGCCATGCTGCCTTCATACCTTGTTCGACGAACCTGATTACGCATAGCAACTTCAACAGTCGTCATGTCTTACCAAATTATGTTGTGTGATGCATTTGTTGCAAAAAAAAAACAATAAGTGCGTAGATGCTGCATAATATCTCAGAAACCATTCACCTCATATGAATCAATATTAGTATGACAACATTTGACACTGTCAGCATAAAATTCAGAAACCATTTCAGTAACACATTACTCAATGTCCATTTAACATTTGCCTAGGCCCATAACCTGATTAAATATTGGCACTTTTTCCTTTTTATGCTTAGAAAATTATCGACGCAGAACTTAAATTCAAATACTGCCGATATGACAGCGATGAAATCAACTATTGCTGCTATGCCTGCGGAGAGCAAGGGCACATGAAATCATACTGCCCAAAGGTAAGTCAGAACTGTGGAAGTCGTGGCACTTTCATATGAAGAGGCAAAGCAGCAACAAAGGGATGTACAAACCTAAATAAAACATCAAATAAAGGGCAAGAGAAGGTTGACAAGTCGTCCAAATACTGAGGCCACAAGAATAACCAAACATGATGCTTGTATAAAATTTTTCTATCGATACTAGAGCTACTGAGAATCTCGTTAAAGACACTGTAGAATATGTTATGCAAGTTGTTATGCATTTAGATCATTATGTTATAATCAAAGTAGCAAACTGACAACAGTTAAAAGAAGAAAAGAAGAACAAGTTAAGAGCCTCCTGCAAGGGAAGGTGTATATGCAATGAAGCATTGACTGTGCTTAATCTAACCCATAACTTGTTGTAAGAAAAGTAAGTGAATTTGTCAAGGTCATATTTTGCAAAAACTACACAAAAATGGTCTGTGAAGAAGGATTAACTGTTAAATAGAAGGAGATTTCTATATGGCGAATTTTGAACAGCATGTACCCTGATAGTGTGTGGCAGTCGAAAAGAAAAATTCGTGGCCTCAAAGATTACGCCCCTGAACAGAAAAGGATTAAAAATCCTCAACTTATTCATTAGTGAAGAAATATGTGAGCCATGTATGTAATGTAAGGCAATACCTCTTGCTTTTAAAAATGTTGAGTTGGCTAGATAAAATTAGTTGGTGAATTTCTAAAAATTTATGTATGAGGTCTTGTAACAACCATGACTGAAGATGGTGAGAAATATTTTCAAACAATCATAGACGATTTCTCGCATTTTTGACTAGTTTATTTGTTGACGTCTAAATCAGAAACAGAAAATAACTTAATTTGCTGTAATAGTCAACTAGAGGCAGAACACTGCAAGACTTGTAGGATTCGGTGTGATAATGGATGTGGATTTGCCTTAAATTACCTTAAAGAATTCCGCAGGAACAAAGGGATAAGGTAGGAATACACAGCTCCTTTGATGCCACAATAGAATGGAGTTTTAGAAAGGATGAACAGGACACTTTTTGTCAAAGTAAGGACTATGTTTGCTGAAGCAAATCATTCTAAACAACTTTAGGGTGAAGCAATCAGATGTGCGGCCTACCAACCCAACCATTCACCAATCAGTGCATTGTCTGGTAATATACCTGTAAGTATATTTTTGGGCAGAAGTTGACTTCTCAAAACTGAGTGCATTTGGTTGTAAATCATAGACAATAAAACCACCGCGAACAGGCAAATTTGAGGCAAGGGCTCGGGAAACACGAATGGTTGGTTACAGTGGAAATGGGTACCGATTATGGGATCCAGTAGAGACGTAATTAAATGTTCCAGAGATGTCCGATTTGATGAGAAAAATATTTGTTTTACTAATGAAGAAAATAAAGTATCAAAAAGAAAAATGGAGAAGTTATAGATAAGGTTAATTCAAGTAACACTGAAATGTGTGAAAACTAAACAAGTAGCACGGCTTAGAATGAAGAGAAAAAAGGGAAAAAATGGTGGTTCTGAAGAAAGGTGTTAAAAAGAGCAAAATTGCCTGAAAAAATAGAAGACAATGCATTATACACAGCATATTGCCTCTTTGTTGATGCCTCCAGATAAAAGAGTAATTGAAACGATGTGGGTTTTCAGAATGAAACAAAATGGAAGGAGTCCACATTGTAATTCCAATTTTGGAAATGTAAAGTCCTGAATTGGAATTAAGGGGGAGTGTTGAAGTTTCTATACATAAGCATTTGTTTCTCTGTGGTGGGAAAATAAAGAGAGTTGGGAAAATAAATATGAAAGACGAATGCGTGTGTTTTATTGTATCACCATTTGCTAAGTATATAAAAAAGGCAAATATTCCATCAGAAACCAGTTGTATCAGTTGCATGCAGAGTACATCAATTTCTTCGGTAACTCTTATAGTATACGAAGATCAATCCAGCATATAGTACTTGTAGCACACGGCGTAAGATACTTTGGAAGAATGCAGTAGCGTTTTTAGGATTTCATTTGAATCTTCATTCGCTCAGATTTCCTTTCTCTATTACTGATATAGTCATTGTAGGGGGATTCTATTTCATGTATAAGCTAGATGTTAATTAATACTTTACTATATTAAAGATTTTCTGAAGGCACGTCAGAGAAGGCTTGAAAAAATTGAATTCTACTCGAACACACGATATTCGAACCTTGGATAATTTTATGTTTACGTATTGGTCTAAACTCAAGTTCTAGTTTCTCGAATCTTAATAAAATTATTACTCCTTGTCACAAGCTACTTTTTCAATTTGCTATAATTTCAGGTGTGATACTATACATTACGCACTTTTATAATAGGACTTCCCTATTATTGTCCTTGACTGCACTGTTCTCAAAATATATTTTACTGATGCAGTGATTTTCGATCGCTAATGAGTTTACCCATAGTCCAATCAACTCTAAGTTCCTGTGAAATTGCTAATGCATTTTCGGTTCCACAATATAATTCAACGATAAAACACTGTTCTTCACTTAGATACCCCGTTTAGTTAGCTTTTACGTAAATATATGCCTTAATTAATAATATGATTTCAATAGTTGCTAAAATAAGAGAATATCTGGATTAAAACAGAATGCTATATTAAAGTAGTATTAGAATTTCTTTTTCCATCGGTTGGTTACTGTTTGTGGCCTGAACTTATTTCCTGGAAGTTTCCTAAGTTTAATGGCTACACTCGTCGTATTTTCATTTCCACTCCCAGTGCAGGTAGCCAATACGAGCTTAATGCAGGGAGCTATAAGCGTGAGGGAAGAAATACTTTTTTCGCACGTATTATTACACAGAGAATTTTAAAGTAATTTGACGTTCACAGTACAGCGAGGAGCTAACGATGGCAACTGAATTAATTTGTCGTTTTAAGGCATAAAGTACCAACATAACACTGGGAAAGTAACGCAGGGCCTAATAGAAGCGCCGAACGTTAGAACTACCAAGAGACGAAGGTTTATATTCTACGTGATTAAGATAACTGGTCCACGTCCTTTGCAACAGGCCCCTGGCAAAGAGTAGCGTACAGAGTAGCCCACGATCCTTTTTCATTTAATTTTCCGTTCTTTTCTTACCGGTTTGATTTCTTTTGACTCCGCTTCTGTATGGCAAGCGCCGACACGGCCACACTACGAGAGTAAATTCACGTGTAAATTTAATAACTTAAAGCCGAGATATTTTATGTGAAATTGGTATTTTTTTTTTTAAAGAACTCAGACGTAAGTGTATGCAGGGCTTTGCAACTTTCACGTGAGCTAAGCAGAACCATCAGTTTTTTGTTCAAAACTTACCACAATAAAATTCACAGTTATTTACAGCTATTTTGATATCAACGTAAATTAATTAACTGAGTAATTATATGAAAAACTGCTTAAAGGCTGTTCACGGTAAAGTAAGCACTTTTAAGGCTCTGCTAAATTTTTCCTTTCAATGAATTCCTATCTTTCTGCCACTTTTTAATGTAAATATTGCAGTATGACTAATAAACACAGTGTAAACATTTAATCACTCTCAAAAGTTAACGTCTGAGACTGCAATAAAACATATTTATTAGGGGTCAATGCCTGTTGTGATGGCCTTAAAAAGTGCTCACTTCACCGTGAACAGCCTATATCAGGAATTTCACTTCAGCCAATATTCATCAGTTAAGGTATCTGCGTATTTAGTGTAATACTTTGGTATTCATGTTAATAATAAGGAACCACTTTCTACAGTGTGTACTCGTTCAATGTGACAGATATTACTTGGCTTTTGTAGACTGACTCACCAACTGAAAACCTAGCGCAATCTTTGTATGTATTCTGAATCTTTACGATATAGTTTGTAGATAAAGTTTTTAAAATGCGAGACTTGCTGTATTTTTCTTGTATTTTCGTATACTAGTAGGGTTGTGTGGTCAGCGCCTTTTAAATATTTTATTTCTGAACACATTTTTTGTTAATGTAATTTATTACTTTTAGTAGAGAAAATTATACCCAGTGTTACCTAAAGCTTCCCAAAAGGCATTGTATTTCCCACTAAAATGCTGTTTTCCCGAAAGAAAAATAAATTTTTAAGAGAGATCACGTAACACTAAAATTAAAACAGTTATACTTGATGTAATTAAACTGTAATGACGAGCATGAAAAAATAATTTAAAATATCGAAATATATTTTACCACTCAACAAATTTATTTGTTGGTTTTTTACTTTCCGAACTCAAATTAGAGTATAGAAAAAAGTTGCAAACTGTCATTTTATAAATTTCTTTCTTTCGCGTCGCGGTAATGTCTGTCAGAAGGATGGGCTCGACACACAATTGGGGTGAGTGAGTGTGAGTGAACAGATTTGGGCGGCTCTTAACAGCGAGCTCTTGAGAGATGATGAGAGTGATGTGAGGAGAGTATTGAAACAGAGGGGAAAAGGGAGATCCCCGATAAAACCCGCCGATCAGCACCATCGTCCGGCACGACTCCCACTTACGAAAATCCGGAGTGAACCGACTGGGGATTGAACCGGCCGGGGATTGAACCCGGTTCGCCTTCGCGGGAGACAAGCATTCTAGCCCCTCAGCCATCGTGTACAGTACAGTACATTAGATTAATTAGCGTGCAGGGTTTGTCAAGGGCTCAAAACCCGAGACTGCATGACACTCATACTAGTGTGAGTGCTACGGGTGTCAAAAAAGCGAGTGTCACAAATTTTCCAGAAAATGAAGCAGTTTTATTTGATAAGAAACAAATAATTCAGATCTCAATAATTTTCAAAACGTGGGTACTTAAATGCTGTTACAAATCTCTTTGGAAGGGAAACGTTAATGATTTTTTTTGTTCTATTTAACAGAAAATATTTTTCTTGTTCCATAGGTGTTCATTATTTAAAGTAGACTAGTTCCTTATCTACAGTTATTGTCTAATTATAAAATTACACTGTTTCTCATATCAGAGGTTTAAAAAGTGTGCTTCAACAACTGTTGTTTACCTAGCTCTCCGTAAAGAAGTTGTATTCCACTTGTTGAGGAAATATATCGTCAAATAATATACAGCTGTCACTTGCTGCGAACTAGTCAATCCTCCTCTTAAGATCCTTATCTCATAACAATAAGGATGTTTCCTCTCGGTTTCCACCCCCCCCCCCCTCCCTAAAAATTCTGGACTGCGGCAAAATACTTATTTACTTGAAAGATTATATTTAAGTCTCCTTTAAACTAAAATAAAAATTTTTTCTGAAAATATATACAAGATTCAGACGCCTGTGTTTAAGGAAATTGTAAAAAAATTATATCTATCCATGAATTTGCTCAGAAACACAAAAAAAAATCGTATTTTTGCACTAGAAATACTAGGAAACCTTGACACCACTAAGAACGGAATACCTCCAAGACATCACTAACATTATCACATTTATCTCTTTCACTATCAGTCAACCATATAATCTGTTTTTTGGCCAAAAATCATGTCTGCCACTTGACCCCCATACAGGTATGTTATTCCGCTTTACCACAATAAAAATACCCAGCAGCCATCGAACACAACCGCTCACCTAAAATCTGGTCACGCCGAAAGGCATGTATAAAAATACGTTTCCATATACAACGTACACGTCTTAAAAAAAGGATACCAAGCCACATTATTTCTTGGATAGGGCGCTGAGCCACATATATCTGCCCCAGTTAAAAATAAATGTCTTCTTTGCCGGGCAATTTTCTCCATATAACACACCAGTGACAGTACAGACGAAAACGCCGCCTCCGCTGCCAATAATGCCAGCAGGAGACGACTGTATACACGCTCAATAGACGGTATCACCACTACACTGAAGATAACACAAACTATAAGAAGACAATAAACATCACCATTCCATCCTCCATAACCGCCAACTAGCAGTCTACCTCATCAACCCAGCAAATTAAACATACCACTCCATCCTACTGAAACATCGTCCGGAAAACCATTCCCTGCTGAAATTAAAGTAAAAAATCTCGGTTTGGCTGTGTTGGGGGCACGGCCTTTTGTTTTGCATGAATACTTCTACGTCGACTCGCTCGGACGCCTTGATATTTATTTTACGTTCCCGGCACCGCTTCACTCGATCATATGGAGTTTCATGGGTATCGCCGGATTGCTTTTGATATGCTCTTTCCAACCATATACGATTTCTGTATTTCGACTTGGCTTTTTGACGAGTATAAGCCGAATTTGTGTTAAGTTTTCTTAATTTTTTTTATATTAACCACATACAATTTCACCATAACCACGCGCCTCAAATATTTTTATACACGCAATCGATTGATCTTGACGAGATCTGTCGATTGAAACTCAAACGAGCGTCGTAGCATCTCCTAGTCAAAAGTTACGAGATGCGGCGAAACTAACTCAAAATTGCCGTGCACCACTGACTCGAAGAAACATATTCTTTGATACTTTGGCAATCGAGTGGTGTAACTGAATTTTGAATGTATACGATAGATTCGGAGATACAATTCCAAACTGTATCCCCCGATTTTGTTATCATCGGATTTTCTGGATTGCCTCGCACTATGGTCGCAAATTTAAAGACGTATTCACGTCAAAAAAAAATTAAACTTCCAGATGTGCCACCCTTTTCAGTCCAGCTGCACACAATGATTTACACGACTTCCTATACATCACATACTCTAGCTTTGGCCTCCAGCTACTGTTTCTCTACCATATTGCTTCCAGAATATCATCGTCAATACACACGCACAATTTCCATTTCGTGGGGAAAGATATAGAAGGTTATTTTCCAGGCCTAGTGTGTCTGGGGGAGGGGGGGGGGGATTTGGGGGGATACGACTCAAGAGGTGGAGTTGGGAGGAACAGAATCGAGAGTTCGTCTTCTTGACAGTTGAACAGCGATGCGGCCATATATCGTGCAGATAGCACAAACATGAGGGGAAGGAGGGACGAGTGTGAGGTGCAGCTGATATCCTTGTACGTAAGAGGGCGCAGCTCGTGGCGCGCCAGGCCTGCCAACCACGCGAGCACGTCGTGAATAACAAAATATCCCTTCACTCCTCTGCCTCTTCCCATCTGATTACCGGGCTTCGAAAGCATTCGTCTCCTCACGACTTGCCTACTTCAACTGCAATTGGATGTCGGGATTTCGGAATATACACTTGCACGCGTTTGCGCGAAATGCCGTCGATCCCCAGGAAAACAAATGCAACATAATATTCCGAATACTGATGGCAGACAACAGGGACATATGTGGTCGAAAAAAAATTTCGCTTATATTTTTAGGAACAAAAATACATACACGGCGTACTCAAAATTGATCACAAACGATAGCTACAGTAAAATAATATATTTTCTATCTCATGAAAATACTATGAAAGTAATTTATTGTTAAGTGAGTAATTTTTACTTGCTAAAAAACTATTCTACAACAATCGCCGGAAGGAAAACCTAGAGGCAACTATAGGAGACGTCACACCTGAATCCACACGGTACGTTTTGGCGTTAAACAGACGATTTATGCTATTATTATATTCACAATAAATAGGTTTGTTACTGGAGTATTTTTTAAGGGTGGACGGAAAGTTTAAATGCATATGAACTTAAACCTTTGTAAAATGTCTTAGTTTACATTTTACAACAGTAAACAACAGAATCCATTTTTAAACGGTTTAAATATTACTAAGTTTATTTCTAGTAAATAAATACATTTAAAAGGGCTTTTAAATTCATATAACCTATGTTCAACAGACTTGTATTCTTCTCTGATCTCGGATCGAGATTTCAAACAGCTAAATTCGGTGGATCGAAATGAAGTCCACCTCGATCTTCAGTCAAGCTCTGAACTCGAATGGTGCTACAGTTTTCTGTGTCGATCTTAGATCCGATCTCGGATCGAGATTTCGAACCACGATGGTGCAATTGGCCATAACTCCACGTCTTGGCGATAGCATCTTCACGTCTCCCTCCTGCCAATCCACGACAAACCGTCATAATGTTCTCTTCCGCAAGATGTAATGTGTGTGTATCTTGTTTCAACGCAAAACGGTGATTTTTCACAATATATGAATGGCGTACACAAGTTTCATTCAGGTGGAACAATCGAATTGTCCGCAGATCGATGTTCAGATTTGGCAATTTTAGTACTGAATGCTCTAAAAGGATAAACGGTAGAATAGATCGCGAATTCAATTCAATTTCATATTTTATCAAAATTACACATTATTTTAGATGGAAAAAATTATTTCGAAATATTTTAATAAATCTAATGAATATGCGGGTTAGTACCTCTCAGCTAAATATACCTATGTGTGTGTTATTTCGTTCAAATGTGGTGTTAAACCCCCATTTGCCCCATTAACTGTAGTTCTATCAATTAATTATATGAACTATTGAGTTAAGAATGAAAGGTACTTTATGTAGAGAAATAGATAATTGTCAAATTTCTCTTAGGCGTCAAAAACGAAGAGAAAAATTAAAGCATTTTTGTAGTTACTGTATAAGAGGAATTTGCGTAGGTATTAATTACTTTAAGTTTACATTCACTGTCATTCAAAATTTGTGCTGCCTAGATTTTCCTATTTTGTGTCGCCGTCTTATAGTCTGAGTAGTATACTAGATTGAATTCCATTTGTGTATTTATTCATATGACCCCTTGAAGACATTGTAACTAAATTTTTATTTATTCTTCCTCCAAAGCCGTTAATAAGAACTGTTTTTTAACAGTAACATATATTAAAATTTTACTTTAGTTGCACCAAAAGTCTTATAATAAACATTTAAAGAACCAACAGTAAACTTTTAGGGCTCATAAAAAATATTTTAATTATCTAACGTAGAGTTTTGTGTTCGACTCGACTTGTAACAGCCAAACAGTATTAATAAATAATAGCGAGAGATATTTCTGTCTGTTAAATTGCTCCCCCATTCCCCCTTTCCCAACCACATACCAAAACCAAGCTGAAGTTCTTCTACACTAAAAAATGTTCTTTTTTTTAAATAGAAATTAGTATGGCGCACTCAAATTCATTGCTTGTATAGAGGTAATTACGAATTTTGTTGCTGAAGCCAATTTTTTTTGTTCTTATTTGGTCGCTCCAAACGTTTACGATTTGGTTGGCAAAACTAAAGATTTGTTTGGATCTACGATCATTAAACTTTCGGTTATTACTGAACAAAAAGCAGTGCATGACCGAGATTATGACTCTTGAACGCTGGGCGGTCGGGCCGCTGTGGCTGAGCGCTTAGCCTGCTCGCCTCCCATCAAAGGCGAACCGGGTTCAATCCCCGTGCGGGTCATTCCCGGGTTCTCGCCGGTGGGAATCGTACGACGCTGCTGGTCGGCGGGTTTTACCGGGGATCTCCCGGTTCCTCCGCCCTTGCATTCCGGCGCTGCTCCATAATCATCTCATTTCACCCTCATCGGCTTTCGAGATCTCATTGGTAAGGGCCGCCCAATTTTCTCTCAACTCACCTCTTCTGAAGCTACTCGCTATGAAATGCTTGGTAGTGATTTTAAATAAATGTGTTCGTAATACAAGACATCCACGTAGACAAAAAGTTCTACAACTTTACTTTATTGTTTACGGTTGAGCTTGTTAAATCGGAATTGTTAACGTCATTGTTGAGCAAAAGTAAATAGCCTATATTAACAAACACTGTCATTAGCCTGATAGTCATATAATTTATATATAAAGAAACTTTCGAGCAGTAAAATTGCACGAAGGCAATCAAATAACCCGATTACCCTAAAGTCAACGAAATAAATGCCAAGTATTGAACCATGTTGAATTTTTTTGCCGCCACAAATTCTGTTATGATACACATTATCATGAAACATAAAAATTATTAATTTGTTTCAAGGGGTGAAAAGAAAAAATCAGGGGCAAAAGCCGATTAGTTGATTGAACAAAAAATACTGTGAACAAATACTATTCCAAGTAAAATTAATTGGTGTTAGAAGCAAAATCAGTGTAAGTTTGCAATTCAGCTGTAGTTAATACTATTCTGCATAAGATTGATTTCTTACTAGGCATTAATAAACACACATAATTTTGCTCTGTTTTTATTCGTCTTAATTGCGAATTAAATACTGCACTTTATAGATGTAATATAGCCAAAGTAAAACTACAATTTAACAAAAAAAAATAGGGGTAATTTTTTGTTAATGCAGATATATAGGTTGTTCACGATGAAGTGAGCACTTTTTAAGGCCCTTCTAAATTTTTCCTTCATCCTATTTCCATCTTCCTGCTTCTTTTTAGTATAAAGATTGTTTTGTGACGAATTAACATTGTATATTTATTTCACCACCCTTAACATTTAATGCCTGATGCTGCAATGAGATAATTTATTAGAGGTTAAAGCCTTTTGGGAGGCCTTAAAAAGTGCTCACGTTACCGTGAACGATCTATAAAACGTTTGTAATACGTGTCATAATCTGGAAACGAAACACGTCTCACGTACGATGATTTTTTAAAAGGTTTGATTAAAGAAGTGTGAAGTAAACGCTAATAAACTTACGACACATCAGAGAAGTGTTATGCGCGACCAGCTTTACGAGTGGAATACCAGTAAAGGATATATCTGACGGTTCGTTCGGAAGGTGCCGAAATAACCGCGAAGCAGTGCGGGGACTCGAACTTTGAAAGTGAAGTCGAGCTAGCGACCAGCTTCCTCTCGGCGCTGAGAGCCAGCCGCCCACGGCTCGGCTGTCCGGATTCTTGCGAGGAGCGCTCCAGGTTAGCGCTCACCCTGATCGTCCCTTGGCGGGGAGAAAACGTTCTGGCCTCAGGTCACGTCGTGGCCGAAATTGGGGCTGGGGGTTGGTCGTGCGAGGGTTTCCTTTCCCTGGGTAGTGGGGGGGGGGGGAGGTCGAGGGGCTTGTCCAGCGCTGACCACGATGCCTCTCGGAACTATGGGCAGGTGACCGCGGCTGCCCTTCCTCCCTCCGCAATGAACCCTCCAGACTTGGACGAGGAATCCGCGGCATCACGTAGAGGCGAACTCCCGAGGAACAACGTCTTGGGGGGGGGGAGGAGCTGCCCCCCGCGTGCTTGCGGCCGGGCAGGGGTCAAAGGGCACGGACGAGATGCCGACGACAGGTCATGTGCCGATGGCGCCCGGCTTCGCTCGCCTTGCCAACACCAGAGACTAGGAACTCGTGAAACAGGCGAAACTTTCACCACTATCAAGCGACTGCGATGGAACTTATTTGACCCAGCAGGAAGTTGTGCATGTCGGCTGAGTGGTTTGTAGAAGAGATGGAAACATTTATGCCTGAAAGTGAGAAATTTGCGTGAATTTTAGTTAAATTATTGAGTTGCGCCAAGATCTGCAACAGTCTTCTACTTTCGTTACTGCAGAACTACACTCTGTGGAGGTGTTTAACCTAAGTAAGTAACAGATCTAGCAATCCGAGCTGCCCGAAGACTCGTCAGATGAAGGAATGTAGCTGTGAGAAGGTGACGGAATCAAAAGGGAGAAGGGAAAATGAGTAACATGAAGATACCCTCACACTACGGTATTCCCCACAACTCATAAAAATGTTTGTACTCTCACAAGAAAAATCTTTCGAATACAGTATGGCTATGTTTTTTTTATATAATTTTAAAAATTAAATGTTTTTAATTCATCTTACATAAGTAGAAATAACATTTTTTGAGTTCTCGGAAACAAATTTGCTGAATAAATAGCAGGGAATCGAGGAAAAAATTCCGCATTATATTCGCTTCTAGACTCGAACCAACACTCATTGTGTTACAACACTAAGCCTATTGAGACACAGATATTGAGACTTTAATGTATTAATTCTTTCCTTTTTTTTATGATAAAATTGCAGTATGAAAATACGTGGAAAGAAATATTAATAAAATTTTATCTACTGGGGAGAATTGATGCTAGTGATTAGAGAATGACTTCACTTCGGAATGAAATATCTGCAGGCGGACTGCACATTTGGACACTTACAATTTCGTAAAAGCTAAATGTTTATTCTTTATGAATGTTTGCATCGGGTTAACAAATATTGGCATTATATATATATATATATAATATATATATATATATATATATATATATATATATAGTCTGTTAGGTAAGTTGCACAAATATTGAGCACGGAATTACACATATCCGCATGATGTAAACAGGCCAATTTTCCTATGAAAGTGAGGTGGTGAGAAATAATCCAAAGAATGTTTTAAGGAAACCCTTCACAAATTAAGTGGTTATTATAAAATTACGAGTCATTCGTAGACACAATCGCTTGTTTTAAGTGGAATACTTATCACAAAATATAACAGTATTTAATTTTGACTTCATAATTTAAAGTGATAACTGATCAGTCCAATTTCTTTATAGAAATATTACAATTACAATAAAACACAGTTCTTACAAAGTTACAAAGAATAAATTATAGGCCTACAAACGATATTATTGTGTTGTTGCAAAAGTGTGTGATTGTAAGGAACTTGTCAATGATTTTTTACAGTGTAGCGTATACTACCACTACGCTAGTTTCAATCCGAAGCATTTGTTAAACGGTTAATCCTGGAATCCAGTACCAAACTGGAGCTCTCAAGACTGTAGAGCCGAGTGAATTAAGCATGTATGGGTAAACGTATATTACTTACTTGGTACGTAAATAATTATAATAATAAAAAATACCCGAAAATAGTGTCGCGTGATGGACGGCGGCAAAGTGGGGGGAAAAAAAAACTGGGTTTGCTTTATCCTCGTGTTACATTTCATTCTGTTCTATTTCACGAGCACCTATCTTGCTATAAAACTATCACAAAGTTCTGAGCAGCGTTTCGCTTTCTCATTCGTCAAACTTGGATATACGAAAGTAAATATTGCTGAAATTTTCTTTAAGAAACTTGAGCTACATTTTTGTACTATCCTTTCTTCAAAAGCTATGAATGCTCGACTTTTCTTATTTTGTATAAGCATCATAAGTTTTGATTTGGTTAGCATAAATGCCCACATAACAAAACATTAACTCCTATGAAAACAGGCATGAAATAAAATTCGTAACATAAATTATTAAAGCAGAATTCTCTTTTCTAATATTCATTTTATAGAAAAGGATTTATACAGTGGAAATGAAATATATTATCCCCTAGTGCAACTTCATATTACTCCATTGAATTAAGAACTTGTGCACATAATGCATTTAGGTATATTTTATTTGTATTTCATTAACAAATCCCAGCAAATTGGAAGCTTAACACAATAAAGTAGAGCATTCTCTTATGTGAACTGCCGAGTTAAACCCAAATCTGTGTTTAAAACGTATTGAAATTCTGCCGAACGAGTGTCCCACAGAAGTTATAGCCGCGTACGAAACTGCTACGCGACCACTATTTAGATTAGTAATTCGGCTACATGACCAACTTTAGACTCGAAATATTTGGGGATTTAGGACAGGAATTTACTGATCTAGTGAAGCACTCTAAATTCCCAGATACCACCGGAAAGGCGTCTGCTGTTGTTACGATGTTATTTCGTGCCTGTCATAATGCAAATTATGTGAATTCAAACCAATAAAAAAGAAGCAAAACTTAACTATGAATCACAAGCTAGTAATACTTATCGTTTTTACTCATTATCGTTGTGCTGTTAACAATACTGCAAACTGATTTTCCTTTTTTAAAAATTAATCATAATTATGTAAAATTATTTTTTTTGTGGGGGTTTCCTTAGGGCAGCAAGTAAATGAAATATTTTATCATTTCCATAGAAGAAATACATATATTTGTTTTCGTTTTCTAAGAAACAAAGAAGCATCGAAACGCTCAATAGTGCAGTTTCTCAACTGAACACTAGGAGCGCTGCTTAGTGTCGTTTAGAGTTCGAACTATTGACTAAAGATGCGGGAGACTGATCACGCTGGCTTCGCACAACTAATCTCAGTGTCCCAACATTGAACTGCTTTTCTGCCAACACGTCTAGCGAAAACGGCATGGTTTGGAATTTAGGTTAGGAAACTGATTTTGTAAACAAATGCTTTACATCCTCTGACCAATTTGTAATGCAGTTTGATTACATTCAAATAAGTAAAGTTAATTAATTCATATGATAGTGCTTGTCGTTTATAAAGTAAGATATAAACAAACACTTTCATCACTGTTGATCATATGACTTTGACAGTAGGTCAATGTTGGGCACATAGCGGTCTACCTCATCTATAGTCCGTGGTTCGAACACCCGACCCGAAATAAACAAGCAACGAATTCTGACACGGCTTATGTAATGAAGGTGAATCATGTTGGAAGAGGAGAACTGCCGTTTCCACGGGATAGGAAGAACAGTATCTTATTGATCACACCATTGTGATTAATAAATGTTTAAAGCTTTAAAAAAGAAACTAAAAATATATCAATCGCAGAGAGATTTTTTTTTTCCCCGGAAGCTCGTTTCAATACTTGATACCGAGTTTTATAAAATAAAAAAAAATCCATTCCCGTATTGTTATAAATGTCATGGATAAATAAATATACCTGCGCTACTGTTTGGACAATAATTAAAAAAATTAAATAACTTAAATTGCAAATTCCTCGCAGTAAGTTACACAGACGCGAAACGTGAATATAATACAGCGCGGTTTTAGCGCCAAACGTGCAAGATGGAAGAAGAGGCGCTTATCCTGCAACCTGTTGGCCATCTAGCGGCCCAGCCTCGAACTACGTGCGCAAGGCAGTTTCGCGCACTGGCGATTATTTCCGCGCGCATCGCGCAGCTGCTGTTTTATCAAACAAATAAATAGTGATTAAATTCTGTAGCAGTACTCAAATCATTCGTGAAATAATTATAACTTGCAATGTATCATAAACTTATACTTTGTACACCTTCCAAAGGCGACTTTTATGGAAGCTCTTAAAAATGCAAGAATAAGTATGTTTCTGTCGCACCGTACATATGCCTTGGGTTAGTACTTACAATACCAATTGGAGGAATTTTGATTTTAATTGAGAAAAAAATGAGCGTAGCCTATTATTTTCTCCAACGAATAGGTATTGTAAATACAGTTTGCGAGATACAAAACGGAACAGATAACATTTTAACACTTATTTAAAATATATTTTTAACTTAAACCCGTGTAGGTATGGAACCACACAAGCAGCTAATGATCTCTAATACTACCTTCTAACATACCGATCAGATTTTAACGTTTTCTTGTATTCTTAAATTGCCCAATTATGTTTCACGCATAAAAGTCATATAAATCACAAACATTTCGAAAAAGGGAGTTTAGTTTCTATAGGGAAGGAAATATGATTCCATTTTCTTGCTATAAACGATTTAACTGAACAATTCAGCAGTTTTTATACCCACGCAGATTTTTTTTTATTGCAACAGACATGATTGTTCTTTTCAAGCGTAACTGTAATTGATTCATCGCCGTTTACTATCGCCGTTTACTATCAACTCGGGGGGAAAAAAAAGTTTCTTTATGAGGTATTCTGTACCGGCAGACAAAAGTATTCATTTTCTAACCCCTATTGCTCGGCTCTACCCTCTCCCTCAGCACCACTTTTTACCTTCACAAATTAACACAAAAACTTGGGACCAATACATCTGTATCCTAAAAGCCCAACGTCCAGACAGAAACACATAACACCCGCCCCTCCCCCCTCCTACTCACCTCTAATTCGTGCCCGGGAACAATTGGATTACTGCTGCTGATTTCAATAGGCGGCATGCGCACATAGGCAAACGCGATTATACTTCGACGAGTGTCGGGGGATGGAAGTGAGCATGGGATGGAGTTTACTGGAAGAGAAGAGGGTGTGTGTGTGTGTGTGTGTGTGGGGGGGGTGTTTTTTTGGGGGGGGGGGGAGTTTCATGACTGGCCCACGTAAACAAACTACCAATCGAAAGTGTTATTTTTGAAAATTTGCCCTACTAATCGAATTACAGCCATGCATATTCGCGTTCCGGGATTATCCGGTGGGTCCGAACGGAGATCTGATCTCAATACTATCCCCCCTCCACCACCATCACCGCGCTTTATTAGCCGTCAGCCCAACAGTTCAAAATCCTTTTTGTTGCGAAAAGAAATTCGCAGGGGTGGAGGGAAGGGAGGGAAATAATGACGTTAAAAACTCTGATCATCAGGACTGACTATAACCGCGTTTGGCACCCTGTAAAAAAAAAAAAAGAATTCAGCAACTTGTATATAGCGCGGGAGTTCATCAATTTCACATGAATTATTGAAAACGTTTGTCCGTCGAAGTTCAGGTACTTAATTGGAAAGCTGCTCTCTTTTTTTTTACCCACTTCTTCCTCTGTTATAAAAAGTTTTGTTGAATTTCTACAGCCTGGTGTAAAATGGCTGTAAAAATCTCGATGTACGTCAGTCGGTTGTCCAAAACAACACTACTTGTGTGCAAGGAAACTTTAACAAACAATTAAAAACTATACTCTGATGGCAGTTTAGTTCATTATCCAGTTTACTTGCAGAAATTATACGATAGGGAGTTTTATTTAATTGTATGTTTTACACCCATTTCCAAAACAATCTGAGCAAGATTCCATTCAAATTGTAAAACGGTTAACTAAAAAAACTAATTATTCTGTGAAACATAACCCACTTCGTATTTAAGCACATTTCACGAATTATCAGAGCCACATACTCTTAAGTATATACTATTTTATTTTACATTCGTTACAAATCCACATATGGGACACATGGCATTTATAAATGAAGCATTATTTTCCAATGTTTCAAACGACAAATCGATTACACCTTCAAGAAAATTTATCGACATTTCAGTTTACTTTTAGCTTGACGACAGTTATAACTTACCCAAATATTCATTATAATAGAATAGGTATTACTGAACTATGTAATACTGTCTTACTTATTCTTTTTTTTTTCGTCGTAATAAAAACACAGCTAAGTAATGTTTCGAAATTAGGACTTTACGATTGTTGAACAGGTATTTGTAATTAATTGTCTCAAAATAGTTTTGAGTATGTCAAGAGGACACAGTACATTAAGCCTTGTGTCTTCACGACAGTGTAATATAATACTCCTAACTTCGCCCCTTCAATTGGAAATTACGTTTGAGGAAAAAAAAAAGGGGTGGAATTAAAGTATTTCTTACATTTACGTCGGCATGGCGGGTGCATTTGAGAATGCGCAAGTGAGTGATTATAAAATATATATTTAATAAAACCTGATGTCATCGTTATCTAGTAAATCTTGAAAGTCTTTATAAAATGTATGTTTTAACCCATTTAACAGACACTGATGTTTCCATTAACTTTCTCTCACATATCTTACAATGCACGGAAACCAAACATCATCTGATATACTATGTATATGACACTGTCTCGTATGTTGTAGCTACTTGTAAAATTACTTTCATATCTGCTAAAATGTTTGTAAAATGTTATTACGCCCTACGCAGCGGTGTAATTCGAAATCTCGCGCAGAACAAATAACAATTTGCAAAAACAAAGTTCCAGCAACAATTTTAATACGACAAAAGGATTTACCGATTTAGAGGGAACTGAAAATTCTAAGCCAAAGTGAATTGATTTGCCTGCGCTGTTTGCCAGGAATTTTCAATCATTTGCGCAAAGAAGTAGCTTAATTGTAAATACTGGGTCGGTTTTAAACTACTTGGGCATTCATTTCAGCGAGCCGAATGTTAAGATTCTTAGGAACTGCCTGCGCGGCAGATAAATAAATCACTGCCAAATACATAAATTGAAGTCCACAGATTTACGGCGGCCAACATAGATATACTAAGAAACGATCCTAGATAACAAGTTTTCCTAACTTTGTGAGCAATTGTTTTGCTAGGTTGATGCATTCATTTTGCTTATTATTTTGCGCCTCAATTATACAAACATTTAACAGGTGAGAAATAGCTAGGCATAAGTGCATCTGGTAAAACATTTCTTCACCAAGTTGGTAATAATATTTATGATTTATTGCCCTTTCAGTTTACAATATTGGCTTCAACAACCGAAGGTGTATAGCTAGGGATAGGAAAAATTAGCGAGTTCAATTACTTGTAGGCTAGACTCCACAGTCATGTGTATACTCGAGCCAAGATGTTTTTCATCGGCTGCTACCCCAGAGAGTAAGTAGCCTGTGTTACTTCACTACTGGAAGTATGGCACTCGCAACTTGTTTCCTTGCACGTCTGTTTTGGATCAGAGTCGTCCAAGGCGTGTCTAATAAACTGCAATCCAATTGCAAAGTTAACTTTAGTGTACACCTGTTTGACGTCTATCTTGTCCTATCCCTATGTATAGCACTGACTTATGTACCGAGCTCTCTGAAACCATGCCTGCATTGAGGGTTCTCAACACACATCCTTAAATTTGACAGAAAGGCATCTTGATCTACACCCCACTGTGAGTCGTTTACAAGGTGCATGATAAAATTTAAGTGTGTCATGTAATGCCTAGCTCCTAAATTTTAAATTTTTACCTTTGCAGCAATGTGTTCCAATTTAAAAAAAAAACTTATTTAAAGCTGACTCACTGTTTATATAATTCTTTTGTAATTGCCGTTAATTGCGTGCCATATAGGAGTCTACAATTACACAAAGGGTACGAGGAAGCATAAACTTAATGATCGTAGCATTTGGCACACGTTGTGTTTGCTGCTGACCTTGAAGTTGTTATTTTTGGGTTTGGCAGAAATTTCCTACACTGGTTCTTTAACTCTTTTTTTTTTAATGAATTCTGCTTTTATATATACTTTTTTTATTTCAGACTGTAAAAAATTGCTTAGACCAGTGGCATTCGCTGTCTGACGTCACATCCTGTTACCGTAACCATGATTGGATTCACAAATTAATAATCCAATTCACGAGACCAAATTACTTTTTGATTTGGGATAGGCCTACTTCATTCTTTTTTTGTCCCCGCAATTCCGGAACAAGAAACTTTCCATTATTGGCTGTTAAATTAATTAATTTGGATATCTTTAAAAAAAAAAAAACTATTTCCTAGGGACTAAAATGTTTTGCAGATACCGTATATACCCTGACACACAAAATTCAATACATACCCATTAAGAAATATTTAGGACGTGCTTCGACGGCAAGCCTCTCACGGAAGTTTCTGTATGATTGCTAAATTGTTAGTAGAAACAGAATAGGACAAAAAAACATTAAGATATGGGATAAAGCTTTCGGTTGAGTAATCTACTACTAAAATAGATAACGTAGAAGTTGATAAGCAACAACAGGAGGCGATAACGGAAGTAAATGAGGTATTTAATAAGAGGGGATAACAGAAGAAACTTTAGCATTGGTATATAAATAAGATAATCGTTTTTCCTTTCATGATTTGCAATATGCACTGGTACCGGAAACTGGAAGAAACAAAGTTACTGCGGTCTAGATAAAGTTTTTTTTTTTACAAGAAATAGTTAAATATAAGTTCGTAAAGACTCGTGATTTGGGGTTGTTATTTACTGGCAGGACAGAACCAACAATTCCTTCTTTATACACGAGGAAAATTCACTTCTTCACGAGCTCTTATCCCAGTTAAAACTCTTTTGAATAATATATGGGTGAAGATTATTACTCACTTGAACACCCCTGAGGTACCATAAAAAAAAAGTCAAATCAAATATTATAAATTAAATTAAGGTTGGTCGATTAGTTATGGGAATTGATCCCTATAAGGGCAGTTCTAGGATTTTAAATTTAAACAATCACTAATTGCTAGATCCAAGCTCCAGGCATTGCTAGACTGTCATTGGCGTAGTTTGTAACCAAAACTGCACGATTGGAAGCGCTTGACATACCAAGAGAGAGAGAGAGAGAGAGAGAGAGAGAGAGAGAGAGAGAGAGAGAGAGAGAGAGAGAGACAAACCCCTTTGTACATAAAAATGTGAGAGGCCTTAATATGGACATGTAGGATGCCCGTATTAGGTATACAGTCACCTGACAAGGAATGCATTTCTCACAGAATACAGGAGCTACCTATACTAAGACGAAATGTTGCAACTTACTTATAGTCAATCTTACTAATAAATTATTATCCAAAAGGTAACACACTTTCTTGATCAATTACCAAATAAGTAAGTTAATTAGGAACGTACATTCTAAAGTCAGTGAATTTGACGAGAAATAGGATGGGACTGACAAGCAGTTTCTTGGGGTGACTCATTTCTTCTTTAAGATCCTTGTTTTCTGGTACCAAGTCTTTCCTTATTATATTACACAAATAATTCGCCTTTGCTATCGCTGACATTGTAAGAAAATTTTTTCCACAACATAACGCCGAATTAAAAATTCCACTTGCTATTACTCAGATAGTCACAAAATTTCACTTGCTATTACTCAGATAGTCTCACCAAATTCCACTTGCTATTACTCAGATAGTCTCACAAAATTCCACTTGCTATTACTCAGATAGTCTCACAAAATTCCACTTGCTATTACTCAGATAGTCTCACAAAATTCCACTTGCTGTTACTCAGATAGTGTCACAAAATTCCACTTGCTGTTACTCAGATAGTCTCACAAAATTCCACTTGCTATTACTCAGATAGTCTCACAAAATTTCTGAGCTAATGCTTTCCTTAGGGCTGATTTTCTTTTTTTAAATCACTGGCCAGAGATAAGATTAATTTAGAATGTTACTTCATTGTAATCATTAGAGTTTATAAAAACTGTACGTATTGTGAAATTTGTTTTTCTGTTCCCATAATAACCTGATATAGGCCGTTCACGGTAAAGTGAGCACTTTTTGAAGCTGTCTCATCAGACATAATAACCAATAAATACATTTATTTGTGGCCTCGGACTTTTTGTTTTGGGTATGGTGAATGTATACTCTGTGTTTATTACTCGCAAGGCAGGGTTTACATTAACAAGCGGTGGAAGAATACAAATTGGTTGAAAGGAAAAAGTAACTAGGGCTTCAAAAGTGCTCACTTTACCGTGAATGGCCTATACATACGGTACGTATATGTAAATACCAAGCTGCCGCCTTTGAACCACTTTTTGCTTAACAGAGTAGACATTTAATATTCAGAAATATAAATTATGTTTGATGGCTTCAATATATATCATCTAGTTTGTTTCATTCATAAAATAGTCATTATCATATTAGAAATAATGCACCTATTTCGGACACTGTAATAGCGCTAAAAATTTTAAACCATCTTTGAAAACACGGTTACTTATTTGAATGCAGATCCCATGCTCTTATTTAAGTTTGATTAGAAGACATTATATAAACTTATTCAGAGAATATATAAGTTTATATATGATAGGGCTGCTAAAGGATGCTCGCGTTTGGTCATTAGCTGCAAAAAGGAAATAAATTTAACACGCAATACGTGAGTTCGTGTTTTGTGACGGTGGTTTATAATATTTACTGGGTAACACGTCAGTATTTCGTTCCGTAGACAAACACCTTGTTCAGGGCGTTTGCTTTGCTATTACCCCAGAAACATTCGTAAAGCCTATTATATAATGAAGACCAAGTTGTCACTATCTGCCAAGTTTATACAATTTAAGTGTATTTTCTGAAGCTTTCTCGTGAAATATTAGACTATAGCGCAAATAAATATAGTATCCATACTTCAACGTAGATACTAAGCAAATCATGAGTTTGATCCAAACTGGTATCCAATCATATAACGTACAAGTCAGCCGTTCTCGCCACTTTATAATTCCATCCTCCTACAGCTAATGGACAGTTCACTTGCTGGTTAGTCAGTTTGGCCTAATACCTGCCAGTTCATCGTCAGTGTTTTATGGACTAGTTTAAACATTCTTCAGTATTTAAATATGCATGTCTCTATTTAGTATAATTACCGGTTCCGTTAATGTCTAGAATCGACTTGTGATTTTCTGCCATGTTTGTTAATTTGTAAGAAGCATTTTTTTTTTCTAAACTGTAATAAGCAAGTTTAAATTGCAAAATGGTTCTGTGTAAGGGAAGGCAGATATGCCTTAACTGAACCAAATAAAGACGATTTATTATTACTATTATTATTATCATCATTCCGATAAACAGGCTTCCGTGTAGACGGACATAATACAGCACTGCTTTCCTTTAATTGAAACTCTTTCAAAATAGCATAAAATTGTAAGGGGGGAATTTTGATCGAGCTCAAATCCAAACTGATTAATACTGCCATTAATCCTCTTGCATCCCCTGCTATTTGCGAAGTCCTCCCCTGCTATTTGCGAAGTCCTCCCTCCAAACGTCGCGAATGCCTCTAAAATGGTTGATCATAAAGTGTTTACCTTGAAATTTTTCACCCAACAGTTCCCAAGTAGCGCTTCTATGGATTGCTTTTAATTTATTTGGCAACTCATTATTGGTAATTGTTCACATTTTTCCCCCTACCATGAATGTATTAAGCCTGAATGCCTGTTACAACGTATACTTCGTATAGATACTCTATTTGTGTCGCTCATTTTCGGCAGACACTTTATTTCCCCGCTTTTCTTCCACAAACACTTGTCTGCCAGATATTTATATTTTTCCTTATGTGTCTTAGTATTTAGAAATATATCTGAAACAGTGTATTTTGAGCCATTTCACTTAAAACTGTCATTCTAAAGTTTTCAAATTTCCCGCAAGGAGATGTCCACTCTCACCACGCTGCTGATTCTCCGTAAAATGTAAACGAGCTTAGAGCTAGCAAATCGGTTGGGAAGACAGAACGTACAACGGGTGGAAGACCTCAGAAATCGAACCTTATTCCGACAAAATTTAAACAATAAAATTTCAATGGGCCTAATAAACGGTAGTCATGGTTGAATGAAGTAATATCGCGAAATTGTGTCAAATATAAAAGGTTAACCCCATACCACTTCACACTAAATTGGTGCAAAAATAATGATATAGACATTATAGGCCTAATTCGCCACAAAATTTGAAGTTAACGCTAGTGATAAACCGTTAAGGCATGGAAATAAATTCTTGCTTAGCTGGTAACATTTAAATATAACCGATAGTATTTATAGGCTATTCACGGTGAAGTGGACACTTTTGAAAGCCCTCTTATCTGGAATAATAGCCAACAAATATATTATATTGTAGCCTTAGACATTAACTTCTGAGTGAGGTGAAATATGCGCACTGTGTGTATTACTTATATGGCCATATTTATTTTAAAAGTTGGTTAAAGGATTAAAAATGGCTGAAAGTAAAAATTAACTAGGGCCTCAAAATTGCCCACTTTACCGTGAAAAGTCTGTACTTTAGTACTAGTTACAAAAATGAATATTTTCCAAGAGCAGATTTCTAAGAGCTTAATTAACCCAAAATATACTTCAGTTAGAGTTACAGATGAATCGTTTTAGAGTGCCTTGATACCCGCTTATATAGGTGCCGAAGGCAATAAGAGGTGGTAGCGAGTAGCTACGTTGAGAAATGGTTCATTTCCAACAGAATTAGCATTTATGATTTCCAAAACACTTATACAACTGTGAACATCCTATAATTTCGTCTTGAATAACTTCGCAACCCAAATATGTCTACCTTAAACCCATTGATCAGGGAGGAATTGTTGGTTAAGTTGCAAAGCCAAACGAAGCAACATCACTTCCTCGAAAACACTTGGTTATCGTGAAGCTTCAACCAACGAATAATGACGTGGGGGGCAATATTCGCCTGTTGCGTCGTTTTTGAAAACAAACCACTTCCTTGTTTTAAGCTCTTGAAATTGCAAACACGAGCTGGATGTATAATTATCCTATAAGCTGGTTAATTAACTGGTGACCCTTACAACTGTAGAATAATTTAACCGTTCAGTAATTTCATTTCACTCAGCGCGCAACAGATATACAAAGAAAATTTAGTGTTTTCAAAATCAGAATAAAAATTGTGGTGGCTAACCAAGCTCCTAACTGTACAGTACATCTTTTCCTTTCCTGTGTTTAGCTTGAAGTTGCAGTTTTTCGGCGCCGTTTGACGTCGAAATATAAAAAGGCAAGTTAATTTTATACGTGAAAATTTCCAAACTTCCATCATTAAACTCCAGTATCGAAGTTTCTGAACACGAGATTTACTTTGCGCAAGCCCTTTCTTCCTGTTTGCCTATGTTTTGAGAAATACCGACTTAACTTCTTTACTATTTTACTTACCCTGAACTTTCATTTATGTGTAAATTAAATTGTTATCCAACAGTCGAAGCAACACACCTAAATATTTATGTACTCTGATAAGGTATTCCAAAAAACATGTTTTGTAAATTAATTTCGCCCATCTTCTAAAATGTCCGGACATTGCTTCAGAAATGGGAAGTTGTTTGCAGGGGAACTAAATAACTAAAGCAGGATATCAAAGCAGAACCACGACACTATTGTGTCAAAAAGGTAACTATTTTTATGGCACACATAATTAGAACAAATGCAATTAACTAATTGAATTACTCGTCTAGAGCGCTAGGATCCTCCAGAATTAGATTAAAATTACTGCGTCTTGTGATAGTAGTCAATTTCACACGTCCCAGCATCACAAACTGGAGCAGTCACATCAGTGTATCACACGTGATGGATTATCGTAACTAGTTAGTCCAATAATGCCGCAAACTGTATTCTAACTATCATTGGCACAGCAAGTCACCTTTACGCAAGGTTGCTAAACCCATTTGCCAATCTGGCCTGATTTTTACACCTCACGAAAATTATCTGTGAATTTATGAAAAGGTCATATTAAAATGTTATCCAGAATTTATTTTTTATTTAATGGCATTTCACGTATTTCATGTGGATCATGTGCATCGATTTAAGTTAAGCTTTACATACGCTTCTGGATATATTTATATTATTTTGGTTGTTGATGAAGAGGTTCAATTTGAAAAAAAAATTTTTGTTACGTCTGTGCTGCAGTGTATGAAATCTAGTTTTTGGTGTCCTGGAGTAGGATTCCAAAATGAACGAATAAAGTACCAAGCAAAAAAACACATGCACTCACCTACTGCATGTAAGAGTGAAAGGTTAATAGGCATATTCGCTGTTAAGTTAAATGTACTTATTTTCAGTTTACCGTAATGTTGGAGTGGTCCCGTCTGATACAGAAAGATTAGGCATGCTTTTGATATTTGAAAGTGTAAGATGAAACGGTGTGAATTCTCAACAGCCCAGGAACAATCGTCTAGGTGTTACTGTCTCGACGGCTTCGTGGAGTATGGGCAAACTTGGTTTTCCGACGGCCGAAACTATGGTAAATGTGTAGAGATTCCAATTTTCAGTATAAACACCCGTTTTATTTTTCGTTATGAAGGGTTGTATTTCGGCATATTTTACTAGGAAGTTTTTACATATCATAGAATCATTTAACATGAATTTTTATGGAGATAAATGGGAAACCACTGAAACAAAATGCTATAATTGTTTGAGTGGACGTATACTTGTGTATAGCGCAGTTTTGTTCACATCTTCTCCGTATTTTGCTCTATCTTTGCTGGGTCCCCTTGTGTAATTCACATTATCTTCTTCAGATAATGTTGTGAACCGAGCACAGCTAGAAAATGAAATATTTTCCCACACGAAGTCACTAAAGAAGTTTACATTTTTTAAGTATGCTCTTACTTAGTGAACTCCGCCTTGTAGTGTAAGGTGCTTCGCATAATGGCTTCTTTATGGCAGTTATCGACAAGGCCAGGTATATATGAAACATAATATTATATATCAAATATCTTAAAAGTATGCATTTTTTTTACATATTTTACGCAAAACTTATAACTAAAAATATTTTCTTATTTTCGTGATGGTAAGTCCATTTAAATTACAGAATGGAATTTTTCACGGACGCAATTAAAATTTTATAAATTTCACAAGTCTATGGAAATAATTATTACGTCAGTAACGGGCCTAAGATGTAGCGTTCGCATGACAGAGGAGGCAGACGGTTCTAAACATTAGCACCCAAATTATTGAGATCTTGACCATCGAACGGGTAGTCAAAAAGCCCTAAATATTTCAATAATCAAGAATTACGATCACGATGATTCGTTTTGTTCATGGCCGCGAGGAGCAAACACCACAAAGTAATTTTAACGATGCTCACCATTTTCGCCCAAGTCACTGAGGTAGGTAGTCGTCGACAACGAGGTCATTAGAGACGGGCCAAGCTGCCCAGAGAAACGCTCACCTGAAGAGATATCGGTAAGATATGGAAAAACCGGAATAGGTATGGCCGGACCGAGGTGGGGCCGCGGTGGTTTAGTGGTTAGACTACTTCGCCTCGCGCCCAGGCGAACCGGGTTCGATTCCCGGCGTGGTCGCTCCTAGATTTTCGCGTGTGGGAATCGTGCGGGACAATGATGCCGCGGGTTTACTCGGGGGACCTCCCGTTTCTCACCGCCTTTGCATTCCGGTGCTGCTCCATTCCCAACCTCGCTTCACCATCATCGGCTCTCAAGACCTCGCTGTTGAGAGCCGCTCGAATCTCTCGGCTCGACTCAGCGGACCGGGATGCGAGCTCGTGATCTTCAGGAATACGAGTCCAGCGTGTTATAGGCTGTTCACGGTAAAGTGAGCACTTTTGAGGCCCTAGTTAATTTTTCCTTTCAGCCATTATTCATCCTTCAAATACTTTAATGAATATTGCAATAAACACAGTGTGTATAATCCACCTCACTGGGAAGATAACGTCTAAGGCTAAAATGAAATATATTTATTGAATATTATTTCAAATAAGAGTGATTTAAAAAGTGCTCACTTTACCGCGAAGAGCTTACACCAGCGTGCCACCTTGCTGTCGTTCTACGTCACCTGGGTTGTTCGCACAGACTCCGGTCGGGAGAACAAAACCCTCTCGCTTCGTGGGCGTGACGGTCGTGCCGGAAGAAAGGTCAGGATCCCTCGGGACTCGAACCTGGATGAAGAGGATACCCCTCCCCCACTACCAGGGGTGTTATTCCCACGGAATGTTGTCGCGTGGGGGTGCGTGGATAAAGAACCCAGGGGGGGGGGGGGGTAGCCGGTGTTAGCCCACCCGCAAGGCCCGGGGAGCAGCGTGCAAATTGGAATCACCACGTGGGTCCACCCACGTGGGGAAAGGGAGGTGTTGGGTTTTTGGCCTTCGGTTCCACCGTTGGGGAAGGGATGAGAGGAGGTTAGAGGATTCCGGCAGCCGCTGTCCCTCAAGCGCTGCCCGCGGAAACCATCCTATTTCACACATGACTGATTCCCACCCCGGCTCCCGACAGCCGTGGGGCTGCGCCAACCACCCTGGTCGCTCCCCCGTGAGTGATAAAACATGGCCGTCGCCCCCTGCCCCTGATCACACCCCCTTTACCAACCCGGGCGTCGCTGGACATCCTATCTGCAGCCATTCTTTGACAAACGTAGCAGCGCTCTGTTATATATGGTGTCGGTGGTGGGTCGGCGCGCGTGCAACATCGGCACAAGTGCAAGACTTTCGGTGCGATAATAACAAACTGAAGTATTCAATCAGCGTTCAAACCTAACAGATACGTAGTATGTGTGATGATACTTGACACACCAAGCACTACAGGAAACATTACATATGAGTTGGCTTCTTCACTAGAAGAAAGTAAGTAGCTCAAATATTTTATTTATCGTTATTTTATTAATTTGTTTATACACAAATACGGGATATTCTTCTGACTAAATATAAAAAATATATATGTACGTTTATTTAAACTCAGCCTTTTCAAATACTCTGTTGCGTTATAATTTAAAAGACAGGTGTTATATGTTTCAAGGTTGTTCCCAGATGACATGTCACGAGAATTCACTTTCTCCCAGTCAAATGGAGGAAACGTGAGCGAGTGAGTGAAGATAATTGGGCAGCTCTTAACATCGAGGTCTTGAGAGATGATGAAACTAAGTGAGCTGAGTATGGAGCAGTACTGGAATGCAGGAACGCAAGGACGTGGGAAACGGGAGTTCCCCGAGAAAAACCCCTCCGACCAGCGGCATCGTCTGGCACGATTCCCACATACAACCCCGCCGGGAATCTAGCCCGGCTCGCCAAGGTGGGAGGCGAGTAGTCTAAACACTACACCACCGCGGGCCCTGGGGGACATGGAACTTCCGCTGATGTTATTCGTTGTGACACTTACTCCAGATTGCAAAAAATTTCCAGCAAAGTAATGGCTAAGCTGGCGTTTCCATTAATGGCACGAGAAAAAACGTAATTGTAATATTGTAAAGCGCTTTTTAACGGTTCGTTGCTTCAAGGCTTGGCACAGGGATCAGCTTACAGACTAACTTATAATCTAACTTAAATTAACGCCCATGCCTTGCCCGGGATTCGAACCCGAGACCGGTGGCACATCAACCGACTGCGCCACGGGAGGTCAAATGATTACAACCTCGTAGAGACGAGCTTTGACGTAATATAAGTTTATGTTGAAAGGAGTTTACATAGAAGGAGAGTTCTCCACATGTAGACTACCCAAGCGAGCTTTATTGAGTTATCGCTATACAAAGGCCAAAAAAGTTCGCGAATTCACTTGGTGACGTGATCGAGAATTTTCAGTTAGTTCTTCATTTCACTCTCCTCGTATAACGCCGGTTTGTTATATAACGCCGAGTGTTAAATAGAAATCACTATTATAGAACACAATATGTATAATATACATTATACATGCATACACAGGACCGGATTATGCAAGTAGCACTTGTCAAATACAACTTCAAGAAAAAAAAATTCAAACATTTAAACCAATATTTGCGCTCTCTTTACACACACACATACACACACACATATTATATATATATAAATCGACCAGAGTATAATATTTACGCCTTCTAGCTATATTTTGAATGAGAAAATCTCTCTATATCGGAAATGTTTGTATCACACAAAAGTTGATGTCCACGCGGTTCAGAGTAAGACCGTTCAATATATTTAGACCCATAGTGTGCTCCTTGCTTCATTGTTGATCCTTGTTAGTTCATACAATTAATGTTATACACTGCAATCGATAAACACTAGCGCACAGATGCGCGAGGCAGTTTCTACATTTGTGAAATATGGCTAAAAGGACTCGTCACTCATTACGTCTCAAGCTGAAATCAATACACTCCGACCAACCCGACACGACAAAATTTGAGTAGCAAGCAGCCAATGAAAAGCAAAGTAACTGTGACGTCATCCCTACAAAATTGCAGCTCCGACAGCCCGACAAAGGAAGATTCAATTTTTACTTTCCGTCGTGTCGGGCTCATCGAAGCGCGCAAAAATGTAAATAGATCTACGACATTATCAAATAATTTCGTGCGTATTTCCCTACTGAAATAAATAGTAAACTAACTTGCCACCAAAATAAAGTTCCGGTTCGTTTTTCAATACCTTTTTTCTATTCTATAAATTCAAATCTTGGCAAAAGCAAAATAATATTTCACTATCATGAGTTTTAAAAAGTAAATATAGGATATTGTAAGGATAACTTGCGGTTATAGGAATTTCCAACAGCCAACAAACACACCAGTCGAGCAGATTTCGTCAGGGTATTGTGAAAACTGAATAAATATTGTGAAATTCCGTCGAGCTCTAACGTCGTGTCGTGTTCGTCGGGCTATTGTGACTCCAGCTTCACACCGCACATAGTTGTGCATGGAAACAGCCGGCTTAGGCGGATACCCAACTAAACAAGTCAAAACTAAATTTAGCAAATAATAAATAGTTCTACTTGACGCGGGACCTGTAGCAAATGCTATTTCTGTTGCTATGTTAAAGCGACGTGAGAAAAAATAATATTTTGTAGGTAATACAAAATAATTTTGTACTGGCCACATGGCCACAAAAGATTAGAGGCAACAAGTAAATAATTTTGTGGTCACCACAAAATTGATTTGGTGAGATTAATACTAACAAAAAATGTTGTTGTTGCAACAAAATATTTGTTTTTCAGTGAGAACATGTAAAAACACGTGTGTGTATGTGTGTGTGTAGGTACAAAGAAAAAGAGAGAAATAGAGAATTTTGCAAAAAAAAATAATAATTAAAAATGAGAATGCAGGTGTTTTTTGGGCGTTGTTACAAACACAAAATGTCGACGAAGAGGGAAATTCAAATTCTGTGGGGTCCGTCGCAGTTTGGTGTGCCCGAGGGTGCTTTCTGGGCAGGATGCACGAGGGGGAGGGGGCCAGCAGCTACAATGATGGGGTAGCGCGCCACAGTAATCACCAGCTGATCAAAGCCTCGCTACGGAAAATGTCCCTTCTCTCATTTTTCGAGCTGGTTACATTGTTGATACCTCTCTTTCTGCTTTTCCTTCCCCATCTCCCCCCCTTACCATACCCATTTCCCCGTCCACCAGTCGCCAAAACAGCCAATCCTCTGCTGTGAGTGATGCGAATACGGGCTTTCCGTGATCAGCGATGCGAGTTTCGGTGAGCCAACCAACCCCCCACCCGCAGGCCAACGTATAGACATATAAAGAGAGGGGTGCGGTGGAGGGGGAAACTGGACGCATAGAGAGGAAGGGTTGATCACAGAGAAGGGCGAAATGTAACTAGACAGTGATGAGGGTAGCACCAGCATGGTATTCCCCTTCCCCTTCTCCCTCTCTAACGTCCAGGAAAATGTATAGGCAGGGGATGAATGCAAATCGTCCCGGCATTCGTTTTAGGACCACCACATGCCCGACATATTTCTGTCGCTGCGTTTCGATTTGATTGAGAACGTGTTCTAGCGAGCGAATGCATTGAGCTTTTCTCAAATTTTAGTCCTACGTCTAAGATTTAAGCATAAAAGTTATACATTTGAAATAAAATTTAGTACATGCATAAATTTGCAAACAGTTGTACCGGCCTGATGCATTCGTATTAAAAAAAAGAAAGTCCCCACACATTACCTATTTTTGATACAGAATGCAAACAATTTTATAAAATGCAATTAAATTTCTTAAAGTCATACAAATTAAATAAAATTAATGATATTCTCTCAAACCAATTGGACTTAAGAACACACATTGACTTAAAACAGGTGTTGCTTCGGATGCACTTTTAAAATTAAAGTCTGTCTGATATATGTTGTAATAAGTCAACGAGAGTTGCAGGCTTCACTGTGCGGCTTGAATTGAACGAGTGTGTGTATTCAGTCCGTAATGAGTGAATACCTCCCCGGCAAGAAATATTTGTCGTACATGAGGTTGCTATTAGCCCTTCCAGCAGAACAACAGTTTATTTCAATGTAATATTTTTATAAAACTCAGAGCGAAAAAAAAAAAAAAAAAAAAAAAAAAATGTCGAATGACTGAAGGTCGAAAACAAGATTACGTCATTATAAAATACATAAAAATAAATGAATAACAGTTTTGGAAGCTTCAAGCATTACATAATTGTTTATAAGACATCATTCCCCCAGAATAATTTCCAGAGAATTCCTGCTGTAAAAAATATTCGTTTCACGAATGACAAGTAAGTAAAAAACATGAGATAACAGGCTACCTATTATCTCATGTTTTTGGAACGTATACTAATCTCAGGAGTGGATACGTTATTTAAACTACTATGCCATAAAATCTGATTAATTGTGTGTTGGGTTCGTGAACTTTATGACCACTGAGGGATGAAATCAGTTCAAGAAAGGGCTTATACGTACATGTGCACTTTAAGTACATATTTACAATAAGCTCGGATGAAAACTACGAAGATCCTTCGAATAGAGCAACGTATGAAAAACAGGGCTGTGTGTGTGTGTGTGTGTGTGTGTATGTATATATATATACATGTGTGTGTGTGCGTGCGTAAATGAAAGTATGTTACAAACTTTGTGAGGTCATTCCTAGTTGAAAATGAGGTACAGTAATATAATGCGGCTTATAGCCTGGCGCTAATCCGAAGGGAGAAATTAGCCCTTGAAAATTGAAAGTAAATATCGTAAACTACTTAGAAATAAAGTACAGTTCTTTGGATTCTGTAATATGCTAACAATATCTGCAGCCTGTGCAGAAATCCTTTCGAATACCTTTCGCCTTCATTAAAATAATGGGGCGTCCACCCCCTTTTTGGCATAATTTTCTCTCCCGTAAGATTCTCTAGAGCTTTCATGGCATAATTTGTATCAATAGGGCCCAATGAACAAGAAAGGTTGTCTTGTCGCAACACCCTCAGGAGAACCGTTTTCGAGTAAAATGGAATAGAATCTTAGTTTCCTGAGGGGTAGGCACCCCCAGCACACAGGAAGAGTGACAGAAAGATACGCTATTTAGCAACAAACGAATAGTGCACACCGCTGTGTTGACGTAGAAAGCGTCATGTGCTACGCGTGAGTCTGTGTGAGTTATGAGCACGTAACTAGCGAACGAATGTGTCGGTAAATGTCGAGGCAATGCTCAAAGGTTCTACCATGAGGTTGCACTTCACTTTCTGTCAAGTAAATGCACCACACCAAACAATGTAAAAAATACCATGCCTTTATGAAAAGAGTATTTAAATTTACATTTGATTAAACGACAAAATATACAGATAGATATTTATGTATAGTTAACGTAACCATCTTCTGTAGTAATAACAGAAATAAAGTCAGTGTCAGGGATTGCATTTCCTTTTGTTAAGTCGCGGTTAAATATTGTGGCTGAGATCTGTTTCGGTTGGTTAATACAATCCTATGTCGTTTATTCCATCTGTCCTGTCAACCTGAATAACTATTTGCATCTGTAATACCCGCGCTTTGACGATACGTTAAGGCAGAAGCAGAGTGGCTTAACATTGTGCCTCACTTTACGATATGTAGAGCTCATTAAGAAGTAGTACTCTCAGTATAGAGATTCTCAGAAAAATACGATTTATGTTACGCATGAAAGAAGAGTGCGTATATTTTGTAACTCAATATATTTCCCTACAATTTAACTATTCAAGGTATCAAAAACTTTCTTAATAAGAGTTTAGTTTTAATAAAAATTTAAGCGTATTTCCATTTTGGATGCAGCGTAAAGCACGGATTTCAAGGTACACTTCGTCAAGTAGGGCCATCATAATAATTACTAAAACTTTATGTAATAAAATATTGCTTAAAATGCAAAATACATTTAATAATTTTTTTCCATATTCGTTCATCTCAGTTATAAAAATAACTTTGGTCGCTGAAATGGATGTGCATAAAATAAATTATTCCAGGAAATTTGTAAACATGTTTAAAAACTATATTTGGTTAAATCAGGGTAGTTATTATGATGGTATTGCTTGATGAAGAAATTGCTTCCATTTGGCTTTGTGAACTTTAAAACAATAGTTGTCTTAACGTAACTATAATACACGTTTATCATTTAACATTTAGCACTTTGTACTCATTAACTCGCATTTACGGGATGCTAAAATTGTGTTATTTATATGCGCCATCAGCCCCTATAGGAACGCGATTTCTGTTTACGCATGTTGTCCCGCGTACCATCGTTCTATTGGTTGGAACTAAATCGCTGAATAAAGTTAATTACTGGATGGCTGTTAGCCAACATAGTGCCGAATTATTTATCTTCCAATCGAATTCCCTTTCAATTGCAACAGGTTATACAATCTATATTATTAATTCCAAGTATTACAAAAAGATTGCTTTTTTATTTTCAATCATTAATGTTGATATGCTGTAAAGTTCTTTCGAGATCCTGACAAGCATTAACGAAATCATGAAAATACATCCATGTGAATCTTGTTTTCAGTGGAAGGGAAATTGTTCTTTTTCCGTGTTTCTCCAGTTACACTCGGGCATAGTGCTGTAAGTGTTAATATAGTTACATCCGATATTCACGTGTACCTACAACAGTCGTTAGGTATGTGTCAATGTTCATCACTAGAAGTTATTTAGCACCATTCAGCCCCAATGTATATATAGTACAATCACAGTTACTTCCAGCGTTTCTGAAGACCTGCTGAAGTTCCAGTGTTGCGTCATGAAATCTTGCTTGCAGTTACTGAAACTATATGTTAAAGGGGTCTGAAAGGATTGAGGATGTTGTCGGTACAGGCTGCTCATGGTAAAGCGAGAATTATCGAAATTAACCTTTGAAACAATACCAATGCTCATTAACTGCATAGATGCTGCAGTATACGCTGGCACGCAGACTCCCTGTTTAAGTTGGCACCAAACGAAGAAGAATAGTTTCAAGTCTTGGCGTTGTATTGCAGATGTATTATTTGAATTTAAAGTAAATTGAGATTGTTTCCTTGCATTGTACACATTACAGCACGGAACCGCAAAAATGTCCGGTTTTCAATTAACGGGCTCACGAAAGGTCCCATGGCAATCTAAATCTCACACATGGCGGAGTCACAAAATGAGGAGGAAAGTAGATATTAATCAGGGCTTTCAAAAGCGCTGCATTAACCACGCACGGGCTATAGGAGTAAGAAGTAGAGAGGAGGTTTCAAAATGTTTCCGTTAAATCTGATCCAGCTGTATAGTCTACTCGTGGTAACTTCACACTTTTCGAATCAACCCTTTGAAAACTCACGCGTGTACGAAGTGTTTGGTAGTTTTACAGCTATGTCATGTATCACAAGCGTTTTATACTGCTGTCAACACATAAGCACATCAGTATAGCTTTTGATTAAATTTTATTTATAAATTGTAATAACTGAAATGAAAAAAAAACACAGAAAAATGACGTGTGTTGGTAATGCTTGCTAAGAAATGCTCATGCGTAATATTATTAAAGCGAGTGCGTACGACTGCAGCGCGTTGTCCCTTTGGCGTCATTTTCTAAAGGCTGTTCACGATCAAGTGAGCGCTTAAGAAATGAACCTTAGAAATATGTCACTACCCCCGGCATGCATATATTTCAACGTGCGCACTGAGTGATAGTCGCCGAGTAAAGTTGGTAACTATGGATGGAACGTAGTTCCATATCTTAACGTAGAACAGTGTAAGGTGAACATTTGTGATAACTTAAAATTATTTCTCTCGCGTTCTGTTCTTTTAATGCATGGAGGAGTAAGAATAATCAGACTTTTAAAGTATTTGCTTTCTTAATAATTTGACAATTTCACTTGCCCGACGTATGAATAATGTGACGAATCTCATGGCAATGTTAATTTTACATAAGGCGGAGGAATACACGACGGGTTTACAATTAGATCTTAGACAGGGCTTTCAAAAGTGCTAATTCTACCGTGAACAGCCTATAGGTGTAGTTAATAATGTTCTCCCACGAGACGGCGGTCTTCCAAAACAGTAGGAAGAAGCCTGTAGTGTGTAGTTAACAAGTATGGAGTCAACGACCGCGCCCGTGCGGGTCCCCACACGTGGTTACTCGGGGGGGGGGGGGTCGTGTGCACGCATATGGACACGCGAGGGGGACCTCACGCAGCAACAACCCCCACTCACCCTTCCCTGCTAGGAAACCCGCGCCCACAAACAACCCGCGGCGCCGCAGCCGCATCGTCCACCGAGCCCGCATGGCGGCGCTGGCCTCCCCCGCCCCCCCCCCTCCAACACAACACTCACCCTACCCACCGCCCAAAAACTTTTCGTTCGGCTCGTCGTGTGTGACGTCGCTTCCCTTCCCCTTTCGACGCTCGCGAGCTACACGACGCCTATAGCCCGCTCACGTCCGCTCGATAAGCCGACCACGTGATCGCGGGCACTATAGTTTACTTCGACCCCCCCCCCCCCCCCTCCCCGGTGTTTGTTGCTCTCACTGGTGTATGGTATTATTTCCGTACTACGTACTGGTTTTAAAAAAAAACTTCGACTATACTATACGAAGTTTACCAGAAATGTTTTATTTACAATGTGGAAAGTTACGTTTATAGTAAATTCGCAGTTACTTCCAACTTTTCTTTCCAGGATATTCCTCCGCCAACCTTAACGGAGTCTAGAAAACTTCACCAAAGAGACAACACGCCTAATTTGATCGCACTCGGTTTAATATTATTTTGCTTGAGAAATTATTACCAGGCATTAGCCAAATACCTGTTTTCTCTCTAATTTTATTAGTATTAATTATAATTTAAATGCAGGATGTTCCGCGACTCAACAGACATATTTCGGAAGCGTGGTATACAGATCGTGTTGTGCTCCCATATGGGGATCACACACAAGCTACGTAGGGAAACGTAACTCTGATGGAGAACAACACATTATTCTTTCACTACTTGTACATCCTGTTGCATTATAGATTACAAATTACAAAACACTTGTCATTTTAGGTAAATACCTAAAACTGAACCGGTGAAGTGTGTTACGTTAAGTTACTATTTACCTGCACGTATTTATACATTATCTAATAAAACAAATCCCGCACGGCGGACAAAACCTCATCTGCTGGTCCATTTGCCCCCGTCGTCGACTGGATGTGTTCAGACCCTAGTTTACTCCTTGGCTTCCTTGTATACTTGGCTGTATACAAATTACTCCTTTTGTTTGCAAACTGCACCTACGGCTCGTGTCCTGATTGTCGCGGCGGCGCTTCGCTTCCGTCTGATGAAACTGCTTCAAAAAGTGCTCACTTTACCGTGAATGGCCTATAACACACTATTTTTTTGTTATGTGTCATCCGTTAGTAACTAATATTGCTTGCAGTTAATGGTACATTTACATTAAGTACTTTGGTAACAGCGTTACCGCCTTAATGCACTGTCAACATCAAGGTGGTGATTATGTTGCGGCAAAACAAATTTTGTGTTTCAATGATGCTAAAATTTGTGTTAAAAAATTTTCTTGTATTTTCTTTGTTCAAAAACATAAAGATGTAAAATAAATTAAGTACAATTGTTTTGTCACAAAATAAATATTATTAATGAAGAAAATCGAACCCGCGTCTTGGGTACTCAAGTTTCATCGACTTACGAAATTCAACGTCCTACCAACTCTCTATTTACGCATGTCTTAACGTGTTTCATACTATGGGTATTCAGCACAATATAACGAAAAATTGCAATTATCTTTCATTTTGTGGAGATACTTTATGCTCTACGAATATATTCATATTTGGCATACGCCAATTGCTTTGCATGGCTTGATACCTGGCCTAAACTACACTTAAATCTCATACTATCCTTTACAATTCAAATACAGTGGTTTAATTTTACGAGGTTATCGCTGTTCACTACTGTCCGCCATTTTACAACGCCAAGGCTGTGTACACTTGTGTCGGCATGTCATTAGTTAAGTTTCGCAGTAATACTCGATATTTAGTTCTTCCTGTTTTTTAAATATTTTGTTGCGCAATATTACTTACAGTCTTTACTAATATTAACACTTCAACAGTATATTTGAATTATAATAATGTAAGATTTTGTTAATAGTTAATATTACTAGCTTTATCACATTATTAATTTTACTACAAAATCAACGCGTAAAGAGAAGCCTCAGGAATATTTTTTTTTTTTGTTGAAACATTAGACTTTTTTCTTTTCCCTTCTGCAATCTCCCATATGAGAATTTAGTGGACGTTGCCGATGTGTTTTCTAGTCGTACTCCCTTTTTCTTTCTCTGTTGCATTCCGCCAATGTCCCCTCTTCTGCCATCTGCATAGACCCCGTCTTCTGGCGTGAACAGCAGGTCACTAATTTGCGTGACCGACTTGCAATAGCTAGAGAGACACGAGTATGTCGCTAGTTCATTCTGAGGCGAGGTAGACTCCAAACACTTGTTCTTTCTCCTACTGTTGTTATTGGACGACAGTTGTTTAGACACGCCCCGTTCAACTATGAGCCAGTAACAAGCAGGAAGCAGTAGTGTGAGTGAGTGTTTAACAGTCCTGTACAGAGACCTCGCTTGATCACTGCAACCAATAAGCAAACGATAATGTCCCCAGTGTAAGAGGATGGTCCAGTCTACCTTACTGCCAACTCAATCCGCAAAATACTCGGTGCTCTAGCAATAGCTGATAGCGTAAAACCTAATGACAATATATCTTCATGTTGTTGTTCCTGAAGATTAATTGATAATTACGTTTATAAACACGAGCTCGTTTTGTACAATAGTAAAAATAATAAAATCATGCTTTATATGGGATTTAAAAATATTTTACACAAATTAATTGCCGTTACTTAGAAACACAATACTGCAAAAAATTTTCACTTTTTATGGAGATTATTTTTTTTTCCTATTCGTAAACAGTTTTGTTTCTATTAGTTTGCAGCAATGAACTTGCGACGGAAAGACGAAGTTTGGTTGTAAATCGTTCGACTGAGAGACGGACGGACGGACGAACGGATGCGACGGGTGGTTGTAAATCCTGCCTTACTACACCTAGCAGCGAGACAAAAAAAAAAAGATGACCCGCATAGCTCACTTAGCAACAGTTTCTACACACAAATGTCATCCCTTCTGTCTCTCAGCGGGTCTGCACACTCGGTCGGTTGCATGTCCTCGCGCGCACGCAAAACTCACGAATGACGGGGGAGGGAGTTGGAGGGGGCAATATAGGGGGAGGGGGTGAAATATATATGGGCACGTCACCCCTCTCAAGCCTTTATCATATCGTATCTGCGGGTCGGCGCTGGGCTCTATTAAACAATATTTTGTGCCGTGTCAGAGGTTTTTTTTTTTTGGCGAAGTGGAGGGGTGCACACGAGGGAAGTAACTGGCGAATTATTATCATCAGACGCTATGTGCATGCGGAATAGTGCAGGGGGGTGGGGGTGCCAGGCAGGACCAAGCTAAGGGGACACACGACCCGGTGGAATGATAGGACGATAACGACCCGCTGCGATCACGGAACCCTGCCATGGCACGAGGTATTTCCAGAACCCCCCCCCCTTCCCCGCTCTTCACCCACCCCCTTCAAACTTTTCACCAACTGGTCAAACGCCCCTTACGTGATCGGGGCCCTCTGACGCACGAAAGGGTTAATCACTGGTCGCGTGGAAAATATACGGGGTTGATGAGGGGGGAGGATGGAAGGGTTGGCTTCGCCCCCTTGCGTCGTTGTTCAAACAACGCGGTCGTTCAAGCACTAGAAAATGCACATTTCCTCTTCCCCCTCCCCCAATCTACCCCGACTACATTGTCCGCAAGAAGGCACAGGCGAATTACGTTTTCAACACTGGGCGAAACGATGTACGGAGACTGTGTCGTTTGAAACAGGTTATACGCGACGTTTAGTGCTGGACTTTTAATTGGTTTTTGCGTTATTAGTTACCCAATTTATTTAACTCACAGACCAGAACATCCGCTCTGGGAAATGTTTGTTGCTGGACACACATTTCCCTGATGTAGGCCGTTCACGGTAAAGTGAGCACTTTTGAAGCCCCTGTTACTATTTTCTTTTAACCAATTGATATCCTTCCACCGCTTTTTTAATGTAAACCCTGCCACTACGAAACACAATAATAATCTAGGGATAGTAGCAGGTCCTGTGCACAACATTTTCAAAGCAGGAGTATTCTTACAAACAGCAATTTTCCAGCATGATTTTGTAAAGAGAAAAAGCGTCGAGTGCTGCAGTGCGTTGAAAATAATTATCATACAGGGCACGTTCAGACAAGTTAGTAAATATGTCTGACGGTCCACAAGAGAGCATAACGATTATAGAAAATTTCAAATTAAATTTCACACGTTTCCCAACTCTAGTCCCAGATCATTGTTTCAGAGATTTTTAACTGCTTGTTTGTATTCTAAACAAGAAATAAACCAATTTCCATTCTAGCAAAAACTGAACAAATAGCTTTTTTTTTTTATCAAACTTATAAATCAGATTTAGAGAAACCCGAAGATTTTTCAAATATGAATTAGTAAGTAAAGCAATTTTACTAAAAATCAGTTCTGCACTAGCTTGAGTTTGAAATTACGGTATTCAGTGAAAAGTATGGTTTGGCTCAGTGAAACTAAAATACCGAAGACACCTAAGCCTGCTTTCAGTGACATAGAGTAGATTGGCACAACATTACCTTCATGGAAAGTAGCAGCCTACCTTCGTGTTTTGTTGTAAAGTATTTATTTCTTATTCCGGTAAGACAGCGAGGTCATTAAAGACCACACAGGTTGCTCACACAAGCAGGAAACTTGGGAGGGGAACGACCATTGGCCTGTAGTAAGGAATAATCTCAGCATTCACCTCGAGTGATTTCGAAAAACCATTGAAAATCCAAAACCAGGAAGGTCGGCCATAAAACCGAACCCGTGTCCTCCTGAATGCAAGTCCAGTTGTTTACCACTGCGCTATTACACCACTTCGCTCGGCTTATTTTCTTTCTGGGGAATAAACATATTGTGCCTAATACATGCATTTCTTGGTTCTCTTCGATTGCATGTCCCTCTATCTTTAATCGGTTTGAATGCGAAATTTTATCTTACACATAAAAAAAAAAAAATGCCACATTTATATGTACATGGTTTCGTTAAGAGTGAACAGCGGGATGATTATAAACCATGGTATGCAGTCTTTCTCTCGTACAGAAGCAAAGATATCGGTTTTAACGCAATGCAAAAAATATTCATTACTTGAGCGTTTCGCATCACCACTTCGCGATTCAAGACGTGTTTTAGTGACGTCATGGCATCATCAAACATTCTCTAATGAGTACGAACACTTTTTTTCCGAGCGGCAAAATCTTCGACAGCCGTACTCTTCGTTCAACAGCAGAAGCAGTAGCTTGAAAGGATTCGAAGAAATCAAATATCTCTAAAAGAGGAAATATTTAATTTCACTTTAAAAATAGAGCTCGGAGTCAGAATAACTACACGAAACGTTGCTAGTAGTATTATTCATTTGCGCATTCTAATAAATGTTTTAACTTAATATTTCGGTTATTTGGGAAAGTAAGGATGGACAAGAAATTGACCTATGTCCTCGGCATTTTTTGCGAGCGTGCAGAATAATTTATATAGTCCTGACTCCTAAATAATTAATTTAGCTGTCACGATTATTAATATTGTTTTTATTACAATTTTAGCAGAATGTACCTGACATAAAAATATTCACATTCGAAGTTTAAATGCGACTTTACAAAGACAAGTCCGTAGTATTAAGCTTTTCATGATCATTAAAAACACACCCTAGCCGCCATAGAACAACAGTTAAGCCCCGTTTTGTACCATATAAATATAGTCTGTTCACAGTAAAGTGAGCACTTTTTAAGGCCCTTCCAAATGGCTTTAACCACTAATAAATATATTTCGTGGCTGCTTCAGACGTTAATTATTGGGTTTGGTGAAATGTATAGGTTGTGTTTATTAATAACGTAATAGTGTTTACATTTAAAAATATTAAAAATAGAGAAATCTACTCGTAGCAATAATTTAGAAGGGCCTTAATAAGTGCTCACTTTAACATGAACAGTATATAGGATGGTATAAAGTACAGAAATTTCCATAACCTCAATATTTGTTACCCTACTTTGCATTGCATCATTTTATGCCTATGAGCATAGTTAACGAAGCACGTATAGTAATGTTGTTATTGTTCAATTGGCTATTTAGTAGTCACATATTTCACAGTTTCCGAGGTTAAAAATGTTTTCTTTTACTTTTAATCCACTGTTCTTGAAGGACAATGTTAACTATAAAAAAAACAGTGAGACAGTGCACATTTCACTATGATAAAGTAGTTTTTCGTCAGCTAGAAAATGCATTTCATGAGAGTTGCTGTTTGATAAGGTTTAATTGGTCTCTCACCGACTCATTTAACGAATGAACTTGTAGCCTGTACTCAAAAGCGTTTGCAACCAACATGGCCCTCCAATGTTTCGGGTTATCTGCTAACAGGCGCTCGTGACACATTTTTCAACGGTCAACATTTCATCCCTTTGAATCTCATAGTCTCACCATGTCATTTGATGTTTTCAAAATCTAAACAAAGCGATGTTTTTTAAGTATCTTATCGTCTTTTCGTAGCATTTCACCGAATTATCTGTGTACAGTATCGATATTACGACAAATCCGCCTTCAGGATGTCTTATAGAGAGGCTAAGTGGAGAAATATGACACTCACTCTACTTCCACAGGAAGATGATCTTGCCCAAATGGTCATAGGACGCCTGCTGTTCTCCGGAATGCAGCAAGGTCACGACGAGTTCTGTAGGAAAATCACGTTCTTGAGCGTACACTCATAAGTGTGCTTACATATCGTGTATTTAGTTCCGTTTGATACTCAGAGCTATTCGAAACTTCTCCCTTTGGAAATATGTGCTACTCACTTCGCTACACTTCAGTTTCACCCGGAACGACGCTTCAACTGCATCGCTTTATGGACGTGATGAATATTTAATTTGGTTATACTATCAGCATATTTTATTTGAGAAGGCGTGTAGTTTGACTTGTGTAGTTAGTCGTAAACGTGGAGGAAAGTGAGTCAAGTTGCTTCCGCAGTTGCCACGCTCCGTTTTCTAACACTCACTGCTTTTGGGTAAAGGTTGTTCACAATTAAGAGAACACTTTTTTTAATCAACCTTTGAAAAAAGTCACTGCCCCTGTCTGCATGCATTTTAACGAGCACACTAACTGGCATGCGATCTATAAAATTGGCAACGACGATGAGAAAGAAGTTCCACGTCTTAAAGCCGAGTTTAAAGTGTTAGGGAAACATTTAAGAATACTGAAATTATTTGTTCTACTATCTGTATTTTAATGCATATAAGTGTATGAATTAGAACCATGGTAAAATATTTACTTTTCTAATAATTTCACAGTTCTACTTGACCTACGCATGAATAAAGTGACCAGAAGCATGGTATCGTTAATTTTACATATGGCGGAAGTATACAGAATGTCTGTACAAATACATCTTTAGCAGGGCTATTAAAGTGCTCATTTCAACGTGAATAGCCTTTAATAGCGTGTATAGGATTTGATTAAATTGTATTGTATTGTATTGGAAAGGGCTTACTATCGTCCCCTGGTGTTATGAGCAAAGGCTCATCACGGGAAGGATTATAAACTGACCTAACCTAAATTAACACGCATGCTTTACCTAGGATTCGAACCCAGAACATCCCGCACGCAGACCAACCGAATGCGCCACCGGAAGTCAGCGGGATTCGAGGTCAGCACACTTTGTATGTGGGCAAGGGATTTGAGATCTTCGCACATTTCGTCAAACCTGGTTTTATGAAGGTGAATTACAGTCAAGTAGGTCAGGTGACTGCTCCCAGTTGCACTACAGTAATTGATCGCCAGAACACAATGGCGTTACAGCAAGGTAAGGTGTTTACAAGTATTTTGTTTGTGCAGAAGAGCAGGCTGCTGAAAGTTCTTCACTGTTGAACACGCGAGTTTGACAATTGTACTGGCGATGAACTACTCGATTGTTAGGGACATACGCGTACGACGAAAATCAATCGACCCCATATTTAATCATTGGGCCTTAACATGATCTCACAGGCACGAGTGCGGTGGAAGACCTGTATTTCCAGAACCACTTTGTGTACACTGATATGTAGGGATAGGAACATTTCGCGAGTTCATTTCAGGACAAGCTAGACGTCACATATATGCACACTGGAGTTGACATTGCCATTGTTCCCCAGTTTATTAGACACGCCCTGGACGATTCTGAGCCAATAGCTGACTTGCAAGGAAACAAGTAGCGAATCCCATACTGCCAGGTGCGGAGTAACACAGGCCACTCTCTGGGATAGCAATCAATGGACAAACAATTGAGGCTCGAGTATACACAGTAATGTGGAGTCTAGCCTACAGGTCACTGAACTCGCGAAATTTTCCTATCCCTAATCACTTTGTTCCATTTTCGAGGTTTTTACGTAGATGGAACACCTATGATCTAACGCAAGTTTAGCGCATTTGTATTCTAACATTTTCAACACTGGGAAAATTACTGAGCGGAATTATCGCTTTTAACATGCTATAGGCTATTCACGGTAAAGTGAGCACTTTTCGAATTTCTCTCTTTTGGAGTAATAGTTAATAAATATAGTTTATCTTAACCTTATACGTAAACTTTCAAGTGTGGTTGGATGTATAGGCAGTGTTTATTACTCATATTGCAATGTTTATTTAAAACGGTGGTTAAAGGATAAGAAATGGTTCAAAGGATAAAGTAACTAGGGTCTGAAAAGTGCTCACTTTATCGTGAATAGCCTCTACATATATCTGAGAGGAGCTGAATGTTTCATAGGCCGTTGAATATTGCTTTCGGCATGCCTTCTGTTTACTTGTCCAGAGAGAGCTCTGTAGTTACTGGTGACTGGTTGTTAACTTACCACTATGTTCAATGCCGTGGCCATTTTAAGGTTCCCCTACAGCAATAGGGAATAGAATGAATAGTGCTTATCAATAAATCAAATTCACTGACAGTGGCCTAGCGATATTTTTCAGCCCTGTTATACTTTATGAAGTGCAGATATTTAATCGGTTGTTCGTTGCTTACTAGACTTCAGAATAAAATAAATTTCATGAATATAGTTTTTTTAAGTCAGGAAATGTAATTAAATGATTTCTCATATTACTTTCTGGCACTATGTTAAACGTGATAAATATTATATGGATTAAATAGTGAATAAAAAGCATTAACACAAAAAATTACTGATTTGCTGTGGCGCATGAAACCTCAAATCTGTTATCCTGAAAAATACACCGCTTTTCATAAAGATTTTGATGCATTACAGAAATGGATTGCAACTAAACCACGTGACATGCATTAATGACCACAATGCAGAATGAACGACGAACACCAAGACTTTGTGTGTGTGTTGTACTACACCGCGAGTTCACAGTCCTGCCGCTAGACGTCGCTCAGAGTGACGCCCGTGTGTTGTTCAACCAGTAGAGTTGCGCAATGGCTGCTACACAAGTTGAGAAATCGTTCCGTGTAATGGAATTTCACACCACGAAGTGAGCACCTAATGCTGCGGCCCCCAAGATCACCGGACCTCACACCGCGTGACTTAATTTTTTTGTGAGGTTACATTAAAGGCAGGGTAATAACGCAGACCTAAGAGAGCGTGTCATCGCCGCGGTAGGAACTATAGAAAGGCCCATGTCGATGTGAGAATGGCAAGTGGTAGACTATCGTCTGGATGTATGCCAAGTCACCCGCGGTGCACATGTTGAATATTCGTAGGTGTCATAAAGAAAACTGTTCGAGTTCAGCGTTCATTCAACACTGTTTTCATTAAGGGGCCTTCACACTAACTAACATGACGTCACAGGTGGGATGCGCGCAGGACAGCTGGCTGTGGTAAAGCCTTATGCGCGTGTGCGCGGGGATCCGCCTAGAGGCGACCCTCCAGATAGTTGTCCGTGTACATGAGAGAAACCCTTGTTCGGAGTGGGAAGAGACGCACAGTGTTGGTAGTGTGGGCCTGGTCTTTCTCCCGCCAGTATTCACTACGATACGCACCTGCACTGTAGTGTCTGCTCGGCTGGGAGACACGCACAGTGGAAATGCCAAACCATGAGCGGGCCATCGCGAGCAAGAGGGTCGTGCGTAGTCTGAACTGCAGTGGATAAGGACTGGGGGGGGGGGAAGGACCCCACGAGCACGTGACGTCACCTCGTGCGTGCCGACCCTCACCCGTGGGACATTCTGTATCAGAACTGGACACATCAGCTTATGCCATAGCACGACTTTTGTGCGGTACAGCCGTGTTGACAACGCGAGGAACAGCGTGTTCGGCCGCGGATAACACGCGCGCGCGATGTCGCCATGCAAGGGTGTGAGCCTGGCGATGGGGATGGCACGCAAGCACAGTAGGGCGTTGTCCACGCATCACTATGACAGGCGGCGTATTAACGCCAGCCGAGGCGCCGTCTGGCTGCGACCCGCGACTAGGGCGGGTCTCCCTAGCTCCGGCGTATCTCGCCTCGCACGCTCATGTACACTCGCCGACTGCGAAACCGAGCGCCTGCCGTTTGCACATCCACGCTTCCTGATAACTACACACATGCAAAATTCGCGTTATTATTCGGCATCAGGCTAAACTTCACATTACTATATGTAATGCAGCCGGCGTCGTTTCTCCATTGGCTTCTGCATAGATATGAAGCCACGCCCTTTCTGACTGAATTGCACGTGATTGGGGCACATAATATTGCAAAGTGTTCATTTACTGGCGCAGTGTTACTCTGGATGTGTCAGATACATTATGCTCTAATGACAGACGTATTGCAAAGGTACACATGTTTAAAGATTAACGTGTCCTTATATAATAACGCTAATTTTGCCGTTCTCTACTGTTAACACTCCAAGGAGACACAGCGTCAAACTTTTTATTCCCCTTTTTTGTTAAATATTTTCAAGTATGCAGTTATAGTTTATTCGCGGTTTCTGCACACTTTTTGAGTCAAACCTTTGAAAAATCACCCTGTGGGTGACACACTTTGTTATTTCCTAAATATGTCACGTATCAGAAGCGTTTTGTAGTTGTGTTAACTTAAAAGTATGTTATTTACAGAATTTGTAGAACTAGTAAGACGTGGTCGAAAAGGAGTAATAAAATTTACCGCAAATTATTATGTTTGTATCAATTTGTATTTAGTATAGAAAAGTTAGACGCGAATAGTTAAGAGCCTCAATATCGAGACACCATGAAGGCAGCACTAATTATGAATTTGTCGTAGTAGCGATACTGTAGACAGATAGTTCGGTGAAATGAAACAAGACGAGGATATACTTTAAAAACTTCGCTTTTTAATGTTGAAAAAAATCAAATGACACGACGAGACTATGAGAAGCAAAGGGGATGAAGCGTTGACCGTTGAAAGTGTGTCAAGAGTGCCTGTTAGCTGACAACTGGCAACAATTAACGGTCATGTTGGTTGCAAACGCTTTTGAGTACAGGATACAAGTTCATTCCTTAGATGAATCGGCGAGAGACCAATTAAACCTTATCGAACAGCTACTCTTATGAAAAACATTTTCTAGCTGACGAAAGATTACTTTATCATAGTGAAATGTGCACTGTTTCACTGTTTTTTTTTTCCAGCTAACATTGTCCTTTAAGAACCGTGGATTAAAAGTAAAAGAAACAAGAGATATGTTCTTTCTACGCTAGTGCAAAAGAGGCTAAGTGGTTGAATATGACATTCACTCTACTTTCACATATAAACTACAATATAAAACGGGAAAACAGAAAGTTAATCTTGTCGAAATGGTCATGTAGGGACGCTGTTCTACTGAATGAGTTATACGTTCTATATTATGAATAGTTAATAAATAGCCTTACGTGTACTTACTACGATTACGCAAATGAGGTATACATTCTATATTGTGAAAAGTTAAGATTCTTACTCAAGATATGTACTTTCAACACTTACACAAATAAGGTATACGTTCTATATTGCGTAAAAGTTTTTATATTTTTAATATAAATTAATTCAAACATAATAATTTGTTGTAAAGTTTACGGCTTTTCGACCACGTCTTACAAGTGCTACAAATTCTTTAACTACTCTAACTACTTTTCTCGTTTTAGTCCATTTATAAATAAAAGGTTGGTTTAAAAATGCTTATTATAGTTAACTTATTGTGTTAACTTTTTAACAATACCTTGAAGTAATTGTTTAATAATACCATCTAGAAGTTATCGGTATGTTTCAAGTGCAACTACTTTTTCTTTGTATCAGAATCTAAGTTTTGTTATATGACTGGTGAACCAGTTGTATATAAAATAAGGGAAATTTTCATAGAAATCCAATTAATATGCGACGAAATGAACGAAAGCTTCTTTTTTCGCTCAGTCTAAAGTTTTTCAGGCACATAAACTATCTGTAATTGGAAAAGCCACTAACTAAAAAACTGGAATTGCATTAAACTCATTCTCAGAAAACTTTTGGCAAGCCAAACAATATAGAGTACGTCACTCCCACATTAAGGAAAAACTTTTTTCAACTGTTCCTTTCTTATGATTGGAGAAACCTACGTACTACGGTGCACAAGTTAAGAGAAAAATACATTGAGATTCGAACTTTGATATGCTACACGTTGGTGTAATTTTTCTGGAGGTCTACTCAGTCAGAGAAGGTTATCTTGTGACAATATCATGCAGCGTACCGCCTGAAGTGAAAAAATTCTATCGCTGCGGTACTCGTAGCACAATACAGCAACACAGACCTACAAATATCTGAGAACACATTAAATAGAATATCACCAATGACCTAAAGCTTAGAGAATTGCGCTATATTTACATAAATTCGTCTTATTAAAGGACACATACTAGCTAAGCAAAGTGCTGGCATGTGGTAATAAATAAGCATACAAGTAAGAAAATAAAGCCATAACCGACTAGACATTATTACCAAAGTTTTTTATATTTTATATTTTTTCAGGACAGCAATACATACTAGTGGAAAAATATTTTACTATTCATTTTTAAAGTGCACTGCATGCAAATACTTCATGTGTCATCCAGGTAAATACAATATTTGGATTTTATATTGTGTCAATAAGAGTAATTTCTGGTGCAATTGTATGTTTTTACAACACATTAAGAAAGTGAATACACATTTCTAAAAAAAAAAAAAAGTGTCCCTTTTTAAACTTGCCCCAAATGTTCTAAAACGGTTTTTTAGAGTGGTAATGTCCGGAGCTGACATAGTTAGTAAATTCTAAAGTTATGCTCGCAAGTGTAATCAGACTTATAAAATAATCTTCTTGCGAATACTGACAAACAGTGATGTCGCTAGGTTTATGCCATGTTAAAGTGACGTTCTTTAAAAGGAAAATTTAATTTATTTTTAATTTCTTTCAACTTTTTGTTTGACTAAAGAGTTATTGATAGGGCGATGATGGAAGTGAGCTCATTCAATACGTAGCTACTTGTATAAAAGAGGAAATTAAATATCTGGTAGGCTTCACACTTTGATCGGTAACAAGTAAGTTAACGAAATATATATTAACTAAGGTACGTAATAGTCCTCTATATTAACTAAGGTACGTAATAGTCCTCTATATTAACTAAGGTACGTAATAGTCCTCTATATTAACTAAGGTACGTAATAGTCCTCTACATTAACTAAGGTACGTAATAGTCCTCTACATTAACTAAGGTACGTAATAGTCCTCTATATTAACTAAGGTACGTAATAGTCCTCTACATTAACTAAGGTACGTAATAGTCCTCTACATTAACTAAGGTACGTAATAGTCCTCTATATTAACTACTTTTCAAACTAATGATAGTCACGAATTATTCGCATTTTTTTTCATGTATTTGTAGTGCTTATAAAAAATGCTATCGTAAATTAGTCCGTCGCTTTCTTTAAGAAAAAAGCACTTTTGAAATATTTGAAAACCTGAAAGAAGAACAGTGTTTATGAAAAATCTCAGTTCATTATTTCCACTTCCATACGCAATATTCAACATTTCAAATTATAATTATATTTTATATCGAAATGTTAGAGAAATCTCTATATTAAAGTAAAATGCATTTAATAATTCCATTTTACTTGAAAAATTCTTCCGGAAACATTTTTCTGAATATTTTCGTCTTGGAAATTACGAGGTTAATTACAATTTGGGATGGTTTAGCAAATGTATATGACGAAATAAAAATTATTTGCATATTTCTTACAATTTAGGTAGTTAAAATACATTTAGTTATTTTATGTACAGACATAAATCTGAGTGACCAAAGATACGTAGCCTATATTTATTTGCGTTAGTGAAAACAATTGCGCTGAAATGAAATAAATAAATGTTTCTGTCTTATGGGAGAGCGATGTAGAGTTTAAAAATTAAGTGTGCGTGATGTAGTTTATCGTCTCACAGGCAAGCAAGCAGATGTCAGTGCAATTTCGTAGAACGTGGGAGACGTTTTAATGCCGCCTCGCCCGCACAGCACAGCACGGCACGGCGTAGCATAGCGGCCGTGAAGCGCTGACGCCAGCGCCACCTGTTGGAGGAGCGGATAATCGCCTGGACGACCTCTAACAGGCCGCTTGCACACGAAGCAAAACACAATCGATACAAAGGAGCAGCGAGCGCGCAGCGCCTCCGGTCGACTATCGAAACAACTCGAAACAAAGTTAGGTGGTGGGGGGGGGGGAGAGAGCCCTGGAGGGGGTGATTGAGGGGTTAAAGGGGTGGATGAGGGGTGGGGATAACCTCGGCTGCGCTATGGCACCCGCGCACTTAAAGGGCGAAATAGCGATACACGATACACCGACTTTAATGGCCGTGCAACACAGTCCGTAAAGACCGACAATCAGCGTGTATTCAGACGAACTTACCATGAGTAAGAGACAACACAATACGCATACAAATATTTCTCAGCCAGTTAATATATTCACTACTGAGTATTCGTATCATTAATTAGATTGCATTTGCAAACATAAACAAGTACAATTATTTTTTTTTCTTACATGAGCTGTTGGAAATTCAGACTTGGGTGCCGACTTAGCATTGTGAGTTCAGTGTCGGTCTATGAAAAGAGTTCCCTATACTTTAGTATTAGTCATACTTTATTATTAACTTCTCATTATAACATTTCACACCAGGATAGATTCGAAATGTCGGTGAATTACAGGATTCTCAGAAAGAGGAGTTAATTTTTTCTACCAAATACTGGACATTTCGAAGTGTGACCTTTAAAAAAAGAGCTGCAGTTCCGCTCCTGGATTTCCTCTTCTCGCCACTCTTCACCCTCATCAGCTCTCTAGACCTCAATGTTACGTGCTGCCGAAATCACTTCACTTTACTAGATTTAGATAGTGCAGCCTTTTTTTAATTCAGATATATCTGTATCGTTAAATAAATCTTTATCCTATACGATTACAAATATTTATTTCCTACTCATATCTGTGTTTGGTTAAGCATGCTTTCCAAGAATACTGAATCTGAGATGGGTTTAGATATGAGTTAACATAAAATATTAAAGATATTTTGCTTAATTGTTAAGAGCAATGAGAGGACGTCGTTAAATGGTTTAGAAACTTTGTAGTTCGCTTTCCATTGTTTTGTAATAATAGATTCAAAGTGAAGGAATGAATTGAATGCATTTTAAGAAACGATCAGAGCTGTGATACATTAAAGATATGGCTCATGATGTCAGGGGTTTTCAAATTATGAGGTACCGACATTACTCATGGCGAGGAGGAAATTTCGTGCTATAAACTCTTACAATGTGGTAATTACCGCAATTATATACTTGTTAAGACGTACACTTTTGAAAAAAAAAAGTTGACAAAACAGATTTGGTTAATTTTGTGCGTGGACCTAACAGTGTAAGTATATTTAAAAATAAACACTCAATAAGTTCTCAATTATTTAATAATGAGGTCGTATTCCAACGCCTCCTCCTCAGGCAAAACATGCTACAAAACCAACAAAAGTCTGCCGCCTACGTTTTTCTCCACATTCTGGGAAGAATACTGATGGGATCGGCGGAGGGGGCGTTGGTGGTAGGGGTTAAGAGAGAGGGGTAACGTGCCACGCCCACCCCCGCCGAGGAGTGGTGGGGAGAGACCCCGGCTCCACCCTCCAGCGGCGAGCTTCACAGGGACGGGGAACTGCGCATGCGCGCCGCAGGGGGTCGACCCGTCTGCGCGCGCTGGCGGCCCGTGACCTCAGTCTCTCTGGAGATGCGCGGATAGCATCATTGCCCCCGCCACCTTGCGGCTATTCGCTGCATTCGCTGCACGCAACTGCCTTAAGAGATCCCATATCGAGCGCCTACGCTCATCTAGCAATTACAAAATTTCCCTCCTTTACTAATTCCCCAATAATGACTAAGGCAAATGCTACTCAGTAAAAAATAATCGAAAAATAAAAATAATTTTCATATGTCAATATTTAGAAAACAGCAAGCCAAATACAAGCGTTCACAGTCTGGACTTTATTTGAGATCACATGCAAATATCTTTTCGAAACTACACCATCAAGAAGGAAACATTTCTTTTGTGAATTCAGACTTACTTAGATATATTAATGTTGGTAAAATCACGAAAAATTCCATATGATTTTTGAGTGCTGTTTTGTTCTCATATCATGTCAGATATTCTTAAAGCGGTTTTCAAATTTTATTACAACGTGTACGAACATTCATAAGAGCCACTGAACACTTACCTTGGTCTGTAACTACATAAAACAGGATAGATTATATATATATATATATATATATATATATATATATTAGTAAAAAAAATATGTTACTTCTCGGGCCTGATAAATGTTCTAACTCAACACGACTACGATTATTTTGAATTTATAGATTGGATCCTTAAATAATTTGTATTTTCAGAGGAAAACTGTATTACTAATATGTATTCCAGTACTTACGTTAAACCTATTTCAGTGTATTTCAGGATTAATTTTTTTTTTTGTGTTTATCACATTTCGTAATTTACCCGGAATTCAAACCCATTTGTCTTGAAATACTTACCAATAAATATTTACTGTAATAAGTCGGTAAAAAAAAGGATTGTTTCGTATTTGGGGAGCTTTTTCTAATACAATAAAATAATTTTATAGCTAAGAATATAAACTTAAAATAAAATACAATCATGGGTAGAAATGAATTATAATAGTGAAATGAAATGAAAAAAGCAGACCACACCGTCATTGTCGGATCAAAAACAGTTTTACGTATCTTGTCGAGCCTATAAAATGTGTGTATGTGAAGCCTGTAATACCGTGCTGTAAACTCGATCAGAGGTAGATAGCATGTAGCGTTGCAATACGCAGGACAAAAAAAGTGTGCACAGTCTGCTAGTTATTACACACACTTGGCGTGCGTTCGACAAAAACAATTCATACCTATATCGACGTTGTCATTTGAGTAAAAGATCTACTTGTATACACATTGCGTATTATTCCACCGTATATAAAATAAACATTGCCATGTAGTACCTGATCTCTTTATTCGTGCGTAAGTCAAGCAAAACAACGTCGTCATCAGAAAAGTAAATATTTTACAAATATGCTGGCTATATATTAATACGCAATAAAACGGAAAATAAAATAAATTATTTCAGCATTCACATATATTTACGTAACACTTTAAAGTCAACTTTAAAACAGGAAACTATTTTCACTCCGTCGTCATTACCAACTTTACTGGATGCATGAGTCAGTGTAGGCGTTAAATACATATATGCAGGTAGGTTCAGTGGTATTTTTCAAAGGTTGATATCAAAAGTACGCAATTGACCATTAACAGCCTGGCATTTTACTACACTAGGACGAAAATATATAAATGATACTACAGGCCTACACAGTCGTGAACTTCACTATGTAATTGAATATTTCCTGAAGAAGTGAAGGAAAACAATGTCACACGATAAAACCAAGCCATTCCTGCTTTTCAGTACGTATATACAGTAATATGGTCAATTTGAGAAGAAAAAAAACAATATAGTGTATGTTTTAATCCCTGCGTGTCCTACACAGTGTAATTTACAGAGTTTCCTTGAAATTCTGAATGCACTGCAGGCCCTTTAGCAGTGGGTGTACACGTACAGAACAACCATGCGAGAATTATTGAACGCAATTTCAAAGTGTTTTCCCAGGGGCCTGCAAAATTCATCCCCCAAGACTTCCCGATATGAGGCGTGGACCTGAGCTGTGCGGTTAGGTTACATAGGTTAGGTCAGTTCTGCAGTATTGCCTTCGTGTCATGTTGTGTCTTATTCTGGGGAGGCCTGTGGCTCACGCACTATGTCTCTCCACATGTGTAACTGGCCAGAAGGTGGAGGAAGGGTGTTTGTAGTTTCTTCTTCCGACCAAGGGGCCGCGGTGGTCTAGTAGTCAGACTATTCACCTCCCACCCAGACGAACCGGGCTCGAATCACGGCGGAGTCGTTCCCCGACTTTCACACGCGGGAATCGTTCTTGACGACGCCGCTGATCGGCGGGTCTTCTCGGGGATCTCCCGTTTCCCCACCCTTGCATTCCGACGCTACTCCATACTGACCTCACTTCACCCTTATATGCTCTCGATGTTAAGAGCCGCCAAAATCACTCTACTACACACTCCTACCGGTCCATCAAATACATACTTGGCAACTAAAGTTTCCAGCCGACAGTTCGGTACTCTAAGCTTGAAACGAAGTTCGTTTGACGCCACAATTGGAGTTGGAACTTAGCAACTGCGCATAAGCTGTCCGAAGACTGGCATATCGGAGTTAAATCAATATGGCGGTCATTGATATTGAATTTTGCCATATATTTAAATGAAATGGAAAGAAACGTTGTGTATAGTACGACGTCAGAGCAACACGTGTTTGTGCTGTACGGAGTTATAATTTCCCTGCGTATATAATTGCTTTACGAATAAGCGTGAGAAGCTAAATTGTATCTATTAACGCCATGTAGCACATTCGTCCGTCTATTTTAAACATTGCACGCAACATAATACAGACCAAGTTACATTTCAAATATTATAACAGGCGTATAAATGTACGAATACGTCACTAAAGATATTTATTCAATAAGCTTTTCTCGTCTTAGTACATTAGCACAGATAAATATTTTTATATTCTCAGCGTACATACTTTGTTTTTGGATGGGTGAGTGTTAATATTACTTGTTTAATAGTATCCACATCTCTATGTTTTAAGGCCGAAACCCCACACCGCATTTTTGTCATTTTGTTAAATGTGTGAATATAAATATTTTAAAGGGACAGTTTCTGCCAGTTTGTAAATTAATACGTTCGCCTAGACCAGTGTCGATAATACTCGTATCAATCTGTGTATGTTAATATTTTCGCCCCTAACAGACTACAATTTAGAATGTTTCGGGACTGGTTCAACAACTTTTAAATTGTGTAATGAAATAATGTATTGTCATACACTGAGCTACTACTAAAACTGACAGTCATTAACGAATATGTTCTGTTACAAAATGAAAAGAATTCCTTGTACTGATACCTAAAAGAAGAGAACAATACAATTAACGTTGTTAAATAATTTGTAATTAACTTTGAAGTCAGAACGAATGACACGAATACGCTAAGTATCTACGTACCTGAATAAGCTTGCTTTGTAAAAAATCAATATTTTCTACAATGAACGGTTACCGGCGTATTAAAATCTATGTAGCTTTAAAATATATCTTTTTTCTCCTTTGTAGGCTTCATGAGTAGTCAAAAGAGAGGGCAGGTTATTTAATTCTCACAAAATTGAGTACCTATAGGGTAAGTGGTTAGCAATATTTTTAAGTGACTAATTTATCAACCAATTTATTAATAATCATTACATTTCATGGATCTACAACATACCACACGATACAATTCTGCAGGCACAAATGCTAGTAATATTAAAAGAATTATATACACATATGAGAACATTTGCTTGTTTGATTGTCAGTATAGTTTCACGAGAATTATGTAATTAAAAATTGCTTTCCTTCAGCTAGCCTTCCAGAAATATAATTTACACAAGCACAGATAGTTAACTCAACAAACGGACCACGCTGATAACAAACAAACATCAAGATCTCGCGAAGGAAAAAGATACATTTCAACATGAAATCCTAACACAGACTCTCACACTCCCCACAAAATCGAAGATAATTTTAATTTTTTTTTTTTTTCTGTAATCATAGCCATTTTTTTTCAACAGTTTTCGCAATTTTTTAACGAGTGTTTATAGTATTTTGTTAGTACTTCGTCCAACTTGAGCACAGAGACTAGTTAGGAGTGGGGGAAAGTCGTTAGTCCGAGTTGGAAAATGTGCCACCGTGATAAACGACTAATAGCTCTGAATACCGCCTTCGTACAGACGAGTATTTACCGTCGGCTGCGAGACAGTCGGTTCGTAACGGTGTCTCCAGTTAGCGACGAAACTTAAACTACCCAGGTGTGCAGTGACGTAGGCTTGCAACAGCACGTACCCCGTTTTATTTTCTTCAGGAAGTTCAATGGATACACATTTCTTGCTGATGAACAACAAGTCCGTCCACGAGAACATGACGCCGTCAGATCCTTCGATGTCAACTTCTACTTGGGAAAGTATTTGGCATTATTATTGCGGAAACACACGACCTCCGCAGACCATCAAGGAGTTTCGGGCGAGCTCTAGCACAGGAATGGGACTCCACACCCCAAGGTTAACTATAACGCATTGATTCACGTGGTGAATTTCTGCAAGGGCTGCTAGTTTTATTGGTGAAGTGGGCTCTGGGCCATGTTTTGCGTAATCAAAATGTTCGTATAAACAAACCAAGTAAAAATATTTTGAATTAACAGTTTAAAATTATTTTCGAAAACCAATTAAAGAAAAAACATTCTACGTTTTTGTGTCTTCCCAAGCCGCAGAACATAAGAAGAAAATTTATTATTAAATTAACTTACTGTAAATATTTATTGGCAAATATAATTGTATCTTTACTATGTAATTGTTCAATGGGATACCCTGTGACTTTAAATCTGTAAATTTATGTGTGAATTTTTTGTAAATATATTTGTAAGTTTATATTTTTAATAAAGGAAATGTGTAAATTCATTTAGGTGAATATATTTACTATGCTAACTAACTTTGATAGTGTGATGTGGTTCGCGTTGGCCTACACAAGGTTTGTTATTGCCAAGCAAATTTTTAATTACTGAATGGACAAACTTCTTTTATGCAAGTCTTCGGATATGCCGTTCAAATAAATTGGTACAGGATTTTCCTCTTCATTGTGACGGAAAAAGAATGGCATAACTGCATTTATCCCATCTTTTTATACGAACATGGCTCTACATCCGGTGAGAGAATTCACTTGATTGAGGCCATGCATACTATAAATAACCTGAGAATATGTTATCCAAGAATACGAGAGGTGTTCTTAAAATCTCGCTATAAAAGACAATTTTTCCATGCATAATAGCGCACATTTTATTAAATACATCATTTATTTTCCCACAATACGGTACAACAGACATTGGACAACGTGAATGCTTGTCATTAAGAATAAATCGGCTGTTAATTACAACTAATATTGTTCTATACATAGGGATATAAATTGTTACATTTACGACTAATCTCTTTCTTGTTACGTGGACATAAATGGACTTAAAACGAATGGACAAATACCGGAACCCCATTAAGGCATGAGTGAAATTAAAACTAACATGTTTTTCTTTTTTATGAAAGTCCAGCTAAATAAACTTTCAAGCTTTAAGAAGAGAAATTTAACACATAATTATATAAATCTGTGTGGATATCAGTGGCGTGTGGTGAATCATTACAAGGTAGGCTGGTGCTTGCTCACTACTGAACCTACATTCTCGGTGCACGCAGCGGGAGCCAGTATAACCACAGTGTAGCCTAGAAAACCTGAGTGTATTCCGACCACTCACAAGCGAGTAGCTAGGGGCCCAATACACTCGTCATGTTACGTCACTTGCCGAGAAGCTACGTTTTAGAGGTGGACGTATAAAAGAGCAAGCAACAGCGTACAGCACACAGATAACGAAAGTTTACCTTGCAACAGCTCACCATACCCCCACCGGTGTAAATGAGTGTTATATGTATAATAATTCTATAAATATACTGTAATTAATGATAACCTATGTGAAGTAAAATCGAAACCAATTTGAAACAATTGAGATATATGATTTCAGTAATCTGTGAACTATTAAATTATTAAAAGCGTCACACTGCGTCAATAAACGAGAATGTTTTCAAAATTGATTTCTCATAGAAAACTGAAGTATTCAAAATTAACACCTAACTTGTAAGCCGAGTCAAGAAAACCTGAGTTTAATTTTTTGCATAAGCATATGTAATCCCATTACTGGAACACACATTTTTTGATATTCTCATTCGCATTCAGTATAATAGCTGTTGTAATTATAGGCTTTGGAGTTTCCCTTGATGTTTTTTATATGTACACTACGAAGTTAAACGCTGTTCGTGGTAATCTGAGCACTTACGAAAGCCCTGCTTAAGATATACTTGTATGCTCATTGCATATTCTTCCATCGTATACAATATTACCATCGACATCAGTCTGATCACTTTAACCATGCACAGGTCCAGTCAAACTGCGCAATCATTAGAAAAGTAAATATTTTACATATTTGCTAATCTATACACTTGTACACATTATAAGAGACTAGAAAGCTAATTAAATAATTTTATTATTCACAAATGTTTACCTAACACCTTTAATTCAACGTCGAAGCATGGGAATTATTTCCTTTGTTGTTACCAACTTAACTGGGCGCGCGGCAATCAATGTGTGTTTGTTAAAATACACGCAGGTAGGAACAGGGATGTTTTCCAAAGGTTGATTTCAAAAATACTCAAATAACCGTGAAAAGCATATAGCTATTGTCTGTTCGCAGTTTCTTCACACTTTTTAAATCAAACCTTCGAAAAATCACCCAATGTATGATGTGTTTAGTTACTTTCTAAATATGCCATGCATCACAAGCGCTTTACACCTCTGTTAAAATAAAACTTATCTTATTTTTAGTTAGATTGAAGTTCGACCAATATTTCATTTATAAATTATAATGTTTCATTTTTAATCAATATTTATAAAACAGTGAGAAAACATGTGTGTTGGTAGCGCCTAGTAAGATATAGTTCTCATGGAAAATATCATTAGAACCGAGTGCACCCGAATTCGGTGCATTGTCCTGTGGTGTAATACTAGACTTATTTAAGCTTAGTTTGTACAAGGCGGAGGAATATCCTGCAAGTAGAACTTGAACAGGGCTTCAGAAAAAGTGTGGAGTAACCATGAATGGATTAACATCTAACACGCATCATATGTACAATTATAGACAACCCGAGCGAAATGAACTCGTACGAATCGGTACCAAGACGACTGCTATGTCTGCCACGTTATACGCATCTTACTTTAACAACATGAGATAAACACTGAATGGAAAATTTAAAAAGTGTCTCGAACTTCAAATAAAAGAACAGTTTTTAAGGGGTTTTATTCAAACTGTACGTTATAATCTGTCTCCCAGAATGCCTCCCAGAATGTTGCACATTTTGTTAGCGAAACAACTTTTCTGTCGTTTAGAACAATGCTGACGCGCATGACAACATAACGATTTAAGGGCGATACTCGCGAACATCTTCCGTGAACAAGGCGATCTGTACATTACGACTTGTGGTGAAGGTCTTTCACTTAAGATTCGAATTATACTATTTTGTAGAAATTCATATTTTTTTCGTGTCTTTTTTTCGTATTCGGAGTAATTATTGACAATATACAATTCGAGAAAATTTACATTTTGTGAGGTGAGTTGCTTTATATTTTTGTACATAATTTTTTGTGTGTGATATCCGCTAGTTGTAAAAAGTCAGGAACCTGTTTATGTTTTGCTAACACATTTTTACCTTTTTGAAAGCAGGAAATAACACACAAAAGAAAATTAAATACAAGAGTATTAAAAAACAGGTCAATTGTAAATTTTATATAATAAAACATTTCCAGTCATACGCTTGGAGCTGAATTTATCACACGAAAATGAAGAATTTCTGCATAATAGACTAAGCCGAGCCTTATGGGCGTCAAGTAAGCAAGTGGCAGATGATAACTACACTTGCATTATGATTGTTTTGTTAAGTTAAAAGTTTTGTTTCCGTAATGGAAAAGATATTTCATAATATGGATATAAAATATTTCCATTTACCATCATTTATCCAGGTAGGACATTTGTTAAAATTATAACATGTATACAGGTACATTTATATGCATTATCAATGAATTTAAGACTTGTCTTCATTTTCTGAACAACAGAAACAATGTAATATATTCAGTTAAGTGTGTTAGACGAGATCTTCTTGGCTACTGAATCACATTCCTACACTAATACGCACCGTTGCTACGACTTTTACCCCTTCTTGCACGAAAGCTACACTCTAAAAAAATTCCTTGGAAACCCAGATGCCAAGAAAATCCTTAATAAAATTACAAAGAGATTTCTCGTAAAATCTGCAAAGCATTTACTTGGATAGCCTTGTATTACAGCTTACATCACTGAGAAGAGTATATAAAATTAAACTTTTTTTTTTCTTCCAGAAAACTGTGATTAATTAATAACAGCGAATAACCAAAATAATATATATATATATATATCAAAACATAATTTACGAAAAATACAGTCCGTCAGTACTGGGGTTGGAACCTACTATTATTTTTATAGCAAATAAAGCTGCAATTACCTAAAAAATATGATATAAGTTCTTTGATTAATAAGATGACATTTATTTCTTTTGAAAAGTTCCGTGCAGTTGAAAAATTATCAGTTAATGAGTAACACGGTCACGTTTTATTACGATTATTTGAGTTATTTAAAGTGTTTAACGTTATTCAAACTTGCAATGCATTTCTTCCTGCACATAGCTCCGCTTTACATCACCCGTAGTTTGTGAACAAACAGCTAAATATGGTTTTACGTTGTTAAGTGTCTGCCATTTTGCTGGGGCTCGTGGAAACGGGTCAGTATATTACAAACATTTCTTAAGGTATATTACAAACACGGCCTTTGTAGTTTTTCAAAATAAATCTCTGTACTGTTACAAGCATTTGTAAAATTACAAACAATTTCTCAGTAAAAATTACAAATTTTTTACAGTGTAATATTCTACTTGATATTCGCTTAATTTTTCCATATTTATGTTTATTTCCCCGCTCTTTTAAGGTAGAGTAAAGCTGCTTTCAATATAACATCTCACTCGACTGTAGGCCTACAACAAGCAGATTTAATTAATAAGTAGTTGCATTCTACTAAAATCATCAGAGAATTTACGATTTAAGTAACATAATGATTGAAGAAATCGTAGATTCTCAACACGATTCTTAACTGCGTGGAATGAAGACTACGGACTATTGTGGTTAGTTTCAAAATAACGTCAAAATAAGTGTAAAAATCCAACTCTTTCACTTGACAAATTTGTAAGAAATAATTTTACTAGGTTGTAAACACAGTACTATTAGCAGCAGTTGCTTGCGCATAAATAGCTGGGAATACCCAATTATTGATAATGTCTGTTCTCGAGATGAACTTCGTTATCTGCAAGACTGAACATTCTTGCAGCAGGCAGAAACCTGCAGGTGGTTCTATACTAGATTTGAGGAGAGTTAAGCGTATTTCATATTGCATTGACATCTGGCATTTCATATGCGTGTACCAGAAAAAAAAAACTTTTTTTAAAATTCTTCTATCTTTCGTAGTTTTTTTTTTCTTTTCAAATTAACACCTTTATTAATGCACCAAATATGAAAATATGGGTTGTTTGAAAGATTAAATAAAATATTTTGAACATGGTCCATTGCTACAATATATCGTCACGGGAAACCAAGTTTCTCGGAAATGAAGCATACACGAAAAACGAGCCAAGAGAGGCTGTAGTCAAAATATAAATAAAACGTAGGATATAATAAACCCCACAATAGATTTTGTCCAATGAATAAGAAGATATAAAAACAAAATAAGGCAATTCCGGGCGAGCCGCCCCACCGGGAGAGATGCCTCAAGTGACGTAGTTTCAGAAGTTCTCGCTAGATCGCTCTTGTCTCAAGTTCGCAAAGTTACCCGAAACGAAAACGAGTCACGGTAAAAGTTTCGTCCTTTTAAAAGTATTTTCGCGTATTTTACAACACGAATTGAGGTACGTGGCAGCATTTTACTCACTTGTCATACGACAAAAAAGTTAAATATTTGCGTGGGATTTGTTTCCTTGAGTATAAATTGATATGTAATCAATCAGAACGCACACTGGGGATTTCATAGTTACTGATGGTGTTGTGACAGCCATGTTTGTAATCGCATTATCCAGAGCTCCCACTGGGGCATCTCACCCGGACTAAAGGACAGACTTACACTTGGGAGAGATACCCCAGCGATTTTTTTTTTAAATACACAAGTAGGCAGATCTCTATTTTGAAGAAGTGCCTTTTGGAGCGTTGTAATAATATTTAACTTTTTCATCAACAATTCCAAGAAAGTTCACCTATTTACTATATGATAATATGTATTCCTTTCTTTTGTTTACAGTTATGCCTACTGAACATACATTTCAGAAAACTGGAGCATCACGAGGGACATGGACAGAAGATAATTTGATATATTCATCGCTAGACTACAAGCAGGAGACATCGGAGTGAATGAAGCTGCGAGGTATTATGGCATTCCCTCTCGAACTCTTCGACGCTGGAAACAATCTGGCAACATGGTGAAGCTTCCTATTGGTCCACAAGGTGTGCTTGGAACTGAAAATGAGAAACATCTTGTTAGGCATATTCGACACCTGGAAAAAGCTGGTTTCGCACCTACCCGGGAAAACATCAGATCTTTAGCTTATAAATTTGCCGACACACTTGGACTACATCATCGGTTCAATTCAGAGACTGGAATGGCCGGCTATGATTGGTTACAGTTTTTTTTTAAAGCGGAATCCGGAGCTGAGTGACAGGCAATCTCAAGAACTATCTGTAGTAAGAAGAGACGATTTGAACAGAGAAGATGTTGGAAAGTTTTTTCAACTTTTGTCAGAAGTTTATGAAGAATACGACTTTTGCACTACACCAGGGCATGTGTATAACATGGACGAGAGAGGCCTCGAACTCGACAATTTTGGCAGGCAAGGTTATTGCCACAAAAGGTTCTACAGATGTGCACGTATTGGCATATACTGGAAGAGGAGGAAATGTGACAGTAATATCTTATTGCAATGCTGAATGGCAATTTATTTCTCCTGCAATAATTTTCAAGGGTGTTCGAGAAAAGAAGGAATTTTCTGATGAACTTCCTCCTGGGTCTTTGGTTCTTATGAACGAAAAATCGACATATCAGCACTGAGGTTTTTTTTTTTTTTTTTTTTTTTTTTCAAATGGCTGCAAAACCATTTTGTCACCCGGAAACCTGACGGAAAGACTCTCCTGCTTCTCTACGGAAATGCTTCTCAAGTCAATTATTATGAGTTGCTTGAATTTGCCAACCAGGATGACATTATAATTTTATGTCTTCAGAGTCACACCACGCAATCTCTCCAACCACTCGACCGCTCTTTCGTTAAGCCTTTGAAATACCACTCGAAAGAAGAAGCCAGCAAGTGGATTCTCCATCATCCAAGACGAACGATTTCTCTGATTCAGGCTGGCGATTTGATTGGCAGGGCTTAGAACAAAGCCGCTTCAGTAATAGCGGTGTTCCCTCTTGACCAAGATGCTATTCCTGAACTTCTTTAGCATAAGCGACAAATTGAACATACAAATACATCCATAGATTTATCTCAGTCCTGTGATCAAAAGCCAACAGCTGGAAGGTCTAAAGAAACCCCAACGAGAATACTGCATCAGATATCACTGCATCCAGCAAAGAACCCAAGGCACCGACAAGGAAGAAAACAAACTGCTACAGTTCTCACAGCTCAAGAAGAGTAAAGAACGGAGGAGAACTGCAGCGAAGTCTAAGTGTACAGCAAGAAATGTGACTACTGAACTTCAAAAGGGAAAGTCAACAGAGAAAACACACAAAAGGGAATCTCTTCGAGTTCCAGATGATAAAGACGACGACAACAACAGCAGCTGCAGTGAAGATGACAACTACATCGAGTGCGGCGAAACTGTTGCAAAGCAAAGGAAAATGTAGACTGGATAAAATGCTCCATTTGTGCGGAGTGGTTGCACGAATCGTGCACAATGTACGGCAACAAGTGTAACATTTGTGGTAGGAAAGAAAAGAGAGCAATAAACAGATAAGGAACTAAGTAAATTGCTTTTCCTTATAATGCAATCTGATCTAGGTTTTGTATACCATTAATTAGTTATCAATTTTTAACATTTTCATGTGTTAACTTCAGTATTTTACATTGTTTTTAATTGCTAACTTTAAATAATTCTCTTATTTTATTTTTTAAAGCAGTTTTCGATTTGTTAGTAACAATATCTGTTACATTTATATATCTAACTAATATTTGATGCGTGTACTTTGCCTAAGTAAAAATTTTCCTAATATTTTCGCACTGAAACACATTAAACTCTGTAATTGTTTTTCTAAGAATTCAACAGGGCATCTATCCCGAGGACGTGGGGGCAACTCAACCGGACATACGGGGGAGATGGCCATTTTACAAAGTGTTAAATTTTTATATTTAAAAGTGATCGTTTTTAATTTGCGAGAGCTTTGTTGTTATGACACACAAAACGGATTGAATTTCCTATACTTTCATGTGAACTAACATTTGTTTACATTAACCTGAAAAAATTTACAGCCCATTTTCCCTTAGGCGGGGTTTCTAACCCGGAATTGCCTTAATAATATGACAGAACGAATTATACGACGACGACACAGAAGAACACAAAAAAAAAAAAGAATTTCTTCGACAAGAGAGGGAATTAACGAGTTTTCACTAGTTAGTATCAGTTTAATCTGAAACCATTGTTAAGCCTTGGCTTTCAATCTTTTCGTGGTAGATGTTTACAGTATTTGCCAGAAACCAGAGCGCAATTCTAGTGTTTCTAGTTATCACGTGAACTGAAGTCGTTAAAGTTTATAATTCAGGCGCAAATTTTTCAAGTTCGAAACCTCGGTCGTGTTTTAATATGTTTTGTACGTAGATCCACACTACACTTTAGTTGCACCAACAAAATCTTAGGGCCGGTTTCACCAACAAGGAATAAACTACTGTACGTTCCAGCAAAGCGACGCTTAAGCTTAATAGCCCTTAATGATGTCGAAGTATTTCACCATTATAAAACTAATTTTTGTAAGCCCGTCTTGTTGGGCGTTGCCTAAAGAAACAAGTTGCAAATATTCTCATGTTGGTAGTGGTGCGTTGTGGTCATGTGACTAAACAAACCAATGAAAATTATTTCAAAGATAGGGGGGGGGGGGGAACATATTTTCCCTTGAAATGTTGTGTTTACTTTTGTAAGAGCAAACGAATCCTAACCAAATATTTGTTCTACAATAAACAGTTAAAGCTTTATCGTCTGCCTGGCCAATGTTAAGAATCGCTTAAAATAGATGTCATTGCAGATATGAAACATATACCTGTATTCGATTTATTTAACTAACTACGTGTAAGGAAAATTATTTATTTTTAAATTACGTACGTGAATATAAGTTTTTAATTTTTTCGACGATATTTTATTATCTCGGAAGTGTTGTGCTGCAATTCTGTGATATTTGTGATCTCGGTTTTATTAATTATCAGTGCCAAGGGTGATTTTTCACAGCAAAAGTTACAACGATCTATATAGACCTGGGCTGTTTTTTACTAGTCAGAATGATAATTACTTTATATTTGATCTACTCGGGTAATGTTTTAGTCTCTCTCTCTCTCTCTCTATATATATATATATATATATACACACACACACACACATATATATATATATATATATATATATATATATATACACACACACACACGTAGCTTTCGTCAAGCATCTATATATTCAATGCTTCATAAAAATAATACATTACGTTGTCTTGTATAGGAACTGATTAAATATTCCCTAAACGTAATGTATATTCCACGTAAAAATCGTATTGCCCTCCAAAAACAACCCTGGGCCTAAATTGACTACAAAACCATCCCGAATGTTTCTACTTAATAGAACTGTTTTATGTTTTACGTACATTACTGCTATGTTTTAAAGATGCACAATGAAATATCTCGCCGTTAATATTTCAAGCAATTACACTGCGAAGAAAATTCATCTCCCCATTTAGGATAGGATGGTTATATGTTGGCTTTCATCACTAACCAGAATTGAACTTTCGGGAATTATGATAGTTTGTTGATAATAACATTGAAGATATTCATTTGCAATTAAGAGACGCCCAGTGTCAGAATGTGAATAAATATGATTATCGCGAGTCACACCAGTACATCTTTAATTGGGCTCTCGTTAGCTTTTCTAATTCAAAACAGTCGAATGTGTGCAAAACATGTATTGCAAATTTGTCATGTGTAGTAAAACAATGCATTATTTTATGTCCAGTCTCGAATTCAATCAAAGTAATCATATATTTTTACATATCGTACATACAGGCATAATGTACACACATTTTCGCTGCAAAAATTATGCAGTGTAGTGAGGGCAAACATATTTTACATGTATTTCAAATACTTCCGTAGCTTGTGCGTACTCAATAAAATCATATTTTATCAGAGAGCTACCTGCCTTTTACACTACATTTTCTATGTATATGTTGGTTTTGCCTCTTAAAAATACGTGGAAAAAGCACATAAAACAAATATGTGCCTTCCAATAGTTTTGTTTTCGACAATCGTCATAGGTTATTTCAGCAAATAAGGACTTGCACAAGGCTCAATAACTTTAATACCTATTAACTTCTTATTATTTATAAAAAATTTAATTTATAAAACAAAAAACTTTATAACACATTTGGGGTTATCTACACACAACTTTTCAGTAGCAGCCACTTTCTTTTTAATTTGTTTGCAATGAGTTAAACAGAGTTTAAAGAGTTAGGCATCCAATTTCGGCTGGCCTAACTAAGAGCTGCTTAAAACATTTTAAGAAGAGCTTAATATTGGTGAAACGGTACAAGGCACTAAGGACATCTTATCTAGTGTTTAAGTGGCACTTATATTTTAAGATGTGTTGGTGAAACCGGCCCTTAATGTTTCAAGGCAATCAAACAAGAACAATAAAATAATTTGCTTTAAGCAACGAGATATGTATTTGTGGCTATACAGTTAGTTTGGCTGCTCCAAACAAACCTTGTTTTATTCGACAAAACTTTCGCTCAGTGTGCGGTTCCTGTGTCAGTGTATGTAATACAAAGACTTCGAGCTGCAGTGTGCGGTTCCTGTGTCAGTGTATGTAATACAAAGACTTCGAGCTGCAGTGTGCGGTTCCTGTGTCAGTGTATGTAATACAAAGACTTCGAGCTGCAGTGAGGCATTATAATTATACAACTGATTAGATATTATAAATAATCGCATAAGATAAACGAGCGACAGAAGGGTGCCGGGCTTAGCCTTTGGCCTATGGATATTCTTTTGGTACTCCCAGCTCAGCGATTACATTCCGTTGAACCTCTAACCATAGCTCATCTCTGCTCAGACATTTTCAGGTTGATCGGCAACCACAGGTGTATGTATGTCTGTGTAGGGTACGACAGGTGAATCCGCTTAACGCCAATCTATCGTCATCTCACTTACGTATAGGCCGTGGCTTAGACGGTGAACAACACGTGAATATTTTTTTTGTTTTATTTGACTCTTTTAAACTTTATTATATACCTACCGGATGTTGCACAATAAATAGATTTAATTATCTACTCTCTGACCAGCAAAACAGTGTCAAATGACGAGAGTCCGTTATGTGTGGGAGAAATCAGTCGCTGTTTAGAATATACTTCTCAGGCTCATAAAGAGCTACTGCCTGTAGCATTAATCACACACACGTTTTTATTGGTTCTCGTATATGTACTAATGCTCATTTTGTTCGTTGTAATGCCTAAAACAATAAACTTTTCCGTGGCGTACAGAGTTGATACAGTATCGATTTGGAAGTGAAAATCGAACTGAACATTCCTCACTTGCAAATCTGTGGCCGTCATTGCTAAAGAGTTATTATGAAGTGGCAAGGACACCGGGTCGGTGTACATCAGCTTTCAGCCTCCTAGCCAAGTGTGACTTGATTTAGGAACAAACACGGAGTCAGTTTCTGATGCACAGTACGTCAAAGCCGTGAGATGCAAAACCAATATTGACACTTGCAAACATAGACTGACATTAGAGCAATTATCAGAAGTCCTATTACGGACAGGAATACAAACTATCAGCTCTAAATAACTAATCCAGTGATGCGCAAAATGTCTAATCACTGTAACACTGCGTTTCCCGTGTTTGTAATTAACAAGCGTTAATAAATGTAATATATACATAACATTTTTTTTTTTAAAATAGGGGTTGATGAATAGATATAACTTTTCCTGAATTCGAGGCCACAGAAACCAGGGAAATCTTCAGCACGCAGAATTGAGTGTTGGAGTATTCACAAGGAGACTCGAAATGAATTATGTCGGGAAGTCCGATAAAATATACGGTTTTTTTTTTAAAGCATCCGTTAATACGAGAGATGACGATAATTTCGCAACCCGCAACCCAATTTGAACACCTCGTGTCTCTCTAGCTGGCCTGCTCCACGATATTTACATTCAGGATTAGTTAAGTAGCATTCCTCGTTACGTCATTGTCTGCTGAATGCTATACATTGCCACTGGCAACACACAATTTGCACGAACCTGCCCTTGTCCGTTACGTAAGAAATAAATTGTGCATTTGAAAATCTGTTATTAAAATACCTGTTATTTAATGAAATATCGGAGATTTCGTTAACAGTAGTTTCCCAGACCAATTTTATGTACCCCTGAGGGCAAAAGAATTGCTTCGGTTTAAAAAATTTATTTTATGGCCTTCCATCTCATTACAGGAGCTTGATTTATTGAGTACCAAGAGGAAAATTTTTTTTTCGCTTCCACGTACGCTTTCCAAAATACATTTCCCTTTTTAGGGGTGAGAGGGAAAAAAGAAGGGCGAACGGAGGGAGTGAGGAAAACCAACCCCGGCGCGCCTCGACCAGAAAATCTCCGCCAGCCAAACGTCTTTTCCCCATTTCCTCGGCCGGGGGTGTTATTTACGTCTGGGGCCCGCCTCGTAATAATGATGCGAGCTTTCAAGGCCAGCGGCGGACGTGGAGAGGGGGGAGGGGGAAGAAGCATTGCGAGGGTGGTTTCCTGCCGTCCAACCCCTGCAGCGAGGATCTCCCCGGGGCCCGATGCCGCCCCTCTTTATTTCGTGTCCTTGATCCCGGAGGAGGGAAATCACGCCCCTCGCCGATCCTTGAGGAAGTACTCCGTCATCCCCGTGACGTCGCTAGGAGTGCGAAGGGGGGGGGGGGGGGGGGGGGGCTCAGCGCCGCCGTACAAATGGTTACGTAAATCACTAGGTGCGGTTATGGCGTGTCACAGTTGTCCATCCCCATGCCTCCCCCCTGCCCCTCTTCAAATGCAGTACTCGTTCGGGCGTCTCTTCACCACCACCGAGGATAAAAGTCCTAAACCTAATTTTTTTTTTTGCTGGAGGGAAACATTTTTTACAAGAATTGCTTTTCTTATCTTCACATCCTTATCTTAAATAAGGTTATATTTGGAGAAGCATGGCGTCTGACATTAGAACATCAAGTCAAATTCACGATGATTATTTAAAGGTAGTTATTAAGACCCTAGAAATTTTAATTAAGGTGTCGCTGAATTAATGGCAGTTTCAAATTACTTTCATTAGTTCACTGCGTAACGTCTTACCTACAGCTAGGTCACTATAAACAGAAACAGAGGCTCAGATCGTCATAAAGGGCGGAAGAAAACCGCCATGGCTTGCAAGGAGCCACACTAGCGGAGAGATATCGAAAAACCATGAAAAGCGAAAATCAGGGCTGCCGGATCTGGGAATCGTAACTGAGACGTTCTCCTGGATGTAAGTCCAGTGTATTGTCACTGCGCTACCTTGTTATGTTTCTTGACTTAAACAAATTAAACCATTCCCCTGTTAGTTCCCCTAATCATCGACTGACAGACACTTCACAGGTTGAAATCATTGATCCAGCGTTTACAGGGTATCCGAACTATTTTACAATTATGTCATGCTTCCTTGAAGTTCGATAGTTCTGGTTATTTCTCATCCAAAAAATTATGTATGGCAACATGTGTGCACCGAGAGAAATATACAGTATGTGAGGTAATTCTCGGATACGGACTGCACCACACGAATCTGTGATCAAAAATATGTAGGAAAGATTTGCAGATACTAAATCAATTTACTTGGAGAGTATACGTTTACGCAGAACAATATTTTGTTGGCTCAGCTGATCTGCGCCTGCTCCAAACATCTTCATTATTTCCCTTGAAACAAATAAATTCTTTAGAAATAATTTGTTGAGTCGAACACTTATGTGGTTGTTCCATCATAATCCACGTTACACAATTATTAAAAAAATTAGTTCAACTAATCGGTTTAGCAAAAGCAAACTTAATACATATGGTTACAATTTTCTCTCTCATAGTCAGTGGGCTAAACAATGTTCGCTAAGTGGTGACGGTCTTAATTAAATAAATTAGTTAATTATAATTCTCTATTTTTATTTACAATATCTGAAACAATGTTCTCTCGATTCAATATCTCACAATAAATCGTTATCAGTTGCTGTTTACAATTAATGGATTCAACCAACGTAATTTACAATTATCTTAGATAAGTTAACGTAAATAAATAACCAAAAATTAATCCCAGTGGACAGTGTATCAAAACCTATTAAATTATTCTACAATTATATGCCAATATTTGAAAGTTCAAAAAATTTACAATAAAGACCGTATCAAATTTTATTCAATCCCACCTTAGTTTAGATCAGGTCCCATCAGTCCGCAATCTTCTAGAGTTCTCTGAACGCCCTCATGCACAGTAACTTTCACTCATCGGGTTTCACGCCCCCTCGTAATATTCACACCACAAACACCTCGTCCACCGTCGTCTCCCAATCTAACGTCGTCGTCCGTCCCTCGCCGTGTTTGAGTTCGCTCCCACACTCAGCCAGATGGTCTCCGCCAAAGACTGCCAGCAGTCCAGCTGTGGCTTGTATTTATAGGGCCGTAGGCCATCACCAAGAAATATCGTCAAATCCCACCGTTACGCTGAAGGTCCTTATTCCCAAAATGTTCTTGTGCCTCCCCTACATTTGTCGGTTTCTCCAGCAGGAAGAGGTGGAGCTGTGACGCCAGTCAGGTCTGGCTGCTGTCAATCATTCCCGGCTGTCATGAGGGTGGAGGCGTGCTCCCCCCCCCCCCCAGACGGGCCGCGCATATCAGGAGCTCGTAACCGATGCGAGCTATAGCGCATAACAATATTAACGCAGAGTCAAAATAATGTTCTGTGTGGAGAAAACAAGCATTTGTTTAGCTGTAACAGTCTGGTGTGTTTATTATTACAGAATATGTGGCGGGAGCAAAATCAGCTTAGTTGAGCACTGGCAGTTTCTTGGTTGCCTCAAAGCTAATGCCTTCGTTCCAATGCACAGCTCGAGAGTTTGTTTAAGATTTGGACAGTTCTGACAGTAACAATGTTTGTTAGTGCATTTACTCGTGCTTAACAATAATGCCATAAACAATCACTATTTAAAACGTTGAACATAACAGGAAACAAAAACGTACAGCTGGAAAAATATTTATCTATGTAAAATAATGCTATGTAATTAAAAGCGTTTTTAATTGGCCAATTTTCGCTTAAGCTAAGGCCGCTATGAGCACTAGGACGCGAGAGTAATGGATTCGAAATCTCGGTTGTCCTTGAAATTTTTTTTTATGGTAACGGTAACTGTTCAGTGTACCTACCTAGACCCATAAAACTCTTTATAAGGCTATTCACGGTAAATTGAGAACTTTTGAAAGCCCTGTGTAAGATCTACTTGTTTACACGTTGTGTATTCCTCCGCCTTATGTAAAATTAACATTTATGGGCCTCGTCACTTTATTTATCAGTCGGTCAAATGAAACTGTGGAATTATTAAGAATGTAAATACTTAACAAATCTGCAAATTTTTGCATTTCGATGCATTAAAAAAAAACAACGCGAAAGAAATAATTTTAAGTTATCACAAATGATTACCTAACACTTTTTATTCGACGTTAAGATATGGAACTGCTTTCCATCCATCGTTACCAACTTTAGTGGGTGAATGTCCCTCAGTGCGCACATTAGAAATGAGCCTTATCAAAAAGCCAATGCCCTTGAATGCATATATTTCTAGAGTGCTCAGCACTTTATCGGGAAGAGCCTTTAGTTGCACCAACCAAATCGTATAAGTTTGAGGCAACGGTAACTAGGTTGTACCAAACAAACTTTGTTTTATTCAACAAAACTTTTCCTAAGTGTGAAGTTTCTGTATCAGAGTGTGTAATGCAGAGAGCCACAAGTATTTCGCGAATCCATTCGGAGACGAGGCAGACTCCAATGGACATTTGTTTAGACACGCCCCTTTCAACTGTGAGCCAGTAATAAAGCAGGAAGCAGTAGTGTGAGAGAGTGTTTAACAGTCCTGTAAAGACAGCCTCACTTGATCACAGCAACCAATGAACAAACTATAATGTCTCGAGTGTATAGAGGACTGTCCAGCCTAGCTTGCTGCCAACTCACTCCGCGAAATACTCGGGGCTATAGCAATGGAATTATTTTCAGGCTTCCTGTTGATACAACGCGACATTTTAGACGCAAATCGTTTTGAAAATAATGCTGCATCTTTTACGTGACTATAGGCTTAAATAAATATCCCAATCATTGAAAATTATGAAGTTATAATGTGGAAACCGCAACAGATGGGTATTTTTGCTTAAGTGAAACGTACCAACCAAGTTAACCGTTGTTGCAAGGAAAGAGTAAATTTAAAATTCACGAAAGTTGAAAACAGAAGATTCAGACGAGCTTTGCTGTAATATAAAAGCTTGCTAGTAAAAAAATATATGTTTTATTTCAAACATATGAAAAGGTAACATTTCTTATATCATAACATTTGCCGATACCACCTTCTTCGTACATCGCTATAAATATAAACAATTTTCGGATTCTCTTTGGAACCTACATTAATTTATATTATTCAGAAACACTTTGTTACGTTGTTTGATTTGAGTCATAAATATAAAGCAATTATTCAACCCGTATAGTTTCTTCAAATTTGGTTTCCCTTTTCACGATAAAGGAAAAATTGTAATCTTTGTACAGTTTCGATGGAGTTGGTCAAATAACGCTCTAGGATTATGCAAAATGAAATTTTGGGTAATGGATGAAGCTTACACGTTAAACGCAAGAAAGTGGTTTTTAAAGAAGCCCATGCATTCATAACCATAGGGGTTTTGAACCCGAAACTATTCGTTCGAATAACGTAAGCGACCTGGGAGGACATAACTGTTTCTGAGGACTTGCTCATAAATTATCAGCTTTAAACATTACGTGAAGTACACTTTTTCGTAGGCATGTCAGAGGTGGTTAAGCATCGCCTTTAAAGGGCTTGTGGAACACCGTTATCGCGAATACGCCATACACGTGTCATGTCAGAAGTTTAAGTACACTGGTACGAGTGGCGAATGAAAGACGAGGGAATACAACATTGCTATCCGGCCCTTTGGTCTAAGGGATAGCCGACCTGCTCAGAGAAATAGCTGGAGTATTGGCCCACTGCGCAAGTAATTGTGGTTTCCAGCCATGGGAAAGGAATATATGTACCTTTGTAATCATCCTGATTAATCACGACTGAGTCCCAATGTCTGCTGGGAAACGGCAAGAGACAGTAAAATATGAAAATTTGTCAGTATGTAAAAGAAAATTTAAAATAACAAAGTTATTTACTGGTGGCCAAAAAGGCCCGAGTTCCAATCTCGACCGACATGGCACTTAATCAAAATTTTGACAGTTTCTTTGTAGGCTTCTGAACGAGGCGGTATTGCGGTACTATCTCGCTCACATCATGCTGCTAGATGTAGTGATAATCCAGTACAGAATACTTCTGCATCACTAATCTACGGAACGGATAACATGAACAATCTTGCATGACGATGCTGCGCTTCGAAATTTCATCCCATTATCTTTTCGGTAGGGGAGGCTTGTTTAGGGCTATGCAGAATAAATAGTTTTCTATGTCTGTAGGATTTCAGTGACCACAGTTTTTTCAACAATCGTAATAATTCAGTACTATAATAAGATCTTCTGAAAAACTTGATGGCTAATTTTTTTAAATAATAATATTTAACTGGTTTTTCGATTTCGTTTCCTTGGAATTTCAATGGCTTTAGAAATTACACGCGACGTACTGTTCCCATCAGATAAGAACTGAAGATCAGTATTTATAAAAGCCGTAAATAAGTCTCCTCAATTGCATTCTGTAAGATCAGTCTGAATCATCGCCATTATTGTAAGTTTTAGTAGCATAATCCCAGCCGTGGCGTTCGTCCTGCGCAGGGGGTCGAAAATAATTTTCTTTGCCCGGGGATGCCAAATACCTAAACTCGCCCCTGCCTCCAAGTGGTCAGTAACAGTTATTTCTGATAACGGGCCGAGTCTCATCCCTAAGTGAGTGCGAAGCCTTGGCGTTCAAGGCCGTACAAGGTGAACACTGACTTGGGTTGAGAGATTTGGGCGGCTCTTAACAACGAACCGACGAGAGTGAAATTAAGTTAGAATGTAGCAGTGCCGAAAACGGGAGATGCCCGAGAAAACCCACCGGGCAGCGGCTTCGTCCGGTACGATTCCCGCTCGCGAGATTTCGGAAGCGACCCGGTCGGATACTGAACTCGGATAGCCGGGAGGCGAGCAGTCTAACCGCTCGGCCACCGCGGTCGCACTGATTGTTGGAGAGTGCAGTAAACGACAGTTAGCGATGTGGGTGTATGTTTTCCGCGCGGGTAGTAGCGGGGGTTTCCCTTCCCCCTCCGCATTTCCGTGGCAATTCCATTTCCTTGCACGAACAGGGCGGGATGTACGCGTCAGCGGCAGGCGCAGATTCATCACGCCTACCCATGGAGTTGGAGAGGGGGGGAATGGGGAATGCTGCCCCCCCCCCCTCCCGGCAAATCCGCCCTTAACGAAATTCTGCAGAACTGCGGGCGGGGAAACAAATCAAAGTTGAGCAGCGTGCGAGAACGGATACCGCCAATAAGCGACCGGTAGACAACCGGCATCACGGCCAAGGGAAGTTTTATCGCTGTACGCAGTAACCAATCAGTGCTCTCGTAGCCTCGCGCAGCGAATCAGAGAACATCGAATGTGCCGCCACGCCGATTGCGCCTCTGTGTACGTATCCACTCTATGGCTTGGCCTCCGTTGAGGCCGGCGGCCACGCACATTACGGACTCTCGCTGCACGAACCGTCCTTTGCAAGCAAATTAACACTTCGAGGATTGTGCCCCCAAGTCTAGCTGGGGGAACGGCTGTCTCATGATTCCGCTGCCCTCGACAAAAATATTGATTATAGGCTGCTCACGATAAAGTGAGCACTTTTCACGCCCTAGTTACTTTTTCATTTCAGCAATTTTGTCTTCCTTAACCACCTTTTAAATAAATATTGCCATGTAAGTAATAAACACAGTGAAAGTTATCGTCTAAGGCTAAAATAAAATATATTTACTGACTGATATTTCAAATGAGAGGGCTTTCAAAAGTCCTCACTTTACCGTGAATAGCCTATACGCACGCATATGTCCTCCCATTGAAGTGGCGTAAATACGAATTTCTCATTTTGGAGGGAGCCTACGATGAAGGGGGGAGGGAGGTGAGAGGGTAATAAAATATTGATTTATGGTATGGCCTAATGTACAACTTATCATATAAGCAAGACATAATGAACTTATATATATATATATATATATAATCCTAAATATTTTTAATACGAGAGAGAATCAACCGTGGCGGTTTGTTTTGTATTTTTCACGAAAACATGTCATGAAGTTCGTGAATTAAAATACAGCGCCAACAATTGGTTATGCTCCCCACGTGTAAAGTGAACAAGAGAGAAACGAAAAACAGACAAAGTTTAAAATAGAGTCTGGATGTAGGACATTTCACTCGTATTCCCTCCCTTACGGCTGCCCCATTGCCTTGCCAAATTTTACGCTGATCTTAATACGAACACATCAACCTTTATTTCAGTGAACAAATTTTTCTGTGTTGATTCAGTTATTGAAATGAACAGGATGGGCTGTATATCGTGTAACACACGATAGGTTGCTGTAATTGGGGCACTGTCACCTCGCACACTCAATGGCTAACAGCCAAATAATAATGGAACTCCATCAACACTGTGAGCATATCCTGTGTAAAGTGTAGTAATAGTACTTCGGTGAGAGGGAAATGTAGGAAAGATCAAGAGTAATGGTACCTCTGTATAGGAGTGCATTTCGTGACTGCAGACCTATGCCTGGACGTGAAAGGGTTAACCTGCGGGAATACACTGTCAGAGCGTCTCCACGCTGCGCCAATGCAGAACATCTGAAGTCGTGGAAATGAAGCTACTACACTTGGTTGGAGAATGTGGCTGGGGTTTCGCTTCTAGGGGTAGCATGTCGGTATCTAAAACTTGTTCTGTCCAAAGTGATCGCGAGAATTATAGCTAGGCCTACCGGTCGGGAGCATACAGAAACAGAATACCTTGAGGTCAGGCTTCACCATGCATGTTCGTACAGGGAATTAAATGCTAAATTCGAACATTGATCTCTCATTGGTTTTTGTGGTAGTATTTACAAATAAAGATTTTTTGTTACAGATTGAACGCATCTAGATTTGTGAACCTTCTATATTTTAATTGTTTTTATTATAATGCACTTTTTAATTATTTATAAAATGTCACAATATTATCAATAATAAGATTTCTCTGTGGAGATAGTTGCCTCCGGACTGCGGTGTCAGGGGCTCCACTTCCTGAAAAACCATGGCCGAAAGTGTATGTAATATTTGCGGTTAGTTTGTCAGTTCAGTGGTAAGTCCCGCCCGATTGACCCCTTAGCTTCAGGAGGAAACGATTTGCGTTTTTCCAGATTGAAAATACACCTTAACGACCCACAACGAAATACTTATATCTGCTATTTATTTGAAAGTACTTTTTAATAAATAAAAATATTTTCTATGCGTTAATTCAGCCAGTTAGCTGTAAATTACGAATTTCATGACAGAAAGGCGAGATGCTGTGCAACAGGAGGACTAGAGGGGCGTTTGACCTACATGCTACAAGTCACAGGAGGGCATATGGGAACACAACATATTCTTTCATTCCCACAAGACTTATTAGTTTTAGTGGTGCGGAAGTGTGAGTGACAGCTCCGTCCTCCGTGGCGACATATTTCCATCCCGGGCTCTCGTGTCGTCAAAATACTCACAGCACGTCAGCGTGTGATCGTTCATGCTGAGTCAGCGATAACGAGCAGATATTGCGTGTCGATTAACACAGAGAAGAGAAAGAGAACATACGGCGACAGTAATATAGGCCTATATTTGAGGTTGGTCCTGTTAGTAACTAAGTAGTACAGATTATAGGCTAGATGAATAACCAGCCTATGTAATTATATGCTATTCATGGCAAAGTGAGTTCTTTTGAGAGCACTCTCAATTGGAATAAAAGACAATTTATATATTTGACATTAACTTACGAGTGGGGTGGAATATACACACTGTGGGTATTACTTACAAGGAAATATTTCATTTCGAAAGGTGGCTGAAAGGGGAAAAAAATGGCTGAAAGGAAAAAGTAACTAGGGTCTCAAAAGTGCTCACTTTACCGTGAACAAACTATACTAGTTTAATCAACCTTTTATAAAGTATCATTAAAAACATCTGTACAGAAAAAAAACATTGTCCTGTATATTAAAAGGCCACAGTCAACGTCATCCACTAAGGAAGTACAACAAATGTAATTCCAATTTAAAATTAATTCTAACCACACATACGTACACACATATTAAGTGTAAGCATACCAGGTGACTTGATATACCGTGGCGCCTGTGGAAGGAGGTTGATCACACTTATGTTAGTAAAGGACAACTTTAACTAATGTGACAATGTCACATCATATATTGTCATTTTCACAGTACTTTAAAAAGTACCTGGAACTATTTCGTTTAAGTATTACGTTGCTTCAATGATTGTTATGAATATAGTATTTTCTTCAGAACATTGTATCGGATTCTACATAAGGATGGGATTGTCACAAACAGGCCTTTCTGTGAAATATTTCTCTTCCTATCTTGCATTCATTTTTAGTCCCATATCTGTACGTCATAACGTATCACTGGAAGGCGGCAGTCGTGACAATGCTAAATGAAAAGCCTGCATTCCAACGAGATTTGCCATACGACATCATCATGTCTGTGCGTAGGTTACTAATCAAGGATCTCAGATACGATTCATGCCGGAAATATATATATATATATATATATATATATATATATTAGCAACTTAGCTATCTGGTTGTTTTCTAATTTAGTTCACCTCCTAGAGTTGAAAAGCTAGATTTAATCAGACAAACAACGTTTGACTATGAAAGTAAATTCTGCTCACTCACCTACTACGTGCTAGACATGTCACAATCACATGGCCACATGCTAACTTCTGGACTCCAGTAAATGCTTACACGTACCTGCAAACAAAATAACAAAAAAAAATATGATTTGAAACTTGATGAACACAGATGTACAAATTTGTTTATAGTCTACAGAAAAGCAAAGCATATTGCACAAGGGGAAATGTTAAACAGTTTCGTCCCGATGAAAATTTAAAATTAGACTTTAACGAACAGGCTCACTTCACGTATGTTGTATATGCGGTTCTGAAATTCCCCAGTGGGAGAAGGACGAAGAGGGGGGAGTGGGGAAGTAGTTTCCTCAGCGGGGTTTGCTAATTGGCGAGCGGAAAAGTTTTGAGCGAGGCAGGCCTACACTGTAAAACTTTTATTTCTACCTAAACGAATATATATATATATATATCACATCGGAAACCCAGTTTCTAAAATATTCTCTGTAGAACTTCAAACAGTTAAGTTGAGAAGTGGATATAAAATTATATTTTTTTACTTCTAGAAAACAAAACTGATGAATTAATAACAGAGATTAAAGGAAGGGAGACTAGAACCCAGGGTCATTGTGTTATTGACATACACCCGTTACCACAAGAACAACTAGACTAATGCGCTTTAAGATTATTTTTTGATATACCTACTAAATTTTAACGAGTTCTTCGCCTACGAAGATTGTAGAAAGCATTTATTTAATTTTAAGAGTTCTGCCTAAATATAAAACACTAACAGTTATAAGAATAACAGCTTCAAGTGTTTAGAAAATTGTCGTCGATTTATTGTGAGAATTTGAATTCATTTCAAGTGTTTTACGATATTCAAACTTATAATACATTAATTTTTTTCATCCAACTGTGCACTTTACATCACCTCTAGTTTTGCGCAAACAACTGAATGCGGTTTTACGTTGTTGAGTGTCCGCCATTTCGCTTGAGCTCGTAGATACGGGTCAGTATAGTACAAACATTTATTGAGGTCTATTATAAACGCGGCTCTTTTAAATTTACAATCGAGAGAATTTTATGTAGTGTTACAAACATTTGTAAAATTGCAAACAATTTCCCAGTAACAAATACAATTTTTTTTACAGTGTAAGATCCGCGAGCGTTCGGCAGCGAATAAACAAACAGCACGAGAACTCGTTTCAACGAGAGCCTAAGCACGCGTGAGACTGCAGCTTCTGAAGGAGGAATCAAAGGCAGCGAGAGAGGAGAAAAAAATAAGCGAGCTAGGGTAGTAGCGTGTGGCAGGGATGAAGAAAAAAAAGGGGGGGGGGGGTGATGGTAGCCCGGCAGAACCGAATACAACCCTTTCATTACTGGCAGGAATAAGGGCGCGGCCCATTGCGGGCTGTAACTTTGGTAAATAGCGTCCTGCCGCCCCTATTCCGCAGGCCCGCGAGAGAACGAGTGAAATTGCCACACGAGCATTACCCCTAGCCCCAGGACCTGAAAGGGGTAGAAAAAAAAAGGCGCAGGCTTTTATTTCTCCTCGCGAAGAGGAACAGTCGGGCAGGTCTGCTTCTCGGTAATGTGCGACATAAAACACATGGGGGGGTTGGGCGAAGACGACAAGAAAAGCAGTTTATTTTCCCTAGGAAACGGAACTTTTAAAAGTTTTCCGTCTGCTTTGTTAAGACAACAAAGAACGAATTACTAATATTAATATATAAGTTTATTTGCAAGTTATTATTTTTTTTTTTTAGTTTTAGTTTTTTGCACATGTTCGTGAGTAGTTTATATGAAATACCCCAAAATTTTAATTAATTTTCTATTAACAGAAACATTAACAATTCTGTTTTGACATTGAAAAAATGTTTTCGAATATTTTGATCATACATGAATGATTTTATTTCACCTTTTCCAGTGTATCGGTACACTACGAGCGAAAAAATGTGAATCGTTATACACAAATATGGGTACACATTCAATACGATAAAACTTAGATGCATGGCTGTGTAAACTCGGTTACTAATTTTTGGTGCGAAATTAAAATTTTAAATAATCGTCATACATTTGCACACTATAAAAATATGGCGACTCAATACGTCACCAATAATTTTCAACGATAATGGTGAAGTTAATGCGCGAGTTGCTGCTCACTTTGTGATCGTGTCTCCAGTTTTTTTTTTTTTTTTTTACTCACGACTGTACGGAAATGCTATAACTTAATATCGGAACCACCTTACTGACAGCATTTACAATAGCAAAAGAAGGGAAATACAATTAATAATTAACAGAAGTATGGCTGACTTGAGACGCTTTGAAAAGGGTAAGTTGCTAACTATCACGCTGTGAAATTTCAGTTCTTTAAGTAATGTTACCAACAGGTTTGTTTTCAGTATAAACAACATCAATTTTTAAAAAACACTAACTTAGTTGGCAAGCGTATTAATTTTTAACGTACCGATAAGAGTGTTGATTTTTGTACTAATATATAGTTCTACATTTTTAGAGGTTTTTTTTTTTTTTTCGATTATATAGGTAAACATAATACCGTAAGATCAGCTATATGGCTTTAAGAACCAACAAAGCTAATGTTTTTAGAACTGAATGTACACAACGTTTTTTTTTTTTTTAATTCTATTTCCTCAGTTACCATACGTTAAAGTTATCCGCAAAATCCCGCTCAATCCCGCTTCGAGGCACTGGAAATATAAACGCATCAAAATTAACTTAATTACGTTTTTGCTAGCCGGTTATACAATATACCAGTTAACAAAGGCTTATGAGGGGAAGGGAACAGGCGGGCGGTAAAGGATGGAAGCGGTGTATGGGGACAGAATTAATCACGATGTGTTATACAAGCCAGTTTGGTTTGCAGTGTTTGTGCGATAATATGCAAATATGCCCCACTTCTCTGTAACGACAGTGTAATGGGGCTACTTTGCCCGGAAATAATAACTGGGTTCAACACAGATATAGTATAACAAATTAATACAGGTTAAAGCTTTTAAAATAATATCATGTTTCCTCGACGAATATTAAATTTAATTAATAACTTAAAAGTGACTAAATTTCGTCTGCTCTGTGGTATATTACAATAAAACTGTCAGAATATCTATTTCAAACCGAAATTATCTTTGATATTTTGTTACAGTCAGGTTTTAGAAAAGTGTACGTCTCCTTTACTACAATGAATACTATATTTAAAACCTATTGCATATATTTTGCGGAAATATCCAGTCAGGCTAAATTTAGAAGTCCTCTCCTAGATTAACAGTTTAGTTTGTTAATCTTCTGTATGTGATTGTTGCCTACCGCCATTAATACCACTGACTAATTATTTCTCAGACAACTCCTATTTAACTTACATTTCATGTAAGGAGTTGTAACTAATATTATGTAAGTACAACCAATTGCAAGCACTCTATTTCTGAATCATCCTGGTGGGACAGCTTCCTAATAATAACGCAGCATCAGTCCCCATAATCTGTTATGGTAAGTGGTATTGCAGTGTATGGCTGTACGTAAAGTTCACGAATGAGGAAGAACTGGACGCTAGCCATCCAAAATGTATGGTGAACGGTATCCTAATCGGACGCCCGTCTCACGGCAAAAGATACGAAGAATTTGCACGCGTATCTCGTCACGAGATGATTGGAATACCACAAGACGAGTGCGCCGAAAGACTGCGCTTTTGAACTATGCACGGGGATGCGACTGCATTTCTCCTTAGGTTGATTTGTTCTATTTTTTGATGTACATGTGTACGCTCTCGTTACTCAGTACATTCATTTAATGACTAGAAAAGAAATCTCCTGAATTACGTTGATATCTGAATAAAATTTGATGTACTGATATAAGACTTGCACTCACATTGCCCGTCTTCCCTCCGATGCGGCGCTCTACTCTGTCCAGGATAACATTCCGACCCAATGCCGCATTAAGGTAAGCGCTACGCTGCTATAAGAAAGCTGTCCCGCCAAGATGAGTCACAGCGCTTGTAACTTGCTTACAGCTGTGAGTACAGGTCCCCTGCCCCATGCTACCAGCCCACTTAACTTAATCGTATTTGCACATTATTTCTGGGCGTTTCTGTGTTACTTTCCATTGCATATGCGGTATCACTAAATTCCTCTTTGCATCTACTTTCAGATGCCGCTGAAATAAATTATGTTCCCAGGGGAAAACACATATGTGGTTTAATAATTTCTGTCCATACATGTGTTACGAATAATCGCTTTGCAACAAATTTATTGACCCCGTACGTAATTTCATTTACCGGAAACAGCATTTACTGATCTGCAACCATTCCGCAAATCTTGGGGGTGTCCATGTTTGGCGGACCACTCTGTATATTACCACATCATCCAACTAAGTCTAAGTGCAATTTAAAGCCATGACTCAAAATTTTAAACTATTAGCATTATCATTTAAAACTTAAAACTAAAATAAATCATAAATCTTAAACCCCTGCAATGTAGAGATATCTAAATGAATGAAATAATCGAATTCATCTCCAAAGTCTACGTTAAGATTAAAGAAATTTTCTGATAGATACATGAATATATACACTTAAACTCAAATATAGATAAAATGACATGCATATCTTGCATTCATCCTCGAATATTTATAAATAATTCTTACAATGAATTCTAAAGTATTGAATTAAAATAAAAACTCAAATAGTTGGAGTGCACAAAATAAAAATGTTTGTAGTTAAATTAATTCAGAAGTTTATATGCTGTATGAAACTGTATTACGTTGATTAAAATAATGTTAACTGACACAGACAAAATAAATCAAAATGGAGTGTATAAGATGAAAATCATAATAATTTGCAATGCGTTAGCATGCATCACCAAGTTAAATAAAATATTAAGATTACTTTCAAGTTAATACATAATAAATTATGACGCGCGATGTTAAATTCATCTGACTTCAAAATAGTGATTTAATATCACATTCTAATATAGTTATTGTTTGTGTGTTTCATACAATGTGTAAAGTTAAATTGAAATATCATAGCAAGTGATGTGTTTTAACATTATCATAGCAAGTAACATGGCAATTAACGTAGCAGGTTAACATAGCAAATGACACTTTCATGAATTGGGCGTTATAATGTATAAAGGCTCTGAAGAAACCTGTTTAAAAAGGTTGTCCACCCTAAGTACGAAACAAGGTAATCGCAACACGACCCAGGTATAAAATAATGCTGTGGCGACATTACTCCTTCCCGCTTGTGCCTGAGTGCCGCCATGTTTAATAAACGCATTTTCAATACGCGTTATTTCTGCATGCCCGATGCCTGCCTTATAGCTAAGTGTAATAAATCAATATGTTTTCTATTGAGAAAACCTTCAGCCAATTCCCTCATGCAAATGTCAACAAGAAAATGAGAGTAAATGTCTATTGCAGATCTCGGCGCAACTCAATAATTTGACCAAAATTCAAGCAAATTTCTCACTTTCAAGCAACTTTTTTAGTTTCTTCTGAAAACATGATTTACCTCTTCTATTTCACCGCCAAACATCACGATAATTTTATTCAAATCTGCATTCTCAATCAGAAGCACTTTTTTTTTAAAAACATGCTTCGTTCACTCTTTGAGCAGTGTCCTTCTCGGGAGTGAATGAGGCTAAATTTAGGTCCAAAAAAGGCTAAATTTACTCTAAATTTGCAAGCTAAACAATGAGTAAAAAATAATATCACAAGAAAAGTATGAAAATTCGTGGAATTTCATCAAAAATGTGATTATTTAGCTTGCAAATAAGGCTCTAAAGAACCCCGCACACAGAGTAAACACAAGTTCAGAATTAATTTCGATTTTGACCTTAGGTTTCATTGATTTTAAGTTGCGCTTTGAAAGATTTTACAGGAAATTTTAAATTTGCTTGAATTTGGCTTGAAATTGCTTGAATTCTAGTCAAATTATTGAGTTGCGCTAGGATCTGCAATAGACATCTACTAATGGGACTGAATGATTACCGTCTGATCCAAGCAGTAAGACGATCCGTACGCTTAGCCAACTTCCATGGTGCCAGACGTACTAGAGTTACGCCGGACCAGTCATTCATTTTATGTCTCAACTGCTGGAGAAGATGTGAGGAATGAGGTCTTTATCAGAATGGCAAGGGTTGTTAAAGAATGGACGAAGCAGTGCTAGGGACACGCCCACTTCGGCTGTGAAGGTCGAATCCACAGTTTACCAACATTCCCTAAGTCTACATTACCTAGGAGGTCACACAAAATGCTTAGTTTGGCGCATGAGTGCGGAACTTTTGGCCTCTTTTCGGGACGCCGACCCGAACCTTGATTGCATGCTGTTTGCTCTCCTCACCTGACGAGGCGATTCCAGGCAGTATGAGCTCTTTGGGACGAGTCTGACTTCAACTGTGGGTCTTGAATGGGACACATTATCATAACTCGAACTTTTTACTGTGGGTCCTGTACGCGACACAGTAACTGGGACTGTACTGCGAGGGCACTTTCCTTTCCGGCCTCCTTGGAGTAAACCACTGAGTGCAGAATTTTACATCTCCCATATTTTATTGCTTGTGTTTGGAAGTAGCGATACTGATTATATAAATTTTAAGTTGCATTATATATTGAAGAAAATTGTGTAAAATTGATCTAGCGTTATGGTACTTTACACAGTGTACCATTTTCGCCGCAGTAGTAAAATATAATATTTAACAGTTAAAAAAATAAATAAATATATGCACACACAGCACACATGTAATACACAATATAGGAGATTGCAGCGAAGCATAATTATATCAGTTAAATGCACTTATCGACTGCGGAACAGACGTTTGTAGCGTCGTTATTCGCTGCGCCGAGACGTGACAATGCGCCTTTCAAAACACAAGTTACAAAGCTGCAGACGACATTCTTTCCACGCCAGGTAGCAGAGCTCACGCACTTTCCCTAGTTCACTCAGATCGACACACGCGCCTGGCCGGGACAAACTGAAAGACAAACAACACACCCCAGTAAATTATATACACGCACGCACGCACTTCCGACAGCCACATTGCGCCGTATTTCTTATGCGTTGTCAAAGCCGGCGATCGGCAGGTCACATAGTATAATATCGAGTGATTTGATTATTATTTAAATACTAATGGTATAAAACAAATAACAAATATCTCTTAGGTAAATGTTGCTAGCAACACGAAATTCAGTTTCTTTAAAAACCACTGGAATTTCACGAAAAAAAAAAGTAATTTACAATGTATTACTTACTCAGATGCAATTTTATTATTTTATATTTTGAGTTGACCCGGTATCGTAAAAAAATATCAATAAAAAATTTAAAAATATATAATATTAATGTTTACAAAAATTATATTTTGACTACAAAATACTATCAAATCGTTTAAATAACTTCAGATTATTATTATTGTGTAAAGGATGTACGACACCAAATTTCAACACTTTTATTACACAATTAACTCAAGAATAAGACTATCATCGCTTAATTGTAGGTATATTGTACATCATCATAGTAATAAGTTACTTCAAGACTTCCTTTCAATCATTGCTCGCATATTGAAACCTATTTTGAAAAACAGCTACACTTTCATTTCCATTTCGCCATTTATTAAGAAATTGGTAATGTAAACTTCACGTGCTACATTTTTTATATAAAATCCTTCCACGCCGTAATGTTGTGATTTCACATAGGTCAAGTGTTTATATCTAGTCCACACGACATATAAGACTGTTGTTTGTTGTACTATGAGACTGTTTTCGAGTGTAACTTCTCTTTCAGGATATGTTTTTATATGTACAAACATAATATTTCTGTACTGGAGGGAGCTATTTGCACTATAATTCTTTAACTTTAAAACTTGCCATTTTGTTTCTTTGTTGCATCATAATATTTATATTCTATTTTATTTGCTGAAAAATAATTAACAGGGTGTAAATCCACGTTTTCCGTAGGGAATATAGGACCTCAAGAGAAGCTCACACGCGATCGTGAGTGAGCAGTACACTTGCACACCACAGCGGAAATCTAAGTTGAAGGGCTGCGTCATTGTATACACTCAGCACAACACACGAGCCACCCTACCTCGTTGCGAACTGCACGAAAGAAGTCTGTGGCAGTTCCTTCCTACTACGTAAATTTTCCTTCCGATTAATTATCCTACCGCTGCGAGGAGGACTTCACCCTAACCATTTTCCTATTGACAGAAGAACATGCCCGATTTATAAGCCGAACGAAATATTCACATTATAGGCTATTCACGGTAAAGTGAGCACTTTTTAAGGCCTTTCCAACAGGCTTTAACCACTAAAAAATATAACTTACTGCAATATCAGGCAATAAATTTTGAAGGTGGTGAAATGTATACACTGTGTTTATTCGTCACATTGCAATGTTTATAAAAAAAAGCAGCAGGAAGATGGAAAAAGGATGAACGGAAAAATTTAGAAGGGCCTTAAAAAGTGCTCACTTTACCGTGAACAGCCTATACTTCCATCCACCATGCGAGATGAGGATATCCCGCTTATAAATTCAGGGGATACTGTTATGCGCTTGTAATCAGGCGATCGCATTATCACAGACATATCACCGGTAATTGGGACACAAGCCGAGCGCCCGAACCAAAACACTGGAACCCCCTCCCCCCCTCCCTACTTTGACAGGGGTGGAAGTCCTTGGAGTTTGTTAGTCAACACGCAGCCAATAAGAAGGCTGTATGATGTGCGGCAGACAGGGTATTTCATCTTTGGTCGTCGTGATGAAGACGCCATGAGATGGAGAGTGCCGACCATCGTAATATGTCCACATACATCAATCAGCCTTCGGAGCCATAGTACACGTGAAGACGTTCTATTTGAATAGCATCAAAACTAAAAGATGTTCCGTGTCGTTATTAAATAATATTTCCCTGATCTCCTCCTATTTAACTTAAATTTCATATAACGTGTTGTTACTAACATTATGTAAATACAACAAATTGCAAACATATAATTCACTCTAATCACTGTGTGTTACACATCCCCACATGAATAAATGCACAATTCGAACTTAATATAAGATTGTAACAATATAAAAGTAACTTCTCCATTTCTTGAACCACATTTTATTTTTTAATTTTGACAAACCAGTACCATAGACTTCATGTTTATGTAATATCGGGCCGCTTCTGTAGTGCACTTTATTCTTTACCGGCAACCTTATGTTGTTCGTACGGCTCATTTAATGTTCCGCGTATCGTGTAAGACTTTCGTGTTTTAATCGAAAGTAAAATAATCTAAATCAGCTTCATCTCGCCGAGGAATCAATAGTTAGTTTCGCCCAGGGTCTTGTATTTAGACCCGAGAATTAATTCTAACCCCTTCTCATATAGTTATCACTACTGACTTATTTAAAGTCCCGAGCTTACACGACGACTTGAACTAAGAGTACTTACATACAGCTAATGTTCTTTTGGGTCATCCAACTGACGAGTAACGGAGCCGGCGCCACTATTAATCTGGCGTCCAACCTCGCCTATCACGTCCCCACGACCCCCTTCAGACCGCCCCAGCCGACATCACAGCAGATACTGAAATAGCCAAACGCGCGTGACTTTGTATATAAGCGAAACTTTATCTTGCCATTACGCAAGACCAGTTTATTCAATATAATTGTGTTAATATATGAAATTACATACTGCTTAAGATTGGGGAAGTTACCGTATTTAAAAAAAAACAAAGAAAGAAAATTGGAAACTGTGAAATATACTGATAATAGGTGCTAATATGTCGTCAGTTCATTTCCGACAAGATGCACTAGTGCTTTTCATTCCTTGTTTTTTTCCTTCACCACCCCAGGAAAATTCCAGGTGCCCCTCCAATACTCCGCCTGTTTGTTGAGGATCTTTCATTAACCACGAAGTTCGTGGGAAGAAGAGTTGCGGTTATTACCGTATCTCTCTCGAAACCATCATGTTCGAACATAAAGAAAGGAAAACAATCATTTTCTCCTCCGGCGGGGTCTCGTGTTTCACAGGAAGGACGCGGCAGTGTGTGAGACACGAGTGGTGGGCTGCAAGCATGGACGAAAGGGGTTTGTGAAACGATACAGCTTTCACTCTGCGGCACGTTTCCGGGGGCAAAATTGTTTCTCGGGGGAAAAAATATATATTTACCATCTCTTTTGTTCCCTACCCTCCTACCGCCGCTCCGGCGTGGGTCTCCTTTACATTTATTTCGTTTAAAACTGTTTAGCCTTCCCTTAGGCAACCTTGCCGTTCGCTCCTCTCTGAAAATGTTCCGTGCTTCAAAAAAAAAAAATGGAATGAAAAATTTAATACAACGGCTTCACGGGTAGGTGCATCTTTTCCACTCCTCCCCTTCTTCACCCCTCCTCATCTTCTTGGAGCTGTGATGTACGAAACACGCTTAAGTCTTTCATTTCCGAGACTGAATTTTTTTTAAAGATAGGATACTATCGCAGAGTAAAGGAAATGAAAGAACAAGAAGGAAGATAAAAGGTCGGCAGGTTATATATTATATATATATATATGTAATATATAATATATAACAAAAGCCTATCCACAAGTAAACGTTAACAAGCTATTGAAAGCATTACACCTCTCTCTCTCTCTCTCTCTCTCTCTCTCTCTCTCGCTCTCTCTCTCTCTATCACAGATCTTCAGAGATGTATATCATTGGCCCGCTTTACGTTATCTATTTCAAAATAAAAAATTTTTGCCTCGACGAAATTAAATTGTACGTATTTGTGCGTGTTGTTTTGTGAATGCTGTTTATCTGTTGTGTGTTTTCTTATTGAAGTTTTCTTCTGTACATCTACGATAAGAACATAAATGTACGGGCTGCAAATACAGTCTACTATAGCTTCTAGAGTCTGAATTATTAACATGCCTACTGAAAAACATTAGAATGTTAGAATGTACTAACACCCTGTCTCATATACTCATACGACTTGACTTGAGTGGAAAAGGGGGGGGGGGGGGGGGAATTGCTGACTTGTGAACTGTAATATCATGCTTGTTTGAACAAGGAACTGAGAGTAATTTGGTAGCCAAGATGTATCGCCCGCCTCATTATACTCTCTCATGCAAAAGTAGTTTGATAAAATGTTGCATGAGTGATGAGATCATAGAGAGCTCAAACATGCTGAGAGCTGCAACACTATTCACTTTATAGTGGAGCCACCTTAGCCTACTGACAGCAATTCGAATATTACAAAAGGAGAAATAAAATCTAAATTTACGGACGTATGGCTGACTTGAGAAACTTTGAAAACAATAAGAATGCTAAATAGCACGCTACTAAATTTAAATATTTTCACTTGCGTTACCGACTGGCTACTATACAGACCAAGCGAAGCAATAGAAGCCTAGTACTGGTTGTGCACAGTGCCTCATAAACATATATTGTAACTACCCTAGAGCAACAACACAGGCGTGTATTCTGGCATGTAGACGATCGTACATGTGACGAATACCATCGCGAGATACGGTGTTCGAAGACTCTTGTACCTGTTGTCGCAACTGTAAGATCAGTAGCTGGTCGTACAGACTGTGTCAGAAGTCGTGCCATCATGTCCCAAAGAGAAGTCTGGGGATTGTGCTGGCCTGACCAGCTGTCGGACACCACGAAAAGAACATGGAGCAATAGCAACAGTATGCGGACGAGCATTATCCCGATGAAAACAGTACATCACCCTCCTGTTTAAGGAATAGCAGCAGAACGGGTCGAACCATGTGCTGGATATAGCGGGCTCTGTACCTCGTTCAATTAGACAGTACTCCTTAGGGTGTTGTAATATTTTCTCTCAACTCTTCACCATCCCTGCACTCCAAAAGGCCTCTATTAACAAATTATATGGAACAAATTCCCGTTTTAATGTATGGGAGCTCGAGTTGCTTTGCACTTTACAAGCCGAACCTGAAAATGATTTGTGATAGCAAACACACAATTGTAGCTTGAAAATGCTGTAATTGTTAACATACATTAAGTTATGTATATTATCAACAGTTAAAAAGATTCTATATTTCGACTTGGCTTTTTGACGAATATAGGCCGCAATTGTGTTAAGTTTTCTTAACGTTTTACATTAAACTCATACGATTTTACCATAACCACGCCTCGAAAATGTTTTATAGATGCAATCGATTGGTCATGATGAAAACTGTCGATTGAAATATAAAAGAGCGTTGTAGCTTCTCCTAGTCAAATGTTATACTATACGGACGTTATGAGACGCGGCGAAACGAACTCAAAATTGTGCCCCCCCCCCCCCCTAAACCTCGATGCTCCGCATTCCTCATTCAACGTAACATATTCTTTGATCCTTTGACAATCGAGTGGTGTAATTGAAATTTGAATGCATATGATAGATTCGGAGATGCAATGCCAAACACTATACCCCGATTTTATCATCGATTTTTCTGGATTTTCTCCCACTATGGTGGTAAATTTAAGAACGTATTCACGTCAAAGAGTACCAATCACCAACTGATTGGTTTCTAACATTGTCCCAACATAAAACCAACTACACATATTTCAAAGAGAAATTGAGAGTATGACCAAATACATTTGTATGTCATAATAATGCAGAAAAGGAACATTGTTTTAATTAATAATATATATTCCCTAACTTTGCCATAAAATGTTCCCAGAATTCATACGAAATATCTCTGCACTATTCATGGAGGTATATTGAACGTGTAGTAAAATAAAATTAACATAATAATAATATAAAGCATCTTATTGTATCAGTCATTAAATTTGTATCACAGCACAGAAGTTAATCCATTCGCCCAGAATAAAAGTACCAGGAAGTATTTTAGGATTTCAATACTTATTTCAAGATAACAATATAACAATATAACTAATTAACCTACATTTTAATACACATCTATGCAAGTAACGTTGATAAACCACTAAAGTATTTTGATAATTGGGTTGTGTGTATTAGAATATAACTAAGAGAAACGAATTTTCCAAACGATTTGATAGTAATCGGTTGAAAATATCCTGAGAAGTAATTTTAAACTATAGAACTAACAAAAGTTTATTTGGCGGGAGTATCATCAAAACTTTATTTTCAAAGCATAGATGTTATTGAGTTCATGTTTTATAACTTATTTACCTTACCGAAAACCTAATTAAAATTAGTCTTGGCGTGCTAAGGTAAGAAACATTTGAAAAAATTTGGTTGACACCACATAGTAGACTACTGTTTTCACCAAAATATCATGGGAATTTTTTGAAAAGTTACTGTGATATGACATTTTATTTACGTTTCACTCTGAAGAAGACAAAATTTGGTATATATAATCCAAGATCTGTATGTAAGTGTGTCAAGTTGGATTAAAATTGTATCAGTTATTCTATGCTTACAACACGAAACACAAATTGTACCGAGGCAGCTGCTAAAAAAAAATAATAAGTTTATTCATTCGGAATTACTTGCAACATTCTGCCGATAACAGTACTAGGACTCGGAGAAACTGTTTGCATTAATATCATAATATGACAATGACACTATATTACAAAATTTGCTGACAAGCCTGCGAATAAATTAATTTAATGATCACATATACACGCCAGCATACGAGTGTCCTTTAAATAAATATAATCATTCTGTAGGTGCGGCATCATATCATAGCATATTTATATGAACAACATTTTGAAAATAATAATCTGGTATAATTACATATTACAGGTATAAGGTAGTATACAAAAGCACTACTTTTATGCTGAATTCAGCGTAAATAGAATATTTCTTAAAATACGTTGGAAGAGCTTTGTAATGTGTTTCAGATGGCTGTCTCTCTCGCAGTTTGTCTGATAAAAGAGACTCGAGTTTAAGTAAATTGAATGCTGGCGGCAGTTACTGCAAGCAGACCAAGTTTGGTTAAAATTGGTCAATTGGTTCAGTACAGAGGTCGTGTACTTTTAGTGCCTCGATTGCATACACGATATCCCCACTCATTTATTTATTGTGTTACGAGAACCATTAAACTATATCAATCGAAATACAAAAAAAAATTAGCAACTTCGTAACCTCGGAGTTTAAACTGCTGGATTTGGCAAACTGAAAGCAGGATAAAAATATATTTTTTTGCTTTTTACGAAAGGAAGTTTGTGTTGTATGGCAGACTGATATCATATATTTTCTCGCGGCTACGCTGAACTCCACCCACCCTATCACCAGAAAAATAAAATGGATTTGTTATCGAATTAGTTTGTGGCGAATAAAAATTAAACAATGCTTTTACTCGTGGCTATGAGTCTCCCCCCCCCCCCCTTCACCCTTCCAAATACGAAGACAGCGTGAAACCATATTTTATTAATTTTAATCTCTTTACGGGATGGACTTCTGAAAATCCTGAAATTAGTTTTTATTCATTTGCACATGCAGTTTCTATAATCAAAATTCACGCCGATGTTTTACCGGATTTCAAAATATAGAGGATTCAATGAAAAATTATTTTACTTATTTTCGCCCCTTAATGGCCGAATTTTGATGAATCCTTTCATAGTGGACGCCTCAATCGCAAGGGATGCTTATAACATTCCTTGTTTCGTGATCCAGCGGCTTGGGCTGTATTTTATATAGTCAGACAGTAGGACACTTCTTTTTTATAGATATATTTATGAATGTGTGTACTTATTTACACACAAAAGCACTAAAGGGTTCTTGGAAACTGTAGTGATTTTCTCTGAAACAGTTAAGGGTTTATATAAATACAACATAATTTCATGCTGTTTACTTAAATCGATAACTAAGCGCCTTTTACTACAGCAAATGTTTTGAAAACTAATTATTTTTGTTTGATTGTAATTTCCAAAATTTCAACTTTTTTTTTTTCAGTGGGTACACAATTATTTCCAGTAAGTTAAAATATTCATTATTAAGGGTCCCACATGTCTGCATATTTTTTAACTTTTTAGCCGAGATGCGTGTAAGCCATAAGGGTTACATTTGTACGCCCTACAAGAGCGCTATCGCCGCTACGCGCAGGGCTCTGAACTAGCGTGCAGTGTTCTCGTAGTGCTGCGTGTACCTATGGGACTTCCAGCGGCGACTCTGCCATTCTATTGATGGAATTCTGTAGCAAAGTTCAATACAGGCTCCTATCGTAGTTTGACTCGTGTCCGGCTAGTACGTTTTAAGATACGGCGGTCTGAAAAATAACAATTTTTAACTATACTGGTGAGCTCTAAAATAATATTTACAGCACGCGTGGTAACTTTAGAGTAGAATTTCGTCCTCGTCTGGAGTATGATGTCTTTTCATTGATAAATATACAGAAGACACACTCGAGCAAAGCTAATTTGAACATTTCTCTATTATCATAACAAAACTCGCATGGATGTGCAGTATTTGTTCGGCTAGTATTTAACTCGCTTCACAAGAACACTTCAGCGCAGTAACAATGACATTGCTAACGATAGAATTTCTTTCTTTTATAGCCGCTCAAAGGGATTGTAAATCCTTTTATACGATAAAGGTTATTTGATTGTGTCAGTATCAGCTCGGCTCTCCATTGGTTGATGACCAGCCAATAATGATCGCTGTTAAGTAGTGTAGTGTCCTGTGTGGTATGGACCAAAAGGGCGATGGTGAGTTCTAACACAGACGCCAACAGAACCGATGTTCTTGCACTAGTGGATGCGGGTGACTCACTTCTAACTTGTCTTGAGTGCCAGTAAATGTGTGCAGACCTCAATGTGTCAACTGTTTCGTCAAAAACAGAGGATTTTTAAAACCATCAGCAACACAGTTCAACCGCCAGGCAGGCGAAACTCTTAACTGAAGTACTTAGCAGCATGGTGCTGGCCGACCTGTGCATATGTGGCCCTCTAGCATTTATATATGAAAATAAGTTAGTTTTCCCATATTATACAAAGGTAGTAAACATCATACAAATTAATTCCATTGTAATTAAACATTTTAAGGAAATATTGAATGGAAATGATACGGGCATAAAACTGAATTCTGGTAGCGGTCATAACGCCTAGATCAAATCTATAACACACTTTGTGGTAGCTATACCAGCTAACCCACACAACTATTATAACGCTAATAGAGGTGGGCCCTTTAAATAATTAACGCTACTGTCAGTATTTAGTACCTAGCAGCTGAATAGTCCAAATTATAAAATGACCTATTCCACTCGTAAATCGTCTAAATTGTCATTTCTCACTATGAACGACGGTATTTCCGTACATATACGAGCTGAGTGGAGCATTGGGCGTAACAACCAATGTATATACTCCTTAAGGAAAAATACGCTCTTACTTCGGGTATGCCGTATGCTGGTCTAATTTAATTAACATTTGGACTCTGAATACTCGCGCACAGGAAATACTGTACCTTATGAAAAAACATAAATATTTCAGGGCGTATATGAACTTCTAATGACAATACCATTTATCACACAGGCACTCCACAACTGATTTCCTGGTCAATGTGAACCAAGCGAGCATGGGCGTTTAAATACTCGCCGTAAAAACATATCGTGTACTGTTCTAAAAAAAAAAATAAAAAAATATCTACCGAAAAAAAAATAAAGTGATTGCTGGAAATTGGAATTAACTATGTGCCGTTTTTGCGCGGACCATAGAGCCCAATCTCGAAGAGAAGTCTTGCAGCATTACTTCCGTAACGAGATGTTAGTTACTTGGTGCTCGCCCGCCACCCCCTACCTACCCCCCCCCCCCCCCCCATCCGCAAGATGTCACCGTCTCGGAGCCCTAGAAGCTAATTGGAGCTCCGCCGAACGATTGGTATTAGCATACTTCAATGGAGCAGGGAAAAGTATTTAGGAACGAAAAAAGAGCACGCGGAGCGAGAACTCATTACTTAAAAAAAAAGGAGAAGGAAGAGAATATCGAAAGTTTCTTTGAAGGGAATCCGTACGGGGCTTCTCCTGCCGCGAGATCTTAGAACGAAAAGAGTTTTAAAAGATGCCAAAGAAGGGTGTATTGTAGCATGCAAGGAGATAAGATTCTTGTAATATCAGCTCTGCCTTGTTGTAGTATCAAGGTTAGCCTAGCCTACAGTCCACTTCTTCTTTGTGCCAGACTACTCTTGTTGAAATTTATTATTTAAATTCTGAATGTAGGAGAACTTATTTGGCTCCAAGTTCGACAGGCAAAATTCTGGTGTCACCATACATGCTTAGAAACCTATTTCTAACACCTGTGCTGTTTTAGTGAGCGGTGATGTTTCACGTTGCTTCATCGCCCCGCCAAGTCCGAAAAAATGTTGCATTTTCACACGTGATTGCAAATTCATTAAGAGTTTCAAATATATTTGCATCATATAAAACGGAGACCTTGTGTTAGTCATGCCAAGTATCATTGCTATTTGTCACATTGTTCTGCCTTAGCTGAAATACTTATGCTAATATGGGTTTAATTAATTTTAATATGCCGCTTAGTGTAATGTTATCATGCGTGAAGAAAGTAAAATGTTTCTCACAGTTAATGACTAGCTGAATGTGCTTTGTCTATCTCTTCCGACGAGGAGGAAGAACGGACTAAGTGACGGCAATTTTTTTTTTTTTTTTTTTTTTTTTTTTTTTTTTTGAGAACTTTTACATTCAGACATGACGGATTTGACAAACTTCGCAAAACATGTAAATAAAGCTTCGTATTTCAGAGGTAAAAAAAAAAAAAAAAAAAAAAAAAAAAAAAAAAATCTCAAAACTATGCACTGCCAAAGCCATAGTTATAAAAGATTAAATTCCCTCTTTGCCGTGCCAATAATACATGTAGTCTGGAATATAGAACATTCTTTTGTTGGATGGCATGAATATTAATTAAATGTTGTTTGCCACAAAATAGAGTATTTGACCTGATTATTTTTGGCCGCTAACTATACAAATTTATACAATTTTCTATAATACTAGCTGATTCCGGTGAACGTTGATGCACGTCTTTTTAATTTATTTAAATCCATAATTAATATGTGTATAACGCCATCTGTTGTATTTAAATTGTAAATGCCAAATTTAAAACATGAAGTGTAAATGCCATATGAGTTTGTGTGTCATAGTAAATTAGGCGCAAATGTCATGTGTATTGTATTTGGTAAAGATAATTGTTTTTTCATATATAAATATTATATTTTACATGTTATAATTACATTGAACTGACATAATAAATTTACAATTAAACATTCAACACCGCATATGTGTAATTATTCGATACTCATAGAAGTTCACAGCATTAACTTTTTTTTTTAGTTTCAGCACCTGTTGTTGTTGGATTTCTTTGTTTATACTTAAAATGGCATCCATTCCTCTCCTTCCCAGAGTATAACTGTATATTGTAAAGCATCGTATGATCGAAGTGTATCTTGTATGGTTTGAACTGTGTTGTTTCTGTGCATAATTGTCTATTAGAATCTGTGTGGCGTGCACGTGCTTCTCGATCTTGTGTTCGTGCCTCTTCAGTTTGTGCAGCGCTTGTTCACTTTCTATTTTACATTCTCAATGCGTCCACTCTATTACGTCAGGTACGTCGACCGATATTTGACCGTGGTGTTGCTGGCATTTTTCTTTTAGATCAACAAACATTTCCTGCAAGTACGAGCAAAATCGGTCCATCAATATAGAAGTTAGACTCCAGAGCCACCTAGCGGAACGAAACATAACTAAAAACCTTACTCGCCACCTCAATAACATATGGTGTGTATATGGTCTCAATTTGTCCAGTGGTTTGTCAGTGATGATGCTGTTTAGTCACGCACAAAGTATTTTATATATATAAAGATAATGCTTTATTAAATAGGCCTACGGGTCACGTAAGTATATATGTAGTGTATTGCATGAGTGTATTGTTTGTGTACTCCCGTTTCCCCCACGGTTTCATTTCGCCTCCACTCCACCGTAGGATCTCATTCCAAGTCTGTCTTCAGGGACTACGAGGGTCCACGAGCCACATTATGAAAGCTGTCCCCAGGTATATGTTACCCACATACCCTAGGGTACACTACCAGCTCGGAACATATCCCTGTTTTATCCATAAGATGAATAGCAATGCATGTTGTTTCAGGTAGGTGCAATATTTCCTAAGGAAATGAAGGAGGTTAACATTTTTTTCAAGTGCCTAGCGAGGTGGCGCAGTTATAAATCAAGGGATTCGCGTTCCAGGGAATACGTGTTTGATCCCCGGCCTGGCCATCTTGATTTCGGTTTTGCTTGGTTTCCCGAAATCACTCCAGGCGAGCGCTGGGATGGTTCCTCAACCCTTTCAGACCTACTTTAATTTACAGTCTCAGGTGTTGCAAACGAGAACTTTTATGGTGCATACTGTACTCACGCCGACACAAAACTTGTCCCTCTACCACAACAAATGAGCTGTAAGCTTTGTGTTCGGGTATAGTAACATGAGCCAATAATAACCTGGACTAAGACACACGGTTGCCGAATCAGATGATCATTTGCCATTGGTCCTTGTAGAGTACAGTACCGGCCAAAATAGGATTAATGTGCTTTATGTACACAATTGTGTATACTAGGTATGAATGTGTTAACACAAAGAGGCCATGGTTGATTCCTTCTCCGCCCCTGCTTCTCTCAGCAACTTATTCCTTCTCCCAATATCTCGCTGATGAGACGCTAAGTCCTACCTACCCGTCTTACTTTTTAATGAATATTCACGTATTTACGATGGAGCTGCGTTGCTGAGGCCATACTTTCGAGGCGCGCGTGTGGTGCGCAATGGTAACGTGCTTTCGTGCAGTGCAAAGCACGCAATGCGCATCAGGCTATGAAGCAGTATTCTCATTGCCGTCATAAAACAATACATTTCTGGCACGAACTACGCAGCAAAGCCTCACAGGATTACACAACCACGCGAGAATGAAACTTGCACAGAAAGTAAAGAACACTCGTCTCAAACGGCGCACTCTAATTTTGCAAAAGAAAATCACGAGGGGGAAAAAGTGTTAGTGGAAACGTGATTGCTACATCTTCCAAGACGTTTTTATAATTTCTTCATGTTTCATAATCGCAGAAAATGGACCTACTGTTATTATTAATTACTACCCTTCCCGGACGGATTTGGTATTACAATTGACATTCAGAAAATTACATCAATTAATAAACATTAAAGAAAGTTTATTTCACACTCCGATCACAGCATTTTCAACAAATATTCAATTCAGATTGCATACTGAAGTTCTAAAATTTGCGTCAAATAAACATTGTTTTTCTTCGGTTCTTAGTCCGAGTGGTGGGAAATGTATGTCCAGGCCTGTAATACCAGTATGTGGGGTCGAACCCGGCTTTTCGCATGTGTGGATCGTGTCTGACGCACTTCGCGGCGGTCCGTTGGTTTTATTATCGTACACTTGTTTTTACCATCAGGGCAACCCGTCACTGCTTCCTCTAGACCTTGCTTCACCACCATCGCAGCATAAGCGAGTGAGTGAAGTGATCTTTGAGCGAGTCTTAAAAGCGAGGTCTTGAGAGCCGATGAATGTGATTGAGGTGAGCATGGAGTAGCGCCGAAATGAAAGAGCGGAGGAAACGGGAGATCCCTGAGGAAACCCGCCGACCAGCGGCATCGTGCGGCACGATTCCCACATGCAAAAATCCGGGAGTGACCCGGCCGGGAACTGAACCCGGTCCACCTTGGTGGGAGGTGAGGAGGCAAACAAAAAATGCCAATTAACCTGAAAATAACCTTCGGCAGCATTCTTATAGGTTATTCACGGTAAAGTGAGCAAGCACTTTTTAAGACTTCCAACAGGCTTCTGCCACTAATAAATATATTTTATCGCAGCGTCAAACGTTATATTTGAAAGTGGTGAAATGTATACACTGTGTTTATTAGCCAAATAGCAATGTTTGTATTAAAAATTGGTGACAAGATAGAAATTGGATGAGAGGAAAATTTCAGCAGAGCCTTAAAAAGTGCTCACTTTACAGTGAACAGTCTAGAGTGCCATTAGGAGCATTTCAACAGTGAATCTAGGGGCCTCGGTAGTGTAACGGTTAGACTCCTCGCCTCCCACCTAGGCAAACCTGGTTCGATTCCCGACGGGGTTGCCCCTGGATTCTCGCATGTGCGAATCGTGTCTGACGATGCCGCTGGCCGGCGGGTTTTCTCGGGAATCTCCCGTTTCCCCCGCCCTCGCATTCCGGCGCAGTTCTTTAGCCACTTCGCTTCACCCACATCATCTCTAAAGACCTCGATGTTAAGAGCCGCCCAAATCTCTTCACTCACTCACAGTACATCTGGCGCGTAAAATAATTTTAAAAAATTTTATACGAACACAATGTTTGATTTTAGCTTAAATGTTTCTTGAAGACATCGAAACCCCATGAAAAAATTCCTTTTGGTGTGATATTTTGCTCGTATGCAGCTAGTTTTTTTTTTCCGGCTACTCTTAATTCAAATTTTAATGTAAACATGGAAAAAAAAAATGATTTCATGAAATTTTTCTTCTCTTATTCTGAGAATATCAACAGTTAGTTTGAACTGCCGCTAAACATGCTTAAAATCTGTACGGAGAAAAAAAATGAAAAATTCGCTTAAGTTCCGAAGTTAATTCTTGTAAATTAATATTCTTCTCTTTGCCCATTTTCATGAGACTACTTGATAAAATACCACAGAATAATAAAACAAACTAAAATTATAGAGACTGATTTTTTTTTGGCTGTTGAACGTTCTCAAATATCTCACCTAATTGTGACAAAATCTATATCAGTCTCGCGACGTAAGAAATTCGATGCTGAGTGCAATTTTAACAATTAAATTGTTCGGTATACGGATATATAGCCGCAATGTTGTCAGGAATCAGTGTTATTTATAAGCAATAAAGTTGGAAATAAAATAAATATATGTTTGCTTTGACAAACCCGCGTCAGAAATGAGAGGACACTTCGTCAATAGAAGCTGACGGCATTTGCGCGGCAGAAAGAGGTAGAGAGAATTACTCTTAGGGAAGTATCTCTTGCTAGCAAAATACAAGATCAAATTCTCCAATATTATATCTGTAGGGACGATCTGGTACCTGCAGAATCATAGACGCATTTAGACAGCGTAACGTTTCAGATACACCTATAACATTTAAAGCAGAAATAAATTTCATTTGAAACTGGCTCGGGTAGACTATGTCAAATCACGAAAATCTGTATAACCATTACACGTTTTGGAAAGATTGCAGCCATCAGAAGTTTACAAAGTAATCAACTAAGTTGGCTTCGTAAAAGTCATTCGTCAAACATCGACCGCTGCAGTAAAACAAACTTTTTATGTAGCTTCGAATATGATATATTGTGTCGATCAGGGAGAACTGAGTCCCACCTAGAGACCTGAAATGGAAAAACTGAACGGTAGAGTTTCGTGTCTTCTCTATCCTATAATCCCGCACTGAGAGGAAAGCCAACAAATTATTTATTTGTAAATGGCCAAAAATGTATTTAGCCCCAATAAAATATTTTGTCGACTAAACAAGTTGAAAAGGAAAAAAAATAAATTTTGATAATCAAAAAAATACAAGTTTGAATTAACATTACCTCTGTATTGAGTCAGCGGAAGATAAATTGTCAACAAAATACTTTGTTGAATCAACTGTATATGTTTGTTTGGCCAATCATTTTGATTGGCTTTGTTCGAAATTACAGCTCGAGTGTTTGCTTGAATTTTTTTTTGTGGCATATAGGATAGTAACAGTGTTTGATAGTGCATTTGTCGATGGTTAATAATGACATCAACACCCTAATAAAACAAATTCAACAGAAAAGTAAAAAGTAAATCTGTAAAACTTGAAATATTGTTCACGACTGCAGCTGTCTGTATTTATAAACATTACAATCTGATACGTACCCTCTACGAAATTATTCGCAGATTTACTGCACCAGTGTATACGTAGAGTATGAAAGTTGGAATGGTAAAGTTATTTCCCATACATTCATGCTAGCGTTCCTGCATTTGTTCAGGAAACAGTCAAATGCGTAAGAAACTTCTTAATTTTGAATAGAAGCGACGCTAAACATTCCATATTTGTAGCCATAGATGTGTGGAATTATTTCCATACGATATATGGGTTTAAATTTTCCAATTCAGTTTAGAAATTTTAGCAGAATTTTTTAAAGAGTGCAGTCACTTCAGCAGAGGTAACTAAGGCGTAACGCTTGGGCGGACTTCGAATTTGTTTATATAAACTGCAACCGATTAAGTGTACGAAAAGCCAGACAAATTTTTACTTGCACCAACCAAATATTTGTTTGGGGAAACCGAATAAGAAAAACAAAACAAATTGGTTACGACAAAAAAAATATTTAATTGTCCGTATAAGTATAAACAATCAATTTGGTGGCGCCAAACACCTCTTTCTCAGTGCGTCCACTTCCTGCTACAGACAGATGCAAACGAAACACACCGGCTGACTTCTCACTGTCCAGCCACGTCGCTGAGTGATTCTATCTCCGGCTGCTGGGTCGAAATGACCGCGTGGTGTAGGTGGCTGGGAGGCCGGGGGGCCGGACAAGTTTACACACTCCGCCAAATCAAATTGAGGGACGTAGCGGCCGGTGAAGGAGAGAGGGATAGGAGGAGGGGGCGAAGAGGACCCCTCTGGTCGGTCGACACTCGACAATATTGTCTTCGGGCTGTAACAAGTCTCCGAGTCGGAGGCGCGTGTCGAGGCCTGAAGACCAGGGATGTTAGATGGCCACTCGGAAATTCTGGTACACACGTGGCAAAATACTGGTACTCTAGACGAGAAACTTATACGTTAAGCAAGTGCCACACAGTTAAATGAGACAAACCATTTTTTTCGTATCTTTTTTTTTTGAGGGAGGCGAGGTTCTGAAAATTTTATTAGATTTACATCAGTCGAACATAAATGTTAACGTCTTGGGATTTTTCCATACGAGGCCGTATGTGTGACAAGAAATTAACTAGTCTAACATAGCTGCTGAGGACGGCCACGCAACAGCGTGTTTTCAACAACTCCTTTCGCTCCCTTTTCACTCACGACCGTCGTCGTCCTGCGCTTGTTTTCAGCAGCACGTTAAGGCGCCCGCCTAATTAGCACTTTTCTACGCGCGGGAGCGATAAGGGCGACGCTGTCGTGCTTTTCAAGTGCACCATCGCCGTTAAGCTCAAGGCAGTTTTGTAGTCGCACTGCGTGTACGTATGGGACTTTCAGCTCTGACCCTATAATTTAACTGGTGGAAAGTCTGTAGGAATTTTCAATACAGGGCCCTTGAGTAGTTCTGCATGGACCTGGGGCGTTAATTTTGAGATGCAGCACTTAAAACCGTTTCTAGCCATTTTGGAGTACCGATTCTGAAATGTCGGCGACGTCTTGGAAGCACTCAACAACCATCATCTGAAGTGAGTGTTGTTTTCGTAGAGCAGTACATTGAACGCACGTCTAGTAATTCCATAGAAAAATTGAGTATTTCAAACACTCTGATACGTAGTTCAAGCGACAGTTAGGCGAGATCCTTAAGGTGACAGTCTGAATACATGTACTTAGCACGCCCGAGCCCTACAAGCACGGGAGAACCAGGGGTGACCCAAGCATGAGCATAACGCCTCGCCGTCGCCTATTAAGACCTTGTCACACTGTCAAATTGAGTATTTCAAACACTCTGATACGTAGTTCAAGCGACAGTTAGGCGAGATCCTTAAGGTGACAGTCTGGCTACAGGTACTTAGCACGCCCGAGCCCTACAAGCACGGGAGAACCAGGGGTGACCCAAGCATGAGCATAACGCCTCGCCGTCGCCTATTAAGACCTTGTCACACTGTCAAATTGAGTATTTCAAACACTGTGATACGTAGTTCAAGTGACAGTTAGGCGAGATCCTTAAGGTGACAGTCTGGCTACAGGTACTTAGCACGCCCGAGCCCTACAAGCACGGGAGAACCAGGGGTGACCCAAGCATGAGCATAACGCCTCGCCGTCGCCTATTAAGACCTTGTCAGACTGTCAAATTTTCTCGTCAAATCGCTTCCAATAAGTTTGGTCAAATAAAATTGGACACTTATGACGACATCGAAAAGTCATAAACACCGCCATATTTGTCTGAAAGAGTTGGATGGATTCAGTTTCCATCAAACATTTGGAGATTGTAGAGGTTTTAAAATTTCTTTGACGTTTGACAGTCTGAAGCAATCAGAATCATGCACGACAGAAAAGGAAGCCAATAAACTTAAAAATGACGAACAATTACTGGAAATGAAAATAATAGTTATGAAGATAATTTATTTACGTAAAAGCTGTCTCGGCATGAATACTGTTTTAAGTGAATATTGCATATAATATTACAAATTGATAGACATTAAACTTCATTGGGCAGGAAGCATCTCTGATAAATAAAATTTATGTTCAGTAAAGAAGCTAAAATAAATTACAACATTCCATATATTTCTTCCTGTAATGGACTGCGTGTAAAAACAAAAGCAATATCTCACTGTGAAAATAATTTTAAAATAATAGTTCAGATTGTAACCTCCTTGTAAAAAGAACTGACAGTGTGACACATTTTTAAACACCTTCAAAATTATTGGAAGGAAAAATTTGATGGCCGTATTTTTTCTTCAGATATAATTGTCAAATATAGTTGAAGGCGAAAATTTGACACTGTGTGACTGGGGCTTAATGCGCAAATAACTATAAACTATTGCGCCGTCCCAAGGTCGATAAAGCGAGGCGGCGGCCATAACGTTTTTTGCTGTAATAGGCAAACTTTTTAACGACTCTGTACTGAGATGTTCGCCTATTTATAACATTCACCGCAAAATCACCCGATTTAACTATTTGTACTTGCGAAAAAAATTCCTTTGGAGATAAATGGATAACCTGAAATTGGTAAATATATGTACGTTTTGTAAATGATATTCCTAAGCAGACGTCTCTCAAGCACGTTGAAGACTTTTCTAATACGTTTTGTGCTGAAATTCTACACACGGTTTATGGACCTGGCCGGGCGCCCACTTAAAAACCCATTCAGACCCAGTGTACACAATTGTGTGAATTACGCACGTGTAGGCAATTTTTAGTCTGTACTGCACATTGCGAAACTCAGTGTGGCCGAACATACAACCTGCAGCTTATTGGTTGTGACAACGTAATAAGTGTTGCGTTTACTTAAGTACGGCACGCATTATCAAATTGTTTGTTTACAACCCTACAAACCGTACATTAATTGGGTCTGAAAGGGTTAATACATTGATTTTAATCCTCCTCTCCGCACGCTCGGTAGATGACAAAATCATTAACGAGAGAATAAGGCACTATCACTTTTCAATATGAAAGATACTCGTTGCATGGCGATCATTCTTTCCTTTCTCTCTCGAGCCATCAGGGTGGTTCATTTGATCATGGAAAAACGTTAGTAAAATATTAGAACATCTTGCCCGGACCGTTGTCATCTAACATATTTAACGAGAATAAGACAACAAATATTTTCTACCTGACACATAAGATATTTTTTTCTGGCACTCAAAGTAAGAAGCAGTCTTGTCCTAAAAAATAAATTGTGAACTTGCTATAGGGATAGTTTCTTTTCAAAATGATTTATCACAACTTATTCCATAGACAATTGTAGGGAGAATAGCAGGATCTATACTCCATGTCTGGCTTATCCGGAAACAACCCGATCGTTTTCGAAATCTATTAAAAAACATTCCCGTCAGTTATTTTCGTCCAATTTTTAAGCAATAAAAATTATTTTTTGGGCAAACACTGTGGTTGTTATTGAAGATGTAAGTCTAAATAATTATTTTTTTTAATTTGTTCTAGAATTTAAACGGGAAAATGTAGGCTACTTGTGCATGACTGGCTGACTAAGGAAAATGTTTTTTTTTTTTAACTACAAGTTCTATTTAACTCTTCTAGTTAGTTTCACTGCTACGTGTTTAGAAAGTCTGGAATGATCCTGTCGGTACAGATATTATGTATTAATAATAACTAACATGTGGCTACACGCTTAAATTGTAAATTACTTTCCAGATAAAATGCCGTTAGGTATTGATACAGTGCTTGCAGCGACTACAACAATTATTTTGTACTGTATAAGGAGCTGAGACGGGAGCATGTGCAGCCAGTTTGTCTGATGTCTCAGTCGAGTTAACGAATAATCTTTCTGTAAATAAATATTCACTGCTGGGCTTATGGAGAAAACCATAAACTGTTGCAACACGCCTTGGTATTTAGTTAAGAAAAATATTGGTTCGAATTTTATACTGAAGGTGATATAGAGTTTTTATTATATTTGCTTTTAATTTGTTCCCAATTTTCTGCCTTTGACAGTTCCGCGTCGGGGAAAAAACGTCATTATGGTTTAATTACAGAAAAAAAACTGGAGTTTGACCGATGCTTGCAAACTCAGTAAAGACGAAGTTTCGTTAATAGGTTTTCACGGAAGCCTGAAGTGAAGGGAAACACATTTTTGTAGGATTTGCTGACGACGGCGTCTCTTTTGAAAGTTGTCCAGCAGTCAATCAGATTCCAATATAGGAAGATAACAAATTTGATGGAGGAGACGGTCACGAAACTCATCACATATTGCGAGTACACGAAATCATCTGGATCCAAGTTTGGTTATGCCTTGTATTATAACCCACTTAATTTAATATTGCCCGCTATTTTCACTTAGTTTAAAAAACATTGAATTATTTTCCTTGGCCCTGTAATACTTCAATATTTATGACTTTACTACGATTATTCTACGTCTTTAAATTTGATTTAAATGCCAAACTTTAATGCAATGTATAAGATGTTTAACATATGTTCAATGTGATATGTGTAAACATTTATTTTGACAGTTGTATTGTTTATCTATGGTTTCTTTGCATGAATATTTGCCTTTGTAACAGGCACTACTTTTTGTTCTCTAAAAAGAATCAGACCACACCAGCCGGCCTATCACATTTTATTGATTTTTCAAACAACAGTATGATAGAACAAAAACTTACTCATTCTAATTTGGAATCAGTGAGAGGCCAGCTCAGAAAAGAAGTCAGTCCTGAGTATGAAAGATAATCTATAATATTTGATTGGCAAAATTTGATATTTACGATGGCGATCCAGAGTTATTCACGCGCCACTGAAATGCTGAGCCTACATATGTTTAAAAGAAGAAGTAAGTCGACATAAGCTGTACGATGAGCCCGGAAGGAAGGACGGCCCAGTAAAGGAGGACTTCTGGGTTTTCGACTTCGGACCAAGAACGACGCGGTGTCTGGTGTTCGGAGAGCCAATTCTGCGAGAGGAGTGCTACTGGCTGCGGATTCTGGAGAAGTTCCGATTCTGCACCCACCTCCGCTGTTCCGGCCCTCAGAGGACGAGTTCGCTGGGCACCACCCGGAGATGTTCTGTCCGTGGTGAGCGGGAGAGCTGCTGCTGGGTTCTACACCAGTGAAGGATGATTCCACGACATCGGCAGAGTTGTGATTATTTCCCGCTATCGACACCGCTAAGTCACATTTTCTCCAGGCAAAAGTAAACCTATTTATGACATCAGCACCAGTAAATCTTAATATTGGTAAATATCTTGATGTGCAGTGTGTAGGCTGGTGTTGTCTGTAATAAAATTTTGAAAAATTAGGATAGTATAATAATTTTCTAAAGTTATGCAAAAGTAATATATAAATTACAATTGATTTAATTCCGCTTGTTTCTTGTTCAATTCACTAAACAGTATTAAAATTAATGTAATAATTTTTCTCTTCTATTGATTTACTCGAATTAAGACTTCTCTGGTTGCAATGTTTCAATTGTTTTAAAAGGCACAGATAATTAAAATCTGGATGAACATACTGATTTTTGAATAGCAGCATATATTTAAGCCAAGACATGTTTATAATATTGCCCATCAGAAGCACTCGCGTATACAACGATATTTTATCACTACAGTACACATTCATTTCTTATATTATGTATCACATAAGTATCATTTCATCGCTGCAATATTGTAACACATATCAGAGATGTTACAGTATTAATTTGAACGCCCTAACGTGTGGCTATAAAATACCTACACGTTGTCACTATTTAACACATGACAGCCGATTATAACTAAGTCCGCCTTCGTGATGTGGAGGATACGATTTTGTTTTGTTTCTCAGCCGGAGGACACAGCTGTTGAATATTTCCGTACAGTAACAGAAAGTATTACACGAATATACAGTTAATATACGAAAAAGATCTCTGTATATAACGTTAATCAGCCTCGTACATACAAAATATTAAACCGCTCTATATTTCCCATATTTAATGCACTGCCTTTTTATTTAATATCAAATTATTTCCATTAAAAAGCAGAACATCCGACAAGAAGAAATATTCTTAATGCACTAATGCATTCTTTTCTTCCTCTTTTATGGGATTCTGAAGCTGAAAAATATCGCCCGCCTTGCTCTAAAACGTACGATTTCTCAGGTATTTAGTGTCAAATATTGCTTGTATCACTCCAAAAAATTGAGCAAAGCAAAAAATATTAAAGCATTATATCCATGATAATTGAGCCACATTTTTACAACATTATTACTTCCTCGTACACTCTTTTTGCTGATTTTAAGGCTTATCTTGACGAGATAACACATATTAGCTGGACATTTCAAGACCCCAGCGTATACGGCAGTACTCTGATTTAACCTTAAAATGTCAGAATAAACGTCGTCAACTCGTCAAGATTAGACTTTGAAAGGAACAACCCGAGTGTACAGAGTGTGACGTAATTGTCACTAATAAAATCCTTTAATATTGTTTGTGCCAGTACCGAACCGTAAAACTGAGTTAAGCATTAAATCATAAAACATACAATATCTCAGAAACCCTAAGTTTCAAAATAAAAACACATCGAAATTTATTCATCTTAAAATCACCTACGAAGGCGTGAATAACCAAATAGTGCAATAAAGACATAAACTAGTCTGCCATTATATTTTATGATAAAAAAATAATTATTTATTAAATAAAAGTATATATATATATTTATATATACTTCCATATTTTACACCATTACACTTTTATTTAATAAATAATTATTTTTTTATCATAAAATAAAATGGCATATATATAATGGCAATATATATAATAAATATAATGGCAATAATCATTAAAAAAATATATATATAAAATGGGATATAACATGTACAGTAGTAGAAGAATAATATGGCGTTGGTATTTAGAGATATTGCCTAATCTTAAAATTGCTTTGGGATGTGATAGCGTTATGGTAATGGCTGGGAGCTCTGAACGCCTGGACTCATATTCTAGGCCTGCACCATAACTATCTCTTTTAATATTAATTATTTTTATTTTATGGTCAACACCCACAAAAAAAATATATATATATTTGTAATTTCTTATTAATCAAGTGGAAATAGGTCAAACTTAGTACAAAAAAATTTACGGAGAGTTTACGTGAATTCACAGAAAACTGGAGAAATTTATGGAAAGACCGTTACTTAAAAAAATTTAGTGTCTGTAGTTTTATGAATATTTTTGGATAATTATTTACGTGCACATTTCCTCAACTTCTCGGAAATTCTTTGTAACAGTGTGGCATCAAGCCCAAGGACATCTCCAAGCGGTTGGCACGGGAAACCTTCAATACAGTGGAATGCAGTTGTAAACCAGCGCAGAATTATCCTGTCTGATCGCCCTTGGGAGAGCCGCTGTTCCTTATTGTTATCTACCATCAGCGCTGACGTACGCCGGGTTTCACATCACGCACGTCGAACTTCGTTAGTCATCGTGTATAGTTAATTACAGACTTTCGTTTGACTCGTACAAAATTTTTGTGGAGTTCTGACGCTTTGATCTCTTAGGTCGGCCTTAAGACAAAACCAAATGATTGAGAAAATGACACTGGAAATCTTGGGCAAGGTGGCATGTGCCTTTAAAGGTGGCGAAACCCTCGATTTTGGTGAAAGCGAGAGTCATAAAAGTCAAATCAACTATCACTTATGCTAGAAACAGTCACGAAATGCCGAAAATACCAGTTCAGATCAAACGAAGATTGATTGCGTATCCCATGGGTAAGAAAGAGGCTAACAAGCCTGCATTAATAGCACCAGTAACCCGTTAAAATTAGCAGTTTGCATTTTTTCATGCGTTAGAAGGCCTACTAGATGATGATATTTTTTAATTTGTGTTTTCCGTATCCATGACTGCTATGGCACCTCCTTCGTATGGACAGGCGAGCAACGAACTGGTGAAGATAACTTAAACAACCAACATGTGATTTTGGAATATGAGCACTTAATTACCAAGTAAGTGATTCCCCGCCTACTACAATAAGGATATCTAGTATCTTTGTTCCTTTCTCTGCTCGGAATTGCGTCTTGGTTCATCGAGGTTGGACGCGTACACAAGTTTAAAGTGACGTTCATGTGGTTGGAAACATGGACCGGCATATTATTGCACACTTCTCGCGTATGCTGTAACATGCCAGACTAATAAATTCGCCAGTGTATTTTAGAGAGATAAAGCAATTAAAATTTCCACTCGTTTTGCACTTTACGACACCTGCGAAGTTCCCTCACGCACGTGTTTTATTTATATTTTTCGACCGAATAACGTGTGAGAATGAAATCCGGTGTAAGAAGATGATAGAAGAGCGGCTCGGGAGGGGCACAAAATTCGGCATCCATTCCACTTTGCGAGGCAGCAACATGGCTTCCCAGCCGTGCTGCGGCAAAGTTCGGACAAGCCAATGGCACACTGGTGGCAAGGAGATACGAGCGGTGCAAGAACAGAGGACGCGCGGGTATAGTTCTCTACGGCGGCGCTCTGGTGGTTATGTCGCTGGAAACCAGGAATAAAGGCAGAGTGGGGAAGGAACAGCGAGCATATGGTGATACATTCCGCATACAAAATTCCAAGTTGCTCAAACTTTCCATTTGCCTAATGCTACTGGGCTGCGTCTCCTTGCTCTCACACACGCATACATTCACCATCCCCCCACGCCCGCTACTTTTATTATTTATGTACACATCCATTTTTTTATTTCATACTTCTTGGTTTTTTCCGGTTTTTCTTCCTCTTCTTGCGTTCTCCCCCCCCCCCTCTCCACCTCTTCGGAAAAGTTTTTTTCCTTCTTTTTCCAATTTGGGTAATGTCCACGTAAAGGGAGGTCGAAACCCTGACATCTTGCATGAGTGACGACCTATTTTCAACTGCTTCCGTCTGGTGCAGCGCCAGCCTCTCTTATGGGACTGGGGCAGGCTGGAAGCTAAAAGGTATTATATCACATTTCACGCTGTGTATTTGTAGCTGAGTTCGAACACATAAATGAAAACTCCTCACATAGCAGGTACTTGGAATCACATCACATCATACAGTATGTTTAGTTGATCATTCTTCCTAATAAACATTTGCTGCAATACAAAAATTTCCAAAAAACACCACAGTACCAAAGGATACAAGCCATGTTTAATATTTGTTATATTGATTTTAGTCTAACTTTGAGCATAATTTTGACAGAAATGTGGATTATCTCTCACATCGCAATCAGCTAATTATTTCACTATTAATCATGGATTTTCGCTAGTGAGTATCAGTGTTACCTAGTCAGTTTCCCCGAGTCTGTATTAAACCTAGCACTTTTGGGGTATTAAATTTTAACTCTTTGTAAGGAAAAAAATCTAAGCTTGAATATATGTTAAAACAAGTTACAACTTTATTACGTTTGCTCAAATTAAAGATTTATATTAATTTGAACGTGCGAGTTGGATGACGCGGTGTTTCAGACGAGTCCTGCAGAAATGCAATAGGCTGCCAAACATTTACCAAAACGAATAATGTTTAGAAATTGTTCTATGTTCAGGAGTGGCTAAAAAAAAAAAAAACAATTATCGGCGAAGCTTCCTCTGCAAACGCATGTGGCACCATGATGTTCCAAATTATGTACTATAAAATTAGTTACTTAGTTACTCACGACTTGCCCACGTCCAACCAAAAAGAAAATCCTTTGTATGGGTTGCGAGGTTTTATTTGTTGAGGTAATATGGATTGGATTGCGCACATCATTTGCAGTACACATATCGTTCCATGGTCCAAAACTGGGCTACGCTTTTGTCAATAACTCTTATAAAAACCATTTTACTTCAGTTTAACATTGATACATTGAGTATATGAGTGTGTGATTTTGCATGTTGTTACACGTCCTCTGGAGTGAGTTAGAATAAAATGTATTCAAGGTTGTTACAAAATATGTTTTGTTCGTGAAAGTAGGATGGTGTTGGAAAACTAAATATAAAACCACTGCTATGTTATTGCTTGACCACGTTATTTTGACAGTTGTGTTGGCCAATGGGCGTGTCCATGTTGGGGACATGTACGGAATTAGAAAACCACCCTACCACGGTATCAGTTTTATAAGACGCTTGTTCCGAAGCAAGAATGAATATATATATATATATATATATATATATATATATATATATATATATATATATATATATATATATGTGTGTGTGTGTGTGTGTGTGTGTGTGTGTGTGTGTGTGTGTGTGTTTGCGCGCGCGTGCATGCGGACTGCTATAGTCTATTCTCGGATTATTTACTCTTGTTGAATCAAACTTTTAAAAACAATCCCATGTATGACGTATTTGGTTGTTTCCTAAATATGGCATCTATCACAATCGTTGTATACTTCTGTTTACATAGAAACATATTAATTTATCTAAACTGAAATATTACTTGTATTTCGTCTATAACATTTATTAATCAATTTTTTAGTAAATATGAATAAAAGTAGAGAGAAAATAGGTGTGATGGTAATGCCTAGTGAGAAATACTTCTTACGCAACATATTATTATATTGAGTGCGCACGAATGTGGTGCGTTGCCCTTATGGTGTAAATTTCTAGACTCAGTCGAGCTTTGTTTGCTTCACGCGGAGGAATACACTGAAGGTAGAACTTTAGTATGGCTTACGAAAAGTTGGAAGTAACCACGAATGGACTATAATAGCAATTAGCTTTATTCATCTCAAAAACTGAAATATTTTCTACGTGATGTGTGGCATTGATTAGAACTGTAACACATTTACCGCTGAGGCGAAAAAGCTTAAGCTGCACGAGTGTAGATCAAGAATATTTACTTAACTTATAAATATTCTCGATGATTAGACAAAAGCAATGAGTATTCTAATATATTTTCATATAACAAGCACTGAAAAATCGAATGACCAGCACGGACATTATAATCTGTTTGGTACTATGGTCATTGAAAAATGATTCCTCTACTACAACGAAACCAATTTCATGAAACCCGTAGGAAATGTTGGGAGCTAGGATGCAGTCTAATGGTTGCCCGGTTCTCTCAGGATTCTCGAGGATGACGACCAAAGTTATAAACAGTCTAGTGCTCCTTCACTAATTAGGCCTTTACATTTTCAGTATTGCTTTCAATGTAAGCTAATACTCTTCGTGAAATGTAGCCGATTTCCCGTGGCTCACTCGACTGGTGTTCCGCCAGTCTGGGGTGCGGGAGGTTCTGGGTCCGAATCCCAGGTAAGGCACGGGAGTTGGTTTAAGTTAGGTCATGTGCTAGTTACTTTGTAACTAGTCCTCTGATAAGCCGTCAGGTATAACGCAGGGGGACGTTAATGAGCCCTTTCTAATTCCAAACCATTCCTAATGTAAATAATCATCACAGTTATTAATCGTCGTGCTTCGTTACTGACATGATGAATACCGATCTACGAAGCTTGTCAAGTTAACTGCTTAAAAAGCTTACTTCGTTCCGTCGCCTACTCCACACAAATCTGACAACGAATTTCTCTGCACTGTAAATTTTAATGTGTATATAAATGCAGTTTAAGAAGTGAAGATTTCATTTCGGCAACTCTACAATTACTGAAATGGTTCCGTTAAATTGATCAACTGCGCTTTCATTTGAATGTTTACATGCCACTGTCAATGAACGGAAAAAAAAAAAATTTCGACGCTTTAACTTTCAAATAATAGCAAAAACACTCAACTCTCTACTATTTATATTTATTGGCTGATGGCTTATAGTTTTATTAGATATTAACGTATTAAAAAAATGTGTACTCAATTCACCCGAAATTTGTTTTACGGAAATGTAATATTAGCTAGGCAAACCTTCAAACGAGCTCCACTGATATTTGCGCATTTTGAATTCTTACAACGCAGAAAACACAAAAAAAAATTGACTGATATCACTTTTTCTTTTTTCTTTTTTTTTTTTATATATATGCTACACAAATGAGGACATTGCGTGTCCGCACATTTCAGTTTTCTATAACAAATAAACGTAGTTCTGAACAGCGAAACCATAATTTCATAGAAACCAAAAACCAACAGAACTCGTTCAAAAGTACGAGAACGAATAAAAATGTATGAACTGCATACTTTCTAGTATCTTTCATAACGAGTTATTTTGATTGTTTCTATTAGCTTTTTCCACCAAACGTTTGAAGAATTTATATGAAGCTCAAGAATTAAAGTTTCTCAATATATTACACTGCTGTTTAAATAGAGGTGACAATTTCTGAATTGAGGAATTTGTCTTCAATTAAACTTTGGAGCAGATCTCAGCATCGAATTACCACGAACAGGCTGATAAACTCTCCAGAACTCGTCAACATATTTTCATTTTGACATCTTACCTAAACAAGATTTAGCAGTAGCTTAAGATTATTATTGAGAACATTCGGACTTTCACTGTAGTCTTTTTTTTTGATAAAAGTACATAGTTACTAGGAACAGTGTTTAGACGTGACGCGTGAGCTAAAAATACCAAGATTATATATTATAAACTTGATATTTTTAGCTCACGCGTCACCATCGTTTGGATATGAAGTAGTCTTGCCTCTGTATATAGATGTCACTGCTGCTTATAGTCCATTCACGGTTACTTCAACCTTTTCTGAAGCCCTGCTAAAGTTCTACTTCCAGGATATTCCTCAGCCTCTTGCAAACTAAGCTTAACTAATCCTGGGGAATTACACCAGAGGGACAACGCACTGCGTTCGTGCGCATTCAGCTGTAACAGTATTTTGTTTAAGGACTATTTCTTACCACGCATTACCAACACACATGTTCTCTCACTGTTTAATTTGAAGCGCTCGGCAGCATGAAATTGTTGTTAAACATGTTTGGTGTGCTTTATTATTGAATTCTTATTCATGTGTTTTCATAAATATTGTCGTTTGATCTCTTAATGGTTAATGTTTGGAGTGATGATTTTTGTAAGTGGTTTAAAGGAAATGGCATGAATCAGTTTAGGGTCTTCTGTTCATTTGTTTTAGTAGTGAAATTTTTGGAAATGGCCTCCAGCAGGGGTAATTTTGTAGTGTTACCTGGTGTGAAGTTAACTTTGTAATTCTCGTATTTAAGGATGGTATTGTTTTTGTTGCAGTGGAGTAGTCATGGATGCTGTTGGTGTCTGAGCGTCTTCGGGAGATGTATGCTGGGAGATGGAGCCTGCCGCTCTGGAGTCAATGGGAAGTGACGTATGTAACCACCTGATATGTGGAGCTACTAGTCTCATCAGCTGGTATCCCAGGCAACAGCGCGTCTCCGAGGCAGCTTCTTCGGGAAGTTGTACAGAATCGTGTAGAACACTTTTGAACCGTCGAAAAGGACACATTGGCTCAGTTATTGTGTGTTCAGGAGCCAGGATAAATTTTAAAGGCAAAAATAATCAACAGTTAGCAGGACATTTTGATTTTTGATTGTTAAATTGGGGATAGAGATTTGTGTGGCTGTTGCAGCTCGTGGAGTCTGTGTTGAGGTCGTTGTGACGACATTTTTGAAAGTTGAATGGGACAGGCTTCGGTCCCACAGGCACCCTGAAGGAATCTTTTTGCCTCCCAGTTTGTAACACTGCTTGGACTGTACACACGAACACATCAGTGAGTTCCCGGGTCGCTTACGAGGGCTCAAGCTTAGTTGGCAGGGGAAAACTTCCAGGTTTGATTTCTGAACATGGTCGTTATTCTGTGTTCGTGTTTTCTTTCTTTGCCTCGACTGTGGTGGTTGCGGGACCCGGAAATTTACAGTAGGCAGGGCACTGACGTGTATGTCGAACTGACGGTGGAGGCCTCTGGCTGCCCGGGAGTTGAGTGTTTAACTTCCTCAAATCGTGCAGTTTCGAAGGCGCGATGCGGCCCAGCCAATTGAGAAACGTGTAGGCTCGAGGCTACTATTGGTAAGTCGCCGAGTTCACTGGCTGGAGTCTTGCAACTCAGCAGTTGGGTGTCGCGGGAACAGAGTTAGGGAGAGAAAGTCTAAAGAAAGTGTATGACCAGGCAACAGCAAATATTGTCGCTGGTGTTTCGGTTCAAGTCGGCATATAGTTGAAGCCTAGGCAGGCCTCTTCGGCCTTGTGTAGGGCGTGGTTGTTAATTACGCGGTCGTTGTGTGCGCCGAGGAACGTGGAGGGTGGTGTGTGAGTGCGGAAATGGCAAAGTCGCAGTGTAGTCATAGTGGGATGTGTGGTCGTCCAGCCATTGGAGTGGCCCCCTTTTAGAAGTTTGAGTGGGATTAGAAATGGTAGGCGACCTGCGCTGGTTTAAAGTTAGTTAGTAGTTAGGTTTAAAGTTAGTAAAGTGTTTAGTTAATTCTATACGGGTTCCATTGGCAACGGCACATAGATTGGAGATACTCAGGCTAAAGCTAAGTAATACTCAAATATCTGATTAATAATTTGGGAAAGATAATAAGAGTTTGAGTTTTATAATTTATTAACGTGATGATTCTAGTCAGTGTGCAAATTAATGCCGTAAATAATTAAATAGGAATTTACATTGGTGTTGAGTAGCGTACCATATTTTATTGTTTTACACATCCCCTCCCCAAGTATATAAATTAATTTTTACAAAAGGTACGATGATAATGTTTAACTAAGTAACTCCCACGAAAACGTTTCACAGGAAAGAAGATATGAGTTCCCTGAGCGAGTGCTAAGAAGAGCAGCGTCTCTACCCCAAATAAGTTGCAATGTGTGTTGCAGATATGGAAATGATTTGAGGGGTAGAAACCTGCATTCGTGACAATATAGACTATGGCTATCTTACATACATTCGGTTGCCGATGCCAACTCTATACGAGTGGACTTCTCTGCATAGAGTTCTGGGTTTGATTCCAAGTGCAGAAACCTCAGATCTTCGAACGTCCTTTTCCAGATGGGAATTGCGCCATGCTACTTCATTATTAAAAAAAAAAACATTAAATAAAAAAATTGTAGTACAATTTGTCCAGAAATTGCGCACAGCAAGTACGATAAATTTAGTCTGTGTTTTAAATTCCAGTAAGCTCCATGCTTTAAGTTTTAGTCGTCACATCTTGCACAAGGAACATGCAAAAAAAAATTAGAAAGTTCTAACCCTAATATTTAGGATGAAAAATCTGTGTGGGCAGCGACACGCACACAGCTCGGCAAATTTAGCACACGTTCTCTAAGAAAGATGCCGCAATGTGTAGGCAGGCAAGGTTCAGTTGCGCATGGGAACTCGGTTACATTTCCCTGGGGTAGACTTGGACCGCATTAAGAAATACAAAAAAAAAAAAAGTAAAAACATATAACTTTCGTTATAAACGCTTACAGGAGTGTGGCAATAAAAGTTACAAAGATTCCACTTACCTAAGCGGCAGTATGGAACTTTCCCATAGTAAAAACGGCGAAAAAACCTTAACGGTTAATTTTTAGCACTCGCAACATGGTGGAAACACGGGATTTAGAGGAAGGGGTCAGCAAATTCCTTTGTGCATGGTGTGGCTTGGGCAAAGTTCCACAGGTCGTGATATGGCTAATCGATAAATATCAAAACACCATACCACGAGTGCAAAATGCAGTGGAAAATTCAGCGACCAATATTTTAGATTTACAACATAATAAACGTAATTAAAAAACAATGATATGAGAAAAAGTCGACAAAAAAAGATTACAGAAATACAACGAATAATAATTACACAATATTAAAATATAATTAAATTTTTGGTTGGTTACTTGCCTTATTACAGTAAAAGTGCTGCTCTCTATCGCAGTGGCAGATAAAATACCAAACATGTTGTCGAGTCCTCTAATAAAGATACAAATCTTGAATACTACCAAAGATAATAATAAACATTTATTTTCAATTCCGTTTGCGGCATTTACAAATTAACAAAAAGTAAACAAGATTAATTGGTTTACAGACTTATAGTCTGCTCAGTTTTAAGAGAATTAGCCATCAAAAATCAGTTTGACATAAATTAAAAATAACTTTTAAACAAAAGTAGTGTCCCGAAAAGAAACAAGGAAGCAAAATAAAAACGGGCTTTGCGAAATAAGCATAAATCGCTAGAAAAGCAATTTAAGAAGGAAAATAAAATAGCAGATAGAGGGGACATTCCGTAGCATGTCACAGAATGTGGTATACAAAGGAGCGCATAGGGTTGACTATCTACTCCATCTTCTTAAAATGATATAAGTACGGCGCATAAACGCGCAGTTCAGTCGCATTTGACATATATAGAAAAAAAAATTAATTTTTAAGTATAATTAGTTGGAACGCTATTTTACGACCCGAAGTTCTGAGCTCCAGTCCATTATGGACGCGTGTGTTTCTTTAAGCTGCAAGTTCACTTCTGTATACAATCCTCCCCCAAATTAGCCTATCGATATAAATAGCAGGTGTATTTATGTTCACCACATTTCTTAAACGCAATGTGGCGGCAGTTCTTTGAACGAAGAATGAGGTTCAATAATAACGAAAATGTTCGACGATGCTTAAGCTTGTTCGTCAGCGGATGACAGTTATAAGTTCTACACACGAAATGTGTCAGTATTGCGCATGTAAATAACCACGACATATTGTCAAACGCATAACCTGAATGTAAGGCTAGTGGCACCAGATTCGAAAAACAAATACTACAGCACCCAACGGAGTAAACGGCTACTATCTCGCCCCTGTTCCAGAAATTTTACCGGACGCAGAGTTAAGTCTGCATACATAAGGAACACGGTATTTAGAATAATGACTGTGAAGTATACAAAGAACGCATCTTAATTTATATAATTTTGAGGAGAGGATTATGGTCATTGTCAAATTCGTATCTTTTTTCACGTGACATGACAATTTCTACCTTATGAGAATTGACACGACGTCAAGACTAGCGATTAACCAGTGTATTCGGTAGTTTATATTACTTCATCACGTCAATTTGACAAGACGGAATTTTCCATAATTTCAGACATAGATTAGTATAAACACGCCAAAAACTTACCCAGAACTTATCATAGATTGAAACGGTGAATCTCTTAAGTATGTTTTCCTGCGTGTAGACTATTTTCACAGAAGAATCGGATATAATTTTAACAGAGGCGGTTTGGAGTTCTGTTTCAAGCCTTTCAGTCTGGACATACGTCAGTGTCACTTTTTACTGCGACAGACAGGGAGCACAAGTAAGTCACAGATATTCTCTCGCAGCGGAATGCTAAGGCCAGAAAAATATCAGTTACTTATAACCTGCACTGCTAAATTAGCCGAGTCATAACTCATTATTAGGGGTAAATAAACTATCTACTCGTTTGTACAAGTGACGAAATAGGGAAACTTTTTACCCGTCAGGAAGTTGAAAAGCCGCAGCACACTTCGTCATACCAGCGCCTTACATCAAATAGACCCTGAAAGTCTGAATCCCAACCACGGTCCTGACAATATTGTCGCGGCCCATGACAATAATCAATCTTCACCAAACATGATTCTATTTATTTTCCCAACCACCCCATTGAATTTTTGGAATTGGAAAGCGCTTATTAACGACCCGGTGCTGTACCTGATGGCTTATCATTGGACGACTTACAAACTAACTTATGACCTAACTGAAACAATCACCTGTGCTTTAACTGGGGTTCGAACGCAGAACCTCCCGCACCGCAGACAGGCGGCGCACCGACCAACTGCGCTACTGGAGGTCTGCCACCTCACTGGAAAAGTCGTGGACTCTGGGGTAGGACTTCTTATTGATTGCCAATTATAGTCTCTATAAGTTAAATGAAACTTCTCGGTAGATGGAGAGGAGGGGAGAAGGCAGGTTCTTGGGCTCTCTCTTTTCTTCAGCTTCTGTGTACATCCGCAAAACGAATATATATATATATATATATATATATATATATATATATATATATTTCGCAGGAACGGCACAATACGCAGATCGCTTCTTTCCCCTTCACGCGATGTGGAGCATGTCTCGCTCTGCCGCGAAGAAGAACGTATGACTCGAGTGTGTGTGTGTGTGCGTATGCGTGTGCGAGAGCGCAAGACGTTCATCTACGAGTGTTTCCTTCCTTTCCCTTCTGCCCGTCCTGTGATGCCTGAACTTTCTTCCGGGGGAGTTTATGCAATAAATAACGGAGCCACTCATATCCCCGTCCGTCACGTACTTGTGTGTGTGTCTGCACTCGACCCTTTGGAGAGTGAGAGGAGGGTGGAGAGGAGACGGAGAGTCAGGGGAGAGGAAGGCGTCGCAGTTCACTGGACCTAAAGAGCGCCGGCACGTGAGGGAATGCAACTCGACGCTTCAAATATCTGGAGAAATTCCTCTCCGCTCACCCAAGTTCACCCAAGACTATAGTCAGTCTCACGCTTAGATTGCAGTACAGGGCTTATGTAGCTCACTGTTGCCAGATTGCTTCAGCTTTGTCACGTAACTGACAAGTTGTGAAACAAATTGGCGGTGAAGGAAACGGCCTGATTATAACATTTATCTGTTTACCTCCCTGCCGACTCATAAAGGAATTATCTTCTGCGACGCAAGGCTAAGCGGCTCCTTTGGAACTGAAACCTGTGAGAAACCCTATCATTGTGATTGGAAGGCGCGCAAACAACGTAGATAGTTTTCTTTTTCGAAGTTGCAAAAAATAACTTATCAGGCTACAGCACCCGCAGGAACACGGACAGAATTAACGACAGAAATCGTGTATTGGAAAGAGAGAGTGAATGTCCATTACACCGCACACTGCAATCTAAGAGTGAGACGCTCTTTAGTCTGGAGAAGTGCTGGGTAGGCGGTGGAAAAGGCGCGAAATCTCGTGCAGCAAAAAAGAAAAACGCACACATTCATATTTTATTCACGCGTTTACATTTATCGTCAGGAGGTCAGTGATTCTGAGCTGGAAGCACATCAAAGGAATTATTACAGGCTCAGTACCTAAGAGTGATTGGTCAGCTCTCAATCCTTCAGTCATTGTTAAGAGTGGGATTAGACACCCGCGTTTTTTGTGAAATATTTGTTTGCGCGAATACGCATATCTCGTGAATAAATGTTCTACAAATACGATTTTTTGGAGAAATGAAAAAAAAAAAAAAAATTATCTATGTCCCTATTTGTTTTACTTTTGTCATATTAAGTGTATACTTGGAGAGAAAAAAATCGTGAAAATGGTTCAATATCGCTTTTTTAAAGCTTGCAAATGCAGTTTCACTAAGCGGCAAAAGAAAAGTACAAATATGCGGGCGTAGTATAATCTGTGGGCTTTCATGACGTGTAGTAGGTCCCTCTGTTATAGATCTAATTTACACAGTACAGCGTCACGATGAAAACACTTCACGCCTTGCGCGTAGAAGCGATAAGGCACTAGGCGTACATGTTAGTGACGTCCGTATCGCTCCCTCGCTTCTTGGTCAAGGTCAAGGGAGGGGAGGGGGTCCATCCCACTCTTAAGGCTGTTGCCTGGTTTGAAAGCAGTGAGGATTTGGTATAGGGAAATACATGTTAATGAAGTTAGGTTTTTTGAAGCCAATTTTGAAGACATGAACTTGAAACAAAACCCAAAGCATGAGAAATCATACTCTCAAGCTCTGTATGGAGGAAAATACATCAATTTGTATTTCTGTAATTTCTATTTTAATTTTTATGATGTTTCCGGGAAACAGTCTATACATTAATGTTACAAGGCTTTGATAGCACAGAACCGCGTATTTTTATTCTCAGAAAAGTCTCCGGTGGTATATAGTATCTAACTTTAACAAAAATCTTCACTGCTTTCAAACCAGACAACTACCTTAAATGTATGGTTTAAGGCTTTGCAAAAAACAATTTTATTTTTCTGTCCTGAATCGTACAAGTGTCAGTACAAAGTTCTGACTCATATCTGGACCAAATAAAATGTGTTTTCTGTTTGATATTTCTGTCAAAAGCTGTATACGAAACTGCGGAATATTGCGTATATAATGAACTATGTCTCTATCCTGGCACGTGAAGGCTTTCCCTTGTTTGACTATGTTTTTCTGCCGCGCCCATTGAAGATCATTTAATCTATAGTTCTGACATAGTTACTTCCAAATTTTCTGAAGACTAACTTAGGTTCTACTTCTTGGATATTTTTCTGTCTCACGCAAACAAAGCTTAAACAAGTCTAATAAACTACACCGAAGGGATAAACCTCCGTATTCGTGCACATTCAGTGTAATCATATTATTGCACGGTAACTATTTATTAACAGGCATTATCAACACACCCATTTTCTCCATGTTTTTTAACATATTAATCATTCAGTTGGTGCAATGTCGGTATAGGGTGCGGGATGTTCTGGGTTCGAATCCTAGGTAAGGCATGTGTGTTACTTTAAGTTAGGTCATAAGTCAGTTTATAAGCCGTCCCCTTATAATCCTTCAGGCATAGCATCGGGGGCATTAATAATCCCTTTGCAATCCAATCCAACTAACACATAAATAAGGAATTGATCTAATTTATAGGTATTATATACGTTCAATTAGCAGAAGTTAAGATACTTCATTCAAAATGCTTGTGAAACATGACATAGTTAGAAGATAAGTGAGATGCCCTGCATCTTCCGATCTCCCCGTTTTATAGAATTTTCGCCCGAACATCCACGTGATTTTCGACGCCTATCTGTCGCAGAGGTTTTTCGTCTGTGGAAAATAACTTCCTACCTTTTGAAATTGATCTTTAACCGGCTCGGTTGACCCACGCAACTACGATAGCAGCAATCGGCCTGCTACGTGGAAGTGATGCGATATGTCCACCACCTATCAGCGATCCAGCATCGTGGCAGCCTCCTCGGAGCTTGACTCCCTACTGTGCAGGCGAGTGCAGAGTCTTGCACCCCAGCGCTGCCAGTGATGTGAAGTCACGCACGAGTTGTAGGCTGATTTGCCGAACTGTCACGGCGTTGTGGCAGAGTCCGCATTTTGTAAAGAAATCATTTTCAAATTGTACATTTCTGAACTTTTTTTTGGTCGGGTTATCGACTATAAAGAGCCGAGAAAAGCCTCTACTCGAGATGTTCAGCGGAGAATACCAGCGGAGGAAAACGGCATTCTCGTGTTCAGATAAGTGTTTATGAAGAAAAATATCTAAGAGTAAGTCAGGAAGATAATAATTTTTTAACAATCAATTTTAATGTTGAGTAAGATGAAATCGTGGCACCAAAACGTAAGCTGCTTCACGGCCTAGCTTTAACACATTGTATTTGGTTCTGCCGCTTCACCGCTCTTTGTATTAGCTTGCACAATGCAGAAGTATTCTACAACATTCACTAAGGAATTGCAACTTCATATGCATAGTATGTATGGTGGTTGTTTGTATTCAATTTATGAAGAACTTAATTGCAAAGTATATTTTTATACTGATTAATAAAATCAATGTTTTGTATATTTAGCAACTTTTCTTACATTGAAGAACGAACCTGTTGAATGATGACTTGTAACACTGCCACATGAGAATTAAACATTACTTGTATTTTATTTGAAGGTAACAGTGACGTACGGGTACCATGTGGAGATAGAGGGTGGGATGTGGCTGTAGTCTGTATAACTCGCATCTCTACCCGTAATTACTCTTGTGCAGAAGACTGACGCGAGGTGGAGAGCAGAAAGCGGACTTCGCAGCACAACACATTAAAGGCTGTCTGTGGTAAAGTGAGCACTTTAGAGATCAACCCTATGAAAAAAGTCACTGCCCATGCCTGCATACCACTTCGACGGGTGCACTGAATGACATACGCCCGGTAAAGTCGGTAACGATAGATGGAAAATAGTTCCATATCTTAACGTCGAATAAAATGATTTAGGTAACCATTTGTGATAACTTAATTATTTCTTTCCCTCTCTGTTTTTTTTTTTAAATCCACCGAAGCGTAAAAATTGAGCAGATTTTTTAAATATTTACTTTCCTAATAAGTTTACAGTTTCACTTGACCGACGCATGAATAAAATTGTGACGCCAGTGACAATGTTAATTTTACATAAGGCGAAATAATACACAACTGCCATACAAGTAGATCTTAAGCAGGACTTTCAAAAGTGCTCATTTTACCGTGAACAGCCTTTACACGTGGGGTGATTTTCCAGAGGTTTCATTAACAAAATGTAAAGAAACTGCGAATAGGCCTATACTATACTACCTGGGTAACGTATCATATAGAGGAAACTGTAACTGAAAATGTAAACATAACAGGTGGCGAGGGTGAAATTAGGTAGGAATGGGGCGGCGGTGGAATACAAGGTGGGAGTAAGTGGAAGTGCCGCGAGAAAACCCTCTAGTCAACGGCAACGTCCGCCAAGTTTCCCTCGTGGTAAAGTCTAGGCGACTCCACCGGGAAATCGAACCCTAATCGCCTTGACTACTGCGCAAATGTCACCCTTATTACAGTCACAGCTAATTACGTTACCCAAATTGTACTGGAATTACAATTTAAAGTAATAATTGATATTCTAATCAAATTTTTATTTATTCTTCCAAAACGATCTTTATAGGGCCTACTTGGAGTGGAGAGGTCTAAACAGCTGCTAACATCGAGGTTGAAGCGAGCCGAGTATGGAGCAGCGCCAGGATACAAGGTCGGGGAAACGGGAGATCCCCGAGAAAACCCTCAAACAGGCACCATCCTCCGGCACGATCTCCATTTGCGAAAATCTGGGAGCGGCCCCGCAGGAAATCGAACCCAGTTCGCCTGGGTGAGATGTGAGTAGCACGACCAGTACACAACCACGGCCCCTCTCTTCATGCTTCGAATTTCTTGTGACTTTACCCCATCAAAATTTGAAGTATTCAGTTATTTGTCAGCAAAGTTACTCAATACACTTTTCACTTTATCTCTGGAATGTAATTTTTTTTAATTTTTTAATTTTTTAATTTTTTCTACCTTGGAATCATAGACTAGAGATGAGGTAGACCGCTCATTCGTCTTCTGCGCATGTACCCAACACTGACCTACCCTAATCCTACACAACTGTCAAAGTCACATGGTCAACAGTGATGAACATGTTTGTTTATATCTTAATTTTTAAATGACAAGCACTAGTATATTAATAAAATACTTTTAACAGATTGAATTTAATCAAAAAGCATTATAAATTGATAAGAGGAATTATAAAATCACCCCACAGCACTTGTTTACTGAAGAGTATTCTAACCTGAAATCCAATCCACGTCGTTATGGCAGACAATCAGTTCAATGTTGGGACATGCAGATTAGTTGTGCTCAGCCAGCGATATCGGTCTGCCTTATGTTTAGTCCATGCTTGGAATCAATCTAGACATGGGAGAGTTTACGTACTAAGTTTGCTAAGCTTACGCGGTAACCACATCAGGCAGTCTGTCTGTAGTCACGTATCATTTATTTATATTATTTATTTCTGCTTTACACACTTATGCAGTTCTTGACGGTTGCTTTAGTAGTTTTGTTTCAGTTTCGATTTTTATTTCACGCATAATTGAACTTTGCTTGTAGGATGGTTTAGATTTTTTGTGCGATAAAATTGTTACATACTAAATTATAACTGTTTCCAAACATCTATATTATTTCTCGTAGTTTCTTACCGAAATCTGAAAACTATAATTTGTTATTATAATTAATTTATGTTCTGAAAGTAGCAAACCAAAATTGCCTACTTTAAGTCAAATATAAGATAAATTTTGTGAGCAGAAAAAAATAGTAAAATATAACTGGTTTTTTTAAAGGCCATGCCAAGGAATTTAGATAAAAATACAAAGACGTGACAATTTGAATAAATATTAGTTTTGATGAAGAGGTTTCAAGACAAACAAAACATCTATTTCAAATGGTAAATACTGTTTTTCGTGCTTATTCATGAACATGCCATAAAGCATTAATGAAAGAAAGGTGGTGTAAATTAAAATATATATTTTAAGTATTTCCAGAATTAACGAACCGAGAGAAATGAATGCAAATTACCGTCCCTATAGTGTAGCTCGTAAATTACTGCGAAAAAAAAATGCACCAAAATGTTGCTCCCGAAACTCTGTGATATGTGAATACAGCGTACACTCATGCGTGACTAATTAGTCGGGAATTCGGAACCATAAAACTTTCCGCTCGAGGGCGCTGGCATGGATGGAAAAAAAGGGTTGTAGGGAAGTAGCGTTGAACTCGGTAGTTCCCTGAGAGGGCGTTATTATGGCGGCAACTCCTTCAAGCCTGTGTGAGGGCGTGTATGACTAAACCCGCGTGAAGGGCCCACAAACGTGCCCCTGGGGCAGTTCGCTCCCTTACCAACCCCCCCCCCCTTCCCATCAGTAGAGTTCTGCTGCCGCCCTCGTGTAGGGAGAGACATGCAATGAGATGGAGTACGTTCACAATAAATTCGGGCTTAGCGGATGGCAGCGTTCAGAAAGAAAAAGTCGCCAAATCCTATTGCCACATTAAAAAAAAAAAACAATCGCATATAACCGTTTGTATATGAAAAACAATATATATATATATTGTTTTTCATATACATATATATATATTGTTTTTCATATACAAACGGTCCGATAAGGATAATAAGTAAATGAACTTGGCCTATCTCGAGTTCTCATCGGCTCGCTGACGAGAGAGAGAGAGAGAGAGAGAGAGAGAGAGAGAGAGAGAGAGGAGAGAGAGAGAGAGAGAGAGAGAGAGAGAGAGGAGAGAGAGAGAGAGAGAGAGAGAGAGAGAGAGAGAGAGAGAGAGAGAGGGGAGAGAGAGAGAGAGAGAGAGAGAGAGAGAGAGAGAGAGAGGAGAGAGAGAGAGGAGAGAGAGAGAGAGAGAGAGAGAGAGAGGAGAGAGAGAGAGAGAGAGAGAGAGAGGAGAGAGAGAGAGAGAGAGGGAGCTCATAGCCATTAGTAGCCAGCCGACTGCCTGCGATGTATCCACAGTTCGGAGCCCTATTCAGACTACTCTTCTGCTGCTTCGCTCCATGAATGCTATTGGTTTTGAAATGGTTGGTAGGAGTTTAGCTTAGGATTGATGATACCCTTTCGTCACTTTGAATAATCAAATGGACCAACATTTTTGTCCTACCTACGTGGACTGTCCGTCTTCTTTAGTCTTTAGACATTTCAACTCTCTGTTGTTAAAAATAGTTTAATTGCAGTCTGTTGACATATTTTATGACATGCTTGTGTGGCTGTCATGTTGCCCAATGTTGCGTAAAGAAGAAATCCGTGCTTACCAAAATGTTTGCTACAAACTCAGAAGTGCCACCATGGTGTAGTGGTTAGACTACTCGCCTGTCACCTAGACGAACCGAGTTCGATTTCCGGAGGGGGAAGGGTCGTTCCCGGATTTTCGCATGCGGAAAATCGTGCCGGACGATGCCATCTGACAGCGGGTTTTCTCGAGGATCTTCCATTTGCCCAGCCCTCGCATTCCACCGCTACTCCATATTCACCTCACTTCGCCCTCATCGGCCATCAAGACCTCGTAGTTTAAGAGCCATTGAAATCTCTACACTTCACAAACTCCGAAGTTTAAAATACATTGCAGGATAACATTTGCATTGAAGTAGGTATTAAATTACTATTGTCAATGTACAGATGTCGGGAATGTTGAGCTGCAATTTGTAACCAACATGTCGGCGTACGTAAGTCTGAGATGCATAAAGCTGTGGAGCTCAATCCCAAAAACCAATACTATAATGTCTCCTGACACGAAAGACTACATCGGGCAGAAACATCTCATATTATTCCATGACAAGGTGAGAAGAAATATGATTTGTATCCCTCCGTTATGGATGCTGTTCGTAAGAGCATTCCTTCAGATATTCAAGCTGGGGTAGCCTACTTATAAATCCTTGTACTCAAATGTAAAAAGTAGTTCGTGGAGTGCAAATAAAAAAGAGAAAACAAAGGGATGTCGGAACAAAAATAGAACGAGTTCAAATTTGGTAAATTATAGCCTGTGTGGACACGTAAACTTTCGCCGGAAAGTTTTTTCCAGGCTATAAAAATTTGTAGTCAGCCGTACGCAATAAAAGCGAAATCCAGCACACGAGAGATAATAAGCTCAAATCAGCAGGCTTCCTTACAAGAATTACACAAATTTTACAAATAAATTACTTTTTATTTAATTTTTATTACGTAAATTTTAGTGGTACGTTAATTTCATAGATTTGTGGATGTTAACATGTCGTCGCACTATTGCAGCATTTTACTTAAATAATTTCGTAGTGTATATTTATTTTAGAAAACATATTTTTGAAAATTTTTTAAACAGTAAGTAATTTCAATTTTGCAGTCGTTAAAACAATTTGTTTGCAATTTTGCTAAGACTACTGCATGGTAATTTTTGCATTTATATATTTTGTTCTCCTTGTCTTTTCATGGTTTGTTTATTTCTTCTTTAGAAATCATTACTGCCGTAATCTGCTGCGGTTGAAGCAATCATGTGAGATATCTTGCTTATAAAGCTGATTTAATTAAATTTCAGACATCCTACTGGAACAGATTTCATAGTAGCCTACTAATAAATTCTGCTGAGGTTGTGATACAATACAGTCAAAATTATCATTCAGAACAGTTTTAGGAAAATACAATCTATACTTCAGTTAAATATTCCTTCCAATCAAGTTCTTTACAGGTTCTCCTTGAAGCTTTGTTGAGAATGATCTACCGTACGAACCCAACCGGCAATTTTGACAGAAAAGTCCAGGTTTAAAATATAGACAACTATTAGCTAAGATTTGAACTTCATTACAGTTGGAATTCAATCACTTGTAGGTTTATGTGAACTGAATGGAAGGCTTAGAGTTTAACTGGAACGGTGGTTTATAAGAAATCATTATATGACAGACGTGTGAATTATTTCTTGCAGAGAGAGGGCAACGAAAATATATAAATAAAATATTTCGTACTTTGATCTAGTACACAATGAGATTCAGTAATTCTTAATCTGGAAGTACTTGTGATAGTCATTCACTGTGAGTGTGTCATGTATTGGCGAACTCACAACGATGGCGAACGTTCAGCTGAAAATCTTACTACCGAATTCAATAGGAAAACAATCAGGCTTTAGGTACAGTTGAAGCTGCTGGTCATAAATGCAGTGGTGGAATTGTGGCATCTGTTTTCATCAGTGATTGCTATGTGTACCACACAATACATCAGGCAATTCGATTCATGATTCATTCTCGCGTGTAGCTGCATCCGCCATTCTCAAACGCACATTTCCAAGCGTTTCTTACAAACAATTAAAACTATGCACACACAGGCGACGAGAGAATTGAAGTTAAGTCTACGACGGCGTCATCGATGCAAGTCACGCACTCGCGGAGGTCTCCCCAGTTTCCGTAGATGTGTCTACCCATCTTCCAGCCCTCACTCCTCCTTCAACCCCAACCGTTATTTCCCACTGCAAGCTGCAGAGTTCGGTTGCCGACATCTGGACCTCTCTAACAATAGGAACAATTGCGTTATCCCCCGTTTCCCTCCCCATGGCAGGTCCGCGGAACCCCCGTCTCTCCCCTCCCCCTTCATCAAACCCATCTAACCCCCCTTGAATTCCACCAGCATCTCCCCAGCCCACCCTTCAGACAGTCATCTCCCATCGCAGTTGTCGCCAAATTCACTTCCAACTCCACCTCCCAGCTCCAAGTCAAAGGGGAAATCAGCGCGCTGCACTGACGTCTTGTAGAGTCTGCCGTGCCCATCCCTTCGCCCGAGACCTCCGAGCCGCGTTATTCCACGTCGGAACCGCCAATCGAAGCTAAGGCTGTGAATTTCCTCGGCACTTCCTCCAACTTCACCGATCATTCTGCCTTCTCCTTTGCGTTTACTTCTAGAATGGCTTGCGTTCTATTTACACGTGGCGGAAGGATACGTAATGCATAGGCAGAAAGTACAACTTCAGCATGTCAGTAGTAGGAGAATACCGGTTCTGGCCCACTAGGCGAATGACATGTAAATGGAGCGGATCTAAAAATAGATTTTGCGGATTAATGGCTGATTCAATTAGTTGGCTAATCCCAATACGAACAAATTGCAAATTCGATTAATCGGATTAATGCGCAATCCATTTGTGGAAAATTCTCCAAAATTTTCCGAAAATGGATGAAGCCTTAATTCGATGAATCGAATTTGCAATATGATCATATTGGTACTACCTAATTGGAAGGATTAGCCATTAATCCACAAAATCTATTTCCAGATCCGCTCCATCAACATATCATTCGCCTAGTGGGCCAGAACCGGCACGTCCGTACTACTCAGGTCTTCAGAAATGTCGGCAGTAACTATGAGAGTAGACTACAGTATAGTCTGAACAACGAACGATGTATTCTACGCTGTCTATACAGCATAGAACATAAAGCCGACTTCACCAGCTAATTTTTTTCGGAAGGCCCAGCACGTACACTTTACTCCCGTAACGAAGTAAATATGGTCCGTTTATGGTAACTCCCAACTTTTCTGAAGCTCTATTGAAGTTACAATCTCAAGTTTTTCCACCGCTAAGTGAAAACAAAGCTACAAAGTGGCAATTCACCGCACACGTGAGCTTTCAGTTTAATAATATTTTGCATGAGAACTGTTTCATACTAGGCAACACCGACACACCAATTTTCTCTCAAATTTATTTAAAAACAATCGAAAATTAAATATTATAATCTATAGACCAATCATAAGTAAAAGTTCAGTTCAACCGAAAATAAGATAATTTTATGTAAACAGCATTATAAAACGCTTTAAATACATGAAATTTTCAGGAAACAACGAGACACGTCATGCATAGGGCGAATATTCAAAGGTGTGGTTCTAGAAGTGTTGACGTACCGCGAATATACTGTAGTTTTGACTGAAGCCTGTTCACATTAAAGCGAGCACTTTTGAAATCAACCTTAGAAAATGTCACCGCCCCTACCTGCATATATTTTAACGGGCACCCTGAGTTGGTAACGATGGATGGATAATAGTTGGAAGTCTCAACGTCCAACAAAAAGTGTTAGGTAACCATTTGTCGTAACTAAAATTATTTCTTTCGCTTTCTGTTTATTTTTTTTTTTATGCATTGAGGTGTGAAAACGAGCAGATTTGTTCAATATTTACTTTCCTAATAATTTCACTTTTTCGCTTTACCGACTCATGAATAACGTTACGAGGCTCATGACAATGTTAATCTTGCATAAGGAGGAAGAATACGCAACGTTCATACAGGTAGATCTTTAGCAGGGCTTTCGAAAGTTCTCATTTTATCGTGAATAGCCTATAACTGGCGATACCAAACAGTCGCACTGATGCATCCGTGGAGTTGCAAGTGATGGGTATCGTTGGGTAGTTAAGAGCGAAATCTTGAGCGTCAGTGAGGATTGAATGAGATGAAAAGTGATGTAGCGGCAATATGTTAGGGTCGGGGCAAACTGGAGTGTCCCCCCCCCCCCCCGCCGGCAAAACCAGAAAACCCACCGGCCAACGCCCGTCACATATTTCTCCCATGCGAGAATCCGGGCGGCCCTGCCAAATATCGAACCTTAAACGCCTTGGTAAAAGGCGCGCGGCCTGAATACTACGTGAACGCGGTCGCAATATATCGATAGATAAACCGAGAGTTCGAGAACGATACGAATGTAGCTAACACAATCACAAACATACATGACCACATTGAAGTTGAGGGAACTCTTCAGAAAATAAATTTCGCTTCACAAGCACGGGTACCAACCAATTGAAATTAACACTAAAGTCGCGTTAACAACATATTTATATTTCGTAAATTCGTCGTTCAATTGCTGCAAAACATGCTTTGGGTGCATTATTTATGCTCGATATTACGCACACACACTGCGGCTCAAAATAGCAATTGGTTTCTTCAGAATACAAAATCGTAAAATGAACCGAAAAATGATTTAACCAAATAAAAAGTCTACAACGATATATATATATATATATATATATATATATATATACACACACACACACACACACCAACAAATGTGCACTGTGTACTGTTCAAATAGTATAAATAATCTTTAAGCCCTTTTTCCTATATAATAATATCGTTGAAAAAAATTTGATTTTTGCAAAACATGTTAAAGATCAAATTTTACTGTTTTATAATGTATGAATTAATTAAACCAAACGATTTGCATAGTAAATTGTAACAAAAGTAACTGAAAGTTTTATCTTTATTAATGGTCCGGTATTCTTAGCAAAAGATATTTTACAAGTTAGGGGCAGACATAAATAATTACCATGAAAGAATTTCCTTATCTTAAGCAATTTTTTAGAGATTGCAAACACATTTCAATGTACGATTTCACAGACGTCTTGAAGTAGCTCTTGGCATGTTTTTTCTTCAGGTGTAAAGTATTTAATTTCTCTATGTAAGTTGGTTTTCATAATTTGTACATTTATAAAATAGAAAACTTGTGATTTTGACATACTTTTATGGGAATCTACGCACTTAATTTGTTTGTGTGAATAGAGTAATTAATGATAATGTCAAAAAGTTGAAACAAGTATTTTTTTTTTTTGCGGCCAACACTTATAGCGTGCAACTGAACGTTTGAAGGCCACTGCGGTCGTGATTAGAACAAGAGGTCAGTAATGAGTAGGAGCAGGCCGCTGAATAAGCGCAGCGCTGCTCAAGAAGTACACGGCTTGAGAGAGGAAGGGGGGGGGGGGCGGGGAGGTAGTGGTTGCGCACGTAAATCTGCGGCAAACAGACACGCGGCCTCCTGCGGGTGTAAAAGGGGGTGGGGGGGGGTAAGAAAGGGGTGTGCGACAGTCACGCGATGTTGACGTGCGCGTGTAATTTCGCCGCCACTTGGCGTAAGGGGCTTGTGTGTACGCTCTGGGGGTAGGAGCCAGTCTCCACTGTGGAGGTAACTGCAGCTCATGTGAGGCGAGGCGACATGCAAGGGCAGTATCCCGGTCATTATGGAGATTAGATCTGTATCCGCCTCACGATACCACGGTTTACCGTCCGCTCGTCAGGCCGATGCCACGAGGCCGTCATTATTGCATACCCGCTGTGCAGGAGAAAACGCGGTCCAGCCCGCACTCGCCACTACCGCCGCCACACGGCAAAACCGTCGTACCACCACAGGCTCCCACTTCACAAACTTTAGGTTTTCAAGTTCGACTTTTAATTATCGCTGTGGTACTACACGGTATTTGTAATTTTAGGACGATAAAATAATTATCACGCTGTAAATACAATAATGCTGACACTGACAAAGGATGTTCACGATAAAGTGAGCCCTTTTTAAATCAACCTTTAAAAAAAGTTGCTGCTCCTGCCTGCATATATTTTTTAACGGCCGCACAGAGTGACACGCGCACAGTAAAGTTGGTAACGATGGAGGGAACGTAGTTCCAAATTTGAACGTCGAATAAAAAGTGTTAGGAAACAATTTGCGATAACTGAAATTATTTATTTCGCCTCCTGTTTTATTTTAATGCTTCAGAAATTAAAAATTAGTAAATTTGTAAAATATTTAATTTTATAATAATTTTACAGCTCACTTAAAAGACGCGTGAATAAAGTGACGAGGCCATGACAATGTTAATCTTACGTAAGGCGGAAGCATACACAAAGTGCACACAAGTAAGATCTTAAGCAGGGCTTTCAAAAGTGGCCATTTAACCGTGAATAGCCTATAATCAGAATACTTTACCATCACACAATATGACTTTCAGGCACGGGGTCGCTCCCGGATTTTCACGCCTGGGAGTCGTGTCGAAGGATGCTGATAGTCGGAGGGTTTTATCAGAGATCTCCCGTTTCCCCCCGCCATTGCATTCCAACGCTGCTCTATCTCCGCCTCGTTTCACCCCCATCGGCTGTTAAGTGTCGCCCATATCTCTCCACTCCTTTTAGGCATGTGGTGATGCATACATGAGACGTAGTACAGGAAATGTTCTCCTCGTTAGGGACCTATATAGCACGCAGAGTTTAAAAAGGGAAAGTCTCCAAGTGACGGGAACCAGCGTTTGTTCTGGAAAAGATGCCCCATTGCCTCATGAAAAGCTGCAACTGATAACACGAAACACAATCTCCTTTATATTCGTCCTGACGTATGACAATGTGTTACGTGTACGGATCCGAGCCAACAAACTGTCGCGAATACACTTTATCGTAAAATCATTTTGCATGAGAAAATTACTTAAGAGTTTTTACGTTTGTCCAATACCCCAAAACCTTGTGTTATTGATACGTTGTTTTCTTTTCATATGGCAATGAAAATCGTGTCTTAAGAAACTTCGCACATTACAGTTATCACCCTAACAACTGCAGTTATGATAACTTAAATATCACAAAAACCACAATATTTAGTACCTTGAATATCATAAGAGACAATGGCCACGCTAATATTTAGTACCTTGAATATCATAAGAGACAATGGCCACGCTAATATTTAGTACCTTGAATATCATAAGAGACAATGGCCACGCTAATATTTAGTACCTTGCATATCATATGAGACAATGGCCACGCTAATATTTGTTTAAAATTCCAGAACGTAAGGTTGTTATATTGTCGGCGAAACTTTGGACAGCAAGGGAGACTTATATATGTACGATGCGATTTGAAAGTTTTGAAGATTCGTTAGCTGAATTCTCGAGTCTTCTTAAAGATAGTGTAACAAGTAAATTCTACTTTTCGTTACTTACAAGAGTTAACCGTAGTCATCGTTACCAGTACAGACAAATATTAACTTATACATTTTATACATTTAAGGTGTGAAAACACACGTAAGCATATTTAAACATAAGAAACATTAGTTTCCACTATTCGTCTTTCTGTTAAGTGACTATCATAGCTTTTATTTCGCTAGCCAAATATTGGTGATCTATATTTTCTAGTATCTTCGACTGAGTAACGTCTGTGTATTGAATAAAATTTTTTAACAAGAGTGGACATTTTCAAATATAGTGTTCCGTTACTCATCAGAAGTAAGATACTGCCAAAAATGCAAATGCATTCCCACGAGTATATCATATGATATTTAGTCCAAAATATTCATTGTTTGTTGCCATAGATTTTTCATGTATTACCATTTCGAGTGTATGGAGCTTCCGAATGTTAAAAATATCCATCCTAGATGCTTTTTAGGTACTATCATTATTTTCCAGGAAATTTACGATGTTTTTGTGTTTTTTGTTTTGTATTATTGCATCCTTAAGATCTTTTTTCAATATATAGTTGTGCAAAGATATTGGACACGTCGACTTACAGTATACAAAGTTTATACACTGGAAATAGTAATCACACACACACATGTCAGACTACACGTACACGAATCATATCCTTTCCCGTATAGTTTGAGTAATCTTTTTTTCCAACATGCTGTGGGGCATCGTCGTTTTGCTGAAACTGAAGAAAAAGGAAGCGTGAAAAACCGCAAAAAGAAATGCGTGCAATGACATGTTATTCAGTAATTTATTAGTTTTTCTACTTTAGATATTCATCTAAACTATAAAATGTTAGTTTAGAAAAAAGCTATTTCAGCTGATTTTTTAAAGAATTTTTGGTTACAAAAGCAAATTTCTTGAAGGTGTCGTGGTATCTTATTGAAAAGTTGGCTACCAAGGTAGGATGGCCCTTTCTAGACAAGTTTTAAGTTAACTGAAGCCACGTGTAAGTTTTTTTTTTTATTCTAGTGTCATGCTTATGAAAGTATTCATCTTTCTGAAATAAATGTACTCAAATGCAAATGTTAAAACCTCTGAGCTCTTAGAAAGAGGTCTACTGTACACGAGTCTGAATTTCTTTTGCCATTGACTATTCTTACATCGCTCTTTTACACGTGAAGCACTTTTTTGCTGTCAATGGAATTACCCCAAAATATTATACCATAACATATTATGGAATGAAAATATGCAAAATATACAATTTTTGCTGTTCATTTTCTCTGCAACATCCCGCAGAACACAACATGCTGAACATCCTTACACAAAAACATCGTAAATTCGTAGCCTATCTAGATCGTCGACGGTCTAGATAGGTTATAAAAATCTCTCTCTGAATTCCTAGAGTTGATATTCCTTTCCCGTTAGCCGCCGACAAGCTATGTAGCAGTAAAACGCTGCGTGCCGATGCAGTGGCTGAAATGAATGCAAACTGCACATGGTGTCGCGTGACACCAGAGTTATACTGATACTGGCGAGTGGTTTATACAGGGGCTGTACTGTATATGAGCGCTGCAACACGCGGCCACGCAGACCAAGTGTGCAGAAGTGAACTGCTCTGTGTGTCCCATACTCCAACCGCACACCAGTTATAAAATAGCCTCGCACGCTAGGGATATGGTAGAAACATTATTCGCAGGGCAAATCGTTGAAACGAACACGCAAGACCCTACGCTAACCAATAAGGGATCTTCTACGGAATTACACAGCCAGTCAGACGTGAGGATACTCTCAGAGCGTCACCGAGAGAATAGCTAACAAAATATTTGTTTGTATAATATTAAGCTGCCTCAACAATAGATTTTATTGAGCAGACAAAAGTCGAAAAGCTAGAAAATTAATTTTGTTCATCTAACCAATTACACGTTTGTATAAACCAAACTTCTGTGTGGGATCAAAATAAATTAGGTTTCCGACAAAATATTTTGTTGAATCAACTGCGTATATTTGTTTGGCCACTCATTTGATTGCATTCGTTCGAAAATACAGCTCGAATGTTTCTTGCATTTTTGTGTCAATTAGGATAGTAACAATGTTTGTTAGTGCATATATTCATCCTTAATAATTTAATAAACATCATAATAAATCAAGTTAAGCAGCAAACTGAAAGGTAACGCTATAAAAATTGAAATATTAATATGCAAACGTTGTCCAGTATTTGATATGAACAGTATGTATTTAAAACATTCCGTCTCAATTACTAGTCACATTAGCTGACGTCGCAGGTTGAGGCGTAGAGCACGGAATCAAATGATCTAAGTTCAATTCTCGGCCGGGATTTCAACTTTCTTTATATTAAGCGAAATTGTTTAATTTCGTATAACCAAACAAATCTTTTGTTGCAATAACCAAATCTTTGTTTGGGGCAACCAAATAAGAATAACAAAACACCTTGATTTCAACAACGAAATATTTAGTTGCCTCTGTATAAACAATTACTTTGGTTGTACCAAATAAACTTAGTCTGACTAAACAAAACCTTTGCCTTACGGATCGTAGATTTATTCAAGACTCTGTGGCGCAAATCCGCTGAAAATTTGCAGTGTACGTCAGAAGTGATGTCGGATATTTCCAGCAAAACAAGAGAAGATACGCTGTAAAATTTTTCTGTGGACCTAATTTTAGAAGAATAATTATTGGAAATCTGTTGCCAAAAATGTTTCATAGAGAAAGAAAATTGATTTAATTTTACATTTCTGGGAAGTAGTAATAAATTATGTTGTGTACTCTCATCAACAACCGCAAATGAAAAAAATATTATAGAAAGAGGGAAGAGCTTTCGAGTAGTACGCAAGTCACGATACTGAGACTCGGTACGGCATCCTTCATGTCACAACCGGATGCACTTTACCAGAAAATTACCTTTTCTTACAGACTTTGATCATCTTTGGGGGGTATTATGAATATGCATTAAACCGCGCAAGAAATTAAAATGGTCTCTTGGAAAGCACGGAGGACAGCGATTCTTGGAATTACTGCAGTTTAGAACTACTAGGTATGGAGGTAGCGTGAACAGTCGCATAGCAGTTTTGTAATTACAGAGTATAGAGGTTTCTGAATGGATGCTCGTGTCAGCATGAGCGTTATTGTGATTGTATACCTAAATTTTATCATTACAGCCTGTTCAGTTGGTAACAAGAGTTACTGAGCAGGGAGAATACACACAACGGTGTGATCGAATGAGCTAATCATCCCTAAGGTGGGGGGAATAAATGCAAAATGAGCCGAGTGGAGAGATTTGAGTGGCTCTTAACATCGAGGTCTTGAGAGTCGATTGAGGATGAAGTGAGGGGAGTATACATCAGCGCCGGAATGAACGGGCGGGGGAAACGAGACATAAACGAGCAACCCCCCCCCCCCTCCCAATGGACATTGCCCCGCTGGATTCCCACGTACGAAAATCCAGGACAGACACCACGAGGATTCGAACCCGGTTTTCCTGCTGAGAGGGGAGTGGTCCGGCCGTTACACCACCGCGGTCCCTCTGAAGCACAAGGCATAAATCTTTTTACACTTGAAAATAAGTTACAAGAAAACAATTCCCTCGTCCCCCTCTTTTTCACTGATTTTATTATTATGGTTCAAAAATCCGTTAATCATAAAAACATATACTCAATTTAAGTTAAATATAATAATCACAGTATATAATGGTTTACATACTTCGAGATATAAAGTGGGTCGCGGTCGGTACAAAGTTTTTTCTAGATGTGTTACAAACACAACTCGAGTAACTTTACAAAGAAGAAAGTCTACACAGGACATCATTGTATTATTACAAAAGGATTGTAAACGCTCATATAATTTTTCGTAAATTCACAAATTTTGCAGCGTACATACATCTCAGCCAATGAAAAAAAATTAGATTTACTGCTCAGCTGAATAACAGAACTGACATACTGTAAGTAGTTATCGTTTTATAAGCTCGCTGCTATTTAAAGAAATGGATAAATTAGTGTAATTAAACTGATAGGCATATAAAATACTAGCTTTCGCCCGCGAATTTTCCGCGTGAAATTCGTGTTTTTGTTACAACATTTCAAAAATAGTAATATGTAATTAAAATTGAATACGTATTTTAAAATAGAAAGTGGAATGAAATTCAATTGCAAAAAAAGTACGAGAATGGCTGTTAAGTTTGGAGTAGTTATTAGTAATCTGCCGTGTCGACATGAAAGTTAGGCGTTTTTACATTCTCTCTTCGTAAACAACGTTCTTTAGCATTTTACAGGGTGGCACAAAAACATCCAGGCCGAGGGGCGAGGGGCGAGCTTACACTCGAGTATACGACGTGAAAATCACCGCGGGAGAAGCAGTCCTGCTTCAAGTCAACTCCTGCGAATTCGAGAGTTTGCCGCTGCGACTTATTTATCGTCATCGGGAAGCACACTTTGAAAGGAAACTGCAGTCTATTGAATTCTAAGGGGAAGTGAATGGGAATCAATGGGATACGCGTAACAAACACTGCTTCTCCCTGAGCCGATCCATTAAAAATAATGGCCGCGACTACTTGCATCCTACTGCCATCACAGAAAATCAACCCAAACGACAATACAAATTCGTAAAAATATACGTAAATCGATTTTGTATACGTAAATATTTTAGTTAGATCTAGGTGAAGTAAACATAAACCAAACGACAGCGCAAATTAAAATCTAAACAGAGCCATTTAGCGACTATATATCCACTGTTAGTATAATAATTTTGTATCAAGTAATGAGTAGGTTCTTAAATCATAGGTTATAGCCTTCGAAATTAAAGACTACTTTTGCGATGATTCTAGTTAATAGAAGCCTTTTACTATTCGTTTATTGTTAAGAAACTGTTAACGTGTCTGTAATTATTTATTTTCATAGTACTTACACATAGTTCAAAGTTACTAGGACCATCAAATAGGTTTTCTCCATACAAACTTCAAAGTCCCATTTCACCCTTCCGTAGTGGCTGGCTATATTACCTAATGAAAGTTTTCTCAAAGTTTCATGTTTTTAGGGCGTTAATAGGGCTATGTTAGTCAGTTTTCCTTATACACACACACACGCGCGGTAGAAGAAGAGCGGTTTCCAACAAAGCACAGCAGCCGACTGTAAAACATGCACAACTCACTAACAATGAGTACACATACTCTTTCAAAGTAGTCAGAAAAGTATGATTTGTGTCGCGTACGCAAAAAGGGTGCATATATTTAATAACACTATAAAGTATTTTGTCACAAATGAATTATTTGAAAGTTTCAAAAATCAAGCAATCAAACTTCGAATTAAAATTTAAGCGTGTTTCAATTCTGCATGCTTCAGAAAGCATGTTTTGCAAGAAAGCCATCGTCGAGTAGGTCAATTATAGTAATTAATATGGTTGTATATAAGAAAATTTGGTAATAAAGTAAACAAAAATCGTAACATTTGATTCTATGTCATTTATTTTAAGTTATACATGTTGAGTCGTTAATTTATGCTAACCCAACGTGAGCGGAATCCTTAGGACAAATCAATACGGAAACGTATACGACATAGGGCCTAAAGTGATTTCTGAGGGTGGTAGAGGCCCTGGAAAGTTGCAGCTAGAAATGTGTTACACAATAATAAATTGGAAACAACGTTCGATTAAGCGACGGATATTGACATAGAGTCAAATTTTCACAGGGTAGGTTTCCACACAAATCGGCGTTGTGGCGAGCACACCTCTTCATACAATAAATAGGGGTTGGCGCCCTTCTATTGCTTAGAACTTTCTAACAATGTGCCTGAAGCAATTAGACATGATATGTTAATAATCACCATGCATAAAGACATGAAAAAGATCGCCGATAGTACCTACCGTTTCTTGAGAAATCTCGTATTTAATTATTGGAAAGCAGATAGGTGGTTGCCTGAGAAGTAGGCAACCTGTAACACTGGGGTGCACAACGTGTGAACTGATACCCTGGCTAATGTCCCTGTCCTAAGTCAACAGAATTATACTATAAAGGGTTCTTTCCACTGACTCATGTTCGGCGAACATGGCGTCACTCCTGACGTCTCACACGTCGGGGATGCACGCAGGAGATCGGGCTGTGGAAAGGTCTTATTTGCTGTGCGTCGTGCGTGTGCGCCGGGGTCCGTCTAGAGGCGATCCTCCAGGTAGCTGTACGTATAAAGGCTATTCACGGTAAAGGGATAACTTTAAAGAACCCTCTCATTTGGAATAATAATCAATAAATATATTTTATTTTAGACTCAGACGTAAAGTTCTGAGCTCGGTGGACTATATACAAGATGTTTATTACTTACATGTCAATATTTATTTAAAACGGTTGTTAAATAATAACAAATGGCTGAAAGAAAAAAGTAATTAGGCCCTCAAAACTGCTCGCTTTACCATGAATATCCTTGACATAAAAGATTCGGACGGAAAAACCCTTGTTTGGAGTGGGAGAGACGTACATTGGAAACAGCGCCCGCACAAAGTGGGTTGTTTCCAAGACGGACCGGGCCTTCCCGACCCCCCCCCCCCCTTCCCCGCAATAACCACGCACAGTGGAATGCTACGTCTGCATGCCATTACTACAGACTTCTCAGGTCCCATTCTGGCTCCCAAAATTTTCTATAAAATATGGCAAAACTATTTTCCCCTATTGCTGTTGTTTCCTAAACAAACGAATTCGGCGAGGATAATCCGAAATATTGTTAAGTCACTCATTTATAACAACTTCATAAACTACCTCAGAGTTAACTTAAGCAATCTTTAGGCCCTTTCATACGATCAAAGATCACTTCAAATCTTCTTCAAAATTATTGAATTCTATTTATTGAATCCTGTATGACGTTACTTGGACGTCATAATCACAGCCATTTTGTCTTTCAAGCCACTGATAGCTCTAATACCTCCTACGTTTTTCTTTAATAAAATGTTCTATGTTTTCTTGAATATAATTTTTCAACTAGCACTCCGAATCATTTACAAAGTATAAATTTGAAGTGTTGTGCCATAATACATTATTTAATGAGCATGTTAGCAACAAAAGTATTTGCATGTAATTATTTCATACAAAGTAAATATATCATGTTGGGAAAACGTTTGCATCGATTTAGACAAGTTATTTTCGGGTAGTGCATGGTTTGTAGTGGTATGAAACAAATTCTGAGCATACAGGTATTATTTAACTGAAATATTAAAAAAAATAGTGTACGTTTTAATTTCAATATTTATTGAATACAACTGCATGTGTGATAAGCTTTCCAAAACTCTGAAGCATTCTATTCAATTTTATAAATTGAACTGCATGAGTATTCAATAATTTGAATTCAACTGATTGAATTTAATAAAACAGTGTTTAATGGCTTTCAGAGTGTTGACACACAAAAGTTTCACGATTTTTTTAAAAAATTTTATTATACACGAACAGCTGTGGAAGAATACAGATTCCTAGGCTTCCGTTAAATAGCCTAGAAGTAAGAAATATCATTTTACTTAAAACACATTTGATTCATCAGCTAGGTAATAATACAGTGTAAATATTTTGAAGTTACAGGCGAGTTGGTAAGAGCTTTGGAATTTCATAGAGAAAAGTTTGTTTTCCTAAAAAACCTTAGGCGGAAACAGTAATGTTGTATCTTACACGGATTATTTGTGTGGATGCATTTTCGCAAAACGTATATTGAGTGTTACAAACTAATTTGATTATCAAAGTCGGTGCTACAGATTTGATAGAGCTCCTGAGTCGTAACTAACAACGGTAAACCAACATATGCAACGTGTATGTACATGGCGCATGTTTTAGGAGTTTTAATTCGTCGCCACTTTTTAGACAATCGCGTCTAGTTTCAGCTACTGAAACAACATAAGCTGCTGTACCGCCGGCACATACTTCTACCTCGTGATCCATGCCGACTAAGCCTGCACTGCAGTATCTGCTCGGCTGGGAGACACGCACAGTGGAAACGCCCTATGAGCATCTATCAGGTAGAAACCCCCCTCCACCTGGCGCATGAGCGGGACATCGCGAGCAAGAGGGTCGTGCGTAGTCTGAACTTCAGTGGGAAAGGCGTGATCGTGAGAAGGCGGACGTCGTGGCTTGATGAGGGGTGAGGGGGGGAACCACGAGCACTTGACGTCACCTCGTGCGTGCGGACACGCACCAGTGGAAAGTTATTGCAGGTCATTGCTCCAATGCATTGGTTCCTGTTGTACCAAGTGGCGACGAGGTTTCGTGCCTGCAAAGCAATACGTTGGTAGGTCACACAGCAGACAGTTCTTCACAATGTGTGTGATGGAATGGAGGACTGAGAAACACATGGACATGCATTTCACGTATGGTGAAACGGCGTGTAATGCAACAGCTGCACGACGTCGATACATCGAAATATTTCCAGCTCGACATTTCCCAGAAGCATGCGCATCCACTTCAGTTCATCGGCGTTTGCGTGCAATAGGAACTGTATGCGCAAGTTACCACGATGTTGGCCACCACGGTCAGACATCGAGCACGATGTGTTGGACTATGTCGATGCTAACCCTCGCGCCAGCACTCGAGGAATCGCTAATATACTGAACGTATAACAGTCTACGGTATATCGCATTTTACGGCGAGAGAGATTGCACTCATATCTCTACCATCCTCTGCAGGCACTAATTCCTCGTGACTGGCCTGGTGTTTTACGGTGTTGTGAGTGGTTCCAAGGCCAAGTTAGGCGAACCACAGGTTTCTACGGCACTGAACTATTCACTGACGAAGCATCCTTCACGAGGCAAGATGTCTGCTACATCCAGTATGGGAATCCCCTTACCAACATCAGTGTTTTCTGAACGTTTTGGGCGGTGATTATCGACAATATGCTAATTGGGCTACATGCCCTACCCGCAGGGCTATCTGGAGTTTCCTATCGGCGCTTCTTGGACAACTATATGCCACAACGACTTGAAATGTACCACTGAATCTACAAGATGAATTGTGGTACATGCACGATGGTGCACCAGATCACTTCAGTCGCACAGCAAGTCAGTACATGGATACACGGTACCCAGGGCTATGTATTGGCCCAAGCGGGCCAGTGGTTTGGTCAACCAGATCACCGGACTTGCACCCAGTCGACTTTCACTTGTGAGGTCACTTGAAGTCTCAGGTGTATGCCATTAACATGGGCGACGTCGAGGATCTCTGGCACAGTATTCTTGATGCATGCTGTACCGTGCAGGCTAATCCTGGTATCTTGCAGTGCACACACTTCTACCAAATGCTGTAACAAAGTAAACTCTTCGCATTCCAAAATAAACTACTAAAACTTCAAATTGTGTTAGATTTTTGTTTCGACCAACCCTCACACCCACCATTTACCTGCATTAGGACAAAAACATGAACCAGATTGTAATTTGGTATGTCTTGCAGCACAATGAGTTTTAACAGGCTAGCTACTCCCCAGGCAACCACTAATCTGCCGCCTAACTAAACATTCAATTTGTACGTTAACGGTTGGTATCAGCGGATACTACCAAGCCTACTTATTTTTAATGAACACATTGCCAGCCACAATATTCCAGGGAATCTACCAACATCAGAAATCACTTCAGGCCCCGTGCCGTATGCGTGTTTCCCTATTTATTTGTCCTAATGATTCTGCTCACACCAGGTTAACATACAGTAACCACTCATCCTGTATATGGAATAACTTTCGTCACTGAAATTTGTGTGCGTAATATCAATTATTATAAACCATTTGTAACCATTAACAAAAATGTGTAATTACATACAACTAGATAAATTATTATGGTTGCCATACATCACTAAGTTCTTTGTTAAAGGTGTTTTCTGGAGCATCCATAATGGGAATACGCTGTTAATTTACTTTCCAAACATTTAAACAAGTCAATTTTATCAGAACATGCAAATGAAGATTAATCAAGTCTAGAAATTACACCAGAGGGACAACTAACAGCATCCATGAGCATTAATTTTAATAAATAGTGAATATGACCTATTTACCACTTGGTATTACAACCACGCCTATTTTCTCTCTGTTTTATTCGTATTAACTACAAAATAAATATTGTAATTTATAAATAAAATATAATTAAAACAATCATTTAACCAAAAATAAAACACTTTTTTTGCTAACAAGAGTACAACACGCTTGTGATACGTGAAATGTTTAGGGGAAGACGAAACACGTCATAGGTGAGGTTATTTCGCACGTTTGATTTAAAGAGTCTGAAAATATACTGCAAATAGACTATGCGTACTACATTCATCAAAACCGAAATATTAGTGTACCAATGAGGTAACTACAATACAAATAACTATTATTGTAAATCAAAATAACGCATTAAAAAATACATTTTCTGTCTCGTTTTGGCAGTAGCCAACGCGAGAAAACTGATGTATGTTTCTTCATTCATGAAGAAGAGCGCGGAAATGCTCCGTCTCACTTGTGAAGGCAGCGGGCGGGGTGAGGGCTCGCGCCGGCTTTCACTCACTCCGCTTTCTATTGGCATTCTCTTTGCGCCAGACTACGCATTCACATCCCTTTATAGTTATCTGTTTCCTTTGCGGTGGGCTCTCTCTCTCTCTCTCTCTTCCACGCACGAGTGTATGTTCGAGCAAACTGAGACGTATCCATGCATACGGTACATTCGGAGTGATAAAATTGTTCCAGATCGTAACCATTATTATTGAGCGTTGTATAGTTCGAGTTATACGATGAAAGGTTTTCTGCCCTATCTGTCACAGCGGAGAATGGATTGGAATGGAAGAGATTTGGGCGGCTCTTAACAGCGAGGTCTTGAGAGCCAATGAGTGTGATTGGAGTGAATATGGAGCGGCACCGGAATGGGGGAGGCGGGGGAAATAGGAGATCCCCGAGAAAACCCGCCGAACAGCGGCATCGTCAGGCACGTGTCCCACTTTCGAAAGTCTTGTGACCCGGCCGGGGATTGAACCCGGTTCGCCATGGTGGGAGGCGAGCGTGCTAATCGCTCAGCCACCGCTATCCCCCCACAGCAGAGAAGTCTTTGGGTTTGGAAACAACACATAGGCTGAGCACTTTTGATAGCCATGCCTAAGATACTCTTGCATGCGCATCGTGTATTCCTCCACATTATGTAACATTGATATTGCCACGGATCTGATCACTTTATTCATGCGTCGGTCAAGTGAAATTGTGAAATTATTATAAAAGGTAATGATTTTGAAAATTTGAGAATTCTAACAGTTAATATACACTAAAATTGAGAATGCAAAAATAATTATTTCCAGTATTCACAAATGTTTATCTAGCACCTTTAACTCAACTTTTAAACATGGAACTACTTTCCCTCCATCGTTGCCAACTTAACTGGGCGCATGCCAGTCACTCTGCCATTTGAAATACATGCAGGTAGGAGCAGTGATATTTTTCAGAAGTTGATTTCAAAAGCGCTCATTTAGCCGTGAACAGGCCATATTGGCCAGCACTGCACGGACAATTGGAATTTTCTCGTTAATAGAACTGTTACCTTTAAACAAAATTACACACTTGTAAACTATTTATTTTCTTCTACAAGAATAACCAGCGCTACCAGTTTCCAGAATCACAACTATTATAGTTCTGTTATCTGGTATCAGGTTACCTACAACCAAACTTCTGTATCAGTAACGGTGTTGTCTGTTGGTTTATTACAATGCGTTTGTCGTGCGAATAATTCAAATATTGCTGCAGTTGTTCTGTTGAAGTAATTTTTTTGTTCTGTAGGTTGAACGGAATGCCATCCTGTTGGAACTTTACGTATATTTGCAGGCACAATCACAGACTTGACCACAACATAAAGTTCTGTTGCAATTACTATAAACGTTAACAATATTTATATGATACCAAAAATCAATCGTGTTGCTGTACGTATATTAACAGTGTCAATCGGTTATAAGGAAAAAAAAATTGGTTTCAATGTTAATTATATTTTTCTGGTTGTTTGCAGAAATTAAATTTTTTTCGTAAGTATTCTAAATAAAAACAACTGTGTACGTTTCAATTGCTTTAATGTTTTCGTTTTGGATTGCCAAGACTAAATTTTTCTTATTCGTTATGAATAGTAACAATATTATTTGGAGTACGTATCTTCATTCAATTTCAAAATTATTTTTATATACATTTTATGGAACAATATGTACTCAGCAACACAATTTGGCCAAACATTTTGAAGTGACTTCTCCGAAAACATAAAATATAACTAAAGAATTGTAAAACTCTCTAACAAAACTTTGTGTATAACGCTAACTTCACGACTTGTTTTGGAACTGTTAGTTTGATTAAATGCGTTTCCAAATACAATGACATCAAATAATTTGTAATACAATCTTTACATTATTTTTATGTGTGTGTGATTGCTATATTAAATCTTAATTTCAATGTCATAATATGCCCATTCCTAAATATAGAAGCCGTTTACTGCTGTATTTAGCAATTGTTGAAGGTAGCTTATTTTATGCACACTGAAATACAGTATACGTGGTTTTGCTATATTCGATAGGTTAACTAAGTTAACTTTATCGTATTTATTACCTTTTGAATGTTTTGTTATTATACTGAGAAAAAAACCTATTCAATTTTGTGCGAAATTTATCAAATTACTAACAAATTATTAGTTCTGGTAACGTTTTGAAATTGTCACCCTAAGAATATATGTATCATATATTGCTAGAAAACATATGTATTTCTAGTGTATTTCTGTTTATTAAAAATTACCACCTGTAACTTTCCATTTTGAACAGTTACTAAGTGTATTTAAGTATTTAGTATTGTACAAATAAATATTTATAATCTTCATGAAAATTTACCTTATGCAGGAATGTTTATATGATTCATGTCGTTCTTGGGTAATGTGTTGTCACTCCTCTAATAATATGTACCAAAACTAAAGTTAAAATTTTCACTTAATAATTTTTGAAACTTTTTTTTTTTTTGGCTAAAGCATTCTTGAGTAAAGACTAAAATGCTGATGCACTGAAAGAAACTTATAATCATTCAAGCCGAAAATTAACGATCAGTATTAACACAGGCCGTACACTCTAATGACAACTATTCAAAATCCTACAGATATAGCTCAAAGATTTTTCTAAACAACATCCCATCCCTTCCCGAGCAATTCTCACTATCCTTTTATTTCCTTTTATTGTAAAAACAAGGGGAGGGGAAAAAAAGCAATTTGGAATTCTGAAGGAAGAATCGTTTTATTTCGGATGTCTACATAGAAAAAATGAAATGGGAAGGGGTGGGGGGAACAAAAAAGTAAGGGGGAGAAAAAAAAAAAGAGTTGGAGAATTTCTCTTTATTTTTGTGTCCTGCTCTCTTCACACAGCTCTCCCGCCATGCCCTTCCCGGTCTTACATTTTTTATTCTCTCTCTGTGTGTGTACTCTGTTTCGTTTCTTCCCTTGTTTCCTCCGCTAGGAGTGGTTGAGAGGGTGTGATAGGGGAGGGGGAGGGTGACCCTGGAAATTGTGGGCACGGCAGCAGATCGATGTAGAAGACAACTCGAGGCGGGATGCTGGGCAGGACCCGGGGCTAGCGAGGGGAAGATGTAAAGCGTAGACGGAAGTCGTGAGACTCATTTGCCATTCCAGAGAAGACCTCGACCACAAACCACCCCCCTTTCCCCTCTCACCCTCTCCTCTATACATCCACATTTCACCGTTCGCATCGCAGTGCCTCGTTGCACCCCCCCCCCCTAACCAAACATCTGGCCTGTTGGGTCGCCGAAACAACGTGCAGGACGAATTCACCTGTATGACACTGTTGAGGACGAACTTCGTAGGCACCTAGGACGCTAAAGCAGTGTTTACACGATGCAAGCTACACGCAAAGCTCGTGCGAGTCGCCGACATGGCACTAAATATCATGTGAGGATTTCTCGTGTAAGGTAGATCTCGTGCGAAGTGGCGACAAGAACATGTCCTATATTTGATACGAGTTGCACTGAATCAACTATTCTAATGGTTCGTTTAGGCTTGCCTCGTGTTCCACTAAAAATCAACAAGAGAGGTCAGAGTATCACAAATCACAATTTTGCTGAGCCAAGCGCAATCTTTCGAAACGCATTGCCAAGGCGAACTCTTCAAAGCAAATTTTTCAAGAACTGAGTTGAGCTCAGAATGTGCAGTAACATTGTTGGACGAATACAAGGAATATCATGTTCTGTGTAATATAAAGTTACTCAATTACTTTAACACATACAAGAGGCAAAAATGACGTGAATCGATTGCAAAGGGTAACAAGGAACGTGGAAAGCATATTATGTCCAAGAATGCTAAAAAAAAGGCGGAGTTCTCATAGTTTTGTAAGAGCTGAAGATACTTGTGTCACATTCAGTATCTAAACATTGTGTGTTCAAGAGAATTTGTAGGAAAGAAATATAGTAAACATGAAAATTGGCAAAATTTCTTGTCGTACTGTAGTATTCCATAAGAAATGTCTAATAGAATTTTCGTCGGAAACATTTATATTTTTAAAACTGATTCATTGAGAACATGTATCTTTTACATTGATTCACCATTTCAACTTTGTTCTGCAGGTTTTGGTAAGCAGCGTCCATAACGTTTACGTTTGTTTAGACGCAAGCCAATTCCTTCGTAAGTCTACTGTCATAAAAAGGGACGTAAAATCGATTAAAAAAAAAAAAAAAAAAAAAAAAAAAGTTTTTCCACTAGATTCTATAACCCGCAGTATATGAACATCAATCACTGGACACCTCCAGATATAGGGCCTACAAATATATTATTTAGCATAATGCCAGTGTGACATAGTTCTTCTTTCCACGACCATTACAGCCACTAACATTTGAGGGAGGCTTTCTGCTAGTTTCGGTAAATGTCTGCTGAAATTCGGTTCCGTTCTTTCTTCAGTATGTTGAAGAACTCTGTGATGTTTACGGATAGTTTATTCTAGCTATTTATCCGGAGCTCTCATTCATCCGAAAGATGTTCGGTTGTGATGATGTAAGAAGTTAAGTGTTATATCAGTTGGCCTGCTTACATGTCCTCAAACCACCACAGATTATAGACATTCACTAATAGATAGGTGCATTTCCTTAAAAATTGAATGGGCCAATTCCAAATTATTCCCAAATTGTGCCGAGTTTTTCAAAATTGCTTCATAGTGCTAGACATATAATGATCCAAGCTCTGAAACTAAAGTACCACGTTTTATTTTGCGCACAGCTTTGTCGTATGAGCCAATTTTATAACTATAATAATGACTGTTATGCGTTTATAAAAATTCCGTTCATGCATAATCACTCAACTCCACTGTATGCTACTCATATTGAGACCATTTTCACATCTCATCAACTATGACATCAACTAATCAGAAAATGACATTTCAAAAACAAAGTTTATTGAATGATAGGTATATGAAGCTGTGGAGTTTAGTTCTTCTGTTTCCACATAATTTGGTGCTGAATTTTTTTTCTTGAAGGATTTAAAATGACTTCCAGTTTCAATGCGATATGACGTGTGCGAGAGAATGCTGCTTGTTGTCCCTGTCCTTAGTGAATAGAAGCCGGAGGAACACTATCTCGTAGGGAAGTATACCAAAACATGAGCGATTTAAATTGTAGATCAACACTAAGTACAAACGTAATCACATTTCACGTTAATTTTTTGAGACAAATACACATTTGGGACAGCAGAGTATCATGTAATATATTTTTATAGAAATTCACCACAAAATACGAAACACTCCAAACTATTTACGTGATCCTATATGGTTTAAAATAACCTCTTCGTATATAAAATGTTCTTCTTCACGTGCAAGAGATTTGGTATCTCATAAATTATTTTCTAGCAAGTTGTCCATTTGTCGTGTGTTTCCTTATTTCAGACTACCAATTTTCTCAGTATATTTATTAGACCATTCTTACCATTCTTGAGCAATTCTATAATTCTGTAGAGTACAGAAACCACAACATTTGGTTAAGTGAAGCAAAATATTTGAGATGGTATGAGATGATTTGTCTGACCGAAGACAAGTGACCTAAGGTGATGACTTCTTGGGTTCCTGTGAAGAGAAGAAGACGATGTCCTAGAAGAACACTGAGAAGACTGTGTGAGAAGAGCAGGAACGTAGTATTTGAGCACTGAAGATATATAACCCTCAAGGAAGCAGGACTTGGGGAACGACTTTAACACGTTTATTTCCGTGCCCACGATCGAGGGTATGTAGAACATAAATGGACATTTATGGTCGGAAGTTGCCGCAGCAAGGAATCAGTTCTCGATGTTTCGAGCGGAATTCTTGTGTGAGCTTCTGCAGCTCTCGTTAAAGAACGGTCCAAGCTGAAAACAGCGTGCACGCAGTGTGTTGCGAGAAGCATGTCCAAATACTCAAGTACATATCACGCCAAAATATTACACTGCTGAAACACTGGCGTAAGCAAATGAATTTGGGCTCGAATGGGTTGAATTTGTATACAATCCAGTTGTAAATTCAGGCATGTTACAAAAAAATCTGAGGCTCACTTCAATATAAAATTATATACCTAGTAACTTCCTAAAGTGTAATAGAATATTTTAACACATAGTTAAAGGTTTTTCACGATAAAGTGAGCACTTTTGAAATCAACGTTAGAAAAAAGTCACTGCCCCTACCTGCATATGTTTTAATGGGCGTATTGAGTGACAGGAGTCCAGTAAAGTTGGTCACGATGGATGGGGAAGTAGTTCCATATATTAACGTCGAACAAAAAGTGTGAGATGACCATTTGTGATAACTTAAATTATATCTCTCGCATTCTGTATTTTGTAATGCATTGAAGTGTAAAAATTAGCGGATTTATACAATATTTACTTTTCCAATAATTCCACTGTTTCACTTGACCGATGCGTGGATAAAGTGACGAGGCCCATGGCAATGTTAACTTTACATAAGGCGGAAGAACACACAACGTGTATACTAGTAGATCTTTAGCAGGGCTTTCAAAAGTGCTTATTTGACCGTGAACAGCCTATACATTAGGAAATACGAAAATGTTAAGCATCGTTACTATATAAATTTGGGAAATTGCCTGTGCATTTGACTATTCCTGAGCAAATGTAGGAACGCCAGCATGGATGCATGGGGGAAAATTTGCCATACGCATTTTCTCATTATACAGAATGTATCTAAATTATACAGATAAACAAACTTTGACAGCAGATCAATCACGAAAAAAAGAAGGTGAAACCATATAGTATGTATACGTGCTAAGGTCTAAAGTGAATCATAATGGCGATACACGTCCTTCAAGTAGGATCTGTAACACCGGCATATTACAAATACCGAAGAAATTATTTGAGAATGAACAATGAGTGTTTGCATAATGCGTATAATTAATTGTGAGGTACGGATTAATAATCCATCTTTTAAATCCCAAGTACGCTAGAGCGTCATGGAAATTAATTCGAAATACGGGTAGTTACCGTAATAATTTTTTTGAAATAATTTGATAACAATGGCAGATAAGCCTTGTGGTGTCCTGTTACACATAATCCAGACACCTAGTGTACCATATTGAATATTTTGTCCAATATTTGTTATAAATTAAAGCTTGACGTCCTACTTCAAAAATGTGTATGTACAGCCTTTACGACTCACTTTAGACAGTAGGTCGTATTTCTCTCTCCTTGTCCGTGAAGAGTGAAGAGATCTGGGAGGCTCGCAACATCGATGTCTTGAGAGCCGACGTGGGTGAAGCTAGGTTTATGGAGCAGTACCGGAATGAAGGGGCTGGTGAAATGGGAGATCCCGAGAAAACCCCGCCGGGAATCGAGCCCGGTTCGCCTAGGTGGGAGGCGAGTGGTCTAACCGCTAGACCTCCACGGTCCCATCATTTTTCCTGATTAACCTGCTACTGAAGTTCGACAGTCTGATTTAGATGCATGCGGTTAATCAGCGAAAAAAAATTTGTTGCGAGTGTTGTCTCCAACAGGTGTCGATGTTGATAAAGTGGCTGCCAGGTCATGCTCGCACTCCCGGGTGTTTAGAGTGAACTATAACTTTGACCTCGCCGCGGCTGCAGTAGAACTGCGAGATGTCCACCCAGGTGTGAAGGCAGCGGCCCGAGGTCGATTAGCGAAGCGACAGGAAATGGTAGTTCAATTTCCTGGTTGCAGTTTGACGGACGCCCCCCCTCCCCCTTCCGGATAACCTTCCGTTCAAAAGGCGCGGTGGGAGGTGCAACCGCCCTGCATCACCCTAATACCCCGCCCCCCACCCCCTTCCCAACAGTGACCGACACTGCGTGTCGCGGGGCAGGAATGTGTGACTGTGATAGCTGGACCGCTCAGCCAGCCTATTGGTTGGGCGGTGTGTGGGGGGTGGGGGGGGGGTGGATGGAACGTGAGAGTTGACCACAGGTGACCAACCAACCAACCGGGGAGGGCGGCAACCATTCCGACCGACATTTATCCCCGGAAACAGTGCGGTCTGGTGAAAAGGCTCCGACGATCGCTGATACACCAGCTTGTTTCATTGTCGTTGTAGCTAGTGTGGCGAGCAGGCTGATGGTTCAGCTACCAGTCTCCTCCCCCTCCCACCAACCCCAACCGGTTACTATTCCCACAGAATTTTATCACAACTGGTATTCTATTCTTGCACGTAATCAAGTACCTACTTCCGTGAAATTCCATTGCATTTATGTCAAGTGCCAGGGACATTGAACGTAGCAGCATTCGGAAAGCTGTAATTTTCCGACATTTTACGCCTCAAATTGATGCTGACTTTCCCTGTTAATAACAGCTTACAACCAGAACTAGAGTAAAACTCGCGGATTATCCGTCCAGTTTCTAAAACATCATATAATTCTTCATTTGTACGATTGGATCGAAATTACTTTGGCGCTCGTGATAGATGTGTGTGAACCGAAATAACCGGAATTTTTAACGTACATGACCGACCTACTAAACATGTATCGATTTAATGTGAACAATGAGTGTAACAAGCTTGATAAAATAAAGCTTTTCCGTCAAATATCCAGAACTGTACAGGCGATTGCTGCTAAATTGCACTATAACAAGCATTAAATTAACATTTTCACGGCCTACTGTGTATGTTATTTTGGAATTTAGTGCCATGTGAACTATAACTAAACAATGTTCCAAAAAATGTGGCATACCTGCAGAACTGTGTTCGGGGACCTAGACATTTACGGCATATTTGTTTAAAAACACTGACCTTGTAAATATTTTAGGTTATAATCGGGTAAATTGATTAATTTTTCACTAAACGTTTAAGCTCGCACTCCCTACAGTATTTTGCAGCATACTTTGAGTCTCATTTTGTAATATAGATGCGCTTTAAATACCCTTTCATCATATCTCTTTACTCTTGTGAATCGGTGAGAATTCAACTTTTTAAATAAGTTAACAGCACCTGACTTATTCAACAGTCACTTCAATCAATTTAACTAATGAATTAGTGAAAAATTCCATTTTCCCTTCGCTTGAGTTAGTAACATTTTCCATTAAATAGTAAATTATTTAATTCGTTGATTTTAAGCGAGTTGTTTTTACTGATGAATCAGTTAATCAAGACGTATAAAATGAAGCAACGATACATAAACTAATAACACCCACAAAACATATATTGTTCTCAGAATGTGAGGTGTGACGTTAGTCATTGATAATGTTTACCAGTGACACCAACTTCAATTAGGTATTGGGGAGTCAATAATTAAAAATTTATTTATTATAAAAGAACACTGATCTCTCCAACAAAGTAGCTGGGTCCAGGGGTTCTCCCGCAAGGAAAATTTGAATTTTGAGGTGCAAAGTGGTGCTAGTTAAGTATTTTTGGTACCTAAGACATTAAATATATTGCTAATAAAAACTGTAATATATTATGTAAAATAAATTTTTTTGAGTGAACAATTTCTCAAAAATACTTCCTGCTAACCTGGAGCCTTAACCATTTAAAATCAGTATTATTTTAATATCAGGACCAACATAATATGAATGTTACATACTCCGATTTAAATACTTACTACCATGAATGATAGTGCCATACTGAAATACTTATTTATCTATATATTTTCTATATCTTAATGATGTGCATGATGTGAAGGGAGAAAAAAAAAAAAGCAAATATTTTTTTGGCCATTATTCTGCGTGTACTAAAAATGTTCACACCTGAACATGACAAAATTAGCACAAATGTAAACCTTACTGCAAATATCACAAACACATTTATTGAAGGAATGTCCTACTTATTTTCTTAACCCCCAAATGAAGCGCACTGTCAGTTTTCATGTGGAAACGCAGTTCGATGAAGGAATGACCGTTTCCTTGTCTCATCTCTTGATATGAAGTCATCTAGTTATCTTATCCAGATCTAATGCCGCAGCAGCCTTACTGTGGTTATGCAGAAGACTCGCAGAATTTAATATCAGCTGTCCAATCGTTGAACTCAAGTATGGCATAAGTCATTAAAGACCAGAGAAAGATCTCTAATGCTTTTACATAGGTACTCTCATCTTAATTTTCAAAAACGTATAAGAGTTCTGAGAGAAAATCTTCAAGACGACCATCTTGCTTGAAATGATTTACAACTTTTTCTTTATTCTGCAGAAAATCATGACACTCCTCTGTGAAACAAAAGACGATTACTGTCGACATCATAATAATTATAGAAATGCACAATTTCTCCCTTGTTTGCATCTCACTCTCAAGTAGGAACCGCTACACTTCCAGCAAAAATTGTGAAGTGTTGTTTCAAAACAGGAAACGAAAATATTTACAATCCTATCTACGATTTCGAAGAATAGACACGTGTACCTTTGCTCCTTTGAATCAAGGTGCTCTGCTGAGTTATCTGGAGAATTGTGTCGTTTGAGAGTCTTTGCTTCTGGATAAGGTAGGTTAATGTACTTCTGCAGTTTTTTCCTCTGGTTACCATATTTCTTGGAAATTTTCTCAGAAAAATATAATATTTGCTTTTACAGTCATGGGACTCGTCTAAGTAAAATAATTAATTTTGCAGATCACAATTTACTGTCTACCTGACAAAATAATTTGACAAAACAGTAAGAATAAAAATAAAATATTAAAAGAATACACCAGTCTTAAAAATGAGGCAGCATTAGATTCGGTTTCGGTTGAATCACTGTCTGAAATAAATGTAAAAATAATATCCAATATGCAAAATTTGAAACGAGAGATGAAAAAGACATATCTCGCCTCCCGTCTTGTTGGATATAGTTGACACACTAAAGTTACAAAACAGGTGCCTGGAAGTTGCCTGGACCTAATAGATGGTCACTCGATATTATAAAGAAAAATATTACATAACTGATCAAATTTTAATTTATTATTAAACACGGAAACGGTTGCATGTTGCAACATTCGTCGACATACATATTATTGCATATTAATAACGTTAAGAGACATGACAATTTTGGAGGTACAAAATGACTCAGCCCCTCCTGGGTAAGTTTTGGGTGTGAAGAAGCAGCCTTGTTCCTCCGAAGTTGGCGCCACTGATACCTACTATTTTATGAGATACCATGGACACTTGGTCTTTCATTTCATTTCTAAGTCTTTCATTTAGTTTCCATGCAATCATCATAATGCTTGGTGTGAAGGTTTAAACTGCATTAAATGTGATGAAGTGAGTGCATTAAACGAAATATTTTTTATTAACAATCAGAATGTTCCCAATTAAACTAAAAATAAACAGAAAGGGCGTACTATTTTAAGCTACGTATTATAGATGTACAATTTAATACATATATTTTCCCCCTACTGGCCGAAGTTTGCTTGAAGTTCCGTTGGTAAGGTAACTGTGTGGTAGTGATATAACGCCAGGTCAAATCATGAGCAACACATTTTTTTTACTTTTTTTTAAAATTAAGTTCCAATTGCGCAATGAAAGCAGTGACTTTCGGAAATATGTTTATTTCTCGTAATGGAATGGTTAAATGAATTTGGAACAATATTCGGTTCGTCGCTTGCAATTGGCTGTCACTTGTTCAATCAGTAGAATTGTTTCGCTTATAAAACTAGTAAATTTCCACCGATTATGAGTGGAGCCATTTTTACTGATTTCAGTAGTTGATTCTGTCTGTGAATCAGTGGTTTCCTACTTATTCGAATTTATAGTGCGTAACTACTCAAATATTTCATTCAAATTCGGCGCTAAAGCAGTACTTTGGTTGGCCGTCTAATCTAATATACTTTCAAGCAACACAATCGGGTATTTTCAGAATGTTGGATTAGTAAATATTTTGGATTTGTACCTTATATAGTATACCGGACAATTAGACATTCATCTCGACTAAACTTTGCGTGTTACAACAGTACTTACGTAAGATTTAAATACGCAAAATTTTTGCTTGGTTTTATCACTAATATTAAAGGTAGAGTGCAGCATGGAATATGAGGCGTGTTCATCAAATTTCAGGAACTACCAAAACGAATACCAATAAATTTGACAAACAAACATATCTACTGTAGTCAGTCTCAACTACGGGAGATTTAATTGGGTAACGTTCTTGTTAGTAAGACGTTGCCTCCTTGTACTGTATATTACATATTACTGTGGGCACTGAATCCACTGTTTTACAATTACTTTAGCCCGTCGTGTTGAAAGACGTCACCTGACGTAAGAAACTGAACAAGCATATCTGAGTAAGATCTCAAGCGAGTCCCGCAAAATTTTGCATGCAAACTGTCCCACAAACACGATTAAAATATTTATAAGTAGCCTCTCGTTTTTTTAAACAGCTTTCTTATTCTTATATAATATATAATTGTATTATTTAATATCTCTGAAAACATTCAACCCATTTAGATCATTATTTATATCCTGAATTATTTAGTGTGATGTAGTTGACTGAGTAATACCCTAATAGAATGATTCGTTCGCTAATTTCTAAGTTACTGGGAGAGAAAATATTTTTATAGGAGCTATTCGACCTTTATCTACCATTAAATGTTGTGAAAAAAACATTGCTGCTTTGTCATTTTCTTAAAATGCAATTTCCTGAAAATCAACGCAAATGAAGACTAAGTGCATATATGAGTAGAAGGAAGTAGTTAATAAGTTATTCCTTGAATTTCTTTGATGTATTATAAAATACATCAACGTACATAAAAGTATTTATTCAATTCTTTAAGTGGTACATACTACAGGCAGTTATCTATTCCCCGATAAAAATCCTCTCTTTCAAAATCATTTTAAATCAATACTTTCGTACACGACAGACCACGAGAATGAAAGGAACAAAATACATATTTACAAGTCCTGAGAGAATATTCCGTAAAAATTTTACATTTCGTTGGCATAGAGGAAGAATATACTGACCATGAAGCGTTTGGGGGGAACGAATTTTAGCGATATCTGTTAGGGCCTATTGTATTACTTCAATACAATAATACCACGTGATGTACCTGTAAAAAAATAGCCCGTATTGAATGCCAAAAGAACAACTTGTTATGTGCAGCAATTTCCTCATCACAATATTTTAAAAAGACTAGTGGAAAAATCGTCTACGTGATATGGCCCGTCCCATTTCTTCGTGACTGAATTTAATTTTTCAGTGTACTGACAGTGGTATTTGCCGACCAATGGTGATATTTTAACTTCCCACTGATCAAGTTTGACTAGTTCTTTGAGGAATATACTAAGATTACACATATCTTTCAGTGTATAACTCCAGATCACTACACTGTGATAGGGTTCAAGATCAAAGTATACACTGAATTTTATTTGAAGAAAATTGTGGATCAACACAAGTATGTTACTTCTATCAAGTCTCTTTATTACTGTTCAAAATTGCAGTTTTAGTTGTTATAAAATTCTAATTTATTTTTTATTATGTTTATGAAATATCTAATGTTCAATACAACATTATTGACTTCGAAAATTACATGGCCGAAACGTTTTGAACACGAGAGCTACCATTTTACAAACCCATATTTAGCAAAATACCTCAACGTGAATGGTAGTACAGAACAAGTAAAACGTACCTTGTTTATAATTAGAGATACGGAAAATTCCCGATTCTATGAGATAAATATACTGAAATTCATACACGTGTGGGTTAGTTGTACGTAACTGAACAAAACATAATTTCAAAAGTACTGTTTTTGGAGTCAATAAAAAATGTATGGAATTCGAGTTTGAGAAATACAATATAAAATAAAATTTTCTCCCGGTAATTGCAGCAAAATCTGACACAAGGCAGAGACTCGGATTCATATTCCTACCTATAAAATATATAACACTTCGAACAATCTCGCCAATGTTAAAGGTGAATAAATACAATGGAACAAAAAATGTTCAAAGAGACTACTTGTGCTAATCAAATTTTGAACAAATGAATACACGTCTCAGTTCTTTGAGTAAACCCCAATAGCGGCAGGATACTCCCATTACATGCCAAAGTTTTATGAAACAAACATGAAATATTTGTGTGTTAAATGAAGTGCGAAATCGTTATCACTGTTTCTAGCGAAAACTAAATTTAAGGTTGGAGTTAATGTAACGTAGAAATAAATAAGGGATATTTATCACATTCGCGTGCACATTAAATGACACGTCACTAAAATGGACCGAGTGTAGATACGCGCGGGATTTCTTTACTTTTTATTTTATTTTATTTTTTTATCCGCTTGAAATTTTACCGACAGCATACGCGTTCACATCTGGCACGTTGCAGAACACAGACTGTACAATATAAAGAGAGCACTTTTGAAATCAACCTTTGAAAAAAGTCACTGATCCTACCTGCATTATTTAACGGGCGCACTGAGTGACACGTGCCCAGTAAAGTTGGTAACGATAGAAATGTCTTAAAGTCAAATATAAAGTGCTAGTTAACCATTTGTGATAACTTAAATTATTTCTTTCGATTTATGATTTTTCAATGCATCTAGTGTAAAAATGAGCAGATTCCTAAACTATGTACTTTTAGGACTGTAATAATTTTACTGTTTCACGTGACCAACGCATGATTAAAGTAATGAGGCCCATAGCAATGCTTATTTTACATAAGGTGGAGGAAAATACAACCTGCATACAATTAGATCTCAAGCAGGGCTTTGAAACATACTCAGTTTACCGTGAACAACCTATAGCTAAAATCATGCCCGTTGCTGTGTACAAGGCCAGAGGCTGGCGCCAATACAGGTATACCACCTTTACCTGAGAAATGCTCTTGGTCGGTGCTGATATGCAAAATATTTAATTGGTTGCTTCTTGTGCCATGTATACACTGAAATCCTTTTGATAAGTTCTAAAGTGGTAGTGTTACAAGAAATTCTTAAGTACATTTCAAGTAATTAATTTCGTCTTTTGCAACACCTGCAATGAAATATCGGTTAAGTTAAGGCACTGCTTTGCCCCTTTTGAAGTATTCTTCTACTGCGCATCATAATTTCTGATTCATAGCAATCACTGACAATGTAAGATTATAGAAAATTTACATTTTACGAGTTTAATATATTTGTGTGTAATTTTAATTTGTGTTCAGTGGTTGTTGTAAATTGCCAAGAACGTATTAATAAAATATACATATATATGGCTTGACATTTTACAACAAACTTATTACACACAATAAAAATTACGCACAAAACAGTTAACTCATAAAATGTAAATTTTCTTTGATCGCACATCGTGAACAACAACTAAGAATCCAAAAATTTGACGCGAAAAAAGAAGACTTTCAGCAAACAGGGTGAAGCCAAGCCTGAAAGGTTTAAACAAAAGTCACACGTCAAGCGTGAACCGCGCTACGCCTCAATCAAGTCCAAAAACGCGTTGATTAACTTGCCAGCCTTGACGTGTAAACACACCGGCTGCGATCAAAGGGGTTAAATTCGATCCGCAACAAGGGACCAAGACTTTTCGCCCCCGGGGGGCATCGCAGCTTTTCATCCGGCGCGAACAACGAGAACGTCTCGGCCAGCCGGTAAGAAAGTGAAGTCAAACAAAGCGGACTTAATGAGAAGGGCCAGCGCGGAGGTAATGAAGAAGACGCGCCCTCTTGTTGTAGATTTAAACAGAGTGAGTCGCCGGAGGAAGAAAGAGTACTATGAAAGAGAGAGAGGGGGGGGGGCGCTCTGGAAAGGAGTATTAATATTAAATACCTCTGCGACGAAGAAACACTCCCCTCGCCCTTACGTCCCTGTCGAGGAAGGACCTTCTCGAGTAAATTACAATTCATTACCCCATTCATCTCATTACTGGAGGACGTACCTCTCCTTGATGCGCCGAGTTCTACGGCTTCGCTTCAAGACACTTCTCTCTTCTAGCTGGAGAAGGATAACTCGTTCCGAACAGGACGGGGACATCGCGGGGGCAGGGGAAGACTCGGTAGCTTGTCGACGAGCTAAACCAACCGGCAACGTTGAAAGACGGAGGTGGGGTACCCTCCAGCCAAAATAATTTTTTTTTTTATCTTCGTCTTTCCGCGCCGTCTTTATTAAACCAAGCGATGTAGTCGAGACCCAACACATGAGATATACCTCGACATGAGCTGCCGTAACCACATTTATTCCTACAGATAGCTGAGGAGAACAGTTTGCAGTTCGCGATAGTTTTTTTACTCAGCTTCCCACACAGAATTTCACCTATATTGTATATATTTTACCCTTTTTTTTTAAATGCACATCTATTCAGATACGCCAATTAAAGCCTGTGAGGCATATGTAGGTAGATGTTCGAATTCGTTTTGGCCAAAATATTTATTTAGTGAGAAATATACGCGAGACACTGAACTCAGTCTTTGATAGGCCTTGGGTGTGTTATTTGCGTCAATTTCAAAAGCAAGTCACACCTTAAGCTGAAACAGGGATGGCTATAATAGCAAACATTATTTGACATGAAAAGTGAACAGATCAACTACGATGGAATATAATATATCAGTAAGTATAACTACTTTGTAGGGTACAGGCAGCAAGAAATACTGTCCAATGGAAGTGATGTGGAATATAAATAGAGTATTTTTAACTATCCTTTCTCTTTTACCCTGCACAGACACGGCGCTCTGAAGTTCAGATGTGGCAGTAATCAGTGAAACGCTCCTCAAGAAAAATCCTTCTTTAGATTACCTATACTCCCCATGTAGCAGTAATGCCACAGTCGGCCGGCTGTGGTATTACTGCTGGCACTGCATACTTATGGATTTACACTAACGGACCTGTTATGGCTGACTGCTGGCAACAGGACACTTGGCATGCCATTTATGGTCCACTGATGGAATGTTGATGGAAATAAAACTGATGGTTGATAGTAGGTGACCTACTAATGGTTCATAAATGGCTTACCTACTGTATTCCAGTAATGGCCACACATAACCTATACTTATTGCTGGTTCAATTTAGCTAATTATGGGAATTTTTATGGCTCCCACTTTTTGCAGATAGCTTCTTTAAACTTCACACACGTAGGTATGCATATATATGTATGTGTCATATTATTATGGAATTTGTTAATGTATAGTGATGGTAATACCTATGGCAAAATTCTGTAAATACAGTGATTGGTATTGAATGATTTGACATGTGTAATGTTTTCCATGTATTACGGTATATAATTAAAATGAGAAGTTAAAAAAACTATATATAACGACCTTTAGAAAATTAACATTGAAGGGATTTTGCTGTTTCACATTACTGAAATATTCATAAATAGCGTCTGCATTTTAAAACAGATGAATAGCGTCCAGGTGATATACATACTGCGAAATATTACATTAAAGGCAGTTTTTGGGTTAATGTTGCGATTCATGTAGGAAGATTTCTCTCAACGACATTATTATTGTCATCTGCATCTTTTTAAAAACGGATTTGTTCGCATGGTATATTTTAAGGCCATAGAATAACTGGTGTAATTTATATATTAGGGATTGTTAATAATTCAAGCCTGAATATGTTCTAAATTAGTTCTTATAAGTGCAAGAATGCACAGTGGAGTGTGGTTCATAGCCTTGCCCTCATAGCTCAGGGGTAGGGTGGCCGACCTGTAGTCGAAGGGTCGCGGGTTCGCGCACCGGTGCACGGCAGATTTTCAGTTCGCTTGTCGCACTGGGAACCTGTCAGCAGGATGGCCTCACTAGAGCCTCGTCAAAATCAAAATGCCACGACAATGGCAAATGAAGGAATGGTTAACATCCTGAACTGTCAATGCAAGGGGTGTAGGTTTGCGATCCCTCTCCGACAATGGTAAGCAAAAGATTTTCATATCGTTTAATGTGTTTGATAGTGAGGCAAAGGACATTAAAAGCAAACAATATTATTTTTAAGAGAAACAGTTAGACATATGGTGAAAGAATGGCTAGCCATCAGTAGGCTAGCTGATGGCTGTGAAATGGCACATCTATGGGCCATTTATGTTGTGAGGACATGGGCCAATTCTTAAGGAATTTGTGTTCACAACCCCTGGAGCAGCTATGGGCAGTGTATGGCTAAGTCAGTGTTACCACTTCGGGACCAGCAATGGTGCTGGTTGAATGCCAGCTGTTGGCCATCTATTAGCCGGCTTGGCCGATTGTAAATTATAAATGGACATTACTGGTTTGCTACATGGGTCTGTTATTTGAGAACCTTTAAATAAACTCCCTACTTATATCTTACTGAGTAACAGTCTCTCAGTTATGAGGGTGGCCATGTACATAAATAACGTAGTGCCATGTCGTATTAAAACAGCGTGGAGTTTATAGTTATGGTAAGTAAAATTAATCATGTTTGTCTTCTTGCGTAAGGGCGAGAATTACCGTTAGACTAAAAAATTCGTCACTAAGACTGTCATCTACAGTTCGCAGGAGCGAATAGGGCGCAGGGAAAATGTCCTTGATGATTCTGGAGTAAACTACTCTGACCAAAATCACATTTAGCACAAAAATCGAGCAGCGCATTAACCTGAAATATATCGTGAAATTAAAAATAATATCCGACAAAGTAATTTGGAACTGTTAACTGTACGGAGTTAATGTTATGTCACGTAATCGAGTGTATGAAGGACACAAACGATTAAGTCAAAATTATAAAGAGGAGGAAGTTGAGCGAGTTAATTGCCCTGTGACTTTAAAACATAACGAAAATTTTCAAGAACTTCATGAGTTTGTGCACAAAGATCGACGTCTGAACATTCTGGTGGTTATACGAGTGATGAACACGGACAAAGAGACAGTAAGGCAGAATTTGCAAGATCAATTCAATGTGTCAGGTGACGTGTGTACAAAAATGCCCCGTGCATGTTCGAGCATACCCATAGGGGAAAGTCGCCGAAATCATACCACCGCTGGTTTTCTATAAAGCAGAATTAGTGGAGCGCTCTCACAGGGAATACTTGGAACTACTAGCTGTATTGAGCAGTCCGTGAGAATAGCTAGTCGGTGTAAGCACGTGTTGAGTATTTATTACAGTTATATTGTTTGAGTGTTTGCTGATGTAGTTTTGCTACTCCATATGTAAGATAATACAGCACTTCAAGGTAAGTGTTACTGGATTTCATGCAGTTATCATTGTGGTGCAAGTAATATTGAACGTAACGGCTGGTCGCTTTGTAGCGAGGCACCTGTTTATGTTAGAAATGACGCAAAGAGTGAAGTTGTGCGCAGTTACCTAAATCGTCCCAAGGGTGGGGTTCCTAATTCGTACCGGTACGAATTGGGATATCAGATTATTTGAAGTTGTATATTTGCAATTTATTTGAATAAATTAAATAAATTTTTAATAAACACAAGTAACACACATGATAATTGTGTGTTACAGAATGGCGGAAAGGAAATATGGTGCCTGGAGTGAATCAGACATGGAAACTGCTCTGGAGAAATGGGTACATGGGTTCAACGAGTGCTGCCGCCAGTACGGCATCCAAAACCAACGCTAAAGCGCCAATTGGACTATAAAAAAAGGAATTGTTAACGACGGTACGAAGGCGCTTGTATGGCCTACTACATTGCCGCTTGAAATAGAAAACCAACTTGAACATATTTTAAAATTTGAAGAACTACTTTTTGTAGTCACGATTAACTATGTACGCAAGCTGGCATATCATATAGTAGAGCACAATCACATTCCTCATTGTATTGTTGTGTATGTGAAGAAACATTTTTGGAAGATATGGTTCAGTGTTTTTAGTGTGCGCATCCTGGGTTCATGAGAGTTGTGCGGGTGTTAAATCAGAACTGAAACATCGGTCTGTGTAGCCTGCAAACAATTGAATATTTCTTGCATTTACCGTAGAAAAATAATCAAACTTTATTAGTATTTAAATACTACAGGAATCCTGTGTATTATGACATGCTGTCTTGTTTGTTCTCTAATTTGTTTTAATTTATAATGTTGTGGTACGATTTAGGACATAGGTGGAACGATTTAGGAAACTAGTTTCTTATATCGAACCAGTTGCAGCCTGTTACTGAAAGTTCTTTATTTCCTCCCCGATGCTACATTTTGAAATGTAACCCACAAAAATGTACCCATAATTTTTATTTTTTTTTTATTTTTTTTTTTTTTTTTTTTTTACAAATTCGTAAAACGTATTTTTTTTTCATTTGAGACAGATAAAATTACAAATGTAAAAAGTGGTACGATATAGGAAAATCTTCCCTATACTTAGCACAGTGTTGTGTCTGCCTATTCTCACAAGTGAAAAGTGTATTGATAGGAACTCGTTTGAAGTCTGTCAAAAATATTCAAATCAAAACAGGATACATATTGAAGACGATGATAGCTGATTAGCTGCAGCACTTCTTCGGACATTGGAAGATATATATGCAACCGTGTATAAATACGAGGAGACTGGAGATAATCTGAAGGAGATTGAAGGTATGTCGTAATATTTCGACACAAAACCGCACTTTTTGACCAGTTCCGCTACTTAATAGCAACACCTCGAACAGTCAACACAGTAGACACCTTGCAGACTTCCACGGGATTCGAACCCGGGACGTCAAGAACTTTAAACCTTTCTTGCGACCTACAAATAGACATATGAAAGAAATGGGGCAAAATTTAAAACGGGAAAATAATCAGGTAGTGCGAAAATGGGGACATCTAAAAACAAACCTGTTTACCTATGGCATCATTGCCAGGGACCCAGGCAGACTGATGCATTGTTTACAATCCGTATTCAGCAACTCCATTTATTTATTGTACTGTAACCCGATCTGCCACACGGAAAAGTTAAAATCGCAAAAACCGTTTTTTTATCTTCCCAACGCGTCAATCAAGTGACACCACGACAATATTGGATACACAGTATATATCAGAGCTGTCCAAATACAATTAAGCCGACAACTGCGAATGTGTTAATCTGCTGGATGGACTAACGTGACAGGTGAATAGTATGAAAATGAGAATGACTATTGATAACACTTAATTATTTGGCTTTTTAGGACATAAAACGAGAACAGCCATAATCGAAATTTTTATTTTAAAAATATACGAAACTCACAAATAACATATTTGGAGAATTTCTTGTTTCTGACATGCGGGATGCACAAATGTTTCTCGGGTGTTTCATGTGATCTACTGGATAGTTTCGGTGTATAGCTACACGCAGGGTGGGACAGAGTAGAACTGCCATTTCAAAACACGTACAATAAGGCCAGCTTTGGATTGTAAATTAAATTTCAGACTCTCTAGTTGTAGGCATTGTACAAGGTATTTTATTAACAACACGTTGAATGTCGTCTAGTGCGGACATTGCGTCATCGCCATGCCAGTTGCTCAGGATATCGGTCCAAGTCACGTATGGTATGGGGAGTGGTTCGTGTGAGTGAGCCAGATGTCACATAGCCTACACATCATCCCCAACAATCGTAGAGCTTACTTTAATTATTGTTGTAAATGAACGCAACACAAGTGTGGCTCTTGCGTGAGTAGGACGAGCGTGTATGTCCTGGATTAAATTAGGACCCTGCTGCGAGCCTACAAGCACTCTGCCACTTCGCTTCCCGAGACACTCTAGAGTGCTACGCACAGCTGAACACATCCCTGTGTCATTTTAAAGGGCTTGTAGCCTCGCAACAGGGTCCCAATTTAATCCAGAACCTACACGTGCATACTATGTGTGTGTTGTACACTGTTTGCTGATTTTAGCGCATTTGCAAGCACTGATTTTGAATCTATTTTCATCCTTCCTCCATGTCTAAAATTAATATTGCGGATACAATGACGACTTAATTTATGCATCAATTAGGTGAAAATGCGAAATTATCGTGAAAAAAAATGTCCCTAATGTATCGACCCTTAATTTTAAGTGCACAAAATGAACATAAAACAAATAAAATGTCTGTATTTTTAACTTTATACATTATGCACATAGTAAAAATATGAACCTGCTCATTTTTACATTGCTGTCAAATAAACCGGAAACATGCTAGTCAGTGTGTCCGTTAAAATATATTTTTGTCACGGGTTTATTTCAACACAGTTTAATTAACCTCGAGCCAAATGTGCTTTTACACCAACGAACTTTAGGAAGAAGTTCCAATCTAACATTGTTATTTATAATACAATGTCAATATCACTGTAAACTAGTAACATTACACATAAATTAAGTATATGCAGTTATGGCCAATGTTGCGGAACGCTTAAAAGTTTGGCTTGATGAGTGACAAATAAGATACTGTTACGCGCGTTCTCTTTAAACAGACAAAGCGCTTCTAATCAGCTGTAGGTCTTGTATTCAATTTTATAAATATGAACCACACATACCTAAAACAGAGTTACAGTGTACGAATTACTACCTCACGGGGAAGGTCATTGGTCGTTCAGCCTTGCAGTCGTACACTACCGGCCAAAATAACAAAAGAAAACATCTTCCTACTACGCGTTTTGCACACAGCTGCGTACATCGAGGTCTTGAGAGCCGATGAGGGTGTAAAGTGAGATGAGTGTGGAGCACAGCGCCGGAATGCAAGGGCAGGTGAAACGGGAGATCCCCGAGAAGACCCACAGACCAGCGGAAACATGCGAAAATCCGCCGAGAATGGAACCATGTTCGCCTGGGTGGGAGGCGAGTAGTCTGACCACTGTACCGCCATGCATAAACTGGGTATGAATGAACAAATCAGCTGTATCAAATTCTGGGATGAAAGTCGAGATGATAAACTTGCAGAACAGAACAGATAATATTAAAAAGTCACCAGTACACAGTTGAAGGCCGTACCTAGTCTTAGTTACTAGAATTTAAAATAAATTTAGACAAAAGTTGAAACATAAATATTAAAAGCAAGAAAATTTTTTAAAATTACAGAGGTTAAAAATTATATTTGTTATAATCTTACATAAAAAGGCTACGTTATAACTTAAAAACGTCAAAAGTTAAATTTCCTCTGCCTCCACCCTTGAACCCTCACCTCGCCATCCTCCTAGGAGACGGTTGTTGTCGTTTTGTGAGGTGTCCATCGTGTGTGTCTGTGTTGTGATGGTGTCAGTGTAATGATGTTTGTGTGGGGTTTTGTACAGTGTAGGTCTTGTTCCTTTAGTTCATTTGTTCATCTGTAATATTGATGTCTTGTGAGTCGGACGACATCAATATACGATATTATGTTATTGTTTATAATGATATGTGATGTATTGTTAGTGAGGGCTCAAAAGGAACTTTTATTAATTTAGTTTCGAAAATTATATTAATAACAATTACCTATTAGACTGGTAGGTACTTTTTTGATTAGTGATTACATTTCAATAACGAAAATAATTCTATTTACCACTCTCAAGTGAACATCACTGGAGAAACTTGGAGGAGACTTGAAACTATTTCCTTAGCTCCCGCGGAGGCGACGTTAATTGTAGGCTATGGATTGCAGGGAGTGCCTGGAAGAAACCTATAACGCGACGGCAGTATCAGCCATGTTTTCTAAAAGTGGAAATCTGTGCGTGACCTCGCCGGGTATCAAACCTGGCGGCACAGATGATGTATTGGTTAGAACGCTCGCCTCCCATCAAGACGATCAGGGTTCGATTCCCAGCGGTGATGTACCGGGTTTTTACACTTGGAAATCGTGTCGGACGATGCTGCAGGTTCGTGGGGGGGGTCTTCTCAGGGATCTTCCGTTTTCCCCCTCCCTTGCATTCCGGCGCTGCTTTGCCCCCATCGGCTCTCAAGACCCTTTACAAACGTAGGCCTCGTGATGGTCATCCGCGTTCAATTATGCTACACTAATATTATTTGAGCAAATTCGACAAAACAAAATGCCCTAAGATTTTTTATATTTTAATTTTTGTTTTATTTTTTTTTTTTTGCTGCACTCTGATAGGAGGATGGCTTATACTCTGGCAATTACTAATACAACTAGGGTTAGAGATAATCTTTTCTCAAAGAGTACTAATGAAATAAAAAGAAGACTTTAGATAAGTGTTTGTAGATGTAACACTCACTGACACTCAATTAATTAGAATTAGATAATTATCAGAACTATCTAATTAGTTGTGTTTTATTCGAGTGTGTTGTACAAGTAATATGAGCATGTCATAACTTCAGTTGTTTGTTTTACTGGTACGCGATCCACTGAAACTCAACGAGCTCAGGCCCCTTCTCTCAACATCAGCGTAACCAAATGGCATTCAAAGCGCGAGGTCGGGGGCAAAAAAATAATATCTCTGTATATTTCGGCGATTGCGTTTAGAGCGGCGATGTTTGCAAACCGCGCTGTGCAACACGGCGCAATGGGTCGTGGAGAGGTGAGAGGGTTGGAATCAGTCGTGAGAGACTCTCATAGCACGCGCGGGCGGGCGGGCGGGCGGGCGGGCGGGAAACAAATTGCACTCCCCCCCCCCCCACTTACCCAACGACAGCTATTTAGCTCAGTTAATTAGCGCGGGACCTGTTTGTCATTTGTTTTGTTCGACGGCGCGGGTGTGGAGCATGGCAAGTGCACCCTGGAGGAGGGATGGGGGGGACAGAGTGGGGTAGCTACTCGAACGGAGCCAACCGGGAAGGGAAGAAGGAGAAGGGAGCGGTCTGGAGAAATGGAGGGGAAAGGATGTAATTAAACGGAATAACGTTTGCCTACGAAACTCAAGAAAGCTCCTTCGATACTTCCTTTCTCGCCGAAGAATGTGGAGCTGTTCAGTTCGTGTCTGCAACGAAGCAATCTTCGTGGCGTGGGGAAGAGGAAAGTATATTCTGCTCCATTGCCGTCACGTCAACACTTCGCCCGGGGAGCACGGTTCATTTTATGCTTGGTTTCAAATGAATATTCTGACTGATTTATTGCCATCCTGGAAACTAAACTTGCTCGGTTTGAAACCAGGCGAACATTTTAAGATTTCTAAGTTATAATAACATAAACTCGGCAAAAAATTTTTATAAATCAGTTATGAAAACTAAAAGCCTGTTCACGGTGAAGCGAGCACTTTTTATAATCAACCCTTGAAAATTGTCACTGCCTCTACCTGCGTGTATTTTCAATGGGCACACGTAGTGGCCTGCGCCCAGTAAAGTTGGTAACGACGGAGGAAAACGTAGTTTCATGCCTTAACGTTCAATTAAAAGTGTTTGGCGAACGATTGTCAATATTACAAAGATTTATTTTTCTCTCCGAATTATTAAACGCATGTAATCTTGTGGATTATAACGTTTGTAAAATAAATACTTTTATAAGAATTGCAGTTTCCCTTTACTGGCGCTTGAATAAAGGGATCAGGCCCACGGTAATGTTGATTTTACATATGGCGGAAGGATACACAATATGCTTACAAGTAGTTCATAAGCAGAGATTTCGAAAGCGCTCATTTTAACGTGAACAACCTATACCAGAATGTCTCTTGTTATATTTATGCTATTACTCCATTAACATAACATACGGGAGGTCAGCATTCTTTAATAAAATTTTATCCATCACAAAATATGCTAATTTATAAACCTTAAAACTCTAACAATTTGTCTGGGCTACGTACAAACTGCAGAATGAAAATGAAAATCTTAGAAGCAGTAATTTTTCAACACCATCGGTTTATTGGGTGCCGATTTACTTTCACTTTTCTCTCAAGTAGCATTTTATTAAACTCCCTCTCTGGTAAGGTCCGATAAGGTGAAAGGATTTTTCTTTTTGCTGTAGTGTTTATACATTCAAATACAAAGCTCGACAAAGAATATACTGAAAATATCCCCCCTCCCCGCCACGGCTATTTTTAAAAGGACGCCTTTCTCTGTGCGAGCGTCAAAAGACCCAGATGCCCATATCACCCCTGCCCCCCTTCCACCTTCCGGAAAAGATAGAAAATCTCCGAAACAACGAGAGCAGGGAAAATCAAACATTCATGAGGTGCGTCTGAATCCACAGATTCCCTCGGAAAAAAACTCGTATCACGGTGTCAAGATTTCCACACACTCTCCCGAATATTATTCCACTCGCACGTGCGTGGCCGCAGACATGGAAACCTTTCCGGGGTGGAAACAGAAGGGAAAACGAAGTGATGGCTCGAGAGGGGTTACGGGGGAGGGGGGAACCGCAATCGGCAGGCGAGGTTATAAAAGCTAGGCCCCCTAGCCTAATTTGCTGCACCAATTCCACGGAGACAGTATGCTGCAGGCAGAAGAAAGAAAGAAAACTGCCAATCGCAATAAGAATATTTCTTTGGCACGCATCATTCCTCCAGACGCCGCACAGCGTCCCCCTCCAGTAGCAAAAAAAAAAAAAAAAAAAAGTACATATAAAATGGAGACATTTTATATCCTCGGCGGAAATGGAAAACCATTTCGAGACGAGACGTACGCCCGGCCCTTCCCCCCTTACCGCATTTCCTTGTACCCAAACCACTAGCGTCCTTGAAGCTGGAGGGGTTGGGGATCATATCATATCGACGGAGCTACGCGCCTCTCGTATTTCGCAGTCCCCCCCCCCCCCCCCCCGCCCGACTAACCATAACGGCGCCGGCGTAGACTCCCTTTCGGCCCCTCTTCTGCGGAAGCGAAGAAGTCTCGCAGTAAAAATAATAATACCTGGGGACGGCTTTATGCCATGCCCACACCCACCCACCCACCCCTCAGTTTCTCACGCACGTGAGCTACGGGCCCGGCGCATACTAAAGTGAAGTATGCGGTGCACTCGCTGGAGCTCGTGGACTGTGCAACGAGATAACGAGCGACGAAACGCCAACAGGGTAGAATACCAGGGATTGATAAGCAATTCCGCACAGTAAAGAGAGATAGAATTCCCTCGTATGTAAGGGAAGCTAATTACCTCTACATGTAAGGGCAAATTATCTCTTAAAAGAAGAGTAAATTTACTTAACAAGTAAGGTACTATTCCCTAATCGTACGGGAATAGTACGTCACAAAAGTGGGGGGGAAATCCCATACAAGTAAGGGAAAATGTACTATATTGTATAATAACATCATATTAAAAAAATATCACATTAAAATTTTTGTTACCTATATCCGCTGAGGAATAGTAACGGAAACCTCGATATTAAAATCCTGGACACTTGCTGGTGGTGGACACAAACTATGGTTCTCTATAACGATAGACCGCTCTATGCTCTATCCATTACACCTCGACGATGGCGTAACAACATCAGTGAATATTAGCGTGTTAGAGGATTGTTTCTTCCGCCCCCCCCCCCTTTTCACACTTAGCTGTTGAGAATACTGAAGATAAGCATGCGTCGTAAGGTAATTTTCCCATCCATATGTGGGATTTTCCACAACCAGGTACGTGAATTTTACTCCAGAATGCGGTAATTATATCTTACCTGCAAGGAAAAATGTGTTTCCCCCACAGGTAATTTTCCCATTATTTTTACAGTGTAATTTATAACCAATACTCATGCATGCTCTAGTTGCCATACAGTATAGGATGGCTCCTTGGTATTGCTGATCATTAAATTGTAAGTAACGACATACTTTGGCACTGCGGAGGAATATGTTTTTTTATTTTTTTTTATTTTAGACCCTGTGGGATAAAATTCTCCCAAGACCCCGTCATGTGCTAGGACGCCGTTGGCAAATGTGGAGCAATGTTTTGCGGTGTTACGTATACAAACTGGTAGCCCTCAAAGTATTGTGAGGGAGACTATAAGGTGGGTACACACTTGAGTAATTCACTCTCTGCTGGCCACATATTGGCCATACACATCACAGTCACTTGGTTCTCGTCTGTTTGCAATGGCAGATTTTAGTACACGAAAGGCCTCGGTAACGCGTGGGTCGCCTGCTGTTTGTGGTTGCAAACGCTCTAATTCCTTTGCTGATTTGTGTTTCGTGATGTCCCTCGCAAATACATCGTGCGTCACACGTAGGCTCCTCACCGAGTACTTCTGCGTCTTCAATTACTGTTGTACTGTTGTTCGATCTCGTTAGCTGCATTATCCTCTGGCTGTGGTTGTATCTCGCGTTCTGGAGGAATTACATCATCCTGTGAATAGAACAAATTGCATGGTGCGCACGTTTAATTTTTACAATATTTTTCAGTCATATAAAGGAGTAAGAGGTTTGGGCAGCTCTTCACAGCGACGTCGTGAGAGCCGATAACGATTAACGAGGTGCATGTGGAGCAGCACTGGAATGAAAGGACAGGGTAAACGGGATACCCATGAGAAAACCCGCCGACTAGCGGCATCGTCCGGCACGAATCTCACATGCGAAATACCGGGATCGACATGCCGGAAATATATATCCCGGTTCGCCTTGTTGGGAGGTGAGCATCCTAATCGCTGCGCCAACGTTTTTTCTATGAACAAGCACATACTAATTTAGACAGTCATATTTACAGCTTGAATTTAAGTGGAAACCTTGAATATTCAAAGCAAGTGTAAGAGTTAAATACACAACAATACAGATATTGTTACCAGTAACCACTTATGTGCCAACTTATCATGGTATCATTGGCACAGTAGTATAATTTGCTTACTAAGAACACTCAACTAACGTGTTGCCTGCGTTGTGACGCAATGTGCGTATTTAAATTGTAGGCGTGCTATGAATAAACGCTTGTTGTGTCAATAAAAAGGTAATGTCAGCTGACGAGTAGGTCTTGTGTGTGCGCGTGCATGTGTGCATGTGTGCATGTGCGCATGGGCATTTGTATGTCGTATCTTGCTCAGCCATCTGGCAGTTATATGATTCAAAAGAATTACCGCATTTAGGCTAGGAGCAGATAATTCGGTGTCGTAGCTACGCTGAAAACAAGATGGTTTGGGCGCATGGCCGTATATACTGGAAAACGGGGCAGGGGGTTTGGAGTTTTAAGGTCCAGCCCCCCCCCCCTCGCACAACTTAAGATATAAAGTTACTAATATAATTACATTAACACTAATTTGTTATAAATAAGTGTAATTATGTAGATTAACACAATAAGACTCAATACAAACGCAAACTTTAAATGTGTACAATAAAGGTAATTGTGTAAGCATAGTAGACATATTTCCAAACTGTCATGTCCAACCCCCTCCCCCCCTTCTTTATCATCCCCCAACACCCCATAATTTTCTGGATATGGTCATGTTTCGCCGCGTATCCTTTCCCTAGTCCGCACATAGCCAGCCATTTCCATTCAAACATGCATACATGTGTTGTGTGTGGTGGTAACCTCCTCCTATCATATATTTTGTGTGTTTGTATTGGGGTCCTCGAGACACTGAATGAAGTTTCTCTCCCGTGCAGGTACCATCTACCCCCGAGGAGTGGCTACGCGTATCTGCTGTACATGAAGAAGTGTGGAATTCCCCTCATTGCTTGGGAGCTATGGACGGCAAACATATAGCATTGTGTGCCCCATTTAACAGTGGCAGCGAATATTGCAACTATCAAGGGGATTTCAGTAGCGTGTTCTTTGCAGTCGTAGACTGTGATTACAGCATACTATTTGCAGATTGTGGTACTCAAGGTCGAATTTCTCATGGTGGGGTCTTTAAACACACTAGGTTTTACAAAGAACAGATGGGAGGAATTTTATGTATACCAGACGATGCATCGTTAATGGAGGACACAGTGGAAATGCCATGTGTGTTTCTTGCTGACGAAGCGTTCACACGCACATTATGAAGCCTTTTTTCGGGAATAGCAGACAAGGGAAAAGTTGAAAGAACATTCAATTATCGGTTAAGTCGTGCCAGGCGATTAGTCGAGAATGTCGTATTTCCAGTGCTGTATTCCGAGTTCTACGAAAACCCATGCTTTTGCAGCCATAAAGAGCAATAACTTTCGTAATGACAGTAGCATACTTGCACAAATTCCTCGGACGAAATCACACTTCTAGGAATCTGTACACGCCACCAGGAACTTTCGATCATGAAGATGATGGGGAATTTGTGCAAGGTACGTGGCGGGCCGAAAACAACGACGACATGCAGTCACCTTTGCCAATAAAGGTCGTGCGGCGAAGACCGACACAAAAAGCGACAGATATCCGTAATAAGTTTGCTCATTTCGTGTACTATAACTAGGGAAACCTGTTACAATAACAGGTTTTGCTTCGTTGGTTGTATGTAACTATTTCTTTATGTTTGTTTATTTGTAACATTTATGCTTGTATATGTATTGTCTGACGTTCAACTGCAGATGGATACATACATCCATGTCCTCAGTCCTTAGAGTGGACAGTGTTTCTCGATTCGTCTCTGTCCAACAGGAAAGCCATTCTCTTGAATGCAAACTATTTCGATGTGTAAACCTCACGTGCACCTTCCAATAGAAACAAGTCCATTAATGTGGCATGTTCCTCTTTTGTGTTTCGAGAGGCCATCCAAATTGTTATCTGCAAAGAATAGCATTGTTCAAATGCAATTATGAATCGCCAATGCCAGGGTGTATTATTATTGTAATTTTTATTTAGTCAATTAATTCGTGTACCTATCACCATTGTTGTATACATATACATTTAGATTTAACTAACAAAATATAGGACAAAATTTGTAAGTATGCCTTGTTCTTTTTACCTTTGCTTGCGTGAATTTACAGCGGCAGAACATCCAAACTGTTTGGCTATATTAACCCACTCATCGTGTTTTGTGACTTTATTATAATAAAGGCCGTGCTGAGGGTTCCATACTACAGGATTCTCTTCGTGAATGTCAATTAACCGCAAACATTCTTCGGCAGGCCCACTCCGTAATTCGCAACGAACACTCCGCGTTAGTCCGATATACACATACACACTGAGCACAGGCGAACATCTGACTTCCTCTGAGGATTCCCAAAAAACCGACAGTTGTTCGATAGCGCTCACGAACAGATATTCACTAGGTGAATCTCACCGCGCACGAACAGAAGGCACCGAGCGCGCACGAACAAATACTCAAGTGTGCACCCTCCAATAGGTTTGTGTTATGCATTGCAAGTGAATAAAAATCTCCTTAAATTTAATAGTTGAGAGTTCTTTAATCTCACTTAACAACAATGGGAGTGTCGGAAACAATAAAACCACATTTGGCAAATGCAATTTATGTGTTCTTTTTCGATGCGGGGGGGCAGTAGGCTTTAGATTGGGTTTGGAAATGCCAATAGGTTGCTAGTGCTGAGATAGTTTATAGGATTCACTGTGATGGCTTTCAGGTACGCTGGTAAACACGGATTATATTTCCCCTGCCTACAGGAGTTGGAAAAAGAAACAATTGTTAGAAAGGAGAAGTCTAAGTAATGCGGTATGAGAAGGAGAAATGTGTATTTTGATCATACAGGAAAATTAGTGCATGTGTGTTCATTATCGATAAAAATAGAACCGCACTTTAGAACATTACTTATTTTCAGCAGAATTATTTTATTTATAATCATTGTTTTAAAATTTTCAGTCTTTTTTTTTTATACAGAGATTAGAAATACGGATGTAAGTGCAAGAAAATGAAATAGTATTTAATTTTCTATTATCTGAAGTCTATTGCCTTGTGTTATATCCCAGGAACCATTTCAAATAATAATTTTTAAAAAAAATTTGTACCTTGAGGGGTCATGATGTAAGCATTAAATCCAGAAAATTATTATGTCATTAATACACCTGTCTGAAGCATAGCTTCACATGAAAAATTAACATTTTGGGTCCTTTTTTCGGGGAAACAATTAACTGACTCCCACCAAATTCAGGCGACAAGTTATGCTTTTGTAGTCCATTTAAACCCATATGACTTAAGGAGGTAGTACCCATATTTTAAAAATAACATATATGTAAATATTTTATATTAGTATGCCATATGCTAAATTTTAATGTTTCAACAAACACAGAACGTGCAATTCATAACCGTTTTGTTCTTCAGTAATGAAGATAGCGCCACACGATAAAATGGAGATTTTGTATGATATGTTCGGAACCAATCAACCGATTACCACCGAACTTTTCATATAAGTAGTACTATACAGTAGGCCATGTGTACTCATCTAATTTAAGTGGGTCAGACAGTGTTCTTTAAAATGGTGCAATATTAATTATTTAGATAAGTTTATCATATCTATTTTAAAATTTGACAAATTTCAACCAAAATTTCTATGCTGACTGTAGATATATTAGAAGCAACCGATATGCATATGCAGAGCGTGTTTTTATGTATTTTCGTACAATAGCACCAAATGAGAAATTAAAGCATTATATAACGTATACCTCATTTGCGTAAGCGTAATAAGCACATATTTTGAGACAGAATCTTATATTTTTATAATATAAAATTTATACCTCATTTGCACAAGCGTAGTAAGAACATATTGTGCAAGGCTCTTAACTATTCGCGCCAAGCTTTTATACGCTAAATATAAAAATGTGTAAAAACAATAATTTGTATTAAAAGTTTATTATGACTTTTCGACCACGCCTTACAAGTTCTACAAATTTTGTAACTACTGTAATTATTTTTCTCTTTTTAGTTCATTTATAAATAAAAGGTTGGTTTTTAAAAGGTTTATATAATTAATTTTTTTTTTTTTCAATTTTGAGTTTCAAAAATTAATTTTATTGCTATATATGTAGGATTTTTATACACTCATGTATACATTTGTGAGACTAAACAGACTAAAAATGTGTAGTTAAATATTGGTGGCCTCTTCCACACTTCGGGCTGTAACCTAACAGTAATGCTTTCAGGCAGGCTGCAGGCCAGTTCAATATATATAGGTCGGACAGTACTGTACATACGAACAAGTCAAGTTATATATATAGGTCAGACAGTACTGTACATACGAACAAGTCAAGTTATATATATATATATAGGTCGGACAGTAGGGTACATACGAACAAGTCAAGTTAAATATAAATATAGGTCGGACAGTACTGTACATACGAACAAGTCAAGTTAAATACCAGCTTGTAAAAATTAAGTATTCATAAGTAATTTGCATCATTTTATTCCACATGAAAAGTAATAAAATTGCCAATTTCTAAACTTTGATGATCTGAAATTACATAAATTTGTGTTATAACAGTGATTATAGGCTGTTCACAGTAAAGTGAGCATTAATTAAGGTCTTTCTCAATTTTGCTTTTCAGCAATTTTTTTGTCTTTCCGCCACTTGTTATAAAAATTGTCATGTAACTAATAAATGCAGTATATATATTTCATCACTCTCAAAAGTTAACGCCTGACACTGCAATAAAACACATTTATTTGCTATTGTTCCTGTTGCGAGGGCCTTAAAAAGTGCTCACTTTACCGTGAACGGCATATAGTCTCTTAACACTAACACATAACAAAGTCCTAATACGAACACCTCACATAAACTATGTGTAGTGAACATTTAACAGTCAACATAATCAACAACACTACCGAACTACAATAAGCCAACAAAATAGCAGTATATGACATAGCTATCAATATACGCGTAAATCTTGAGGTACAGCTGAGCTGATTCTTCTCGAGAACTACTTAATTCTTGCGAATAAAAAATTGCAATGATCTCTTTCTCCCTCCACCCCCTCCCCCTTCTCTCTCGCTCACGCTCTCGCACTCGCTCTCTCTCTCTCTATCTCTCTCTCTCTCACACACAATTGAAGACTAAAAAACGGCGGCAAGAGAACCGTGCAAACGCTCTGGAAGAAACTCGACCCAGCAGCGAATATCCGAAACCATCAACATTTATTTTAAGAAAAATGCCATCATTCTTCCAGCGCCTGACGAGCAGAAAACGTGAAATTTACGCTGTATTATATGTCGCACAGTTACGCACATGCAGGCTAAAAAAAAATACGACTGAACCTCCGAGCCATTTACGGCCTCCGCGTTCATAAATCAAGCGATTCCGGAAGTAACCGAACGAGAAGCCGCAGGAGTGTTACGTGATTTTCCGCAGTCACTCCTGGCGACTGTCGGGACTTTTATTTAGTACACGTCACTGGTGATTCTCAGAGACATTGGTCCCTTATATAATGACCCAGGGGCCGCAGTGGTATAATGGTTAGACTGCTCGCCTCCCAACTAGACGAATCGGGTTAGATTACCGGCGTGGTAGCCTCTGGATTTCAGTATGATGCCGGACGATGCAGCTAGTTGGTGGGTTTTCTCGGGATCTTCCGTTTCCTCCGCCCCTTCATTCCGGTGCTGTTCCGTACTTACCTCGCTTTGCCCTCATCGGCTCTCAAGATATCTTCACACCACTCTAATCGCCCACTATCGACGAAATGCTTCTTATAGGCTGTCCACCTTAAAGTGAGCACTTTTGAAAGCCCTCTCATTTGGAATAATGGTCAATAAGTAAATTTTATTTTAGCCTTAGATATTAACTTCCAAGTGTAATAGAATATACACGCTGTTTTTATGATTACATGGCTGTATGGCGGGAGTTGAACTGTAAACCATACGCGTTAAAGGAATTCGGTGTTGTTGTGTTTCTGTCAAATACAGATATTTACCACCACATACTTTTTTTTTTAAGAAGAAAAATATGTGGTTAATGTTTATTGAAGCCTTATGTGCCATTAATGTATACCTGTTCCTGGAAAAAAAAAATTAATAATTAAGAAAGAGATATTGGAAAAATGGTTATATTCGCCTCAATGAAACAGCTTGAGAGTATCATTTCTCACGCTAAGGTATTTGTTTCAAATTTATGTAATTAAAATTGGCTTCAAGTGACCTAATTTCATTAACATATATTTCCCTATACCAAATTATCACTGCTTTCAAACAAGGTAAGAGCCTTAAGGTACACAATTGAAAACTTTAACATTTGATTTTACGTTCCTGTTCCTTTTACGGAGTCACAAATACGTAAAACAAATAGGCCTGTGATGTTTTAAGTTCAGTCAATTGAAATCTGGTTATGTAATCGTCGTACAAATGTTAATCTTGTTATGAAAATTATATCACCCAGGAATATATTATATATACCTGTTCGCAGAACAAGCTGTACCCTTTATATAAAATCTATACACAAACCATTAAAATAACTCCTCTTTTTTTTTTTTGTATCCACTGTCAAGACAGTACTAACCCGAGCTAGGTTCAGTGCTGTAATATGATAATCGTCTCACAGTTAGATCCATACGTTCCTTCTATCTTACCACTGAATGCTTCTTGGCTGTTTCATGTTTTTAATTTTAGCTCGACCTTAACTTGGTCGTTTTCACTGTGTCGTGTACTGTAAGAAACATTTTGAGAATTAAACGTAAAGTCAAATGCTAAAGTTTTCAACCATGTAAAGGCTTTTGGCGGTCACAGCTGTCCGAGGATCCGGTAAGCGAAGTAGAGACAAACACTGCGGCCTCGCACATTAGCGTAATGCCACGAAGACTTCGGAATGCAGCGACTTATTTCGGAACACTTCCGCATTAGTGTGGTCCCAAGTGTGCACCAGACGCACGGCTGGATGCGCGCCGTACGGCAAAAAGACAAACTTACTATGGTCAATTCGCGGTTACTTCCAACTTTTCTGAAGCCTTTCTAATGTACTACTTTCAGGATATTCCGCCGCTTCATACAAACAAAGCTTAAATTGATATTTCTCATTTTTTTGGAGTTAGGGTATCTGAGAGAGGTATCGATAAAACGTCCCCTTAATGCAGTTGTTAGTTGTCAAATCATTATATTTTTCAAAATATAACACTCAAATTCCGACACGAGTGTGTTACAGGCAGGTTCAAAGTGTTGAATCAGAGTCTAAGCGAGGCATGCTGCATTGTGTTACAAGCTACGAAAGGAACAAAAACAATATTTCTTCTACATTTTATGGTTTCGACCATTTATTAAATGAATGTTAATAGTTTCACTTGAATGAACAAAAATATATTTATAAGTCTGACAACTATTTTCAACAAAATTCAGAGCGCCAATACTCGCTCACCTGTTTATAAATCGCACTCGTGCCGAATCACTATGTTCTGCACGCCATATAGAGTGCATTAAATTCAATTTAACTGGGAAAAAAATATCCAGGAGCAAAGCCTAGTATTCTGCAGGATTCGCGAAATTAAGACTTTTGAGTGTTATATTTTGAAAACTATAATGATTTGACGACTAATAACTGCATTAAAGGGACACTTTTTGAAAGCTCTTTCAGGTAACTTCATAAAGAATATGTGAAGTATCACCTTAATTGAGTCAACATAATTACAGCAAAGAGACTATGCACCTCATTCGTGCGCACTCAGCGTAATAATATTTTGCATGTGAATTACTTTTTAACCAGGCATTACCAATACACTTGTTTTTCCTCTGTTTTATCTCTTCTTATTATAATGGAAATATTATAATTTATAGATAAATTATAAGTAAATGATAAATTTAACCAAAATGTACGTTTTGAGGTTATCAGACTTATAAAATGCCAGTGATAAATGTCAAGTTAAGGAAACAACTAAACAAATCATACGCAGAGTGATTTTTCAAAGTTTTGCTTCAAAAAGTGCGAAGAAACCGAAAAAAAAGTGTGTAGCACAGTCCATGCACTGACAGACGACTTTCCGAACGGTAAAAAAAATGAATGGCCCGTTTCAGTATCTCACACAGCAAAGTACTTCTTTCCAAGACTTCAGATTTTCATGACCTTCAGTTCCATTCAATTTTATTAGGAAATTTACGCGTCAAATCGAATTTCATGCACATCGCCCTGAAGATACTGACGGGAAACATCCACCTAATAACTCACGTTCGTAACTAAATTGTTAACCTAAGTTAAGAAAAGGGAAATAGTTGATCCTAAATTGCTTAAAGTATGTCAGATTAGCCTACAATACAATAAAAAATAGTTTACTGGAAACTCTCACTGCAGATATTTATCAATGCGGGTTAACCTCGCATCCTTCAATAGAAATTTCCAATGTGAGCAAATCACTTAGTTTCGATGCGCTGGTTTACATCACAGACTGAAACTGTGGTAGGCCACAAGCAACTGCCTTGAGCGTTTGCTTAATTTGTGATAAGATTATGTATTTAGCACTCCAAGATACAATTTATTTTACGCACATTGTAAAACTTATTTGCAAATTTTATTGAGAATTTCTTTGTACGTTTTGTAACCCTTCTTAACAATTAAATTATGTCATTTGTGAAATTTACTCCTTTTAATGAGACAAAAGCTGCATTTGTAATAAAGGTAGAAAAATGTTTGTGGCGACAGAGAATCACATTGAATACAAAATAAAAAGTTACAAGTTATTACTTTCTATAAAAAGTGTTTCACTAAAACAAGTGAATATGTTTACTGACGACGTATTGTCAGACATTGAATTTGGAGCCCGGGTAACGAATGTTCACTTATAACGTTATTTCGAGCGTGGACAACTTAAATGCATTTTACCTTACTTCTCTAGGAAAGACACATCATCTGGCTCCCCATTACATTAGAGACAAACTAAATAAATGTACTTCTATTTTATAGGTATTTAATGCTAATAACTTTGTTCTGACGAACGTTTACAAAACAATATATTGTGCTATTATATACCTGCAACTCAATACAATTAAAGGATTACAAATCACAGCAATTCTGTAAGTCATTAACCTCTCTAAAAAAAAAAACCTTAAATCGTGTTAAATTAAGTATTTCTTATGGTTTAGAGCATGTGGGTTGTGTTGTCGAAGATGTGGGTTCGAGTTTCCATGCTAGAAGTATTTATTTTTTTGTGAATTATATTGCTAAATAATTGTTTCCCCCTCCTTCTATCTTATTTACTCTACAAAGTTGTTTTCCGATACAAAAAATCTCAATAATATAAGCATATATAGGCTTCTTACGGTATAGTGGGCACTTTTAAAGGCCCTTACAAATTTTTCCTTTCATCCAATTTTCATCTTCCTGCTGCTTTTTAACATAAACATTACAATGTTACCAATAAACGCAGTGCATACATTTCACCACCATCAAAATGTAATGCCTGAGGCTACAATAAGATATATTTATTACCTGATAATGCCTGTTTGACCCGGCGGGGGGGGGGGGCGCTTAAAAAGTGCTTACTTTATTGCGAACAACCTATAATTTGTAAAATAAAAAAAAATGAATCTTAGATTTTACTAGAAATATTTCTGTAGTTCTATATATATATATATATATATATATATATATATATATATATATATATATATATATATACACGCAACAGAGTATCCAAAGATTTTTGTTGTAAAATGTTAGAAAAAAATTGGCAGTGAGTTGTTAACACTCAGGCACGTCACAGTGTAAGCACGTTGAACTCCGCCTCCCCCCCTCACCCAGGCAGCCAAAGCAGTTTACCCTCCCCAGACGACGTCGTCGATGCCCGGAGGAGAGAAGATAGCTGCCGCCACACCTGAGTCTTCTCTCCTGCGGGACTGAAGGCCGCTCCCGCCTACAGGAACAATCCACAACCTCTGGTAGCCACTGCGGTAATCTCCTGGTCCCCAAGGACGCTCATTTTGAAAGCGCGCGTCGTGGGGGCGTTGGGAGACGACGGGCGACGGCGTCAAGGCTGTTTAATCTTTGGAAAATTTCACTGCTTCTATAGGAAATTCACGGCAAAGTAAACACATTTTAAGGCCCTTCCGAATTTTCCTTGTTGCCAATTTTTGTCTTCTCGCCGTTTTTTAATATCAAGATTGCCATGCGACTGATAAATAAGGTGTATACTTTCACCGCTCTCAAAAGATAATGTCCGAGTCTGCAATGAAACATACTTATTAGTGGCTAATGACTGGTGGTAGGACCTTAAAAAGTACCCACTTTACCGTGAACAGTCTATACTTGCATGTAGTTCGACGGGCAGGTGGAACTGGCAAGCGTCCAGTAAAATTAGTAACGACAAGAAAAAAGTAGTTCTATGTCTTACTGTCGAATTAAAAGTTTTATAAAAACATTTGTGAATGACGATATTGTTTATTTTGCTTTCTATCTTTTTTATGCAGGCCTATGAATGTAAGTGTAAGACTTAGCCCATTTGTAAAATACACCCTTTTCTAATAACTGAACAGTTTCCCTTGACCGAAGCATGAATAACGTGATTAGGTACATGCTAATGTCAACTTTACAAATGATTGAAGAAAGCGCTACGTGCATACACGTAGATCTTGAGCAGGGCCTTCAGAAGTACTCACTTTACCGTGAACAACCAACAGCGACCAGCGAGTGCAGCTTGGGTGCTGAAGAGTGCGAGTGCATGTAGTCAGACGATTGGTTCTGATCTGGGATTCGTTTCGTAGGCAATGGACTTTTGGAATCTCTATATATACCGTAATGGAGATTTCGATTCATCTTGGCCATTAAAGTCTCAAGAATAATTGACTATGCTATTATATGGACAGTGATTACGATTTCAATCCTAACCTAGCATTGCATTAAAACTGCAATCATTGGAAGAAGTAGTAAGTGTTAATAGTGGGGATAAATAATTGTATTTTAGTAAATAATAGCTACGTTGCATTTTTACATCGTTATAAGTACGTTAGAGATCAGACGGCAGCATTTTGGGAACAACGACGTTTTTGAACTGTTCACGTGCCTCTGTGGTAAAGGTGTATCGTAAGTGGACGAATGGCCCCAATGGGATTAACCGCCTTTAAAACCGCGGATCTCGACGAACTACTGATGTCTGAAGTGAACATCGATTACGACGATGCGTGAAGGCCAACCAATACGCTACAGTGGAACAGTTCACCGTCCATATGAACCAGACACGTGTCTACCGCAACAGTTAAACAAACCCTTCTGCGAATTAGACTCCGGAGTAGACGGAGGGTGACTGCACCACTGGAATTTGCTCGACAGTATGGCGACTGGACCACTGCTGAATGGCGACGGGTAACCTTCTCCGACGAGTCACGTTTTCAGCGTGTCTGATGAGAAACGTCGGAGAACCGACTACTTGTATCCATTGCTAAACGAACAAAAGGCGGTTGGGGCAGTGATATGGTCTAGGGGATGTTCACTAAGTGTTTTCTAGGCCCCATCATCCGCGTGAAAGGCACTCTTGATCGATTTGGTTATGAATCCATCCTCGACGATCACGTCCACCCGTACACGATTGTATTTCCTCGGGAGGATGGGATCTTCCAGCATGATAATGCGCCTTACCACGCTGCTAGAAATGTCCGCACGTGGCTGGAAGTGCATGACCAAGACTTCAAGAGTTCTTCTCTGGCCCCCAAACAGCTCCGATCTCACTCCAATTGAACATCTGTGGGGCCAACTCGATAGTCGTGTTCGCCGTCTGTATCCACCGCCATGCACCTTCAACAGTTGTGGGACGCACTGCAGACAGCGTTGCTCCAGATACCCGTGGAGACCCATCACCACCTGACTGAGTCACTGCCAGCTCCACTGGCTGCTGTCCGTGCTGCGAAATGTGGCTATCCTGCATACTAGCAGGTGGTCATAATAATGTGATGCGACTGTGTATGTGTTACATGACACGTTAATTATGGCAAATTATCATCTCCTGGTTTCAATGAAACTCGGTAACCGAAAGTGTACTCGAAAACCAGAGCACGTATTTGTGTAAACAGAACATGTTCCAGTCGCGAATCCAAGCCACGTGCTTTAGACTGTATGGTATTAAGAATTTTTTTAATGTTGAGAGCCAGAAAACAGTCAGGCTGCAGGGTAAAAATTATAGAACATATTACCTATATTGTTGGCGTACCTAGTTTAATTATAGAACATATTCCCTATATTGTTGGCGTACCTAGTTTAATTATTGGTAAGTAAATTCATATTAAAGACAGTTAAATCATGTATAACTCTTTAGAATAGTTACAGCGAAATGAAAGAGGATTTTGTTAGTAACTACGTATTAATTTGATTTTTCCACCTAAATTATACGCATGCAGCGACTTTATAAATAAATTAATAAAATTAATGTGAATTTTATTTTTACCTTAGCTTAACTGCATGATGAGCGAAAATTCCCTAAAAGTTAATATTTTCAAGAATAATTTAAAATTTATTGATTTAGGTGAACTTCCAGAAGCCATATGAACATCTAATAAACCAATAATTCCCCGTTGTAGAGTAATCTTTCTTGGGTAGAAAAGTACAAACCTTTTAAGTCCTGGTGGTTGATTAGATGAACCAGAAATGTTTTCAGTGAGGAAGTTAATTTTCACAAGCTGTACTATATTCCAACAACCAACAAGAAAATAAAAAGTAACTAATTTCTTTCGGGAGAAGTATCATATGCAGAAAACAACGATCTTTTGTAAGCGCACAGGCAAAAAGCATAAGGCAAAAAAAATGGTGCTGAAGATTTTCCGCGTGATGGAAGTCATGTGAACAGAAGTAAAACAGCAAGGAAAGAAAAAGGCAGCCGAAAGAAAAGTTTTCTCGGAAGGAAAATAGATAACGAGTGAGAACAACGCTTCTCAACCAATAACCTTCTTTCTGCCTTCAAGAGAGTATGAAATTTTATGAACTTCTGCGTGGAATTTTTCCCCCTACTTACTCTTCTCCCTCGGAGGCGGACAGGAAAATTCACCAACCGGCTATAAAACTGAAAATTCAATGCGTGTGGGTTGGAACGTGTGGGAGTTTCGGAGCGGGCTCGGGAAGGGATGGAAGGGGGGCTGGATTGTTAGGTGGAAATATGGACTAGGGCGTTGAATAAAGGGAAGAAATATCGCATAGTTACTGTATAATATCGGCAGGCGACGACTCGCTGGTCGAGTCGTGAGCGAGGGAGACAGAAGGTGGGGTTGGCCTGGGCACACAAGTCGCTTCAAATAGTCTGTGTCCTATGGCGTGTAGGAATACTGACACGGATAAGAGGAGTGGGGGGATAAGGGAGGGAATTTACCCGACGCTGAAAGGCTAAAATGCGAGACAACGGGACCATAACGGTAAATCATGCATCTGAATGGATCTGGGGGGGGGGGGGAATACAAATATACCAGCGAAACCTAAAAGCTGGTTGAGCGAGTCTATCTGGAAAATAGATATCTGAAATTTACGTTGCATCACGCAGTAAATTTTAGACCGTAGAGAGCAATGTTCAGGGATATGTGTCCTAGCCTTTGAACCGAGGCCATTAGTTAGAAAATATAGTTCCGGTATTTTTATTTACTGTCTGTTGGTAACACTGGAAACAGGTTAGTCAATAGTCAGTGCAAAGGTGCACTCCACACACAGAACAGAACGATGGACCATCTATAAAATGATAAATAAAACCATACGCAAATTATAATTTTCCTTTAGTACACGTTCCGAAAATAATTAATCGCCGAAATTTGGAGATCACCGTTATTGTTGTCATTTTTATTTAAATGTGGACAAATAGCTTTATGAAAGAAGTTCTTGAATGAATAAAGTTACTTTGTTTCCCCTGAAGTGAAAGTTTCAAATTAACGTTTAGAAACCAGATTGATAGTTCCATGTTTTAATCATTCAGATTTATAACCGCATTCGGCCAATTGTACAATTTGGAATACAAATACACTCTTCATGATGACGTGGGCAGTAATTTATTTGGAGGGAGGGGGATGAGTTCCTTAATTGGTACAGCAGAGCCTATAAATAATTTTTGACACGACAGATACGACATAAGCCCAGTGCGAGTACGAAATTTGATTTTTGAATTATTGTCACTGTATTTTTTTAAACGGTGTTACTTCCATTTAAAATACGCTGAGAAAAAAATTTATAATTTTAGATCCCATATTAAACAATAGTGGATAAAGTGAGCACATTCTGAACCAGTCGTGTTGACATATGCCATTTTAAACCGTATAATAAAAAACACGTTTGTTTACACAGTAGTAAGTTTGAGTAGTTTTTAGGAGGTGGTGGGTTAGATTCCATCCATATTACAAGACGATTTGGACGAACTTGCTTTATATTTGCATCATTTCTAACAGTTCCCTACTTAAAAATTAGACTACATCAGTAATGAGGATAACGACTTCAAAGTAAACAACAGTGAGGTATATTTAACAAGTGTGAAAAGAGAAATGATCTGACGAGCAAATCATGGACAAAATTTTTCAACCATTCTCATAAAAATATTTTCTTCTTCTGGCCGTCTGTTACTTGTCATATTGCTGAAGTTACAATTTTTGGTGTTGGTATGTTACATAAAACAAATTTCCATTGCAGTGTCTGCAAGTAAGTGTGTGGCACTCCGTTTTACAAAAAAAAAATACTGCCTTTGCCAAAAAATAGATTGCAAAAATTTTCAACACATTCGATAATGTGGCAATGCTCGAGAACAAATACATTTATTTAAAGCAAGTGGAAATACTTGTTCGTGTAAAGAAAAGGAGAAACCTCAGGATGGTAACATCAGACAATTTATCGTGTTATTATCGGTCCTGTGGGGATTCCAGTTATGTTTACAATAAGCCACCAAACTTTATTTTATGCGTAACTCACGATACAAACAGTTTACGAAGTTAATTTATGATGAGCTTTATTAATCGTGTATGTGTATTGAGTATTATTCCGAATAAGAAGTTATTATTGGCTGTTCCCCAACAGCTATTTTTGGTTGGACCAAAGTTGGCCGAGCATTCGCTTCAAGTTGGGGCCAACGCTGGAAAAAATTATGTTGGTTAAACACCAAAATGACGTTCGGACCTATGGTAGCCCAACGCTATTTTCTTATTTGGATACCAAGCAATGTTCAGCTATTTACTAACGGAAGGCTTAAGGGACATTATAACATACTCAAAGCCCATGCAGTAGAATGCCAAAATATTGAGGATTTAAGAATTGAATTTGAGGGGAAATATGGACCTCTCCGAGTCAGAGACGTGCTTAGGAACAGGAACTTAGCGGCGGAGGTGCTAAGATACCTCACGTCAATTGGAAAGAGACGACAGGAGTACGACGTTTGGTGGTCGAGTCACAGGTTGAGCGGTGAAATAGGGGACATTCAGTAGGGCGGGGATGATGTGAACACCCACGATGGATGAACACAACTTCCCAAGGGTCTTGGTCCCAAATGAGTGTGAGGAGAGTCTTCTCACCTCACGCTCATCACGACAGGAATTGACTCCTGTCCACAGAAAAAGTCAGAATACCTCCATCGCAGAAATACAGCGGGGGAGGGGGATCAAATAAGGGTCAACATGACCCCCTTCCGGCTGCTGCCTGACAAAGGAGGAAGCAATCAGAAAAAGGGGGCGGATTTGCCCAAGTCCAGTTCCATAACGAGAGTTATAGACCTGAAACGACTAGGAAACCATGGCCAGGGTGAAATTGAAAAGACAGAAGACAGGTGGCCAAATGCCTGGAACCCAGTGCTGTTTGTTTAGGAGGGCTTTGACCGATTATACTGTAGCACGAATAAGCTCGTGCAGGATAACAGATGAAGAACAGTCTGCGCTATGAACCGTACCAGAGAGGTATGTGAAACGGGGGTACATATGCAGGTACGTACTGAACAGCCGTGGAAAACCGAGGTTTACAGGAAGGCCTTCCTCCATAGACAACTAGTTCACAGGAATGAATCAGCTCCTTCAACTGAGAGAACAGTTACCATCAACTGGCCGGATAAGAAGAACATGGTGGATGCAGCCATACAGCCTTGGCCTGTAGGGGCGCACTCGAAAGACCCACTGTGGTTGTATGATGAGATCGTACGAGGCACGTATATGTCTAGATTAGAATAGCCGAACACCTTTATAGCAGCCCTGGCCATGGTAGTCAGGCAAATGGAGGAGGGAGATAAGATCCTCTTCCCCCGAATGGACGCAGTTGTTAGGCTCGTCGTCACCAAGGCGAGCCTGCCAACTCAGAAGAACGCACCCCTGAGCTTTCTCAGAGAGTGTTATTGGTGTTGAGGCGAAAGCTCCAAAGAGTCTGAGATCTTCAAGGATACTGTCCGTACATACGGGAGGCGTACCTTCGGCCAAAGTAAGCCCTTTACGGAGTACACTGTGGTCCGGTATTAGTCCTCCTTTCCTGGTCCGCATCCTACAATAAGAACGAGCCAGTCCGATAAAGATAAGACAGTTTTTCCTTGAGGGAAACAAGTCTGAGGAAGAGACCCTGTGGGGGAGGGAGATCGAAAAGGGTTCCACAGGCCCCCTCCCGGCTGCACTTGACCAAAGGACTGAAAAAACTTGAAAAGGGGAGAGTTCCATTAGTGAGAAACTCACACCCCCTCCCTCCACCCCAAAACCACCGATTTAGACTTCCCGATTGCGAAAAACCAACCAGGACAACCGAAGACAATCTTGGCAGATGGCACCGGTATTTGAACTTGGAATGAACCACAGAACGATGAACAAGACCTCAACGACGTCACGGGAGAATGAACTGAATGTGTGTGTGTGTGTGAAAGAGAAACGTAACCGAAAGTTACCGGGCATTACCCAAAACTATGTCCGTACACAGTCGAGCGCTTTGGGCTACAAAGGCAGTTAATGGGGTTCCTTCATACTTCAATTTTAACGGGAAGTTTATGCGCGGACGCGGTAGTTAGTCTTGTGTGAGCGAGTAGTTTTGTGTAGTGTTCTTTTTAATCTTTCGGACAGCATGACGGTTTCAAAATTGCGAAGTTCCCGGTGGACCCTGAAGATCAAACAGCCGATTTAGCTTTTGCTTTGCGGGGGTTAAATGTAACGGTTAGAAAGCAGCACTCCAGGTATGGCCTTTTAATAGGTATCGGCCACCTAGAGAGGAGGATTAAGAGGCCAACGCCAGATTCACCGGGAACTTCGTCAGTCCATCTGAGGACCCAAGCCGAGAAGAAGCCATCAGGATGCAGCTTGACGCGCCGCTCGCCGCCTTCCGACTTAACACTCAGCCTCCGGCGACTGTATCGTTCAGGTTAGTCACATACTGTAATTGACTACGACCTCCCTCGCTAATACCTCGAATTTACCGTTCACTGCTAAAAATTACATAAAATATGTATTCTGTCTTCATAATTTACTTCAGTTCTTCCATCATAACAGTATAAACCTCGCACAGACACTAGTAAAAATTGTTAAAAACATAACATAACGTTTTGATCTTAATTTTTGCTGGAATATATTTTATGTTTAGAAATGTGTGGTTATGTCCTACAATTTAGAAAAAGGTGTACATTAAGTTAGTAATTTTACGTTGGTGTTATTTTACCAGCAGACTCTGAAAATAGGATCACTAATACGAGTGCAGATTGAAGTTATGGTAGTGGTGTATAATAATGGTCAGAAACTTCCAGAAAACTTTTCGACAGTACCAAAAATATATACATGAACAATGAAAAGTATTTTTCGACAAGGTTTTACGAATGTATGTATTTAATTGAATTTGAATGACGGCACAATAAATTGTATGGTTTGTTTTAACAAGTTCATTTTCGAAGGAGGATTAGTTTTGGTTTAGTGGCGTTTGCGGCAGTACTATTAAGTTGGTTGGATTTTAACTAGCAGTATAAGTTCTGCGTACATAGATAGACCTATGAGTTAATTTCCCATGCTTGCCCCAGCTGTAGGTGCACTTTGCCATATTCTTCTTATAAGTTTAGCTAATTAGGCGAAGACATGAATGCACAGTAGTAAAGGAAGTTCTCGGAGTAACACGGAACGCGTCTTACCCCCAATGAGAGTTCTCGTCCTCCAGAGAGAGGCAAGTGGGATGCATCTGGCAGGCTGAGAGCTCTGACGAAGTTGGAAAGACCCGCGGGCAAGGGAGTAAGCACCTTATTCTCCTCTCGGAAGGACGTAAAGAAGAATGAGGTGAGATTTATGGTTGAGAATCCCTGAGAAGGGGGACTTGCGAAGGGAAGTCTCACCTCTGCGAATGGCACCCCGGACATCTTCCCGTTACTCTTTAACCAATCATTCGCTTTCTTGTCGGTGAAAGCTAGCTGAGAGAAAGGTGTAGCGACAAGTAACAAATTAATTTACTTTAAAAGTATTTCTTACTACTGAAAAATATTTTGTTTACTCAACTAATATGCCCTTGCTCCGAAAATCTGCATTCGTTCCATTGAAACGAATAAAACATTTCAAAATAATTTGTTCACCGGAACAGTTATTTGATGTTTGCAACATCATCTACGTCTATTTTCCGGCGCATACGACTATTTTCCAAGTATTTTCAATAAAACAATGTGGTTACCGTAGACATGGTACATATCAAGACAAAGTCATAGTAATATATGATTTGGAGTAAATAAGGATTTGGGTTAACTGGAACAGACCGATGTGTATATTATGTCAGAATATGTGGTTGCAACAAAATCATCAGCTTGGTCCAATACTGGCATTTATTTCGTTGGTGGTATGGTAATCGGGTCATTTGGTTGCCGTAGTTCGAAAACACGGCACGAAATTATTGTTTTTTTGCAATATGCGTGACAATTTAGGGCAGTAAATATATTTATTAGTACATTTATTGACTATTCATTGTGTTACAAACAATCTCAATGAAGCAAATTCACCAGAAAACAAAAAATTAAAGGTGAAAGTAAAATTTGAATACATATATTAGTTTGAATGTCCTGTATTAAGAACTCGTTTATTAAAAAAATGTCCACATTCGTCAGTAGTAATTTTAGTCGATGTTGCTGAGGCGGGGCATTTTGGTGGGAAAGTTCCGGGTTCGAAATCAGTTCGTGCTTTCGCCTTTTTTTGTATGATGACCAAAAACTATATCCAAAGCTGTACCGACGAAAACCAACACGCTTGGGACAACCACGCAGGAAAAACTAAATAATTTGGTTTCAGAAACAAAATAAAACTACTAGTTTGGTTGCTCCAAACTAACTTTGTTTTATTCCACAAAACAATTTTCTGAGTGCAAACAAGTCTTAAATATGGAAGTTGTTCTGGACGCTCATGTCCAGAAGAGTGTATTCCAATAGCGATCGAGAGTTCAAAATAAGTTTCTATATTTCTAACACATTGCGTCCTTTTTTAGCATTGTGATGTGAAATAATTGCACGAAAAATTATGAAAATGAAGGAAAATGTTTTGAAAAATATAAGAATTGGGTTAGGCGTATAGGAATTTTAATTGTATTCGTACAATTCTCAAGATTTAACGAAAGTAATACCTTATAATACGGTAAGAAATAATTGTTCATGTTATTGAAATGTTGTAGATAACATTTATTTGAAATTTTCAATACGGCAGGCCTGAATTAAAATTAAAATTTTTGAGGTAAAATTCAAAGTGAAAATAATTAAGCTAACAGTTAAAAATTTACCGCAGCTGAACCAAGTGTTGGATCTTATAGAAAACGCAGCGTGCCATTACTGTGGCTTCAATAACTCCAGTAGAAACATACATTTGTGTTAAAACTAATATTTTAAATAACTGTCCGAATAATGACTTCGTGGTAACGTGTTGATATTTGTGCTGAAAAACATTATAGAAATCATTTTTAAAATTATTTTATGTAATTGTGACAAAATTAGCAATGACCTCGACTTCGTATTACGAAACCATTAAGTATCCTTAAAAAAAAACCATGCAGCTCTTCAACAGTCTTTACAGCTGTTCACGAACTCTGAATAGATTCTGAACTATTTAATAGATTTGCAAGCTTCTTACAACAGGTTCAGTTTTTCCAATACATTTTACTTGCATTACTCGAAGCTCCCGCCTATTAAAAGTACACCAAATTTGTTTGATCTACGAAAACAATACGCACTTCAGACGAGGGCCGCGAAAGCTTTCAAAACGTAACGCATAATAGAAACGCCAATTCTGAGTACTTCAGAATGGGTGAGAAACGCCTATCCAAAACGCTGCATCTTAAAATATACGCAGTCAGATACATGAAAGACTACTCAAGGACCATACATTGAACCTTGTCACAGATATTCAAATATTAATACACACTATAAACAATTTTTATACTTTTACAAGAAAAACCATTGGAAACCCAGTTGCCAAGAAAAATCCTTTGTAAAACTACAAAGAGTTTACTTATCAAATCTGCAAAACGCTTCTTTGTAATATTACACACGGTAGCCTTGTATTACAATTGACATTATTGAGAAGTGAAAATAAAATTAATTATTTTTCTAAAACACAAATGTAATGAATAAGTTACAGAGAACTTATATATATATAATTTACAAAAAAAAATTGTTCCTCACCAGCACGGGGATTAGAACACACACCCCTTATATTACTAGTCCGCACCTTTAACCGCAAGACCAACTTGACTTATAACGTTAACGCTTATTTATAGTACTAATATACGTACAAATACATACGAAATAATATTTTAGTTGTACAGTTAAAAAGAATAGCTACTTTCTTTTCCAGTTGTTGAGTTAAGAGATGTGGACGCCTATTAACAACTGGGTGTTAAGAGACGATTTAAGAGTTACGTTTAGCTACGAATCACTAATAAGTAATGAATAATACGGCCGCGTTTTATTGAACTAGTCGTTTTATTATGATTATTAGGGTTGTTTTAAGTAAGTGTTTTGCGTAATTCAAACTTGCAATACATTTCTTTTTGCACCCATAGTTTTTGCACAAACAGCTTTAAACGGTTTAACATTGTTGTGTGTCCGCCATTTTGCTGAAGCTCGTGGAAACGGCTGAGTATTGTACAAACATTTCCTAAGGTCTATTACAAACATGCACCTTGTAGTTTAACAAACGAGTAGTTATACAAGAAAAATATATGTACTCATACAAGTATTTGTAAAACTACAAAGAATTTCTCAGAAAAATTACAAAATATTTTTTAAAGTGTATAATAGGGTCACCGCTAAAAGTTCCATATGTACAGGCAGCATGACGAGAAATTGCACGTGAGTTCATAGCCTTACATTTAGCGGTCATGGCTAACTTGATGCACGTGGCATTGTCACCCTTATCGCTCCCGCGCTCTTTGGTCTTAAACTCGGTAAAAAAAAAAAAAAAAACCTCCAGGTATACGGGCTCGTTAAGGTTCCCGCCAATCTGCAGCTGTTTTGCACTTTTGAGGTCGAGGAGCGCGGGAGCAATAAGGGCGACACTGCAACGCTCACCAAGTGAGCAATTAGTGCTAAAGCGGATATTACACGATACCTGCAGCCGTACTTGGTTCTTGTACAAGCATGTTCAAGGCCTTGTGCACGAACCCGTATACCTGCCGCTATATGAGACGCTATGGAAGATTAATATTACACGACAGCAGTTCGCATACTAGCATTTGGCACCCTCGGTGGGTGCGCAGTGCGTGGTTTGTAGTAAATATGAACCCCATTCGTAGAACTGCTATCATTTAGTAACTTGCGTAGGGCTATGGAAAAACTAGCTAGCAAATCTTAATATTGCTATATTACTGTTCGCATTTTACATAAATTGATTGCTTACTAGTACAGTTTCATCCAATTTCTTGAAAATTAAGTGAAATCACTAGAGTACGAGTGTGTTATTTTTAATTCTAACGAAAATTACTGACCGGTTGCAAAAATAGTTTTTTCTTTACGTACCGGGATATTATCCGCATGTAAAGTTTAACTATAAAATATGGTCTTGTTCCGGCGGAGTTTCGAACTCACACCCAAATGTTACGAATTTATTACTTTACCACTGTACAACCAGTTCACACTCCAGAAGACGAATTTATTTATTATTAACAAGTAACTTATTAATTAAAATTTTTCATACATTTGGTAATGTTTTGTATTCAGAACGGTTTTAAACAGTACTTAAAATTTCTCATCCACAATATTATTCATCGTTGTATTTTAAATCAGTAAAAATTTCACACACACAGCTGTATAATCAATATGAAGGATTCCTTTTCGGTTTCTTCATCAACTCGTTTCAAGTAGTAGCCACGGGGAGCGCCCTAAGCGCCGAAACTGCGATGTGATTGGTCAGGTACGAAAGCCTGTGTGGAACCTGCCACGAAAATTGGGAGGTGTCCCCCTACCAAATCTGGTACGAAATCTGGCCGTACAAGGCGGGAAATACCATGACGGGTGCCACAATAGCTCGTATACCGGCCGCTATGGTGGACCTTGCACAAACTTCTACGCAATCTAATATCGTGTAATATCGCCCTTAGCGCACGGGCCACGGACTGGCATGCAGTGTCCTTGAGCTGCGTCTACATACAAGACAGTATAGGCTGTTCACGGTAAAGTGAACACTATTGAATGCCCTCTCATTTGGAATAATAGTCGATAAATACATTTGATTTTAGCCTTAGACGTTCACTTCTGAGTGTGTTGGAATATATACGCCTTATTTATTACTTACATAGAAATATTTATTTTGCAAATTGTTAAAAGTGTAAGAAATGACTGAAAGGAATAAGTAAGTAGGGCTTCAAAAGTGCTCACGTTATCGTGAACGGCCTTTAGCAAGTTTCAACGCACGCCCCTCTCGAGTGCTTTTGTTGTGTGTGACCCGAATATTACGAGATACAGCAATTGGAAAAAAAAAAAACGAACAACCGTTTTTAGCTATGTCGGGGTGCTCCAGGAGTGTGTTCCTAATGTGCGTGATGTTTTCAAAGTAATCTAGACGCATTATCTGATTTTCGTATCATTTTCGTAGATACTGCGCGTACATTCTTAAAACAAGTATTTCAAACACTGTACAGAGTAGTTCCAGCGCCAGGTAAGTTGGTCGCTTAAAGGAGAACAATACTTTTATTTATTTTTTGCTAAGCATTACATCTAATCAAGCTATAAACAGAACAGATCAAAATTAAGAAAGGACTGGAGGGAATAAATGCTCCAGAATAGGCCTGGAAGAATGGTAACAGAAATTCAGATGTGGAAAAACGAAATCCTTATATATTTTCTACGGAAAAGATTTAGAACTCTAGTCAGAAACAATTCCTTAAACCTTGTCTAAAGACTCCTTGGTCATGGATTAACTAATCCAGGTCTAAACTTGTGATTATGGCTAACATTTCGTATTTAGAAGCAACTTTCCAACATCTATTATACCATGTTTTCGTTAACAACAAATAGTCACCTTTAATATCGCCTTCTGTGTAAAAAAGCGGTATGGCGATATAAACCATAAATATACCCCAGACAATGTTTTAGACGACCTTTAATCACAACCGGGCTACACTCTTATAGTAAAAAGTGTAAAATATATGGTGAAACATGTCTGTTCACTACGAAATAAGATCAATTTGCAGTTGTTGAAGAGGTTGGCAAAATGGGATAGAAATCAATCAGCCACTTTGTGGTGTGATATACGTATGTTAAGGACGACGGGAAATATTTGATATAACATATCACTCATTACACTTCGTTAAATGATTCAATTCTAATTTTAAAGTAAATGCAAAAACAAAAAAAATTACAGGATATACTAAAGAAATCATTATTTTGACAATGATAGCGTATATGAATGTTATATTGGCAAAACTGTCACTACATGTTATTCCCCTGATTTTAATAACAATCAAAGATGTTTTGGGAATATCAAATGAATATATATATATGTCGAAAACTATACAATATAAGAATTCCTTTATTCATAAATTTTCAAATCCTAAATTAAAAGTACCAACTAGACAAAATTCACTACGTATCTTTAAGGAGAACATATTTTCTTATTCTCTGTACTGTATAAAGGTAGTGAAATATTATTCCACTTGGCTAGTAAAGAAGTGTTGCAGAAAAGACAAGGAACGGCGTCAAAATATAGCGTACATTCATTAAAATGTTTCAATTTAACTCATCTTAACTTTAATGTAGAGGAAAATTTGGACCTGTTCGTATATTTGAATCTTATCTTATGTGGAGCAGAAAGTCATATTAACATTGAGAGTATTCTCTGACCACTTTCAAGACATACTTGTAAGTCGAATTTTGGGCGAACCTTGCATCATGTGCTACAAGAGAATGTTTTTTATACTCTATGTATAATTTTACTTTTTCCTTTGAAAGTGCGACATTTCTCTTCAAAGTGTTGCTATACGGATATTACAAACTTAAACCTATTTCCTTAAACTCTCGAGTGATGAAATCCTCGAAGTATTTAAGAAGCTGTGGCGTTTATAACCCTCACGTCTAATTAGTTCCAGAAGCGAAAATAAGTTTGAACGCGTGCAAAAGTTTTGCGAGCTTCGTGTAAATGCAAACACACAATTAGAGCAAAGCGATACCCCGCCACACGTAAACAAAAATATGTAAATAAGGGTTAAGATATAATGGAGCGATAGTCGGCGGGACGTTTAGTCTGCAAGTAGATAACAAATGCCTCCGGCGACTGGGCTCGTGGGGAAACATCAAGCAGTTTGCCTTGACATGACTTCCTTCTACTGGCGAACTTTCCCCAAAATAAATCAGATAATTAAGGTGATTAATTTGCATTTCAAAAGCTCCGTGCTACCCTTTTCCCTTGACAGGAGCTGTGCGGCTGTTGAGCAAGAAGGGAGGGGGAACCCCTCGTAAAAGAGGGGGTTGCAAAGGAAAGGAAGGAGGTTTAAGGTCGAACAACACGAGGCTTTTCGCAGGGAACGAGGAAAAATTAGTGGTAGAGATCGTCGGCGGGTCTTTGATTGATCAAGCAATTAATCATTTTATCTCCAGTAACCTATTCGTCTGCGTGATCGCAAGGCTCTTTGTATAGAACCCCCGTTTCGTTCATTTTCTTCTGTGTTCGAGATGCTCGCTAAATCGCTTGGGCGACGGAAATTGCAAATGGCTTCAAAGGAATCTTTGTGCAAAAGAAATGTTAAAGATATTACCGGCGTAATTTATCACAACGATGATTTTTACGAAGAAAGGGCTCAAAAATGGCGGTTTAGGCATTACGTAGTAAAATGACAGGAGTTCTTGAATTAAGGTTATCCCCTTGTTTGCGAACGTAAAACAGAATCATACGAATTTTCACTGCGGAAATTTGACTGGCAAAACTCGTTCGGTTACAAAATCCCTTGTTTACAATACGAGCAGGAATTTCAACGAAGTGTTATAGACGTCGTTGTGGGTTCTACACGTGTGATTTAAAAATTAATTGATAATATTGTCGTACAAATTGTTATCCATCCACATGGTATTGCTTGTATAGTTCATTCACGGTTACCTCCAGCTCTAATTAAGTTCTACTTAAAGGATATTCCTCCGCATCATGTAGGCAAAGTTTAACTAAACCTAGAAAATTACATCAAAGGGACAACGCGCCGTATTCGTGCGCACTGGGTGTAATACTATTTTTGTTAAGAATTATTTATTACTAGGCATTCCCAGCATACCGATTTTCTCCCTGTATTTACTCTCATTAATTTAAAATTAGTTATTATAGATCATACATGGGATGTAACTAAAAGTTGAATTTAAATGGTACTTTAATGTTAACACAAGTATAAAATTGTTGTGATACATTACACACTTAAGAAATAACCAAACACGTCTTTTATAAAGTGAGGTTTCGAAGGTTTGTTTCAAAAAGTCTGATGAAAACGTCAATAGAATATAGGGAAAAATTTTGGGTAATACCTTACACACAAATTTACTTGATGCTCACGAATGTAAATGAACGTTCATCAAGCGAGACTTAACTTACCCCTTCTTCAAAAAAAAAAAAGTATATATATACTAATTTCCCTTGTCGCTGAAAACGGTGGTGAAAATCACAAAGCCACTGCAGCCAATACGCCAGCCACGAAAACACGTTATCAATTTGCGCTTATCCTCGCGGCTAGATCGCGCGGATCAGGTGAGATAAATGAGAACGGATCCCTCGTGGAAGAGCCGGCTCAGTTCGCCGCCCACGTTCAAACGCATATTTTCCGCCGCGAGGATTTACGGAACCGGAATCCGGAATTCCCTGCTCTGGGGCGGCAAACTCCCGAGCTAAAGGAGTAAACACATGCTGAGAGGGAGCCATGGCCACATCCAACGTGATGCCTAGCAGACTACACGCCAACACACATGAAGCCATTATTTTTTTTTTTTTAGTGTAAATGACTTAGCTGGGACTTCTCAAGCTCCGGGATAATTTCGATATCGTTAAAAGAATTTGCATGTATTTATATCTATAAATAATTTGAAGTGACTATTTTATCTTCTCTGTCAAATGGCGACTACGTTATCCCCACAAAACTTATTGCTCTTTTGAATAAATACGAGGGCTGATTCATAAGCCATGGCAACTATTGTTTATTTTCCGAAAATGACCCAACACAGGAATTGCACTATGTACAGTTGAAAGTGTACAACATGCACGTTTTAAAGGTGACAACACAAGGGGTATGGATGCAGGAATGTCCGGCAAGGGAAAAAAGACAAACATGTTTGCTTGAAATCACCGTTTAGTTGATATATTCTCATACAAATTTAGTACACTCAAATTGAACGGGTACATATCGTTACGTGTAATAGCTGTTTAACATCCTTCAATGTAGTCTCCGAGGTTGTCCACGGTTCCTTGCCAGAGATGAGGCAAACACCGTCACAGAATTTCGACTATTGGTGGCGCACACTGACGGACCTCATGCTATGAATTTTACGTGAAAATGAAATGAAAGACTTAAACACGAACTGATAGACTTCGTTCATGTTGTATCGTAAAATGGTATTATAAAATAAGAAACTCACATTAAAAAAAATATTTTATGGACTATTGTAGTTTCAGCGTTATTTTATTTGAAACACTTTGATTAACTGATCCGCCAGTCAAAAAGAAAATCACCGAAAAACACTGAATGGAATGGTTGATGAATCAGTGGAACATGTCACTGAATCAATACGTGAAAGAAAACTGGCATTTTGCAGTAAGTAATCAGTTATATTGGCTCACATGACTGGTGAATACGACAGGCGCTGTTAACTGATTTAAAAAGTTACATTCTCACTGATTCGGTTTTAAAAAGTATTTGGTAAGGTGTCCGTAATGTCCCGTTACCATTACAAATGGTTATCACAAACACAAATAAAGAGTTCGAAGGTGTGGGTTTTCGCAAAAACGTTCCACATGACCGAACGTTCGTGCCTATAATCACACCAATCCAATATGAGCCCCTTTAGTTGTCCTCAGTATGTTCAGGCGATATTCCAGTTCTGCTCAAGTACTGACAAGGATAACAGCACTGACACGCTGGATACCTTCTTTGAGTGGCCTAAGGTTAGGAACTGATTTGCCTACACATAATCCTTGACGTAAACCCACAAGAACAAGACTAATGGTGTTGCATCTGGAGAGAGCGGAGGCCAGGCAAGCGGTCTATCAAGGCCGGCCTATCTGTTTGGAAACGTTTCATCAACAACACGCCTTACATTATGGCTCCAATGAGGCGGCGTGCCATTTTGTTGAGAGATTATGTTAGCTTGCAACTCCTCTACCTGGGGAAAAGCATATACTTCCAGTATGTTCTAGTAAGTGTCACCCGTAAGGGGTTTTTCCGTAAAACAAAAAGGCCGATCACACTGTCGTACATGAGTCCACACAACACACAGACCTCTGGACAGTCGGGAATGTCTCCACGAATGCGGTATGGTTTTTCTGACTCCTATATCCGCACATTTTGGTGATTAACATGGCCACTTACACGGAAGGTTGAATCATGTTATGGTAAACGAGGTATTGCCGGGTGCCACTCAATCACCGACTAGAGTAGGGGAATTGGGGGCACAGCCAGACTATATGAACGAGGTCACCAGAGTGTTGGCCATCTTAATCCTTCACCATACTCCGGGTCTCCGACAGAGCAGGGTGCTGCCGCCGCTGAACAACTTCGAGCTCCAGGTGACAAGAGACGACAACGCGAAGGAGAAGATCCACGACGAAAGGATCCTGAAAAGCCTTCTCCGTAGTGAGGGCCTGTACGCCCCATCAATATAATATTCCAGTGGTGAGTACAATTTGGATAGCTTAATATATCGAAAGGATTGTTAGATTGCTTCAGTAGCTGCTTTATTCGAGGACTTACTTTCGAGGGCTGATAACGATTTATTGTAACAGTCCCAAAATAAAATAAGTTAATATTTTAT